>JAPTOF010000027.1:3600000-4250000 GCA_028554755.1 Cordia subcordata | reverse complement strand
GTTTAATGGTCAGCAAGCTAATAACCGGATGACGACTGTGTTCCTGGTAAATTTTAATAAAATTCATCAAGATCAAGGTGGAAATCAACAATGGGTTGGTCGAATTATTCAAGATGAATGGTAGGAAGTCCAAAAGAAAAAATTGAAAAGAAAGTTGGTTGTTAATAATGGAATAGAGGATGTTGGTACTAGTAATCAATTTGCTGAATTACAAAAAGAAGGAAAACTACAACAAAAGCAGCAATAAGTAGAGCAACGTAATAAGGCTCATATGTTTCAAGAAAAATCTAATTGGGAAGAACATGAAAATATGGTTAAGATGCATGTTGAGGGTGATAGAGAAAAGGAGGCTCAGGAAGAAGACTCGCCATTATGGAATATTGGATATGTAGGAGGGCCAATTTTAGCAGAGCTAGTGTGACAACAGTAAGAGAACAATGGACAGAATAAGGAAAGTGATTCATATTTTGAAAAAGCAATAGGAGAATCTGAAAAATTTTTGGATATGATGGCTGTTGCAAAAGGAAGGAAAGGGGGAATGAATGGGGAGGAAAGAATAGATAAGAAGGTAAAAGATGGGTTTGATATAGGTAACACAGTCGATAAAGGACAAGAAGGAAAGGATGATGATAGCTACGGCGATGATGAATAGAGTGAAAAAGATAGTGATTCTACCTATGTTCCTTCAAAAGGGTTAAATGATGAACCAAGAAACAGAGAATTGGAGTTGGAATTTTCGGAAGAAAGGCATTTAGAGATGGAAATCCATCCAAGGAGAAAGAAGAAGAGTGAATCTGAAAAACATTTGAGAGGTGGTGCAGAAAAAGCCAACAGCAATATGGTTGCTAGTTCTAGTATTCCAGATGATTTCATAGTTGATCCATGATTAAGGTGTTATGTTGGAATATTAGGGGTATTGCAGGGTCACGAGGGCTTCGTAGGTTAAAGAAATTGATTAAAATCTATCATCCTAATATCATCATCATTATTGAACCGATGGTGAACAATCAATTGAATTTCCATTATCGTACTTTAGGATTTTCGAAAGGCTTTGCAAATTGCAGTAATAAAATGTGATTTTTTGCTGAGGAAGGATTGGATGTTGAAGTCTTGAGGGATCATAAGCAGATATTTACTGTCTCGGTAGAGGCTATTTTTTTTAAGAAAGAGATTTGTTTGTCGGGGGTTTATGGTAAAAATTCAAAGGGGGAGAGACGAGATCTTTGGTTGTGCATGGAGGAAATATCGCGAAGCTGGGAAGGGGCTTGGATGGCTATGGGAGATTTTAACACTATGCTGCATAGTGATGAAAGATTATTTGGTAGACTTCTTGATATTTCTTCAATGGCTGATTTTGCTGATTGTTTAGTTGGTTGTGGTTTAAAGGATATGGGTTTTGAAGGGAATAAAATGACCTAGACTAATGGTCGTATGTTTCAGCCTTTGGATAGAGTTGTGTTCAATAGAATGGAACGATATGCTGAGCAAAACCAAATTGCGAGTGCTGGCTAGAGAAGGCTCTGACCACCCTCCTTTGCTAATTCATGCTGAAGAGGGAGGTTAGAGAAGTCCTTCTTCTTTTCGATTCATTAATATTTAGTGTCGTCATCCAGCCTTTAATGATACGATGAAAGCTAATTGGAATCTCTATGCTCCCGGACAAGGGATGAGGTAATTTTATTTTAAGCAAATAAGGTTAAAAGACTGCTTGAAACTCTGGAACAAAACATGTATTTGGTGATGTGTTTAAGAAAGTGAAAGATGCCGAAGAAGTACTAGAGTAGAAGGGAAAAAATTTTCAGGAAAATCCTTCTCTAGAGAATAGATTGGTTATGAATAAAGCTTCGGCTGAATTACAAATTTTATTATTGGAGAAGGAATTGTTTTGGCAGCAAAAGGCGGGCATGAAAACGCTGAAAAATGGGGAAAGAAACACCAGATTTTTTCATGCTATGGTTCGGAAAAAGAGAAGAAGAAGCTCTATTTGCTCAATTAAAGATCCTCAAGGATGTGTTATTGAGGATGAAGCTGGAATTAGGAAATCTATGGTGGATTTTTTTCAACATTTGCTTACAGCCGAGGAGGTTCATTTGAACACTTCTGCTGGGATCATATTCCTAAAGTTTTATTTAAGGAGGATAATAAAGAGTTGCTTAGCTTACCTAGAGAAAAGGAAATTTATGGGATTATTAAGGAGATCGAACCTGAGAGTACTGCAGGGCCTGATGGTTTTTGTCCTCATTCCTAAGAAGGACAGGCCAAAGACATGGGCAGAGTATAGATGGGAACTATTTGATTTTGGGAATCAGTGGATACAAGCTATTAAAATATGCATTTGTAATTGCAATTTTTCTGTGTTGATCAATGGGCAAGCTTCTAGATATTTTCGATCTACCAGAGGTTAAAGACAAGGGGATCCTATTTCACCTGCTTTGCTCATACTGGCTGCTGAGTTTCTTTCACGAGGTCTAAACAGATTGATTCAGCAATATCCTTCGATGTTATATAAACCAAATTGTGAAGTACAGGTAAGCCATTTGGCTTACGAAGATGACGTTATATTGTTTATAAATGGTCAGAGGGATAGTTTGAAAAGGCTCAAGTTTTTCTTGGATTTGTATGAAGAAGTGTCTGGACAAAAAATCAATGTGAGGAAAAGTTGTTTTGTGTCTAGTAAACATGTGACAAGAAAAGGGGAAGCTAGAATTTGAGAAGTTACAGGATTTATGAAAACTCATCTGTCTATGAGATATTTGGGGGTTACTTTATTCAAATGAGTTAAAAGATCAACCTATTTTTCAGATATTTTAGAAAAAATGCAAGGTAAGTTGGTCGATTGAGAAGCAAAAGCTTTAACTCATGGTGGGAGATTGGTTTTGCTGAAATCTGTTCTAGCTTCTATACCTTTGTATATTCTTCAAGTGCAGGTGCCAACGAAAGGAATTTTGGATAGAATTGGCACACTTTTCAATAAGTTTTTCTGGGGAGATAGAAGAGGACACAAAACAATCCATTAGTGTCCCTAGGATAGAATGTGTAGGCCAAACGAAAAAGGTGGTTTGGGGGTTAGGAGCATACAGGATTTGATTTATGCTTCTTCTTCTGTGATGTGATGAAGGTTCAGGACCCAGCATAGTTTGTGGGCAAGTTTCTTACAATGTAGATGTTCAAAGGATTCTTATCCTCTTAATGTACAGACTAGAATCACTGACTTTACAATTTGGAGGAGGATGAAACAAGTGGCAAATGAGCATGAGTCACACATTAAATGGAAACTAGGTAAAGGGAAAGTTTCCTTCTGGTTTGATGGTTGGCTTGAGAAAGTAAATTTAGCAGAATATGTTCTAGCAGGTCCTAAAAAACATTGCCAAGTTAATATTTTTGAAATGTTGGGGAGTGGGATGTTCAAAAGCTTTGCCAATTTCTACCAATTAGCGTGGTTTATAAAGTATTGCAAGTTCCAATTGGAGAAGGAAAAGATGTTCCATGGTGGATTGAGTCTATGACTGGAGAATGTAAGCTTAAGCAGGCTTGGGCCAATTATAGGAAAAAGGGATGTAAGCAAATTTTGTTGGAGCAGCTTTAGCACCTTTGCATTCCTATGAAAATTTCCATCTTTTGTTGGAGGGCTCCTCATGGTTGGCTTCTAACGGATGACAAATTGTAGCATAAAAGGATTACACTTGCCTCAAGGTGTCAATGTTGTTGTCATTTTGAAACATTAGAGTATTATTTGTTGACCGGAAGGAAAGCTAAAGAGATATGGCAGCACTTTGCTCGAATGTTTCAGGATCAAATACCGATTGATGGAGGAATTAGAGGATCTCTTATGGCGTGGATTTGCTCTGGTGATTTTGTTAAGAGGGGTCATGTTAGGATTCTAATTCCCATTTTCATTCTATGGTTTTGTTGATTGGAAAGAAATTATGCCAAACATAGAGGCATGGGTTTCTTTATGGATAGAGTGGTTTGGAAAATTAAAAGATTCATTCTGCAACTTTGTCAAATAGGATTAATCAAGGCCTCACAGTGGAAGGGTGACTTTTGGGTGGCTGAGGAATGGAAATGTGGTATTTCTCGACATATAAAAGACGTTTGGTGTCTTGTGAAATGGTAGAAAACTGAACAACATTGGTTTAAGTTGAATCTTGATGGTAGTTTTTTAGCAGTGAACAAAGAGGCAGGTGCAAGTAGAGTTTTGTGAGATTGAAAAGGGGAATTCATTTGGGCTTTTAGCAAAAGAGTGTTTGCAAAATCTACAATAATGGCGTAGGTTGCGGCTCTTTGGAAAGGGGTTCATATTTATAGAGAACGGGGGATATCCAAAATTTGGATTGAAATGGATGCTAAAGTAGTAGTGTTATGGATAAGTGAAAGGCAAAAGGGGACTTGGACAACTTTTTGGAACTTGACCAAGGTTAAGAAAATGCTTTTGGCAATAGAGTGTAAAAATTTTGCATATTTGGAGAGAGGCTAATGCAGCTACTAATTTGTTAGTAGGGATAGGAGCACGGGATGCTGGTCTTAAAATCTATTAGCAGGTTTCTCAAGTTAGAAATTTGCAAAGGCTTTTAAAAGTGGACCGGATGGGTTTGCCATATGTTCGTGGTAGGAAATAGTCTGGGTTAGATCTTGTATTCTTTATTTGTATTTGGTGGTTGGTGTGGCAACCATTAATGCTAGGGATAGATAGGAGAAACTTATTTCTTCTTCTTTTAATTGGCGATTTGATTTAATATATTTCTGGGAGATTTTTCTCCCTGTTTGATTAAAAAAAAAACCCTAAACCCTAAACCCTAAACCCCGAACCCTGCACCCCGAACCCCGAACCCCGAACCCCGAACCCTGAACCCTAAATCATTACAGCTCAAACCCCTTCCCAATCATTTGAAGTTTGCTTTCCTAGGCCCTAATGAGACCCTTCCGGTTATCATAGCTTCCGATCTTTCTAGTGAGCATAAGGAGCGTCTCTTAGAGGTTCTTAAGAAACATAGGAAGCCTATAGGGTGGAAAATTGATGATTTCAGAGGTATAGATCCTTTAGTCTGCATGCATCATATTCACCTTGATGATGGAGCCATTCCTTCTAGGGAGATACAAAGGAGGCTAAACCCATACATGAGCGAAGTAGTTAAGAAAGAGATCATTAAGCTTCTAGATGCAAGTATTATTTATCCGATCTCTGATAGTGAGTGGGCTACCCCAATTTTAAAGTAGTCCCTAAGAAGTCTGGGATATCGGTTGTAGAGAATGAGAGAGGAGAGCTTATCCTTACACGTTCTCCCACGGGTCAGAGAGTTTGTATTGACTATAGGAAGCTCAACTCCAAAACTAAGAAGGATCATTTCCCGTTGCCTTTTCTAGACCAGATCTTAGACAGCTTAGCTACTATTGCTTTCTAGATGGCTATTCCTGGTACAATCAAATCCCCGTGTTTCCCGAGGACCAGGAAAAGACCACCTTTACTTATCCCTATGGCACTTTTGGCTATAGGAGAATCCCCTTCAACCTATGTAATGCCCTTCAGTCTATGTAATGCCCCAATGACTTTCCAGAGATGTATAATGGCTATTTTTAGTGACATGATAGAAAAGCATTTACAGATTTTTATGGATGACTTCTCAGTCTTTGGTAATAGTTTTGATGAGTGCTTGAGTCACCTCTCTTTAGTCTTAGACCAATGTGAGAAGAAAAACTTAGTGTTAAGTTGGGAGAAGTCCCACTTCATGGTGCAACGAGGGGTAGTTTTGGGCCATGTAGTTTCATCTAGTGGTATTCAAGTTGACCCGGCTAAGGTAGAATTAATCGAAAAGTTGCCTTTCCTTAAGTATGTTAAGGATGTTAGATCTTTTCTAGGGTATGCAAGATTCTACCGTAGGTTCATTAAAAATTTTAGCCATATAGCACGTCCCTTGTCTAGACTCTTAGCATAAGATGTCTCCTTTGAGTTTAATGATGAGTGTCTTAGAGCTTTTAATAGGCTTAAATCCTTATTACCTAAATTCGTGATCATCCAGCCACCTAACTACAGTCTCCCATTCGAGGTTATATGTGACATATCCAATTATGCAAGAGGAGCTGTTTTAGGTCAAAGACAAGATAAATTGCCCTGTGTAAAGTACTATGCTAGTAAGACTCTTAATGAAACCCAAAAGAACTACACCACAAAAAAAGAGCTTTTAACTGTTGTCTTCTCCCTTGATAAGTTTAGGTCGTACATCCTAGGGTCTAAAGTGATTGTCTACACCAATCATGCAGCATTGAGATATTTGTTAGCTAAGAAATAATCTAAGCCCCGCTTGATTAGGTAGATGCTCCTTCTTCAAGATTTTGATGTTGAAATCCGGGATAAGAAGGGTAGAGAGAATTTAGTTGCGAATCACATTTCCCACCTTGTTAACAAGTCTTCTAGTGATCCATCACCTTTTCGTGATTCTTTTCCCGGTGACCAATTATTTTCCATTTCTCATCACACACCATGGTTTGCTTATATTGTCAATTATCTTACCACAAGGTGTTTTCCCTCCCATTGGGAGAAAAGAGAGAGAGATATAGGTTATTAACATAAGTTAGACACTTCTTTTGGAAGGATCCCTATCTTTTCAGGGTGTATGCGGATCAAGTGATTCGCTGGTGTGTGCCCGAGAATGAGTTTGAGAGCGTGTTGAGTATGTGTCATGATGAGGGGTATGGAGGACACTTTAGTGGAAAGAAGACTGTCGCAAAGGTCTTCTAATATGGATTCTTTTGGCCCACTCTTTTTAGGGATGCCCAAGAGTATTGTAAAAAGTGTCTTAAATGTCAACAATCTGGGTCCATCTTTAGGAGAAATATGATGCCTTTATCCCCTATTCTTCTATGTGAGCTTTTTTATGTTTGGGGCATAGATTTCATGGGACAATTTCCACCATCCTTTAGGTACCAATAAATTTTAGTAACCATACACTATGTGTCCAAATAAGTTGAGGCTATTCCTTCATGCATTAATGACCATAGGGTAGTGGTGAAATTCATTAAGGAGAATGTTTTCTCTAGATTTGAAGTCCCTAGGGTCTTGATTAGTGATAGGGATTGGCATTTTCACCATAGGACTTTAGAGGCCTTGTTAAGAAGATATTCGGTTACCCATAAGGTTGCTACTCCTTATCACCCGCAACCTAGTAGACAAGTAAAGGTGTCCGATGGGGAGATCAAGCACATTTTAGAGAAAATGGTTAAGCCTGATAAGAGAGATAGGTCTATTAGGTTGAATAATACTTTGTGGGCTTACCATATCATCTTTAAGACTCCCATTGGTATGTCTCCATATAGATTGGTTTATAAAAAAGCTTGTCACTTGTCGGTAGAACTAGAGCATAGGGCTCAAGAAAAGGAAGCTAAACCTAGCAAAGTTGGAGGAGCTTAGGTTTGAGGCATATGAGAATGCCAAGCTTTATAAGGATAAAATGAAAAGAATTTATGATAAACAGATTCTTAAGAAATCATTCTCTACCTCCGATAAAGTTTGCTTGTTTAACTCACATTTGAAGCTCTTTCTAAGTAAGCTCAAGTCAAGATGGGATAGTCCGTATAAGGTGTTGGTTACCTACCCTTCCAGTGCGATCAAGATCAAAGACTTGAAGGATGGCCAAGAGATTGAAGAAGAAAAGATGATCGCTTGGCTGATAACGTGGTGGTTAGCGTTACTAGAAGGCAACCTAGGTTCAAGTTTGCAATTTTGCACTTTTTTCATTTTCCTTTCTTTTTCTTTTTCTTTTTCTTTCTTTTTCTTTCACTCACACCAAAAGTGTTGAATCCCGATCCTTTATCCCATAAGATACACCATTGCAAGTTTGCATAGGTAATACCACTAACCTTGTTTTCTTTATGAATGTCTGTGAATTTTGAGTCACAAGGTTAGTAGCATGGTGATTTATCATTGACATAGAAAGCTTTGAAGACAATGTAAGGCTGTGTCTATTCTTGCTCCACTTGTTTCTCATGTTCTTACCCTATCCCAACCACCTTTACTTGCTTTGTAATGCCAATTTGCTTGTTTATGTGTTTTTATCTATTTTCTTAAGGACAAGCAAAGTTTATGTTTGAGAGTGTGGGGTGATGTGTGTCATTTGTGCATGTTTGCATCTAGTTTTTGCATGCATATTTAAGGGCGTTCAGAGCATAATTGAGTGCGCTTAGTATAAAGTTTATGCATATTTGTTAATATTCGTACTTAATGTATTTAGGTGCATAAATACTACACTAAGTGTTATATTCCATGTTTTAGGAGTGTTTTGGAAGGGTTCAAGCGTATACAAGGAAGAAATGAGCTAACGGATGAAGACCGGAAGAAAAGAAATAAAGAAGAGAGCATTCTGATCCAGCCGATCGGCTTAGATGAGCGGCCGGTCGACCTCGACGGTCGACCGGCTGCTCCAGAGAATAAAAGATTTAGAGCCGGTCGAGTTCCTCAAGAAGCCGGTCGACCAGCCAGTCCAGAGAGCATCAAGATTGAAGCCGATCGAGCAAAAAAGAGGAGCCGGTCGACCGACTGTGGGCGGAAGAAATCTATAAAAGCTCGTTTCAAGCCAATTTCAAGGGGAAGGAACTTTTATTTTTAAATCTTAATAAACCCTAACCTCGACCCACTACACAAAACACCCTAAACCATCATCTAAACCCCACACCAAGCTAGGATTGAAGCATTAAACAAAGATTTGAAGGATTTGAAGGATTTGGAAGCAAGAATTTAGGGAAGTTCTTCTTGTTCTTTCTCTATTTCTTGTAAATATGTTGCTAGATTAGGCTAGATTTAGGGTTGATTGTTGTTGTATATAAGATTAGGGCTTTGAATAATGGATTTGTGTAGATCTTTGGCTCTTAATACATATTTATTTACATAAATTTATGGCATGATTCAATATGTCTATGTATTGGAAATCAAATATGTCTATGTGTTTGTTAAAATGCCTAAGTGAATATGCATGTGTTACTTGTGCTTCAAACGCTCTTATCTACTTATATGGGTGATGTGATTATGCTTAATCTCATGGCTTTGCTTAGTAGAGTAGGCTTTAGCTTTAAATCCAGCTAATAGGTTACATGCTTTGCTTAGTCGAGTTTTGGTACTAGTCCTTGGCTTTAAATCCAGCCAAGCGGATAAGTTAACCTAGACTAGAGTATCCCTCACTCATGTTAGTGTTGGTTAATTGAGCGTTAATGTCACGTAGTGTTTAGGTACTAGTCCTTGGCTTTAAATCTAGCCAAGAGGATAAGTTCTAAGCACGGATTGCGTAGGCTAGGAGGGATTGGCCCTTAGCTTTAAATCCAGCTAACGGGTTGAACCACTAGTATTGGTTAAGAGAGCCCCCGATCAACACAACGGCAATAGAAGTCCCGAGCCTTAGATAGACATCATCTGTTATCATAGCCCAAGTCTTGTTGCAATGCAATCGCCCTAGATCCCCTTCTTCTTTATTAGTGTTTCCTTCCTTAATTTGGCTCCTTTAAGTTCCTCCATAGATTAGTTTTTTTATTTTCCTTTTTCTGAGCTCCCGTCCATCATAAAGTAAGTACACACACGCACGTAGCTAGTTTAAGGCACCCGAGCACATAGAGACTAAACTAAGGTAGCCTCCCTGTGGATTCGACCCCGCACTTACACACACTGTACTACACACGTCCCGTGTACTTGCGGGCTATTTAGGCTTGTGCTCAAATAACGGTATCATGGGGGTTTGGTCTTATTATTTTTATGTTTTCTTAGGGTAGATTGCATTGTTTGGTTAATATTGTTTTATGTTTTCTTAGGGTAGATTGCATTATTTGGTTAAAAATGGTGAAAATTTTTCAAATTTTAATGCATTTAGAGTTGTTTATTTTTTGGTTGATCATTGTGTTGGCTATTGTGATTTACTCTGTTGATTAGTGAATATGAGTAGCATTATAGGGAAATTAATAGAGTGGATTGAAAATTAGGTCTTAGAAGGGATGCCCTTGGAAGTTATAGGGAGTGAAGACCTTTAAGAATGCCTCTTGTAGCCACTCCATGACTTGGTAGGAAAAAGTAAAGAAAAAAAAAGGGATTGTTGATATGAGTGTTCTTTCCTTAATTAGTCCTTTTTTATGGATTATTGATGTGAGTGGTCTTTTCTTGATTGGTCCTTTTTTATGTGCTTTAGCCTTTCTTTTTCTTTTCTTTTTATTATGCAAGAAAAGTATGAAAAATTCCAAAAAAAATTGAAAAAGGTAAAAAAGGTGCAAAAAGATGAGAAAAAAAAGTTGAAAAATTGAAAACAAAATGGAAAAAAGAAAAAGCCAAAGGCATCAAAAAGTTTTGTGAATAATGACACAATGTCAACTTTGCACATGCTATCATCTTTGTAGATATGTGAATAAGGCTTTTATAAGTCATTACATTTGTGTATTCTCTCATCTTGTCTTTGAGGCTTTGTGCATGTTAACGAGGCCATGTTAGTTGAAGAGGCACGAAATATCAACATCTCGAATGTGTCAGTTAGAATTCGAGGCTTGTGGTGGATTGGCTACTTGGGAAATTCCCACGAGGAACGAGACCCCTTATGAGTAGAGCGAGGATCTAAAGAGACTTGGGGATCTCTCCATAATAAGAATGCCCCTTTCATGCTTCTTAGACTAACCTTGATAACGAGTTAATCCCTTAGGTAACCCTTTACATCAGCTTTAGAAATAAACTTAAAATTGGGCTTGCTTAGGGACAAGCAAGAAGAAGTTTTGGGGGTATTGATGTGTTGTGTTTTTGTGTGTGTTTGCATTGTTATCTATCTGTATCTTAGAGGTGTATTGAGCTTAAATAATTATATTAGTGTAGTACTTATGCTAGATATAGGCTTAAGCATATACAATTGTACATTTATGAAGTCTATTTGCTACTAAATATCTCTAATCCATTCTATAATCATGTCTATGTGTTTTTGTATGGATCTTGTGAAGTGGGTAATACTTATATTCATGTCTATGTGTATGTTTGCATGCCTAGTAGTAAATATGACCTCAATATTACACACATGTTAGCTCCAAAGTGCTTTTAATGGTGTAATCTGAGCATGACGATGCCTGGTAGTCGAATAGGTCCCATTATTCGCGAACACCTTAGCCTAGAACATGTACAAATGCGCTAATAGGTCAAATCCCGTTATAGTGACCCTAGAATGACAAGGCATAATTTAAGGCTAGTCTAAATCAAGTCTCCTTTAACTTTCTCAGCCAATAGATTTTCGGGTAGATTTAGTCGACCCTAGCAACACTAAGTCTTGGCTTTTAAATCCAGTCAATGAGTTAGGTACTAAGGTAGGTTTGTTCTAGGTCACCAAGGAAGCTTGTTAGTCACTCTTAAGGCCCTAGGCTATAAGGACCATGCCGTAGCTCTAGGAGGCACCGCGTAGGGACAGACCCGCACCGAGTCCTAAGGAGAAATTAAGACACTAATTAAGCAACCTAGTTAAAAAGCATTCAGTAATTAAGCCATTCCATGTAATCCCATAGGATTTGAGTCTAAGATCACCCATTAGCAACTAAAAGTCGCCTTAATCCATTTCATTTGTTAGTTCTCTCTAGATAGCTTGTTTCTATACTTTCCTTTCCCATAGTGTAGTTCTATTTTCTTTAATTAGAGCTCCCGACCATCCAAAAACACCAAAAAAAATAGTTAGTTTAGGTTTTTCTTCTAGGTATTCTGTAGGATACACACACATAGAATCCATCCCACAACATAGCCTCCCTGTAGTTCGACACCCGTTCTCGCACAGACTACATTGCATTGATCCATGCGCTTGCGAGTCTTTAGAGCTTACACTCGAAAGACATTATCATGGCCTCTATCACAAGATGCTATCAGGGTGCTATACGTCAAGAAAACAACACCTTTCCTAATGCCAACTGACTTCGAATCAAGCTTAGTATAAGGAAGCTTGTTGAAGGCATGCACTGCAAAAGAAAATGCATAAACTCCATAAGAAACGCGTTGAATCTCAACAAGGTTACATGAATATTCAAAGTAAAAGTGCATACTATCATGAGTGGAATAACACAGAACTAAAATTGAATCCACTCTCTTAATTGCCCAGCCAATTAAAAGGAAGAAAGAATGCCATATCTTTGCATGCTTTTGTAGACAATGTTTTCACCATCCCCTCCATCGTCCCATTTTTATGAGTTAAACATGGTTAAAATTATGATCACTTTTGAATAGATGATCTTTCTCACACAAAAGTACACATTGGTTTAATTATCTATTTCAGACACATCTTTACTGAGTAATTAGTAAAAACGAAGCCCTCAAAAAATTAAAAATTATTAATATTGCCTAAAATTAGGAGATTTTTAAGATGATATGGCACATCCCAATTAAGACTTATTAAAAGATGATAAGGACCTCATAATTAAGACTTATTAAAGGATGATGTGGCATCTTGGAGTAAATGGGTGCATACAAATTACATCAAAGGAAAATCTATTTGGACACTTGATTACCCCACGGATGGGAGTTGGATCTTCAAAACCACTTTAAATATTCGGGAGCAAGCCAGCCAACACATTTTTCATACTATTGGCAATGGTGAATCTACTCATATTTGGCATGATCTTTGGCATCCTTGTGGACTTTTTTCTCAACATTGGAGCATAACTCCACATTATTATGCCAAGGTTAGTGACGTTCTTCAAAACTCAATTTGGAATTGGCCTATTCACTTTTTGGATCTCTCTCCAAATCAGAATAACTTGAGTTCCCATCTTAATGGAGAGAATAAGATTATTAGGAAACTTTCAATGATGGAAATTTCACTTTCAATATCACTTGGGAACATTTGAGAGAACAAGGCAATCTTGTTACATGGGCAAACTTGGCTTAGTTTAAAGAACACATTCCAAAAGATGGATTCATTATTTGGCTTGCTTGCCAAGATCGATTTTGCACAAAATCCAGATTGATGGATTGAGTATCAACATTAATTCTGCTTCTACTTTTTGTTACTTGCCTTACGAAATGCAGGATCATCTTTTCTTTGAGTGTGGATTCACTAGACAGGTCTAGAGACGTGGCCTTGATCTTCTTGCTATTTCGGATTCCTTCATTACTTGGGAACACATTCTTGCCTATATTACACCACATGCACTCTAGAAAAATCTTAAAGCCACCTTGTTGAAGCATTTCTTTGCTGTAGCTGCCTACAACCTTTAGATGGAACGTATTCGTAGGATTTTCAAGGAAGAATTCAAAATTGAGGAGCACCTTTTTGAAGCTATCTTTAATAATATTCGTTATAAAATTTCTCTTGGTAGGAAATTTGCCACTATGGCATTGAACAAAAATTTTGTAAATGGTCTAAACTAGAAAATATGCTTGTATAGGCTTTCCACTTTGTTTTTCCTTCTTTCACTTGTACATGCTTTGTGATTAATATAAAAGAGCTTATTGATTTCGTTAAAAAAAAAAAAAAAGAGGATGATGTGGCATCTCCTCAAAGCCCCTAAGTTTTTTATGTGTATAAAGAAGGCCCTATGGAGAATGTGCATAGAAATCCATAATAAAGTCTAACCACAACAACCGAATTAATTATCTTCATGCATAAGGATACTAGTAATACACCAACAAAGAATCAATTATCTTCATGCATAAGGATACTAGTTATATACCAACGACGAATAACTTGAGAAATTTGGATTGAATTCTTATGCAAAAAAGAAAAAAAAGATCAAATATGCGATATCTAAAAACATATCTCTCCGTGGCATCAGTATTAAGTACGCTGTGGTTCAAGGCTTTAGCATGTCTACTGATAGAGATTAATCGTTTTTTTCAAATTAATCATTTTTTCCCATATGCATTGAATAAAAATGAGCTCTATTTTTCCATATATTCATTATTAAATACTAACCAAATAAGACAACATGAAAGTTCCAATAACTAGATAATAGCCCATCCGATGCACAGGAAAAGAATATTTTTTTAATATTTTTATTTGTTGTTAATTGTCAATTATATGTTTTTGTTAGAACAAAATATAAATATATTTTGCAAAAATTAGTTTTTAGCAAGTTTCCAACACTAATCATTTTTCTATAAGAAATACGCAATAATTGGATGAAATACTGAATGGAAAAGGTAAAATTAGATAAAGCATAGATATTAATTAAAAAAAAGGCATGGACTTTTTGAGAGAAACATTTCGTGAAATAAAGGCATGTGTGATTGACCAAAAATGGGTTGGTCTCTCCTTTATAATTCAAATAAATATCTAGAGCATGAAACTTGATCAATTTTAAATAATTTCTATTGTATGCCCATTAGGTGAAAATATTAGTTTTAAAAATAATTTTTTGTAGACCAACAATAATACTCATTGTACTTTGAAAATAAATTCCTATGTTAGGAAATATTTTTTATGGAGGAAACTTTTTTAATGGAAAATTGAAGGACGTGATGAGACATGGTATAGTTAAATTAGGAATGAGCTTTCTTTTATTAGATTTGGTTTTAAAAAAACTTGAATTGGATGAATAGCTAATTTTAATTCAATTTTCGGAATTAAAGGATTTATTACTCGTTTTACTAACTTTTCACTATATTATCCAATTTAATAAGAAAAAAATTTTAACTTGACTTAATTCGACTTTAACATTAAAAAATTTGTCCAAAATTTTGGTTCAAATCATTTTGAAAAATTTTTAAATGGCATATAAATACATATGCATCATGAAACTTGACCAATTTTTAAAAAAAATTAATTATTGTATGCCTATTAGGTGGGAAAAAATAGTTTGGAAATTAATTTTTGTTGACCAAATATAATACTCATTGTATACTCATTTCTTTCAATTTTCCATCTAAAAAATTTTTGCTTCCTCAAAAATGATTTACGAATTTTTCAGATTTGATTTACCACAATTTTGAATTAGACGAATAGTTAAAATTAATTCAATTCCAAAAGTGAAGGCTTTATTAGTTGTTTTACTATGTTTTCACTAAATTGTCGAATTTAAATTAGAAACATTTTTTTCGAATATGATTTAATTATGTTCCAACATTCAAAAACTTGTCCAAAATTTTGGTTTAAAATCGTTTCGAAAACTTTTTAAATGGCATATAAATAACGCACTTTAAGTTCATAGTTCAACACATAAATCAAGAGAAGCTCTTAGCAGAGTTCCAACCGCGCGTTAACAACCAATTTAAGAACAAGTAGAATTTACTCAATAGTTATTAACAATAAAAATAAAAATAAAAAAAGCCCTGCTCTACCTCAGTCTTACAACCTCATGAGTCACACCTTAAATCTCAAGCAGAATTTGTCAGTCAAGAGCATGAAGCCACGACTCATGGAGAATGGACATAATGATATTCACAGGACCTTATATCATGGTCCTACACAAGGTGTTCCTTCATTAAACTTCATGCTCCCTCATATATTAGGAAAAAAGAAAAAGAAAAAAGCAAACAGCTCTGATATTTTTTTTTCTTTCTAAAGCATAGGTGCACTTAGCTATAAAGGAACATCTTGTGAGGGACTAATGCGCGTGAAAACCACCAAAAATAAAATTTCAATTTCTCACATCTCAATTTTAAATTGAGTACGTGGTGAGAAAGGATCGAGTCCTTAGAGATTGAGGAATTTAGAATACGCTAATTATGTCAAGTAGATTAATCGAGTAAGTCACAATTGAAAGGGGGGTTTTTAATGCAAAAAATCAAATTAAACAACATTTTCCAACACACTGGACCAACGAGCGTGGGCACGTAATTGGGTAGAAAAATAAAAAATAAAGAACGTAAATAAAAATAAAAACACCAAGGCAGACAATTCTAAGCTCACATAAACGCTGGAAAATGAGAAATCAATGAGAATTAAGCATAACCTCAGGTTTAATCTCAGTTTCATTTTACAATTCTGATCCTATATGCAAAAATAACTTTCGCTTATTTTGATAAATCAGTTATGGTTATTGACACTGCCTAACAACCTCATCTTTCCTTACAGTGTTGATAATAGTTGAAACCCCCTACGATTTCTCCGCTATTGTCTTACCTGTTAAATGGTCTAACCTCTCGTAAATGCCCGTAGGGTCTATCTAATGGCAACACTAGGTTCTAGAAAGACATGATTCTAAAAGTCGGTTGCGGCAATCGCTCAGTTAGATTGTGTATTTACATAGGAGACCTGGTTACCATTATTTTTATATTAATTAAATTAATCTATTTGGTTACTTATCATCATGCAATTGAATAATCGCTAGTAAATTGAACAATCACAAGACAATATTAGTTCTTAAAACAATAAACACACAAATACCAAGATAAAAGTGAAATGATAAAATCAGTTAAATCTCACGAAATTTTGTAGAACCAAAATCTAGATTAACCTTTGGCTATAAAGAAGTTTAGAACTTCATAGACATGGAGTGGGCACCTAAGAAAAAACCTATTGAAAAAGTATTTTCTGAATAAAGTTTGGATCTCCCTATGAAACGTAAGTAGGAAAATATATAAAAGAAATTCCTAATTAGAGTCCTTATCAGATAAGAAAGCTAAGGAAAATAAAAAGGTAAAAATCATTAATTAAGAATTCATAATGAAATAAAAGTTTTCTAGAATTAATCTCCTTCCTTTTCAAAAATATAGCAAGTGTTTAATGCAAATCCTTTCCGAAAGTGCTATAAAAATATTTTCAGTCTCAGTCAAGGCTCGGTCAATCCCGCATAGGAGTATTTTTCAAAATAGCAGAATCAACTTTATCAGCTATAAGCGCATCCAAAAAGTCTTTGAATCCATATATAATGCATCCAACTCCTTTCTCAAGCATAAACATTAAAAAACATATTAAAATATCAATTAAAGAGCATCTAATTCGATAATTAAGCACAATTAACTATACTTTTCCAATATTCACGGCCTTTCCAGTTTTTATTACTTTTTGAGATTTTTTTGTATCTATTTTTTATAGATCGAAAATAAATTAACTTATAGATAAAAAAATATGCTATTTTTTACTTAATTGTAAATATTAATTAAAAATTTACTCAAGACGAAATAGAGGAAAGTCATGAACATGTCGGAAACAAGGTAATAATAATAAAATAAATGGTCTCATACTTTTTGCTTCTTTTTTTTTCTGGTTTTTTGGTCATTGAGTAATAATTATGTTCTTTTTGGTCCAATTGCATAATGCTTTAAATAGAGAAAGTTGAGGACTAGAATAAATTATTTGTTTTTGAATGTTTTTATTTGGGGTTCAATTGCTGAATAATTTTACTTTCCTTTTTGTGATTGAAGCATGTGCTATAATTCAGGTATTTCACCGAACAAAAAAAAAAAAAATCCGTTCCAAAATTTTATATGCTTCGATCTGGTTTTGGTTACTAAAATTTTTAATTTTTGATTTTTGATTATTTTGATTCAGTTATAACCCGGTGCTCAATCTTGTGTTAGTGTTGGGATGGGGGAAATTCTCATGTCTCAAGGGTTGGATGTTTTGATTTTTTCATTTATATATTATATATATATATATATGTATGTATGTATTTTCTTATAAATATAAAATATAAAATGTTTTGAGACAAAAATCAATGCAAAGCAAATATATATATATACATATGTATATGTATATACATATATATATATATATATATATATTAATGCTCGTCAATCTCATGCGTGATTCTCTTCTATATCGCAAACTATATCATGCATCTACAAAAACACGGAGCATGGTGTACCAAACTATTTGTTCACTATTCATAAACTATTTGTTCAATAAAATATACAAAAACATGAATGTTTGTTCAAAATAAAGAGACTATTTATTTAATATTCAAAAGATGTAATGTTTGTTTAAAAAAAAAGACTATTTATTTAGTACTTATAAGATATTTGTTTAGTAAAATCTATAAATTATCACAACATCTGTTGATAAATATAAAATTGATATATATATATATATATATATCTATACATAAAAATAATCACATATATTTATTCAAAATAAAATAATTATTTATTTAATATTTATAAGTTTCGATTCTAGATCTGATAGGACACAAGATGATTTCTTTTTCGGACTGAACACAAGATGATTACATTATTTAATATCTAAACACATCTTGCATCGTATTAAGTAATTAAAAAAAATTTTCAAGGTCTTCTTTAGTCAAAAAATTTTAAGAAAAAGGGAAGAGAAAAGAGAACTAATCTACACATCCTCATGTGTCATGGTGGACGACGACAAGGGATAACTCTATTAAAAATATAAAAAAAAATTGTTTGACAAAACACTAATATATTGTTTGTTGAATGGGGGTTGTAAGTGGCAAAGCATATAAGTGAAACTTGATTACAACGATTTCCACGTTGCACTGCCAGGCCGTTGAATAGGAATGTACCTGTGGGTAAACTCCGCCGTCCCTACCTAAAGACAGCTATTTTGCTATATTTTACTTTTTCTTCTTCTCCTCCTTCTCTTGAAAAATAAATAAATAAATAAATAACACATGAGTATCTTCACTTGTTTATGCAAGTTTGCCTATCCATCGTCCTCCGTTACGGTTCACAACCGCATCTGTACAACTGGGAAAGAAAAAGGAGAAAAAAAATTAAAAAAGCAAAAAATTACTTGTGTTTGGGGATAATATAGGAGCGCTAATAATTGGTGGGCGGGTGGCGTGAGCTTTCTTGTCAATATAGAGGGAAAAACATTTGGGGTGATTTTGGTTGAATTAATTTCAGAAAAAAAAAAAAAAAGCAAAATGGGGATGCGGACGGTGTCAATACCACGGGAGCCAGAGCAGGTAATGAAACAAAGAGATGGATCGGTGCTGGGGAAGAAGACCATTCTCAAGAGCGACCATTTTCCTGGCTGTCAAAACAAACGTTTGACTCCTCATATCGACGGAGCCCCCAACTACCGCAAGGTTCTTCTTTCTCTCTTTTCCCAAAACCAAACGAATTTTGCGTTATGCCCTTATGATATAATTTCCTTACTTTCAGAATATCTGTAAAATGATTACTGATTCTGTCAAGAAGCACGCCTTTCGTGTTCTTGAAATTGTGTAATTGCATGTTGAAACTGCTTTAGCTTTTCATTGTTGGTTCTGACATCCTTCATCGCTAACAGGCTGATTCATTGCGTGTTCATGGTGTAGCTATCCCTACTATGGATGGCATCCAAAATGTTCTTGACTACATTGGGGCTCAAGTGAATGGGAGGCAGACTCATGTCCTTTGGATTAATCTTCGCGAGGAACCAGTAATAGTTCTTAACTTGTTTTCAACTTCAAAATTCCTTTGTTTCGCCAATTGCATGGATTATTGACCATCACAAAGCATCACTTCTCACTGTCTTCTGTTTAGAATAGTTTAGTTCTATTTTTTAAGTGTATAATCATAATCTACTTATTTTAGATTTTGGACTCGGTCCTAATGACATTTATCATCATGATGTCACGTCACCCTCAGTCGTTTGTCCCAGACACATCATTTCTGATGGTTCATTTCTGTAATTCTTGTTACTCTTTCGTCTCTATCATTTCCATTAGAATGAAGATCATTTTTTTTTTTTTAACATTCTTCTCTTTCATGCATCCAGACGTTTGTGTTCTTGTTTAGATTGCCTGGGCAAGATGCTACTTTTAGGTGCCTTATTTGACCGGCTTACTGCTATCATCATGTTAATTGGGCAAATCTTTTGTCAAGTCGTTGCTTTCCTATAATATGGCATGGGCAAACTAATTCAGTGTCGGGTTTTTTCTGAAGCATTTATGATGTGTGAGGTGTTGATTCAATTATTTGCTGAAGCATTTAACTCCTTTCATGTCTCTCAAGTGGCTTAACTCAATGAATTGATTCTGTCGTTTTCCATGATTCCATGTATGCTAGAAACACATTTGACATATCACTGGCTAACCCAATTTGAGAATACAGTTGAAGTTTCATTATGTGATGAAGTAGTTATTGTGTCTAGATTTTAAGTGGAGCGGTTCAAATTTGATGTATTGCTTGCCGTCTGATACATTTTTGAGCAGTAGATGTACTCATTTTGACTCTTCAGTGTTAACTTGGTGTACTTATCTGATCATAAAATTCGATATTGTCAATCCTGCTAAATGTTTCTTATTTGATTGTTTTAAACTTGATGAGCAAGTTGATATCCGTCGAACCAATTTATTTTTGCAACTTTCTTAGTTTTTGCTCTCTGTCTTAATGCTTCAGGTGGTGTATATCAATGGGCGACCATTTGTCTTGCGTGATGTGGAGAGGCCCTTCTCTAATGTTGAGTATACAGTATGTAGTTTAATCTTATTCTATCTATTTATGTACATATAAAATGTATATGTGATATGATCTCAATTTTTGTTTCTTTTTAAATCTTATCCTTTTCAATATTGTGAGTAAATGTCTACGCCAATACTCTAATTCTATTTCTCTTGTTGAAAGGGAAAAGATAAAGAGAAAACATGGAGTGGAAACATATATACAGGATCCACCACCAATGACTGCTCTGGAAGAGAGGGAGAAATAATGGTTACATTTTAAAATCTTGGTATATTTAGTAAAATTCAATAAGACAGCCTATTTATTGGCCTTGTTACTTGGTGTGAGCAAGAATAGAACTAGATTAATAAGGAAACCAACCTGATTCTTGACTAAATCTAGATTAGTGCTTAATCTACTGCCATAACATAAGGAATTATATAGAAACTTAAATATACTTTAGTGGCCCTATTAAAACTCAAGTGTGGAGGGTGGGGTGGGGTGGGGGGAGGAGGGGCCCAGAAGCATATGTGAGTTTGGTAACTGAATTGCTGAGGCATCTTGGAGACGTCAGTCAAATTAGCCAGAATAATATGTGTAGATAAACAAGATCCTCAAGAGAACAGTGATTTGAGCACTATCTTTGTGCCAAAAGGAGCTCTTTCCCCAAAGGCAAGTGGTGGGGGATAATCTTAGACTGCTAATGTTGCCGATAAGCCTTTTGCTCACTTTCCCTCTTGATTTTTCCTTTGTCCTCAGAAGGCGCTAGTGGTTTTCACCTAGCCTGCCATCCCGCCCTGCTTATCACGTGCTTAGGCCTTATCCTGCACTTACACGCTTACAACATCAATCTGATATAAAATCACTTACCTTTTCATAAAATTAGAGATGGACCATGCTGATATCTTTTACTTACAATCATTTGATAACAATACCAGCACCAATATAAATCCACGGAAACTCAAAACCCCTAGTTGTTTCTGGCTGTATTAAGCTGTCTCCAAACATCTGGTGTCACTACCATATGATGTTCAAAAGGTAGCAGCCTCCTAACCGTGTTCTGGCCAAGGCTATCTGGTCCACATAATTTTCGAAGAAAGTAGACAACTGTGGCATGCAATCTTAACAGGTGATTACCTAAGAAAACATTGCCAATTTTACATCAGCCAGTGTTTAATGTGTAAGAAATCATGCGAAGTTACCAACAAGCCATTTGCTTTCACTGGTTGGTAGCTACCGGCCTTTGGAGACTAGTATATGGGTTGTTTGGTATTAATTGCATGGTGCTGCATTCAGTGTGGGAGTTGACAGATGGTTGGTTGATGACACGTGTGTAGCTAGCTAAGAATTATTTTTGGAAGATTTCCTCTTTGGCTGCAACGTGGTTGTATGGAAAGAAAGTGGTAGTGATTTTGAGGGGGTGGAGAAATGTTGCTCTTTCTCTTTTCTTTTCTTTTCTTTTCTCCTTTTTCATTCTCTTTTGCTTCTTGAACCAGTTAATATGTCCCGATATTCGACACTTAAAATCTCTATTTTCTGAATTAAAATTACCCTTCAATATCTTTGGCTTTTTGTATTTCTTGTCAATTTCTGTCAAGATACGACAAGTGCTGGTTTCCATGTTGGTGATATTTGGTTGCAATACAATAGGAATAATATACATGATAAATGATTGATCTCCTGTGCCATAAGGAGATGCTTTTCTGTCTGATTCTGACAAGTTTCAAGGTCCTCAGAGGATTAGCACTTGGTGATCAAATCACATATTCATTTGTATCTCTTGCTTGGAGAATTGGTATCTCTTCTGAGTGCACTTGTCTTAAAGGAGTGGCTGGAGTTATACGAGACAGTAAACATGATGAGATTTGCCTGTATACTTGAGATAGTATCTTATATCCTTGGGGGTAAAAGTTGCCCCTCATAGAATTAAATATATAGAGACTGATATTTGTGTGACAGTACAGTTGGGAGGATTCTCTCCCTCTCTCCCTCTCTCCCTCTCTCTCTCTCTCTCTCTCTCTCTCTCTCATTCACTCACTCTCTCTCACACACATTCTCTAGTACAGTAGTTTCTCTTTTCCATTTACTAGTGTCCTGAAACCTTAATTGTGGCAGCTGATTGTATCGTATGTTTGATATGGATTTCATGTATAGGCATAGGTTACAATGGCATATGTGATTAGTTGGAATTGTGGCAGCTGATTGTATCATATGTTTGATATGGATTTCATGTATAGGCATAGGTACACTGTGGTATATGTGTTAGTTGCATAGAACCTGATCTTTGGATCTATCATTAATATAAGAAGGATTTTCTTGTTGATAGTTTAATATTTTCATGTCTCATTCTACCTTTCGAAATTTACATTTGATCTTGATGATGATCATGTAATTTGATATTTCATTTAGGGCATCAACAGGCTGAGGGTGGAACAAATGGAGGATCGGTTGAAGGAAGATGTTCTACTGGAAGCTGCAAGGTAGTCATTGAAAGCCCTTTTCCTGTATCAGTTATAAAAAGTTGCCTTCATCTTTTGTATGGATGCCAATATTCACTTGTACACCTGAATAATAACAGATATGGAAATAAGATCCTGGTGACTGATGAACTCCCAGACGGACAAATGGTGGATCAGTGGGAACCCGTGACATCTGATTCTGTTAAAACACCACTAGAGGTATCTTATGTGTGTCACGGAAAATTTAATTTATGTCAGGTAACAGTAAATGTCCTCTAATTGCTTCAATTATTGTGGACATTCTACCACAAATAGGTGTATGAGGAATTGCAAGTACAAGATTACCTTGTTGACTATGAACGGATTCCAATAACAGATGAGAAATCTCCAAAGGAGCAGGATTTTGACATTTTGGTAGGTATCTCAATTCACCTATAAGGATTTATTTTTAATTAGTATGAAGATGATCTCCATATTTTGTGTTTGAAACAGGTTTGTAAATCTTAAAAGAAATTTTCAAGATTCATATACTAGTGAAATCAATTTTCAAAGAGTGAAGGTATGAACAAAAAAATGACTTCGAATTCATAAAAGCACTTGTTGAGATTTACGGTTTACCAAAAATGAATTCCTAACCACTTAAGCAGGTTGATCAATTGGTAGAAGGCTATTTTCAACAGGCTCCCCATTTTCCTTTTTTTCCCTATACCAAGGAGTAGAAAGGGAGAATCCCATTCTTAGAGACCCCTATTTTAGTCAAGCACTCCCTATTTTGGTCACATCCTATCTTGGTTTCTCTTCTCCCTATTCTTGCTAAATACATTATTTTAGTATTTTGTTACTTTTATTATGTACTTGTTAACGACAATTTTCCAATAGCAATTCCCAATGGTCAATACTCTTTTCTTTTTCCTTCTTTTTTTTTTTTTTGGGGTTGTGAATTTGCATGAACCATGATAAATGCTATCATTGGCCATATCCGATGGTCATATTTCTCACTGTTGGGGAGGATCGGGGGGGGGGGGGGGGGCAGGTGTGGCTTCCCAGATTTGGGGTGCTGGCCTAGGAGGGCCCTCTGGTGCTTCAGTTGGATTCCTTTCACCATGTCGGCCTCCCCGTTTCTGGCTAAGTAGCCAAGATAGGGAGGCTGCTGGAGCTGGTCTAATGGTCAGCTTATATGTGAGTACAATGTGTGTAGTGCAAGGACGAGAGAATGAGAGAGAAATTTTGGTTTCATTCCCTTTCTGTTTTACTGCCAACCTACATGCCTCATAACTTTTCTAATATTAAATTAGGGCTGGAAGGTTACAGTATGGCAGTTATTTGAAAGCAGGGAACTGCTGCAGCAATCAAGGCCTGTTCTGAACATGGCCAACTGTTATGTCAAAGGCAGTGGCGGAGCTAGAAAACTTCTTCTCGGGTCAAAAGTATATCTTTTTTGGGGACAATTATATGCGGTTCCGCAATTTTTAGCCTTTTACCTAATGTGATATCACGTGATAGGAGTCAAGGGCTGGACTCTTTCTAGAAGTAGGCCCATCACTTTGAAAGTAAAAGGGTTTTGTTTTTTTGACAACTCTTAAAAATTAATTAAGAGGGTTCAATTAAAAAATTTAAAAGGGTTCAATTATAAGATACTAATTTTCCGACGAAAAGAGGGGTCATTAGACACCCAAAGGATAGGCTCCCTCAGCCACGTTTCAAGGGAGTTATAAGAGAAGTGGGGAAATGTGGTCGGCTGATAACTAACTAGAAAAATAGAGGTCATGCATGCACTGGCCTGTATTTAAATTTGTTTTGCCATTTAATCACAATATATGTCTCAGCTTTTTTCTTAAATACATTCCTAGCTCTCTTCATCATGTTTCTTTTAATTGTTTAGGTTCAGAAAATTTCTCAAGCTGATATAAAGACAGAGATTATATTTAATTGCCAAATGGGTCGTGGACGAACAACAACCGGCATGGTGATTGCTACTTTGATTTATCTTAATCGGATAGGTGCTTCTGGTAATAATTCTTTTTCCTTCTTTTTTGATCTTTTTATGTAGAAAGATGCTTGTTGTTTGGTAAGTTGTTCTCCTCTCCGCTGTTTCATGCCTTTTGCTATATGAGCTGCTTTGGAGCAAAAGGTGCCTTAACTCTTTTAAAACACCTAAATTCTTCTGGCTAGAAGTTGCTCAATCTTATGCTAGAAGACAATATCAAAGAGTATAATTACTACTACCACATTTCTTTTGCAGTATATTTCCTTTTCTAGTTGGAATAGTATCTTCTTTGTTTAGCTTTCTTTTTGGATAGAATTATGTGCAGCAAGCACTTAACTTCAAGATGTATATTTATGATGTATTTTGAGTGTACGAATATATATCTTTTAGTTGCATTAAGTCTTTTAGTTTTGGGGGCTTTCTCTGATCTTTCTCCTTTAATTCTTTTTTTTTTCTTTTTTCTTTTTTAACGTTTTGTGTTTTGAGAACGCCAAGCTTCAAAATTAAAGTAAAATTAATTTGCTGCTTCTTTTCACACCTATTTTAGTGGGCATTTAGCCATCTATGATAGACTTGGGAGGAACTTCGATGTCTTGAATACTTCCCTAATACTCGAGAATTATTGTGTTCAAAAAATCTTAAATATATTATGACGCTACATAAGGTCTAGGAATTTTTATTTTGGTATAACAAATAGTTGGATAACTGGAGAAGTCCAAGAATATATGGTTTTTGGCCAGGTGATGGTTATTTTTTCAACCTACGTCTAAGGAGTTTCTTAACATAAGAGTTTATTCATGTTCTTCAACTGAAACTTTGGCATTTATATACATGTTTCGCTGAGAAATATTTCCAAAATTAGGAACAAACGTGTAGCAGTGACATTTTTTCAGTAGACAAGAATGCAAGTTCAACTAAATTGATTATGTTTCTCTGGGTATATTATAAGTTCAATAAGGGAAACATGCGGCTAATCCTATCTTGGAGTACGTCCCTCACATCCTCTCTATAGTTGTTTAGTTGCAATAGGACCTTTGGGTTTTGTGTATTTTGCTGAGATTTGAGTAGTATCTTTGTTATCTATGTTTCTAGTTGTTTCAGGATTTATTGTATTATGTTCTCTTAATAGAAGTGCCAAAAAGTCCATGTGCATAGGATTAAAAGTTGGGGACTTATATATGGGGCCTATCTGAAAAGAAAAGTTAATAAATGCTTGAAGATATTTTCACATTCCTTGATTACCTTTGATGACTTTCATGATTGGGCTTTAATGCAATGGATATTTGGAGAACATAACAAGAAAGAAGGAGAATCAGGAAGCTCGGTTTCAAGGCTGAAATTAGCCAAGAAACTCCCAAGATAGTAAACCCTAAGAGAGGGAATAAAAATATTATTGAATAATTTCTAGAAAAGTTGTTTATTAATAAAAGCTTTCACTCCTATATATAGGCTATTTCAGGAATCCAAAACTATATAGGATTTAGTTTAACCAATCCTCTATATATTAAAATAGCTAATAAACTGATTCTAATATAACTCAGACTCAATAAAAATTAACAAATCCTAAATCCTAATCGTGTTTAATTACTAATTAAAACAATAAGATTTAATTTGAGTGTTGGGCTGCATCAATCTCCTCAGGTACAAAAAGAACTCGTCCTCGAGTTTTCACCACCATCGTCGATCAAATCACCATGATAAGGAACAAGATGTTTGACATTGAAAACATCTCTTCCTCCGACTCTTTATCATCATGAACATAAGTTAGAGTTTCCAGTAGTGCAAGGCGTTAGGTTAAGGCTTCAACTTGCTTTCTTAGATCTCGTATATCTCCATCTTGTTGTTGTTGATCAGGGGGGAAGAGCTTCGGCTGCTGCACCACGACCTCTTCCTCTCCTTGGAGGCATTGTGAATTTGAAATTAGCTAAAGAGAACCTTGCTCTGATACCAACTAATGCAGCGGATATTTGGAGAAAGGAGAACATAACAAGAAAGAAGGAGAATCAAGGAATTCAATTTTAAGGCTGAAATTTGCCAAGAAATCCCAAGATAGTAAATTCTAAAGAGGGAATAAAAATATTATTAAATAATTTCTAGAAAAGTTGTTTATTAATGAAAGCTTTCACCCTTATATATAGGCTATTTCAAGAATTCAAAACTAAATGGGATTTGGTTTTATCTAAAGAAGTTTAGAGAGAGAAATAAAATGATTCCATTGAGTTTATCACATTATGAATGATCAGTACATCTCTCTATTTATAGAGAGTACATGAGAGCACATGGCTGAAGTAGTTATGCCAGCTGTACTACTAACAAACTATAGCTGTACTATTAACTAACTATAGCTGTACTAACTACGAACTATAACTGTACAATAGCTGAAAATATAACAAACATCCCTAGATGCTCCTAGAATCCTTATCAGCCCCCCTCAAACTGATCTTGGGAAAGAAACCAATTCCCAAGATCAGTTTGGACTTAAGAAAAGTGAACTGCTGTTGTGGCAAAGCTTTGGTAAAAAGATCAGCCACCTGGTCTTTAGTACAGATGGAAGAAATCTTTAAAAATTTTGAGATGACCTGTTCCCTGATAAAATGATAATCTATTTCAATATGCTTAGTTCTGGCATGAAAAACAGGGTTTGTAGCTAATGCCATAGCAGACACATTATCACAGTGCAGAATTGGAGTAGAAACAGAAATAGCTAAGTCTTGAAGCAAATAGGATAACCATTTGAGTTCTGAGTCTGAATGAGCTATTGCTCTATATTCAACTTCAGTTGAAGACCTTGCTACTATAGTTTGTTTCTTGGAGCACCAAGAGATAAGATTAGGTCCCAAAAAGATTGCATAGCCTGATGTATACTTTCTATCAGTAGAGTCTGAGGCCCAGTCAAAATCACTGAAGGCACGTAAATGCAAAGGCCCTGGCTAAAAGAACAACCCTTGTCCAAGTGTAGCTTTAATACATCTCATTGTCCTCTTAAGAGTTGTAAAATCTGCCAATGTGGGAGCATGCATATGTTGACACAGAGAATTAATAGCAAACTGCAAATCAGGCCTTGTCATAGTAAGATATTGTAGGGCACCAACTAGGCTTCTAAACTGAGTAGGATCTGCATACAAAACTTGATTATCTGCAGTCTTGAGTGTTGCCTTAGACAAAGTAGGTGTAGTTACAGAAGCACAATCAGTCATGCCTACTTGCTTTAGTAATTGCTTAGCATATTTTGTCTGATGTAAGATGAGACCTTTAGATGAATGAAGCACTTCTATTCCCAGAAAATAGGATAAAGACCCTAGATCTTTCATGGCAAATTGAGAATTCATGACATGTAATAGGTCTGAAATAAAGATAGAAGAACTCCCTGTTAATATGATATCATCTACATACACTAAACCTAGTGTAAAGTCAGCTGCAGTATGATGAATGAACAAAGAATTATCTGCTGCACTGATTTTGAAACCCTGACTTAGGAGAAAATTTGTCAGTCTATGATACCAGGCCCTTGGAGCCTGTTTTAGTCCATATAGAGATTTGCTTAATCTGCAAACATGATCTGGCCTTGTAACATCTTGAAACCCTTGTGGTTGTACCATATAAACCTCTTCTTCTAGTATACCATGCAGAAATGCATTGGATACATCTAGTTGTTTAAGTGCCCAGTTGTTATGTAAAGCCAATGAAATGACAGTCCTGATTGTTGGACTTTTGACTATAGGACTAAAGGTCTGTTGATAGTCAATACCTTGTTCCTGCAGATACCCTTTGGCCACTAACCTGGCCTTATACCTAGCCACACTGCCATCTGCATTGGTCTTAATTTTATACACCCACTTTGATCCTATAGGAACTCTGTCTATAGGTAATGGAACCAATTCCCAAGTGTGTTGATCTTGAAGAGCCTTAAATTCCTCTATCATAGCCTTCACCCAACATTGATATTTAACTGCCTCCTTATAAGTCATGGGTTCATGATCAGTTGGAGTAGTGATAAGATTGTGTATTTGGTACAATGAAGATGGCAAACAACCAGTCTTTGACCTAGTAAGCATAGGGTGATGGCTCTGTGGAGCTAAGTTATGAAAGGGTTCAAATTGTGAATGATTAGATGTAGAAGAGGATGAAGAAGACTCTATAGAAGACTGTACAGATAAATCAGGAGATAAACTTTGTGGACTATTTGATGAGCTTAAATGTGAATTTGTTGAAGATGAAGGAGATAATGAAGGTAATAAAGGTGGAGTATTAGTAGATGAATGATGATCCGTGTGCATATTAGAACCAAGGGACTGACCCTGAAATAAGAGCCCTGGTACAGAAGAAGAAGAGGAAGAATGTTGAGCAGAAGAAGAACCTGAATCATTTCTGCCATGATTTGTAGGATGATTAACAAAAATAGGAGGATAAGAAAGTGTAGATTCAGGTAGATCAACATCTGGTACTGAACACAAAAACTGAGACATAGAAAATGATGATGATGCAGTATTAGAATAAGGAAAAATATTCTCATCAAACCTGACATGCCTGGAAATAAAAAGTTTGTGTGTTTTGATTTCCAGACACTTATAGCCTTTGGTATGAGGACAAAAACCTAAAAACACACATGGTGTGGATCTCAGCTCAAGTTTAGTTTTGGTGTATGGCCTAAGCCAAGGATAACACAGACAGCCAAAAGGTTTCAAATTCTGATAATCAGGTGAAACAGAATACAGAACTTCATATGGAGACTTATTTTGAAGAACAGGAGTAGGCATCCTATTTATCAAATAGTTAGCCATAGAAATAGCTTCTAACCAGAATGTTTCAGGCAGATGACTTTGATGAAGTAAGGTTAGAGCTGTCTCAACCAAATGTCTATGTTTCCTTTCCACTCTCCCATTTTGTTTTGGTGTATAGGGGCAGGAGGTTTGATGAATCATACCCTTGGCTTGTAAGAACTGTTTAAAGTTGGTGTTGAGAAATTCAGTTCCATTATCAGTTCTTATCACTTTCAGAGTAGCTAGAAATTGTCTGTAAATCATTTTGTAAAAGCTTTGAAAGATAGAACAAACTTCTGACTTGAATTGCATAGGATAAATCCATACAAATCTAGAGTAATCATCAACCAAAGCTAGATAATACTTGTACCCTTTATTAGATTCAATAGGGGCAGGGCCCCATACATCCATATGTACAAGTTGAATAGGTACAGTAGACATAGAACTAGACAATGGAAAAGATAGCCTATGAGATTTTGCTAAACTACATGATTCACACTGTATTGATGAAGTAGGAAGATGAATGTTGAAAAGCTTGGAAACTGTTTGTGCTGTGGCAGCTGAGGGATGACCAAGTCTTCTGTGCCACAGAGTAGCAGCCTCTGATGTTGACCTAGCTGTGAGAAGTTTGGCAGGAAAAGAATTGATGGACTTGACAAAGGAACAGGTAGAGGATAGACTGTACAAGCCTTGTTCACAAGGGGCCTTGTACAGAAGAGCTTGAGTTGAATTGTCCAGGATTTGCACCTCATTAGCATTAAAGGAGAGTACAATTATTATCCTGAGTCAATTTAGAAATGGAAAGAAGATTTGTAGAAACAGTGGGAACATAGAGAGTACTAGGAAGAAATAAACAGGTAGAAGGTAAAGAAATGTTACCATTCCCTGTGCCATGAATAGGTAAAGTCTGGCCATTACCTACTGCAACTGTTTCTACCCCAGTATATGGTTGATAAGACTGCAGTTGATTCATATCATTAGTGACATGAGCATTTGCCCCAGAATCTAGAACCCACTGCTGACAATCTCCCTGTGACTGACCAGTTTGTATCATCAATGCTTGCTTGCTAATAGTTTGAGACTGATATTTCTCATTGTCAAACCTATGCCAGCAATTGATAGCAAGATGATTTGGTTTCCCACATATTTGACAGAAAATTTTGCCAACAGAACTTGCAGTATTTGAGTTTCGAAAACCAAACTGATGAGAAGTAGAATTATGAGGAGAGGAGCCAAGAATACCCTGCCCAGTATTCCCTGAATTGTATGAGTTTTCTCTTCCTCTTCCATTTCTGCCTCCCCTGTTATTATAATTGCCTCTGCCTTTAGTTTGATTAGACCTAGACTGAGTTTGAGTATATAATGCAGTATGCACATTCTGAGTAGTAGAATCACCTAGCACCAACCTCTGATCTAATTTCATATGTAACTCCTCAGAAATCAACAAAGAAGACAGTTCTACCACTGTTATTTGAGTAGGTCTAACCTTAATAGAAGCTCTAAAAGAGTTATACTCAGGAGGAAGTCCCCTGAGTATGTACATAACCAAATCCTCTTAAGTCACCACTTCATTAACACTTGCTAACCCATCAGTAATAGTTTTAACAGAATCCAGATAGGCCTGCATAGTATTGTTTTCCTTGGAGAGATTGAGCAATTGAACTTTTAACTGATATATATGAGACCTTGTGAGAGAATTAAACCTACTGTGTAATGTAGTCTAGATCTCAGTTGAAGTTTCTAAGTGTAACACTTGATTTTGCACAGTAGGAGTCATTGTATTAAACAAACAGGACTTCAGGTAATCATCATATGTGAGCCACAAATCATAAGCTGGATTTGGAACAGAATTACCTGAATCATCAGTAATTTCCTTGGCAGGACATTGAACTTTGCCAGTAACATGATCAAGAAGTTTACTAGCTCTTAAAGCAATCTGAATTTGTGACTTCCTGGCAATAAAGTTTGTATTATCTAACTTTGTAGAAACTAAATTGCCTAAATTCTGAATCAGAATCTTCAAGCCCAAAGGAAGATCAATTGATCCATCAAAACTTGAAGAAGAAGCCATTGAAGTAGAGAAGCAGACTAGAGATGAAAATTGTTGTTGGAGATTTCAGAAACTAAACCAATAGATGTTGTCGCCTAGCAGAATTAAACCTTCGATCAAAAATTGATGAAGATCGCAAGCTGGGAAGATTGATTTTGAAGGAGTTCTCACTATGGAGAAACCCTAATTTTCTGTTTAGAGATGAACAAATAAGTGTTCGAAAAAAAAAAAATTTCAACCAGGAAATGACCCTGGGCTCTTGATACCATGAAGAAGTTTAGAGAGAGAAATAAAATGATTCCATTGAGTTTCTCACATTATGAATGATCAGTACATCTCTCTATTTATAGAGAGTACATGAGAGCACATGGCTGAAGTAGTTATGCCAGCTGTACTACTAACAAACTATAGCTGTACTATTAACTAACTATAGCTGTACTAACTACGAACTATAACTGTACAATAGCTGAAAATATAACAAACATCTCTAGATGCTTCTAGAATCCTTATCATTATCAATCGTCTATATATTAAAATAGCTAATAAACTAATTCTAATATAACTAGGACTCAATAACAAATAACAAATCCTAAATCCTATTCAAGTTTAATTATTAACTAAAACAATAAAATTTAATTTGAGTGTTGGACTGCATTAGGCTTCCAGGCATTAGTTCCTTTTCCTTTTTTGAGATCAGGTTGGTTACATAGTTTCATTGCATGATTCAAGAGTTTTGTACTTCCTATTGCATTTCTAATGCAACATCTCCGCTAATGTTGAATATTTGATTTATGGCCCATGCTTCCTGTATAAAACACTTAAATCAAGTGATATGGCTTAGTTTTCTGTTTATGTTGTCACAGGTCTTTTTGGGTATAAACTAAGAGGAATTAGGTGTGTAATCTCCAAAGACCATTTTCATTTCAGAACTTCTGATTGAGCTGAGAGAAGGAAAATAAATGAGTTACAAGTTGAAAAAAGGAGTAATAAATAAGTACACTTTATAAACATGTTCAGTCACATTTCTTAAATAAGCTATGCGTGGTGCAATGAGTCTGTAGCTTGTGAAATATTCTGAGTGCAAATCATATATGACTTGAGAAATTTTGTAATTTATTCTTTTCCCTTACACATATTTAAATATAACCAGCCTTTCTTTTCTCTATCTGAGAGGCCACCAGCCTCCTCTTTGTACTTTGCCTTAACTTTCTTTTCTCTTCGCTTATCGATCTCTGTATGTATCTAGTCTTCCTTGACTGGTTCAAGGTCAATAAGATGAAAACTCTTGTTTAATTTGTCTCTAACTAGGACTATTTCCTTTACTGATTTCGAGGTATCATGTGTTTTCATCCTATGTCATTGAAAAAATTTTGGCCTTTCTCCAATCCTGTTGCTACTATGAAGAATTTGTAACCAATAAGGCAGTTCAGCTCTAATTTCACTACTTAATTATACTCTTAATTGATGATATCCTGCATTTACTTGTTTAATATTAGAAGCTTCATATACATTGTATTCCTTGAATAGGAATTCCAAGGACCAATTCAATTGGGAAAGTTTCTGACTGCAGTTCCAGCGTAACTGACAGTTTGCCAAATTCAGAGGAAGCTATTCGTAGAGGAGAATATGCAGTAATTAGAAGCCTGATTCGGGTTTTAGAGGTACATGCATCTCAACTGCCTTAATTCTGTACCTTTAACTTGGAATATCTTCTTTGAATTTCTTTTGACTGAAGAAATGCGCTGAAGGGGGGTGTTGAAGGCAAAAGACAGGTGGATAAAGTCATTGACAAGTGTGCATCCATGCAGGTATTGGCTTCCCCATTTTTTGATTTCTTCATTTATTGCCATCTAATAGCTTTTTCTATTTCATAAAAGAGTAAATTTGTCTGAACTATGGTCTCCTCAAGGTTAATCTTTTTCACCAACTTAGTTTCAGCTAGGGTTTGCCTGCAGCTCAGTTTTATTATCGCTTCTGGGAAGAAATCTTCCTATGCCTTTTGGCTCTAGGATATTCTCTTTCTCTTTCTAAACAATTCGCCTTTCAAAAAATACAGAATTTACGTGAAGCTATAGCCACTTATCGTAGCAGTATTCTCCGTCAATCTGATGAGATGAAGAAGGAGGCATCACTTTCCTTTTTTGTGGAGTACCTGGAAAGATATTACTACCTCATTTGTTTTGCTGTATATCTTCATACGGAAAGGGAAGCACTTCATCCTGGATCGCCTCGTCAATGCAGTTTTACTGATTGGATGAGAGCAAGGCCAGAGCTTTACAGCATAATTCGCAGGTGAAGATGTAGATAGAGTCTAAAGTGTCTTTGGGCCGGTAGTGTATCTTCTAAGGAGGTGTACTTCAGAGGACTCTTTCAGTTTTGGTAGTTATATTGATATCAGTTATCTGTTTATGCTGCATTTTAATTGGTGAATCGTGCTTGCAAAGAATCTGGATATATCTCACTGCATTGAAGTTGAACCTAGTTTGTTGTTAAGCTGGCTTGATATCTCCTAAGGAAAAAAAATTAAGATAGCCAACATTATGATGACGCTGAGAGTTTTTAAGAAAAGTAAGAGATTTATTTATCCACATTAGATTCTTTCCAGCTATATATGTTAATGAACTTGCGAAATTGGAAAATTTGTACTGACTGACTAATAATTCGAATCTTCCAAATGTCAGCTTCTCTTGATGTATGTATTGATTGCAAGAGCAGTTAGTTCATAAAAGCTAAAATTTATTATTTGTCTTATTGTTCCTTGTTTTTTCTGTAAAAATCCAGACATCAACACAGATCATAGTCAGTTGCCATCTCATATTTCCCGATCTGTTGTACATATGTGTCCCAGCAAAGAACAAGAATGAGAAAAAAAGGCATATCATGATTCCTTTGAAAACATAGTGATTTTGGCAATTAATGCCTTCTCATGTTCAAGAAAGTCACAGATTTCGTTACGTTTTGATTAGACCAATGATATTGCCAGAGAAAACTTTTGTAGCCAGAGCATATTTTGTCACAAGGACCATCTCATCATTTACAAAGTCAATAAAGTAAATAACTCTCTCTCTCTCTCTCACTGTCACTCTCACTCTCTTGCCTGTATCCCCACTGCATATACAATTTTTTCCCTTTTCCATCACTTATGCACCAACCTTCAAAATCTGGTTTGAAATACAGATTATATGGTATACAAAATGATGGTTTGTTTTCTCAAAGATGGAAGTGCTATAAAGAAAGAGATTGCAGATATACTAAAGTTGATATACATGTGCGGAAAGGAAAAGGTGTGGGAAAGGAAGGTGGATGAACTGGTTTTTTGTTTTTTTGCTTTTCCAAAAGTGATCAATGCTTTTTTGTGGTACTCAAGGTATCAGTTTTTTGTGGTAACAAGGTTATCAGTTGTTCTACTCTTGTCTGCCTATCGACAGGCTATATTTGGGGATTCACAGAAAATGCCTCAAAGCTTCAAAACTATCCTCAAAGGCACATCTCTGCAGGAAAGGTCAATATGGTTTTTCTTGCTCCAAATTATTGGCTTTCCTCTTCAGGAGATGTTCTGGATTTTCTGGATTAAACTTTGGACCCCCATATACAGAAATGACCAGCTTTGAGAAAATAGAACTCTGTCCTTTTTATTCTCTTTTCCTTTCTTCCTACCTATTTTATTAATTTCCAGCATATTGGTGACTGTCATGTGACTCTCTATGCCGTCATAGTGGGTGCAACTGTTTTGTCTATGTTGATTTCAGTAGGTTTGTTTTTTGATGCGCAGATGCCAACCCCTCACAGTTCCGTTGTTTGGAGGTGTTTGAGTTTGTGTGTGGGAGAGATGGGTGCTGTAGCCCAAAAGCCTCTCTGATTTTGAAAGATAAATTTGGCTATTATTACTAGTTGCCATGACTAGAAGGTTCTCAAGTTTCCAGTGTATCAATTCTAAGGTTCCATTTCCTTTGATAGAGAGCAATTAGAAAAGAAGAAAAGTTGAGGTTCTTTTATTTTTTTGGAGAGATTTTAGGGGAACGTCTTCTATATCCTGAATTTTCTTTACGTTTGGATGATATTCAAAAATTTTGCTCAAGAAACATTAGTTTAAATATTTTAACAACTTTATTTTCCAACTTTTGGCAAATCTAATATGTTTCATCACATCATTTTTAGCTAAATCTTCATTGTTAGCTTCATGCATCCAAAATATTGGCTATCTCAATCCAACTTCTTTGAGGTTTCCCTCCAACCTTCTTGTGGCAGGTAACCTCTTGCCTTAACACCTTAGGCAAGTCAGGTTCTCCTAAATATGTCCAGACATCTTGAAACAGATTCCTCTCATCTTATTGGAGCCATCTTCATTTTTCCTTGAATCACATGATCTCTAATCCTGTCCTTCTCGGTATTGCTGCATATCCGTGTTACAGTTCTCAGCCGCTAAAATTTTCTCCCTATGTTAGTCAAACTAATAGAAGCCTAAGCGTTCTCAAATTCACTGTCAATGGCTATTGTAATATTACAAACTTTGATTTCTCGTTCTCTATCTTGGAGTTTCTCACTATCCTTTTACTGGTTCCTTTGTCTGACTTGTCGAGAATCTTGCTGAAGATTAATTACTTCTCTATTGGATGAGGCTTTGTCAATTCTTCACCGGCAGGGGGAAGGTTATTCTCCCGGTTTCTACCACCTCTCGACCATATACTGTAAAAGCAACAGTATGATGTGGTTCTATTCTTGGGGTTCATGTATTGTAGATACGTCTAGTTGTCATCTTAGTTCATCTTTGTTTGCTTATGATTCTATCCCCACAATGAATATGATTGCATTCTACAGGTTGCTAAGGAGAGACCCAATGGGTGCACTTGGTTGTGCAAGCCTGAAACCCTCGCTTGCAAAGACTGCTGAGACTACTGATAGCCGCCCCATTGAGATGGGCCAAGTTGCTGCCTTGAGGAATGGAGAGGTTCTTGGTAGTCAAACTGTCCTTAAAAGTGACCATTGCCCTGGTTGTCAACACCCTAATTTGCCAGAACGAGTAGAGGGTGCTCCTAATTTTAGAGAAATTCCAGGTTTTCCAGTTTATGGTGTTGCAAATCCAACTATTGAAGGCATTCGGTCAGTCATCCAAAGAATTGGTAGCTCCAGAGGTGGCCGCCCTGTGCTTTGGCATAATATGAGAGAAGAACCTGTTGTTTACATAAATGGAAAACCATTTGTCCTTCGTGAGGTTGAAAGGCCATACAAGAACATGCTGGAGTATACGGTACATGTCTCATATATAGCAGCTGCGAAAATGTGTTCATTTAAGAGTTTGCAACTCATACACAGAATCCAGGATGAAGTATCATTGATTGCATGATTCCATAAAATTAGTTACCCTTTGAATCCTAGTCTTGCAGAAGTGTGTATGGAGAGGCGTTTGATTGGCTGAATGTAGGAGTTCTGATCCTTAAGGCATTCCATCACAGTTCAGTTTGGCTTACTGTATGTCCTCATGGGACTGTCATATGTTGATGGCAAAGCACATGCACCTTTATATTGGATTTTGCTGATCCTAAGTAATGATTTTCTACTATGTAATTTTTCAGGGTTGTCTAAACTAAGATAGAGGCTATGGGAATTTTACTTTTCACTTCCATTTTTACTTTTTTCTTTTTCCTTTTTCCTCCCTTTGTTTTTGGCTTAGTTTGGTGGTTTATTTATTTCTATTTTTATTTTTGTGGGGGTTGTGTGTGTGTGTGTGTGTTTGGAGGGGTGTGGGATTTTGTATCCCCAATATCTCCAACCGTAAATTTCTTGTATTTGACTGTTCATATATGTCCAACCTGAGTTTTGGTCTTATATCTCTCCCTGATGAAGAAAACATTTGCATTTATATATCATCTTGTGCGTGATGTTATCATGCATTGAGACCTAATCCACTAGATTTTCTGCATCTAGGGAATTGATTGTGAAAGAGTAGAAAGAATGGAAGCTCGACTAAAAGATGATATTCTTCGAGAAGCTGAATTTTATGGAGGTGCTGTTATGGTCATTCATGAAACAGAAGATGGACAAATCTTTGATGCTTGGGAATATGTGCAGTTGGATTCAGTTCAGACTCCGCTGGAGGTCTTTAGAAGCTTAGAAACTGATGGTTGTCCTGTAAAATATGCTCGTGTGCCCATCACTGATGGTAAAGCTCCCAAAAGTTCTGACTTTGATACATTAGCTATCAGTATTGCATCTGCTTCCAAGGACACAGCTTTTGTCTTTAATTGTCAGGTAATTCGTGTCAGTTAAAATTAACAAGTGCTTTGGCTTGTCAATCAATCTTCATGGATCCATTTGGAGACATTATCTTTTCGGTTTTTTTTCCTTCTCACTTGCAGATGGGTATAGGAAGGACAACCACAGGTACTGTTATTGCTTGTCTTCTGAAGCTTCGAATTGACTATGGGAGACCTATCAGAATATTGCAAGATGATGCATCACATAAAGAATTAAGCAGTGGTGCATCAAGTGGTGATGAAAGTGAAGGACATGATTCGACGTCTTTATCTATTACAGCAAAAAGTAGACAAGGAAAAGATACAAGTCATGCTTTTGGAATAAATGACATTCTATTGCTCTGGAAGATAACAAGATTGTTTGATAATGGGGTTGAATGCCGAGAGGCATTAGATGCCATAATTGATAGATGCTCAGCTCTGCAGAACATACGCCAAGCTGTCTTGCTATACCGAAAATTGTTCAATCAGCAACATCGTGAGCCAAGGGAAAGACGAGTGGCATTAAACCGCGGAGCTGAGTACTTGGAACGTTATTTCCGTTTGATTGCTTTTGCAGCATATCTTGGTAGTGATGCATTTGATGGATTTTGTGGACAAGGGCAATCAAGGATGACTTTTAAGAGTTGGTTACAACAGAGGCCAGAGGTTCAGGCCATGAAATGGTCCATTAGATTAAGGCCTGGGCGATTCTTTACCATCCCTGTAAAGCTTCTTTTATCCAATATTGATTTAGACACATATTTCTCCTTGACATTTAGTTTAATGTTATGTTGTGTTTTGAGTTCAGGAGGAACTGAGAGCTCCACATGAATCTCAACATGGGGATGCTGTAATGGAGGCCATAGTAAAGGAACGCAGTGGTTCTGTTCTTGGGAAAGGTTCAATTCTAAAGATGTACTTTTTCCCTGGTCAAAGAACCTCCAGTAACATACAAATTCATGGTGCACCACATGTCCACAAGGTATGGTAATCTGCCACATAGCGAAAAACTATTTGCAAGAGCTAATTTACACAAGGCTCATAGGTTCAGTACATTCTTTATTGCAGTTTTGAGTTGTATGGGGACGCCATTGAGGCATACAAGCATACATGAGATGATTACATTCTCCTTGTGCAACTAAAAGTTTCTTAGTTTTTGGTTTTCATTAGAGTATATTGTGTTGTGAAAAGAGCATTTTGGCTCACCTTTCCTAGCGAGAGTACTCTGGTAAAGATCAAATTAGTTGTATATTGACAATAATGAGAGTCATGTTTTCAAGTATTTCCACTTGATATAAAAATGCAGCTAGATATATAATATACTGTGGCTGTGGATGAAGTTAGGATTATAAGAGAATTGGTACAGGACAGGTTGCAGTTAACCAACACTATGTTCTTCTTAACTTTATGTTCAGCAGTCATATATTCTATGGAGTTCTCTGAGGCTGGACAGAACTTAATGATTTGGAGGGCAATCAGTTCCTTTGCAGAAATTGTTGAATGAAACCTTTCAAGTGTGTTTCTTTTAGAAGAAAATCTGAGAAGCTCCCTCTGAATAACTTGTGCTGTTTGCTTGTCAGGCAATATGAAGTTACGGGTTTTATTGAAGCATGTGAACATTTGTCTTCATTGGTTGATAAAATAGCTATTTTTCGTTTTCTTTAAAAAAATAGTTTTTCAGTTTTCCTATTGAAGATAAAATTTGTGACAAAGGACTTCTTTAAACTGTATCTGATAAACAATTTTTTGAGTAGAAATTTGTAGCTGAATCTTCCTTGATTCTCTTCTTTTTAGGTGGATGGACACCCTGTGTATAGCATGGCAACACCTACAATTGCAGGTGCAAAGGAGATGTTGGCCTACCTGGGTGCCAATCCCTCGGCTAAAGAGAGAACTTCTCAGCGCGTAATTGTCACTGATCTGAGGGAAGAAGCTGTTGTATATATCAATGGGACACCCTTTGTTCTTAGGGAACTAAATAAGCCCGTTGATACACTCAAGCATGTTGGAATCACTGGTTCGGTGGTGTGTATATACTTCAATACAATGTAAATCAACAAAGAAATCATCAAGCTGAAAAGATCTCCTAACTCCCTTCCTCTTGAGCATTGAATAGGTGGAACACATGGAGGCACGGCTAAAACAAGATATAATATCTGAAATCAAACATTCTGGTGGTCGAATGCTTTTACACCGTGAAGAATTCAACCCTGCTTCAAACCAGGCCAGTGTTGTAGGTTATTGGGAGAACATCTTTGTTGATGATGTGAAATCACCAGCTGAGGTATACTCAGCTTTGAAGGACGAAGGATATAACATATGTTATAGGAGAATACCATTGACCAGAGAACGAGAAGCTTTAGCTTCTGATGTAGATGCCATTCAGTACTGTAAGGATGAGTAAGTATTAGATTATTTGATTTAGATATATCATTACCCTTGTCCCGCAACATGCTGCATCTTTTTGCTTCATAATTGAGGGTGACATATTTCACTGGATATCTTTAGTTTAGTCTATCAACTTTCAGAAAGTCACCAATCCTGTAAACCAGATCATGATTGTAGGATTGGGCAAAATGTAATGAAACCTGTTGGAAACTCACATGGACAGTTCATGATCAATTCATTTAGAAAATTTAGAACACGAAGGACACTTAACATTAAGGTTGATCTAAATAGTGACATATTATAGGACTAGTATGTGCTTCACTTTTTCGACTCGGCTGATCTAGGCTAGGATACTGGTTATTTATGTTTTGTTGAGTCAGTGTTGTGTAATTGACATAACAAATTCTTTTTTATTGGTAAATTTATTGTGGTTTCTTCAACAAGTTTTATTTTTGCAATCTTTTCATCTTGATGAGGATGCCATGGAAACTGAAACTAGACATTATCCTTCCTTTTTCTCTGAACAGCTCTGCAGGATCTTATCTTTTTGTATCACACACAGGATTTGGAGGGATTGCGTATGCAATGGCAATTATTTGTATAAGACTTGAAGCGGAGGCAAACTCAAAGTCAAGTATTTCACGACCATTGGGGATCAGTCCACTTACACCTCATTTGCCTGTGGAGAATTCAGCTGTCTGTGGTTCTGATGAAGAAGCACATAAATTGGGTGACTACCGGGACATACTAAGCCTTACTAGAGTTCTTGTCCGCGGTCCAGAAAGTAAGGCAGATGTTGACATCATTATAGAGAGGTATTAGCTCCTTTCAGGTGACAAAAGAGTCACTTTTTTTATGTGTTACTTATGCCTTCCTTTTCCAAAAGATGCCTTTCTTTATCTAAAGACTAAAATGACAAGGGAAGGAGAGGGAGGAATGAAAGGGGCAACAGGGGGTTGGGGTGGGGAGGGGGGGTGGTTGAGAAAGAGAGGTAGCAGTCTGTTCTTTTTCTAGAGGGCATAATGAAGAGTTCAGTGAAATGAATGACGTGTAATATGCATGCTTGCAATTTTAGTAGTGGCTGGGATTATATTATTAAGCTTAAGCTCAGTGCTGCATTGGCAAAAGCGTGGAAGAAACTGGACTGAGCTTCTGAATATACAATTTAGGCCACAAATATTTTGTTAGGAGAAGAAAGCAAGGTACACAGAGAGGATATAGCAAATAGAAATCTTTTTAACAAGATAGAGTAAATGGGCAAGTTTTCCTTGTAGATGTTCGACTTACTATTTAATTCGTAGTAAAGCAAATCATACTCTGTACATATTCTTCACTGTTGTTGAAGAATATTTTAGTTATTAATGTATTTCCTTATCTTATGGTGTTAAATTAGGCAATGGTCTAGATTAGGTAATTCGTCAAATTGATTTCTTTATTATTTTAGTTTCCTTAGAATTCTAGTTATCTTATTAGTTTAGTTTCTAGTCTTGCTCACCAAGTTATCATGCCTATAAATAGGCTTTTCTATTGTATTCATAACACATCAACAATTTACAATGTAGTCTTTATAAGTATTTCTCTTTAAGAGCCACCATTGGTGGTGGTTTCAACCATCTTCAACACTTTCATATTTTCTCTTCATATTTTTTTATTTTATATATTTTCCACAACTGTGAATAGGTCTGTTTGAGATGCTTGTCCCTTTTCTGAGCCTCTGAGTTGTCTATACATTTTCCCAGGTGTGCTGGTGCAGGACATTTGCGAGATGATATACTTTACTATATGAAGGAACTAGAGAAGTATTCTGGTTATGGTGATGATGATGAACGTGAAGCATACCTTGTGGATATGGGTATTAGAGCCCTAAGGTTAGTCTCAATTACGATTGATTAAGAACTTAATATCACTATATTGTAGATAATTGTTCTTTTCATTAACTTAGAACATTTTCTGTTGTCTACACATCATGCTCTACAATTGTGATCTTAGTTATATGGATAAAAGTGCTTCTGGCCTGGTGGCATTTGACTACATTTTATATTGCTCTTAAGAAGCAAAGGTCCAATTGCCTTGAAGGCAAGGATAACGTCCACTATATGTACTACCATTTCTTTTCATTCACTTGCAGGCGGTACTTTTTCCTGATAGCATTCAGATCTTACCTCTACTCGACTTCTGCAAGGGAGACAACGTTTACTGCTTGGCTTGAAGCGAGGCCTGAACTTGGCCATCTGTGCAATAACCTTAAGATTGACAGATGAACACGACGTGTACATGTCGAAATATTTTCTGTATAGCTCTCTGTCTCTCTCTCTCTCTCTCTCTCTCACTCACGATGACAAAGGAAGGAAGACGAGCGAAACACTAAGCATTCTGTACAACCCGATGCTGATGCTAAACAAAAGCTAAATGCCTAAACGATCAATTGCTTGATGAGAGAGTTCAGAGAATAGCCTTCATACTCAGTTCAGAGAATAGCCTTCATACTGTAAGCTCTTATCTATTTCGTATATTTTCAAAGTTTCACTAATTGGCCTCCACAAATTTGTATTTTCTCAAATTAACTCTATTTGTTTGTAATATATATTTGGAACTCTGTGGCGTGTCTTATACTTGTGAATACTAAGGGCCCTGTTAGTTGTATAGATGCACTTCTTGTTTTCATTGTAGCTTTACTTCTTATATGTAATGAAATTTTGCCACAATAAAATGCAGTTTCAAACTGTAATCTCATGTTCATTTGTGGATATTACGTCACAGTTGGTCACATCTGAGTTCTCCAGCTGGGTTGCCATGGCAAAAACTTGCCCTTGAAAGTACATTGTTGATCTATTCTTATTACTTAAAAGTTTGAATTAATCTTTTTCTTTTCCTCAATATTGTTTGATATTATCATATTGATGAGCTCCTATGTGCATGTCGGGGTAACAATATCCAAACAACTATTAAAAGCTCTCTGATTGAAAGGTTATTGAAGCACATAAGGGAAGGAACTACTTATATGACTTAAAATTTTTCGCTTGGTTTGGATATTAGTGCTTATAAAGTCTGTCATTATGAATATCGAGTCCTTGGAATCAATCATTCAGCCGTTGTTGATGAGTCTTACATCATAGGTGTTATAAATGATTAATCCATTGATGCATCGTATTTGTCTGAATGTGGTTTTGCTAAATGAAAAATCTGATTTCATCTGCAACTGTAAAAGGAAAAAGCAATGTTGATTTCCACGATGTAAATATATATATATATATATATTTGAATTCAAGTATTTTAAGCCAACAATGTATTGAAAAGCTGTTAATTCCATAAGGTTTTTATAAAGTGATTAACAATCAACAACTCCATGATATATATATATATATATATATATATATATATATTTGAATTCAAGTATTTTAAGCCAACAATGTATTGAAAAGCTGTTAATTCCATAAGGTTTTTATAAAGTGATTAACAATCAACAACTCCATGGATGATGAAATTTGAAGATTTATATACATAGTACGATATAAATTTGGTATGTTTTATGTTTGTTACGTATGTTATGGGCAAGTAGGGGGATTAATTCTCACTAGTTGCAATATAATTAGCCTTTGGTCTTCTTTGAAGTGGAAAAAAGGAGTAAATTACATAGAACTCTTGTGTAGTTTGTCATAAGTGTGCATTTATCCCTTATGATTTAAAATTTTTCTAGTCACTCTCTTGTACTTTTCAATAGTAAAGCACATTATCTTCCTACATGACTTTTTTCATTAGATTTAACCAAGCATGTGGCACACGCGTTGGGTCTGCGATTGGACTTAGTTTCTTGCTGTTAAACTTGATTTTGATTAAAAATGTCTTTCCTTTTTTGTTTTCAAAAAACATTTGCAACAAGATAAAAGACTTAAACCCTTAACCTGAGTTTAAAGTATGTAAAATTTAAGCAATTGTACTATAAATATGTTTACATTTTATTTCGCTACTACAAGTAAATATTTTTTGTCATTGAAAAATGAAAAATAAAAGATGAAATTAACCTCCACTATCATCACAATCGCACAATCACCATTCATTAATTAAATTAATTATTTAATTAATTTTAATTTCTAATTATTTGATCAATTAATTAATTATTAAATTATTAATAATTAACTAATTATTAATTACTTCATATTTCCAATTAAATAAAAAATGTACATAGCATTGTACCCCTGTCATATCCCCTTATAGTTGCCATAAGTGCATCGTAAGCTCCTAGGTTTGAATGGCATGTTAGTCTTTTTGTACTTTTGTTAATCAAAACTAACGAAGTTAAAAAAAATGGATTTGTGCGTTTCACTTTTGAGAAAAACATGGGGTAACTAGCGAATTTTTAAATTACAGGAGATAAAAACACACTTATGATAAAGCACATGGGGGTTCCACGCAATTTACCCCCAAAAAAAAAAAGATATCTATTAATATAACTTTAACTAGCTCTGACAAGATTGGGATTTCATATTACAAACGAATTAGTTAATTATTCACTACAAGTGTTCAGTTTAGGAGATCCTTCGAATCTCATTCAAAAACAAGTGGTTTCTATCTTCAACCCAATCTTAATACAAATCACAACTTGAAAACCCCAAGAGATAAGCCTAATCTTTGTAGGGAGTTTCTTGATTACTAGCTTAATTGAATAATTTATAATCTAATCGTATTTAACTTAATTACATTTGATCATTATTACTAACTTAATTTTTCTAATACATATTAAATTAATTGATTAAGTCATATTATTAACTTAATTTTCTAACTTTAACCTATACTAATACTTCCAAGGATATTTGGGGGATGTTCTGAGGCTGCGTGTGTAAAGTTGAAGGATATTTTAGGGTTTAAGGGGGGACAAGCTTCCAATTAAATATCTTGGAGTTCCCCTTATTTTAGGGAGGCTTTACAAGAAAGATTGCGATTATCTAGTTAAGCGGATTACGAGAAGAATCAATGGCTGGAACAATAAACGACTGAATCTTGCTGGACGCCTCCAACTGGTGAGTTCAATCTTAGCAAATATTGATTCCTACTGGGCCCACATGTTTATTATTCCCAAAGGAGTCCTGAAGGAATTGGAAAGAAAAATGGCTTTTTTTCTTTGGTTGGGGAAGGAAGACATGGGCAGGAAAGCTAAAGTCTCATGGGCTGTGGTTTGTACGAAGAAAGAAGAAGGTGGTCTGGGACTTAACAGATTGATTGATTCCAACCAAGCAGCTATTCTTAGATACTTGTGGATCTTGCACACCAAACAAAAGTCAATCTGGGTGGATTGGGCTTTGAATTTCTACCTGAAAAAGGATCCTCTCTGGACAGCTGCAATTCATCCAAATTCCACCTGGGCTTGGAGGAAAATTATGCAATTTACAGAGGTGGCTCGGCATGCTTTGGTTCATATTATTGGCAATGGTCAAGATACACTCTTTTGGCATGATAACTTGCATGAATCTCTCGCGAGTCCCAACTTGAAAGTGGCGGATTTCGTCCAGGAAGATAATTGGATATGGGAGGACTCCAATCCTATCTTCTCGGAGATCTTTCGTAACCTTGGATCTATGAAACCAAAAAGGTCAAGTAATGATAAAGTTGTTTGGATTAATGACCCTAATGGCAGATATTCGAGGAAAGTTGCGTTAGAGCTTATTAGAAATCCAACTCAGAAGGTGGATTGGTATGGGGTAGTTTGGTTTAAACACCATATACCCAAATATGCACTTTATTGCTGGTTTTTATGGCATAAAAGATTCACAACGATGGACAGACTTATATTCTGGGTTCTCCGTGTCAATCCATCTTGCATTTTCTGCCATTTGTGTATCGAAGACCATGAGCACCTCTTCTATTATTGTCCTTTTGTTAAAAGAATTTGGAACCGTGGGTGGAGGAAGTGTAAAGGGCCGAGTAAATTAAGGAATTGGGAGGAGGTGTCCAGATGGCTCATTTCACAAGGTAATTCTCAATCTCTTCAAGCGTATGTGTCTAAGCTTTTCCTATGAACATTTGTGTTTCATATTTGGAAAAAAACGTAACCAGAGGATCCATAATGGGAAAATCTTGACAAAAGAACAAATTTTTGAGAATATCGAATTTGACATAAGAAGTAAAGTGCATATGACTAGGAAGATTAAAAATTCTCTTTTGAATCATGTTATTCTTAGAGCTTGGAATGTTTATCCTTTATGATTGTAGACTTCTTTTTGTACATTTGTTAATATGAATGAAATCTTATTACTTAGCCCAAAAAAAAAAAAAATACTTCCAAAGATTGAGAAAATATCACAATCCCAGAGTTCAAATGTCAATTCAATTGCCCCCAATATCTTTTTGCTCTAAATGAATCGAACCCTACCACAATAATAGGTCACAAATTTAGCTAGGAGAAACCAAAATCCACCATTTTTTTAAGGAAAAATATTTTTCATGAGAAAAACTAAATCCAAACAGTCCCTTAACCGCATACAGTATTTTAATCGGATTTTAGCCTTTTTTTCTTTTTTTCTGTTTGTGGGGTTTTGTTGCGCGGGTGGGCCCGGCGGGGGGGGAATGGGGCTTAAGCTTGGACACGTGTAATTGAAAAAGAAAGAAAGAAAACGTGCAAGGTTTAGAGAAAGAAAAAGAAAAGGTTCGGAGAGGGCGAGAGAGGTAGGGAGGAAAAAAAAAAAAAAAAAGCAGCAGCTGAAATGCTTCTCTAGCTCTGACATATTTGTAAGCTTCCATATTTTCCCCGTAATTTCACGTGATTATTCTTTTGTAGAAACTCTATTTGAGAATTATGGTGTATTTTCTGCTTATATGATTGCATTTTACAACTTAGGATTCTTCGTTTTCCATATTCTATTGTAATTCTTTAAATACGTAATGCAGTTTGGGCTATAAAAGAATATCGGAGGTGTTAGTTTGTGTATTCTATATGCTTTGATTTAGTTAGTTAATCTTGTCAACTTTGTGCTACAGCTACAATAAAGTTGGTTTGGCGGAGATAGAAATAGACATATGAGCAGCGGGAGTAGCAGGCAGAGAACCCTGGGGGGAGGGGTTCAGCATGTATTGGACTATCTGAAACGAATGCAAGCTGAGAATCCGTCATTCTTCTACGCAATCCAAGGCGAAAGCGAACAACAGCACCACTTGATGAATTCAAACATATTCTGGGCTGATTCCTCTTTCAGGATCAACTATAACCACTTCGGGGACACCGTTAGGTTTGATGCATCCTACAGGGCCCATGGTTGTAAGGTCCCTTTTGCCACTTTTACTGGCCTTAATCATCATGCCCAGCCTGTGCTCTTTGGTTGTGCCTTGATTCTTGACGACTCTGACGCCTCCTCCTCATATGTCTGGCTCCTCCAGACTTGGCTTCAGGCAATGTCTGGAAACGCCCCTGTCTCCGTCACCATTGACCCTGATCGCCTCATTCAGATGGCTGTTGCTCAAGTTCTGCCTCAAACCCGCCTTCGCTTCTGTAGATGGAGCATTTTCAGGCAAACTAAAGAGAAATTGCCTCACATTTACCCTTTGCATCCTACTTTTGATGTTGAATTTGACAAGTGCGTGAATGAGGCCGAGACTGTCGAGGAGTTTGAGTCTGGTTGGGTATCAATCTTGGAGAAGTACCACCTCATGGATAACGAGTGGCTTCAGTCTATGTACAATGCTCGCCACCAATGGGTTCCCATTTACATGCGAGACACATTTTTCGGGGAATTGTCCATCTCCGGTGGAAATGATGCTATAAACTCTTTTTTTGATGGGTTTGTCGATGCATCCACCACCACCACACCGGTTCTGATTAAACAATACGAGAAAGCCATTACAAACTGGCATGAAAAGGAACTTAAGGCAGATCTCGACACTACTAATTCCACACCACTTCTGAAGACACCTTCTCCCATGGAAAAACAAGCTGCTAACCTCTATACTAGGAGAACATTCATAAAATTCCAGGAGGAACTAGTTGAGACCCTTGCTAATCCAGCAAACAAAATTGATGACATCGGAACAGTTACATCATATCGGGTGGCTAAATATGGGGAAGAACACAAAGCGCACCTTGTTAGATTTAATGGATTTGAGATGAAATCTAATTGCAGCTGTCAAATGTTTGAATTTTCAGGTCTTATCTGTAGACACGTACTGTCAGTGTTCAGAGCTAAGAATGTTCTCATGCTACCACCGCAATATGTGCTGAAACGTTGGACAAGAAACGCCAGGAGTGGTGATAAAGGTGTGCTAGATGAGAGTGCTCCTGACTTTCCAACCAGTTCTCGAGAGTCTTTAACTTTTCGCTACAATAATCTACGTCAAGAGGCTATAAAATTTGTAGAAGAAGGGGCAAAGTCCATACACATCTATAACGTGGCAGTGAATGCTCTACAAGAGGCTGCCAATAAAGTTGCTGCTGCAAAGAAGAAAAGCTTTGGTACAGCTCCAGGAAGCAACCTCGAAAATGGAGGCAGTACAAAGACTCATCCAGGTGAAGACAATCAAGCGGCAAACTGTCAATCAACGGTTAGATTTCACAGTACTTACTCTCGTGTTTTAAGCTGTAAATAGTATGATTGTTTTGTTTTCTATCTGAGAAGCCAAATATGCTGATCCATTATGTTCATTTGCTCTTGTTTTTCTTTGTTTGCTCAGTTAGAAGTAGGATCTGCAAAATGGGTAAGCATGATTCTTTAGGATGTCGATAACTGCAGAACACTTAAATCCTCTAACGCTACTCTATGTCCATGATCATTGACTTACTGCTTTGGGTTCTAAGTAAATCTATTGGGTTTCAAGGCTTAGACTTGACACCTGGATAAAGAAAACCTGCTTCCAGCCGATTTGACCCCTTTCAGAAATCGCACCTTGATATGTTGGCATCCTTGGACTGTAGTTTCTTTGGTGAACCTAATGTGCTTCTATTCAATTAACATAGTTCTATGTTTATGACCTACAGCATCTTTTGATACAAAACTTTGGGTTAATAACAACCTTTAAAACAATGTTTCTACATGTTTCATGTCAAATCTTTAAATAGCTTATGGAGGTTGGAGATGGTAGGATATGGACGCGAGCAAATCTTTTGTAGCATATGGTATTATCATCACTCCAAGCCTATGGGCTTTGTTACATCTATAAGCAAGGGTCTATTGGAGGCCATCTAATGCATTATCTTTTAGTGATTCCGAAAGCACATGTTAGCAACTAAATTTAGCTGAAGTTCTTATGTAGTATGGAAACAATATTCATGAAATAATTGAAGCAAGCACACTCAAGAAATTGTAACAATTACCAAAATTTCACTTGTTTGACGAAAACTGGAAGTGATATGGTACAGTATATAACTGGAAAGTGTATGATAATCTGCGGAAGCAAATAGAGACAGAAGAGAGAGCATTTCAGAGAGAGAAGAATGTATTATTTCATTAATTGAAATTGTAGTACATGACAGCTAATCGTAGGAGGTACATTTAGGCATGTTATGCTGGGAAGAGTATAGCTAACTAACTCCAACTAATTTGACAGCCTGGCATAAGATATTAGAAGCCATCAACAGCTTTTCACTAAAGCAGTAGACATGTCACCAGTATCCTTACCAGCAATTTAGAGAAACAATGGCCTCAAAAAGTGCACAAATTTGTGATTTACTGGTGTAAGTAAATTGTATATTGTGGTACCTGCATTTCTTCTCTCTATGCTAATAATAAGGAATCTTGCAATATGTCTCATCTAACTCTCCACTGGGCAATTGGGATGTTTGGTATAAGAAATCACTCTTTTTGTGTATGGCTAAGTTGTGTTAGATGGCCCTGAAATAATGTCTTAGATGATTTTGTGGATTGATCTATACCACATTCCCGGACTCACTCAATGGCAGTAACACCAGTTGCTGAATGTTTATGTTGTACTTAAACTTGACAGAAGCTGCTTTCTTGTTCTCAAACTCAGAAGCCTGAATTTGGCCAAGGACAGAATGGAAAATGTAAATTTTATAAAGTAGCACCAAAGAATGGTGAAGGAATCTTCTAGAGAGATATCATTTTAGGAGTTTATGTGGTTGTTATGGTTGGAAGGTAAGGCACAAAAGAGATATAGTTCACTGTGTAAAGTTTCTCATTTAGTGGGATTGTTTCAAGCTAGATATGCAATTTTAAATTTGTCATTATGTAAGCCTGGCAGCAAAAAGGCCCATAGTAGTAGTATATACTCTTCTATGATATTCTTATTTAGGCCCGACATATTTATGAATACACATAAAGAGTGCAAACATACCACACAAATATATATGTTTATTTATTTTATTGGGAAGAATCTGTTCTGAAACTACCTACTCTATATTTTGTTGCAAGCCTTCACATTTACTTCCATGTTTTTGCATTGAACTGCTTCAAATGCTTTAGTTATAGTTTGGAGAAAATGATCAAATGAAGTACTTGAAAATGACATGATAACTTTGGTTTTGAAGAAATATAAAATGAGCAATTGCAAAGGAACATGAAAGGTTAAGTGATTTTCGTCCAAGATTAGATTTTTCCAGATTGCCTGGAAAATGGTCTGATCTTATCGAGGTGGGGATCAGGTCTAAGACCTGGCTCAAGATCATTGGGAGGGGAAGGATGTCTTCAAATAGAGTACAGAATGAGGTTAATGGTTGGGGGGGGCAGGTAATGGGGGTACTAGGCCATTTCTCATGCCCACAGAGACCTAATGGGGAAGGGTAAGCGCAAGTCTTATACTAAGGCTACCTCCAGTACCATTGGCCCTGAGGGGATGCAGATGCAGGTCTGGACGAAAGAGGCGATTGCAATGTGGAGGTGGATCATGGTTCTTGAGTTGAACTTGTGGACTTCTGCCTGTGTTGTTCAATTCCCACTCTCAACATCCCGTCATAAAATTCCTGATTAAGCAGCAAAGCTCAATGACTTAAGCCGTAACTTGATAGAGAAAAGTGGGCAAGACTTCAGGTATCTTTTTCTCTTTGTTGTACCACTTAAAAGGCTGAGGTTACTCCAGAATCGTCTTCTTTATTGCATGACAGTGCCTGTGCTTTATGGTTTCTTAGCTTTTTGCTAGAAATTTGATGTGGATAGTGCTGTACTCGGTGTAGTACTTCTACACGAGGTACAATGCATAAAGGAGGTGATTTTTTTTCTTCTTGGAGTTTCACTGCAAGGTTTTGGTTTGGCAATGTATAACGATGTTGATATTACTTACGGTTACAAAATGCATTTCATAACCACTATGTGCTGGCTTTCCGTTGCAGGAGGAGAAGGAAAAGAAAATCCATGAACTGACTGCTGAGTTAGAGTGCATAAATCGCCGGTCTGAATTATATCGTGCTAATCTACTTGCAGTTTTAAGGGATATGGAGGACCAGAAATTAAAGCTATCAGTTAAAGTCCAGAATGCACGGCTGAGCTTGAAAGAGTGAACTTCTCTTCCATTCTACTAGATATGAAAGAAAATGACTGCTCAAATGCAATGCAAAGTTGCCCCTCTCTTCCTTCCTGTACTGCTAAAGAAGGCATTATACAGTTTGGAATATCAAATCAAAACTGAATAGGGTGAAACAAAGAAAGATTGTTCGCTTCACGATGGCAGACCATCTGCTATAAGTCTAAATTCCATGTTACGAGATGAGATTAGTCAAAAGAGCCTGACCATGCTACTGGTAGTGGTATGTATTTGATTATCTAGTCCAACTTCAAGGTTGCGAAATAAGATCATCTGGGTAAAAAATTTGTGATTTCAAGCCTATTATGTACAGTACTTGTTGATGAACACTGCTGTGTAATTTGATCTCACCCTTGTCTTCTCTATTGGTAGAACTAGCTGTTTTATGTTTGTTATTTGCTTTTCTTTTCTTTTCTTTTCTTCTTCTCCCCCACTGCTAAAACATTTATGTTTCGTCGGTCAATTCCAACAAATTTCCTAACTTTTTTCTCTATATCTAGTAGTTTTGTATCATTTCTTTATATATAAGGATTCTTTATTTTAGACTTACTCTAACAATTTCCTTATAACATTGGTAGAAAGCCCAACTGCTTGTTTTACTTTATCATATCATATTGCAGCAATCAAGTCTCCAAGGCTTTCAAGAGGTATTGTAGTTTCTTGCATTCTGAGGCATGCGAAGATCCTTGTGATCATTTTTTGGCTTAAAAGACATAGCGTTGGTACGCTTTAGTTCTTGTGTAAATAGAAACTTTCACTCAATCCCAAGTCTACCCAGAGTTGTTTCTATTTATGCCTCAAGCTTGTGGGGAAGCATAAACTGTTGCTGGGAGGACGTAACCACAAAAAATTTTGTATAGAGAATGGACTCTCATCTGGTCTCCTGTCTGTTTACTTTCATTTCTCCCACCTCAAGAGCCAACTAAGCCTATGAGATGTCGTCACTTGAAATGAGGTTCCTTCATAATGTTTGAGCGGGATTCAGCAATTATGAATTGTCCATATTATTTTCTAATTTCTACTATCATTTGATTCCCCACAGCAGTCATCGCCCCATAAAGGATAGCTGCCACCGCAGACTAACCAATTTCAACTTGTCATGTCAAACAGCATCACCAAAGCCCAACATGCCCAATTACTTATAGACGTTGCATTTTAAGGAAACGTAGGGGAGAAATGTTACGTTAATATATTTTCCAGTTAATACACACAAAAGGAAGCTGCATTACAATATCTGGACTTGAAGTTGAGCGGCAGGTCAGAGATACATCAATTCCATCCTATCTCCGCATCACACGGTGGCGTTCCCGCTTGCGGAAACGCTCAAGCATAAATTCGTCCGTAGCTGCTTGCCTTCGAACTGCACCATCCGCACCAGAATCACCAGCTCCAGATTCTGGAACGTTATCCTCTCTAGCCCTATCCTTGTAAAGCTCTGGATGTTCTGTGAATAATCCTCATGTATTATTTCAAGAAGCCAAGAAGAATACACGATGAAGAGATGCAAATGCAACAATACATAAACATGGAAGAAGCGGAAGCAATTCTACCATATATGCTAACATAAGCAAATGCTAAGCAAATCAACATGTCTAAAATTTATGCATGTGAAAATGCATGTGTTCCAGAAAGATGTAATCAAGCTAAACCTCAACTGTGAAATATCAGCAGGAAATAAATTGCTGTGATATAAGCTGAATAACAACTCTAGGTAGATTTAGATGGTCTTTAGCTATTGACTTAGGTAAAGGTGCTTCAAGCTTTGAGAACTTTCTCACATTATTCTGGAAGCACCTCCATCCCTACTTATATCCCTTTTATCTTTTCCCAGGGTGCTTAAAAGCACTAGAACCTTAAGCTAGTTTGTCCAGTTAGTCTGATCAAATGTATTTTGATAACTGCCTCCATCTTCTATAAAACTCTAAACCAAGTATCCAGTGCTCATCTTTCTAAGCTTAGGCGAACACGCCCATAAATTGTGGATTAGGTCAAGATAATGAAAGCATCAACACAGATCTCATTGGTTAAACGAGACAGCAGCAACAGCAGCAGGGTTGAGGGAGCAATGGCACCCACAACGGAGCTATATATTGGGAAGCAAGACAGGGAGTTGATCAAAGTAAAACATTGAGGATCTTCTGGTGATTAGGACAAATATCAATAGAAATAGACGCTACTATGCCTATTAGAAAGTCAGGTGAGCCTGTGAGCATAAGAAAAATACTATGCCTATTAGAAAGATCATAAATAAGAAAAATATGACCAACCTCTCCTGAGTTTCTCAGCATAGTCTTTTCCACGTTGAAAATAGTCCGCACTATAACTTGAGGGAATGCTAGGATTAGTTTTTGTGCGACCCATAAGTCTCTTCTCTTGTAGAAGCTTTTTTGCAGCCTCAGTCTCCTCAATATTCCTCAGTTTGTACCTAAAAGACCAATAGTGAGGTACTAACTGTCAGTATGACAATAAGAAAACACTAAATACTCCTGTTCGTATCTAACAGAATCACCAAAGATTATTTCAATCATCATCAAGCATCGGTAAAATGCTAACCCAGAGAGTTAATGAAATAGATGTTATCTCTTCTACAGAACAAAATGAACATACTCAATGGGTAACTGGACTTCTGCAATCCCAGTAGTCCACTGAGTAGAGCTTTCTCCTGAATTTCTCTTCTTCACCTAAGCAAAAAACAAAAGCATGTTTGTCATTAGTTTACACTTGTTAGTTCTCTCAAAGATCAATAAGATTGGTAAAGGATTCCTTTGTAACAACTTTCAAAAGTTTGTGCATTTGACTTTGGTCCTTCCGAAGAAAGCACAACCTAGAAGGAACTTGATAAGTAAAATCTAGACAAATAATTATATCAAAAGGTGTTCCACACTTGTTGTTATTGATTGGCATGAGGGGTAAAATCGCAGGAACAAGGTGTATCCAAATTCAAGGTCACACTATGCAAGATTAATCCAATTCCAAAAACAAGAAAAGATGAAGCGAAGTTAATGTGACTCACCTTAAGGTGCTCTGGAATTTTGTAGAGTTCATCTTCAGCACTTGTGATGTCATTTTCAACTTGGCCGGCCAAATCAATGTTCTTGCCCCTTTTCTTTGCCAATTCTTGTTCAATATACCGCAGCCTGCAGCAGAAAATGAAGACAGGTAACAAAAGGTACATGAACGGTAAGGTAGGAAAGATACATGAAAGGGAAGAGAATGAGTGTTTCAGTTGATACAGACATAATGGGGTCCTCAACCATGACAGCAGTTTCTTGGGCAAAAGTATCCTGCAAGACCAAGTCGTCCTTATCTGCATCGCCAACATCACTGCCTCCGGCGCCGCTGGACTTGTCACTCGTTTTGCGAAGTAAACCGCCAGCAGAAGAAGAAGAAGAAGCAGCGGCACAAGTGGAAGAAAAAGCATTTGAGGCAACGCTAGGCAATGCGGGAATCCCAGATTTCTTCTCCCTCTGTTTCTGAAGAAATTTGATCTCCTCCAAAGTCAATCTGGAGCATAATTTCTCCTTTTTAAAATTAATTTAAAAGAATTTTTTAAATAAAAAAGAAAAAAGAAAAAAAGAGAGAGATTGACAAACCCTACTATAGAAGAAGTAGAGAAAGGTACCTCCTTTCATGGTCATCCTCGTTGTTGGGATTGTTAACAACTGAAGAAGTTGAGGATGATGGATCTTCTTCTTGTTCTTCCTCCTCCGTTATTCTTCTTTTCCGGAAATTCTTTTCTTTCCTCATTTTTTTTTTTTTAATCTGCGAGCTTTGCTGATTGTTACTTTGAGCCTAGTAGATATGATTGTATCCTGGGCCAAAAGAACTAAGCCCAGCCGACTTTTGATTGTATCCTGGGCTAAAAAGAAGGCCTGTTGAGACACCAGTCCAACAGTTTTGACTTGGGCAAGGGGGGGTGGTGGTGGGTGGTTTAATATACGAAGATGCGCCGCCCACGTTGAGGCTGAATGAGCCCCAAGACAGTATAAACAGTCTCTGTCTTTTTTAATTAATTAATTTAAATGAATTTACTGGATTTCCTATTTCCTTTCCCCTCCCCCGAAGCCAAAAACCAAACAACCAACCAACCAACCAACGACCCACGCCGCCGGAAAGAGGAAAGAAGAAAGAAGAATAAGCGGAGAGAGAGAGAGAGAGAGAAAGTGCAAGTGCAATGGAGGGGATGAAACTATTATATTTCCTATAATAATAATGATAATTTTGCACCCACATATTCCCAATCTTTGTGCTTCACTCTAGGATAGGTCGTGGATCTTCTCTCTTCAATTATTCATTAAATTTGTCTATCTCTGCATATATACACGTAATTAAAAAAAAATTAAGGCGTACTTTCTATTATAAACATAGATTAATAAACGAAATAATAATAATAATAATAATAATAATAATAATAATAGTAGTAATTGTAGTAGTAATAGGAATAAGATCGAAAAATGGCATGGTTGAAGGACTTGGTGAGAGTGGTGAAGGGGTTGAGTGCGGTGGCAAAAGAGGCGGTCAGGCGAGGGGAGAGTGCGGATTTCAAATTGGAATCCCTAATCAAGAGAAGCATTGTCTCCGTCTCCGACATAGCTGGCCTCACCAAGGGCACTCCTCGTCCACTTGAGAACAAGTCTTCTTCTCATCATCATCGTCATACTCATCATCCTCCTCCTCCTCCTTCTCCTCCTCCTCTTACTAATACTAATACCATCACCGGTTCGAGTAGTGAGATCAATGCTGCTGCTGCCTCTACTACTACTACTACTACTACTGATACTGACAAAGAAAGCGTCGTCTTCTTCAATTCTGGCAACCATCTGCCTCAGCAAGATCAAGTGCAATCCGAGTCTTGCCACACAAATGTTTATAACGATTCGGTTATCAAGGACGCTGCGGATGCTGCCAACCAGGATTTGTCCGCATACACCGATGCCGATGTAACAACAACTCCTCCACCTTCAATGCCATCATCATCATCATCATCTGCATTGGTCTCAAAGAGCCAAAGGAAACCCAGGGAAAGGAGAGTTCCCTCCACCCCTTTCTCCAGAGCCCTCGGGTATCCCCCCAAACCAAATTCTTTATCTCAATGCTCTCCTTTGCCTGCCCTGTCTGGATTTGTTCTATTGCTTCTCCCTCTTTTCTTTTCCTTTTCTCCGACTATCTAATTTTGTATACTAGTATAACAAATCATCTTACATACTTAGCTCTGCTGGCATTATGCAGAAGAATAGTGCTTCTGTCTCCTGACTCGTAAACATGATCATTACCATCATTAGTTCTCTCTTATGTCTTAAACTTACTTTTCAATTTATTGTTATTATTATTATTATTATTGTCAAAGATTTACTTTTGAACTTTTTATTACTATAATCATTATTATTATTATTGTCAAAGGTTTGCTGGCCTTGGAGCTGGTCTTGCATGGGGCACTCTTCAGGAATCTGCCAAGAGACTTGTCTTTGGTACGCCTAACTCGCAAGAAAAGCAGTCTGCTCTCTCCCCATACTTGTCTGAGAAAAACGCAGAACGTTTGGCTCTTGCATTGTGCAGAATGCGTGGTGCAGCACTCAAGTTAGGGCAGATGTTGAGCATCCAAGACGAATCTCTTGTTCCTGCTCCGGTATTTCTTTTCCTTTCCCTTTGTCATGCATTCCCCTGGTATTTCTTTTTCTTTCCCTTTGTCATGCATTCCCCTCAAAAACCGAGAAACTGCAGACTACTTGTCAAGATCATGGATCTGAATTTCTATACGACTTAAGTCTCATTTGCTGGAGGTTGGATAAACAAAATGAAAACGGATGCTATGTATTTCCTTTGTTTCGGGGAATGGGGATTTATGTAAGGGGTGGCATGGTCTTGGCCAGATTACATAAGCAATCGTTCTTCAATTATTTCTTTCTCCTTTTCACGCGATTAAACTAACTCATATTTAGATGGAGCAGAGGAAGAATAATTTTCTCCACTCTAATCTGAGATGCACTTGTGAAATTCTTAAATCCCCAAGGGATTAGAAAGCTAATATTCAATAACTTTGATTAATTTTGCAGCTAGACCGTAACCCCTAGTTATTAGTGGTCAATATCTTTGTAGAGAAGAAATAAATTCTGAAATCTTTCCTAAACTGAGTGGCTACTTAATCAGGCCTAAATTTAACTACTAGCTGAGCACCGCTGGATGAAGTTAATTGACAGTGGGAAGATCCAAAGATGTGGCCTGTTTACTGTGGAAGCACATATTACGATATACCTTTCTATGTAGAACTAAGCAGCCAAACAAATGGAAAGAAAGATTGCACCAAAGACTCGTGATGCAGTGACATCTTTTTTCTGAATCTCACCTAATTCCAGAGAGCCTATAATGAAAACTTAAGAGCCATTGGTGTCAGAAAGCCTATAACTCGTGGTATAATTTACGCTTATTGACTGTCCGATATTTTGTAAGAATATATCTGGGAGGCATCAATTGCTTAACCATCTCTACTCAAAGGATTTATTATATGCTTGAGCTATTACATAATATGATACAAATTAGTCTCTGAAAGAAGTTTCCGACTTTTACATTTATGCTGTATTTTGCATGCAAAATATGGTCTTATAATTATTTACAGTTCAGGTTTAGATACCAAAAAATTTAATGCCCTTGTAGATCTTGGCTGCTTTGGACATTGTGCGTCAAGGCGCAGATGTGATGCCCAGAAGCCAGCTTAATCAAGTTTTGGATGCTGAATTGGCTACCAATTGGTCATCCAAGTTGACATGCTTCGATTATGAACCAATGGCTGCTGCAAGTATAGGACAGGTGATTCTTTTTCCTCTTCTCAATCTCAAATGCAGTACACTAGTAATCTAGAATGCCAAATTTGGTAATTCAAACTGCTTCCAAGAAACTAGCTCATTTCAAAGGATTGAATAAATTTTCACTCTATAATTACAAGGCAGATGATCAAACTATTGAACCTACTTATGATGTATAAAAGTGATCCGTGTACATTATTATAACCTTTTGTTCATATAGGATTTTCAAGATATTAGTAGGGTGATTTCTCAAAAGAGATATTTTAGTAGAGGTGAAGTTGCTTCTTTAGTTTTCCTATTCTATACTATGCATCCCATTCTGTTCTGTCAATTGCAATGATCTACATGTCATACTGGCTATTTGATTGCAAAATACACGTAAGGCTTTTCTCGTCTTATCTTCATGTCTTGAAATGGTGCCGAAGGCTGATATAGATGTCAATTCATGCTACATTTCCAGATTATGTCTTCTTACTCTTGAAAAAATTTTATCAGGTACATCGTGCTGTGACAAAAGATGGCTTGGAGGTTGCCATGAAAATACAGTACCCTGGGGTTGCTGACAGCATTGAGAGTGACATTGAGAACTTGAAATTGTTGTTGAAGTATACAAATCTGATTCCAGAGAAACTATATCTTGACAATGCTATGAAGGTAAACTAATCTACAAATTAGAATCTTCTAAAATTTGTGAATCTTTTTCCTGTGTTTTAGAGGCATTTTATTCTGTTGTGGGTTTTATTGTTTAATTAATGACTCATTTTATTACCTATTGAAAGAACTTGTTTACCGTTAAACCAATTGCAGGTGGCAAAAGAGGAACTTTCTCGTGAATGTAATTATGAACTCGAGGCAGAAAACCAGAAGAGATTTCGCAATTTTCTATCAGATGCAAAAGGGTTTTATGTTCCTTTGGTGGTGGAAGATCTATCAAGTAAAAGAATATTAACTACAGAACTTGTGCCTGGTAATCACTGTATTTATATTCTGTAGTGTTTAACTTGCAAAAATGATTTCACTTGTGCATTCGAAGAGACAATGGGTTTAATTTTGGTGCCAATATGATCTTTTTGATCATAAAATACTTGGGACACTTTTAGCATTTCTTACCAATTAATGTTTATAATGTGTTTTGTCATATATCAATGCCAGAAACCAAGAAGAATTGATTTTCTTGTTCTAGGAATTCCAATTGATAAGGTGGCCTTGCTAGACCAAGAAACTCGCAATTACGTTGGGAACAAATTGCTTGAGCTAACTCTGATGGAGCTGTTTTGCTTCCGCTTCATGCAGGCAAGTTCTTCCTTTTGCTTTGATGCTATTTAGTTTGGCTTGTAATATTTTGTTGCTTCTAATGAGCAGTGATTATTTGACCTGTTTTTTCTATTTAATTTCTCAGTTTAACTGAGAATTTAGAATGACTTTGAACCTGTTACTCTAGACATCTGAATTAACCTCTATTTCTTATCAACTTGTAAACAGTATTCATTCAATCAAACACTCAAATGGAAGATAATCTTCCTTTTTCCACTCATTTATCTTGATTTACATATCTTGTCCTCATGAATTTATGCCATGCAAAACAAAATCTTAGACTCTTTTCTAGTCAAGACATAGAGGTTATTGTGCTATGCTACTTCTTTAAGGTTCATTATTCGGCTTACTATTTTCAATAAAGGTATATCTCCTTGTGGCATTATGTGAACTCTGAATTGAAAATGTCCTCTCTTCTCTTCCTCTCCCCTACTTTCCCCTTTTTTCCTTTCTGTCTCAGCTTGTGGTCTCTCTATTAACATTCTTATAGTGGCTCTGTTGGAAGCAGACTGATCCTAACTGGAGTAATTTTCTATATGACGAGGGTACAAAATCAATCAATCTGATCGACTTCGGAGCAGCTCGGGATTATCCCAAGCATTTTGTTGATAATTATTTGAGAATGGTAAAATTCCTCTACTTTTCACTGAGTTACATTTTGGTCCAGATTTTTATCCACCCCAAACTTCATATTTCGACTCTGTTGTCAGTTAATTCCAGTTCTGATTGGATCATCTGGAAGGTTTCAGACATTATTAAACGGTGTAGATGTCGGTTTTTTTGTAAAGATTATGTCCTTAAGAATCGATATAGCTTATATCAAGATCTAGAAGTGCTTTAGAAAACAGTTGACATATAGGTGTCAGAGAAATGCCTTATGAAGTACACTTGCAATAGTGGGCGGCACATAGGCCTCTCTTTGTCAGGGAAGTCAAGATTGGAGTTTGGCTATTCTGTTCATGGTGCAATCCACTTTTCTCTTTCTTTTTCTTTTAGTCAAGGCAATCCACTTTTCTCATAAGCTAGAATTTTGTCCTCTCTATTCGTCTGATTCTTGTTGTGCGCACACAGACATGAATGTCCTCCACAGTGGAGATGGTTTCAATTTCTTGTTTTGTCAACCTAATGCTTGAGGTTGGCATTTCCTTGCATCGTATGCCACAAGACTGAGAGATTTGAACATTTGGTCTCAGGTTCTTGCATGTGCAAATTCGGATCGAGAAGCAGTAATTGAGATGTCAAAGAGACTGGGATTTCTGACAGGGTCAGAATCAGAGATAATGATAGAGGCGCATGTCCAGGCTGGTTTTGTTGTGGGGTTGCCATTTGCGAAACCTGGGGGTTATGATTTTCGGTCTACCAATATCACACGAAGCATTTCAAACCTGGGGGCTACAATGCTGAGGCACAGGTTGACGCCCCCACCTGAGGAGGCCTACAGTCTTCACAGGAAGCTTTCGGGTGCATTCCTTGCTTGCATCAAGCTCGGTGCTGTAGTCCCTTGCAGAGAGCTTCTGCTTCAAGCCTATGAAAACTACAATTTCGGTGATGATTGCGATGAACTATCGACCAGTGGCTCAGTTTGATAACAAAAACAAATTTGCAATTGCATTTCTCTTTTTCTCTTTTCAATATCTTTATTGTTATTATTTTTTATCATTATTATTATTATTCTTTTTATTGTTGTTGTTGGAAAATTTTGGGATATGCACCAAGAAGCGCATCCCCCAATCTGTAACATGAGAGTTTTACATTGGTGGCGCATGAGATCAGTTTAGAAATGGCTCAATTAACTAGATGTAGATGAGAACTTGTATATATGCATTTCTTTCTTTTAGTTTTGTTGACATTAATGTTTACATGCAGTGATACTTATCAGTTCTCATTTTTGTTTTTGGACTCTGATTAAGTCTTAGAATGTTACACTAGAAGTTTAACTGAAAGTTACTGTTACATATTTTTGGTCAAGATATGCTTGCTTTGACCCAAAAAAAAAGATCAACATATGCTTGCCATCTAAGACACTCTTTTGTTGTTTTTATTGTTATTTATTTTTTTAAATTAGTGTGAGGATTGAATTGATATATTTTTTCTTTTTTTGGTCAAGAGGATGGAATTGAGTTTGAATGCTGTGGAAATGTTTGTAAATTTTTCGCCATGACGAACTTATTTTTATAAATAATTATAAGAATAATTTAAAATTTGCATTATTTTTGTTGAAACAAGTCTTAACTTTATTAAGGTCAACTAAGGGGTAATTCTTTTTATCTTGTAAGATATAAAATATTTTATCACATGAATCTTATACATATTAAAAAAAGCATTTTTCTTTATCTACATTCTTATTTTATTTTGTATAACTATTCGCAAGTATCTTATAAAAACTTAAACTATATTATAATTTTTTATATGAAAAAGAATTTTAAAATAAGCCTATACCAATCAGAGTATAAAGTGATGGTAGCTTTAATCTTTTTTATAATTTTCCCTTTAGTTTTAACTTTGTTAATGTCATTAGTTTGTTTTTGAATTTTTGTTTAATTTTAGCTATTGTTTTTTATGTGGCATGCGGTGTAATGCCATTAGCTTGTCAAACTCAAGGACTAAAAGATTTAATTGGAAAGATAAAAAACAGCTTGTCATTTTATTAAAAGATAAAAGACGGTGAGCGTAATTTACCTATTTATTTTTGTGTAATGGACTTTTTGCATCTTTTAGAAATAGAGGGGAAAAAAAAGAAAAAGAAAATTTCCCATTTTATCCCAAATCAGGGGAAGAATAAGAAAAAAGAGTACATAGTATATTACCCCCTGAACTTAGACAAAAGTACATACTTGGCCTCTAAACTTATAAAACCACCTAATCACCCCTTCAACTTTTGAAAAGTAAGCTCATAATCCCCACTTCGTCAAAAAATCATCAGACTTGACGAGAGGTTATACTCATGCGCACCTATTGAGATGTTGGTAGGATATATCAGTAATAAAGTGTATTTTTGGACGCAATTGTCCTTCGATGTTTATTAAAAATAGCCCAATACAATTGAACCAGACCTATTTGAATAATTCAACCCATTTCACATGAGCTACTTCAAGAAGGGTTTCGAAGCTCGTATTGTTGAAGGTGAGTCCTACCAATAATATTTTCTTTTCCTTATTTTTTGTTTTAAGCAATATGTCGAAGGTGGCATTATTATTAATTTTTTTCCCCTTTTATCAAGATGTCGTCTTCATCAAGTAGTAGGACTAGTAACAAGAAAAAGCTTCCTAACATTGATTTAAGGCATGTGAACAAGAGGTGCCGAAAATGTTACAAAAAGCTTTAGATTTTGGTGGTAACAAAACTTGAGCTGGAATTAAGGGGGAAATTGTTCTATACGTGTAACAAATGTGGTCTTTTTCAATGGTGTGAACCTAGGTTTCTCACCATAGCTGAAAGTGGCAGCGCTGTGTGTCGGTCTCTTGTGCTTATTGACGATGAGTTTGACTTTGATAGTGATGAAGAAGTTAGGCCAGCATAGAATATGATTGGGAAAAATGATGTGATTTTGAATAAATGGGATAGGCTTATGTCTTTTTGTTGTACTTTATTGGTGATTGTGGGTGCAAATATCTTAAGAGGGGGTAAATTAAGATATAAGTACTAATTTTCGTTTTTAAAAAATTCTCAGAAAATTTGCAACTTTTAACAATCACTATATCAAACGCAATATAAGCAAAATAAGCAAGTATAAAAATGGAAGTATAAGGAGAGGAGAAACAAACGATTTAAGGTGGTTCAGCCAAACCTACGTCCACCGCCCAAGAATGCTCCCCTTAGGACTTCAAAAACTCCACTAAGATGCCTCTTCAAATCTTGGTGAAGCACAAACCAAGTTCTTACAATCTCTTTGAAACCCAACTTCAAAGAACCCAAGAGATTCACTCTTTAGGATTTTCCCACACTTTACAAGCTTTAAAAACTAAATCTCACAAAGTTTATAGCTCTCAAAGTGTGCATATACTCAAGAATTAAGAAAAGATTGAATATGAAATTTTCTTCAAGAAGAAGATGAATAAGCTCTTGAAAGCTCAAATATATTGCAAGAATGGCTCAAAGATGTATTGTATGATGATAAACACTTTAGCACACTTCAATTGATGTTTAGAATGTGTATTGAATGAGTATTTAAAGAGATTTAGGGGTTAGGGTTTTTGGTAGGTGAAGAAGAAATGAATTTTTCAACAGAACGATAATAAACGGCTAGTGCATTTATTACAGCACCCGTTCAGCTGGTCGACCGGTTGGGTTGTCCGGCTAACCCCTTTTCTTCTCTGACTAGGCCAGACGCCTTAGCCGGTCGACCGGCTAGGGGGTCCGGCTTTTTCTTCACATCTTTGTTTTGGCCGGGCAACCCATCCAGGTCGGCCGGTCGACCTGCTGGGGGGTCCGGCCACTCCAGAATGTGAAGTAAAGCCAGAGTTTTACAAAAATTATTTTAAGTGCAATTTTCACAACTCCAAAACATTTTGTAATGATTTGAAAACATATGTTGTGATTTGAAATACCCTAAAAACTCATTTTACCTCTATGTGTGCATTCAAAAACATTTGTGCAAATGTTATATCAAATGTGCAAGACTTGAAAATTTTGCTTCGAACAAGAAAAAGAGATTTTGAGCCAAGTCCACACAATATATAGGCATTTCACAAAGAGAGCAAGAAGGAAAATAATGTCTGGTACCCCTTATGACTTCTCTTCTCCTCCGTATGTCTTCTCTCCTTCTCTTTTTTCAAGTAATGCTTTTTGCACATTTTCTTCAATCTTTGAAAGCTTTAACTAGATATTATCTCATTTTCACAAGAAGCTATTTAGTAAAATAATGCATATATTTTCATCATCAAAATCAATAATGAATATTTAGTTAACAGTGATGAATCTATTTGTTTTATTTTTGAAATAGGTAGATGTTTGTTGTATTTAAGTGTGTTGTAAGTGTTGTTGGTAATGCATTGTTGTAGCCTGTGGTTTATTGAACTATGGAAGCTAATGTGATGTTAGGAATTATTAGTTTCCTTCATAAACTACGGAACTTCAATATTTAATTTTCTACCTTTTAGAAAATGAAGTAAAAAATGACTATAAGTTGCATGCCCAGAAACTAAATATCCAGAAACTAAGTGTCCATAACTTTATTCACACCAATTGAACTTAACTTAGTATACTCATTTGGTTTCAAGTGTCCAGAAACTAAGTCTCCAGCACAAAACCAAATGAGTAAACATAAAAAAAACATATTAAATGACCAGAAACTAAGTAACCAATTGTAACAAATGACATTAATTTGCATGTCCATAAATGAGTAAGAACGGTCATTAAATATGCATACAAGCCATCCCATCTTTAAATACATGTCCAAAATATACATACAAACCATCTCATCCTTTAAATACATGCTTAAAATATATCAAAAACACACTTCATTATCAAAAACTTAAGACTATCCATTCATTGTTCCATACAAAAAACATCCATAGTAATACCAAGTACCAAAATAATCATGGTCTCCATTCTCTTTTCTTGTTCTTGATGTTAGCAACAACATCACTTTTTGTCACTTTTCTCTTCTTTGGAAGTCCTGTTGTAAGTGCATCATTCTTGAAACTTGTATAAAGCCTGCCACCAGTACATTTAACCTCATTTGTTGAACTGTAACAGTATTTGGTTCATTTCTTGAAACTACAACAGTATTTGCCCCAAGTCTTGAAACACAGCATCATTTGCTTCATGGCTTGAAACTGTAACATCTGCAGCATCATTTCTTGAACCTGCATTTGTACCTGCAGCAGCTTCCACTTGATGGCTTCCACTTGAACCTACAACAATCATTTTTCTTACATTTGAACCTACAACAACTCTTCTTCTTGAACTTAAACTTGAAATAGATTGTTAAATATCCAAAGTTGACATAACAGGTTCTTCTTCTTCATGTTGTCCAATTGAATTATTCCTACTGTGAACCTACAGCAAAATGACAAACATTAATGATGTAACAGTTTATAATTTTAAAGTATAAGTTGACTATGATTACCTTTTCACATGTCTTACTGTTATGGCCCTTTTCTTTGCATTTCTAGCAAGTCATCACAACATCTTTTCTTGTAGAAATAAGTGCAAGTTGTCTTCTACTTGTAGCTGCAGGTTCTGAAGTGGAAGTAGAAGCTTGTTTGTCCTTGTTCTTTTCTTTGTCAAGGTCTGCAGGTCCCTTTCTCCATGATTTCTTTGGCCTACCAATCTTTTTCTTCAAAATAGGTAGCTTTGGTGGCTTAATAATACCAGTTTCAGGATAATCATTTGGCCCAAGGACTAGATGCACAATATGATTATATATCTTCATGTACACCTCTTTATTGTAACAAGGATCAACATAATCATCAACTATTTTCCCATACTTCATTATACAAGCCAATGCATGAGTAAAAGGAATTCCATTCAATTGGTACATACCACAAGTGCAATTTTTGGTGTTTAAATTAACTGCATGCTTGAAAAAAATGCAGCACTACTTTATATTCTTCTTCCCTGCTCATATTAGCCTATTATCTCTTTGCATTCTCTTTCAATTTCTCTATCTTTTTCACTATGCTAGCAGAAATGGAACCTTCATACTTCTCTATATTCGTCTTTTTTTATAACTAGCCTGCTCATAATCTTCACTCTAATCTCCTCAACCATACTAATTATTAGCTTGCCTCTTGCAACCAATATGTAATTATTGAATGACTCACACATGTTATTCACCAAGACATCACATTTGGAATATGTTGGGAAATGGGATCTAGCCCATTGCTTAGCTAGAATTTTCTTAAGTCATTCAAAAGCAGTCTCTTTTTCACCTACCTTAGGATTAGCCTTCTCTATATCCTTCATGCACCTGTTAAACTCTTTTCTATTTGCAATAGATGCAGCCCTCCAAAATAAGTCTTCAAAGCCAAACCAGGGAATTTTGTTTGAAGTTTTGATACATATGTCTGTAGCAAAACCTGTGATGTACACTTGGATACTCATCTCTAAACACTTCACACAATCCCTTTTGCCTATCTAAAATGTATGACCAACCCTTATTTTCTAGACATCCAATTACATTATGAAGTTCTCTAAGCAACCAAGACCATGTATCTCTATTTAAAATTGGGACTACACCTAAAGCAACAGAAAACATATTGTTATTCCCATGCCTGTCAATGGCTGCCAACACTTGCTCTCCAAATTCAGACTTTAAGAAACACCCATCCAAGCCAATCATAGGTTAACACCTAGCCAAGAAGCCATCTTTCATTACAGCCAAATAAAAAAACATTCTCTCAAAAATTGGTTCAGGAAGACTTCTATTAACAACCAATAACAAAGTACTGACATTAAATTTTTTAAAAATCTTTTCTTGCAACTTAGCAGTTGACAAATTTCTATTGTCCATAAAAGTTGGAACTAATCTGCCAGTAAATACTTATAATTTGCAAACTTTATGTCACTTCTCCACCCACAATTGTGTTCACTACTCATAGTTTTCACCTGAAAAATAGTAGAATCTTGCACAGAAGATGCATGCAATCTCCATGTACAACCATGAGCCTCATGGTGCCAACATTTCACAATCACACTTGAAACCTCATTTTTTACCCATATGATATCCTTTCCTTCCCTAATATACCAATCTCTAAGGAATTCTCTAAACACATGGATTGAAACAAACAAAGTCCTCACTTTCATTTCAAAGGTTTTCATGTTTACCCTTTCACTATATATAGTAGACCTATTTGATTCTTCATCTGAACCACACAATCTGTATAGTTCATCATTGTCAACATCACTGTACCAAGCTTCTTCACCATCCCCACTAATTGGCTATTTGTTTTTAGCTCTAAGATCACTATCAGAATGATTATTAGAGCCCAAACTGCCTAAACCATTACTTTCATTGAATTCAGTCCCCAAATTGACATTGTCATATTTATTTATCCCTGTATCCTCTAAATTGACATTGTCATGTTCATTCATCCCTGTATCCTCTTCTACATTTCCTTCTATGCCTATGTCCTCTTCTTCATTTCTTACTTCTTCTTTAAGGAGGTGATAAATAAGCAATTTTCGCCAAGCATTTTCCTTTTCAACATTTTCTATATCATTACCATGCATATCTATTACATTCAAAGGTTCATCATGTTCTTCAACAATATAGATATCAGCAAATGGAGAATTCTCAAACTCATTTTGAAATGCCCTAATACTATCTTCATTGTTAATAGCAAACAAACCTCCATCCAAACCCTTGCATGGCAAACTATAATAAATAGAGATCTTGTTACAAGTACCTCCTGTTTGCTTGTACATTTCATGGAAATCAAAAACAGTCAAAGTGTCCAAGGGAATCAAAAGAAAGATTTCTTTTCTACCACCCACATAACAGAGTTTAGGCTCGATTTCAAAGTGTCCTCCTACCCATATTTCAAAATCACAACATCCATTTACCAAGCCACAGTTATCATTACGCATAGGGTTGTTATTATCATTAAGCAGGTTGTTATCATCATCAACACTACTATTAAATGTTGAGTACATAAAAATATCATCATCTAAGTCTAAATTAGATGCAGCCATCCTATCAAAATACGAGAAACACATCACTCATAAATCAATCATTTAGAACAAGGTTAGAGCCAAAAAAAACCCCTAATTTTTAGGTTAGGTAAAAAAGAAACCCTAATTTTGTTATTACTAAGACAAAACCCTAATTTTTTTTGTTAAATCTAAAAGGCAAAACCTTAATTTTGTAAACAACAAGAAAAGCCCTTAATATTTTACTATTCAGCACGTACATTGAACAAACATGTTAGGTAGGTTTCAAATATACATAAAAAAGAAAGGCAACAAAGCATGAGAAAAGACTACTTGCTTCTGACAAACATGTCAGCAGGTTATTTTATTACCTAACCCAAGCAAGAAAGGACCACAAATTTGTTGGATGTCTTCAAAGTTGGAGACTTCTTTGAACGAGGAGAGACTACTGATAATGATGCTTGAAATCGAACCGTAGTAGAATAAAATGACTTTAAAGTGCTCAGGATTTAGGATACTTTGTGTTAGGGATTTGGGAAAATAATGGTTAAAGCTAGGGATTGAAAACTTTTAGGGTTTTGAATTGAGGAAATTTGAGAGTGACAACTATTTGAGAACATGGCAAAAGAAAATTTGAGGCAAGATATATATTTATACGAGGGCATTGAAGTCTTTTTATGACTTCAGTTAATTTTTTTAACAGCGTTACGAAAATGAGGCCCTTGAGCTTACTTTTCAAAAGTAAAAAAGGGTGATTAGGTTCAGTTAATTTTTTTAACGGCGTTACAAAAATAAGACGTTTGAGCTTACTTTTCAAAAGTAAAAATGAGTGATTAGACAATTTTGTAAGTTGAAGAACCAAACGTATACTTTTACATAAATTCTTCAAGAATAATATACTATTAAATTCTTCAGGGATAATATACTATTAAATTCTTCAGGGATAATATACTATTTACTCAAGAAAAAATGGTCTTGGGAGGGAAACAAACGGGGGAAGGGGGGACTTTTTATAATCCAAACAAGGAGTTAGGATTTGGCAACCCAAAAAAAAAAAAAGGTGGAGTTGGGGGGAATGTAATTGAAGAAGATGAGGGAAGATGAAGAAGGGGAGAGGAGGAGAGTGATGCAGTACGTGAGGAAAGAAGTGGAAGACTGGGACGATGAGGAAAAGGCGAGGTCGCGGTTTAAGGGGTTCAGTGGTCAGACCGCTGACTACGAGTGGCAGAGCCGCTACGTCTTCTGGGAGCAACTCATCCTCAAGGTTGCCACACACCTCGGGATCTTCATCATTCGTCCGAACCAGCTTAAGTTTGTCTGGTTCCGTCGAGGACCCTTGTCTCCCTTGTGCCTTGACCATGTTCTGGTAAATAATGATAATTGTGTCCACTAAAACAAGGCATTCTTTCGTTCGTTAATTCATTCATTTGTCATATCACTCACTCACATTGCTTCATCTTTCCACATTTATAGGTTGAGATGTTGAAGAATGGAGAATTGTTACCCATTTCTCATCTTGTGCCTCCTAATAATAAAACTGGTCATCTCTCTCATATTTTCTGGAAGGTGGTTCGTTTTGTCAGCCCAAGGCCCTCCTCCACGTTCAATCCCCATGCTCTTACTGATGATTATCTTGTTATTTCATCACTATTGAAGGTCTACATACTATATATTATTACCATATTGATCACTTTTCTGTTCCTTTTTATGCTATCCTTATCCTATCTTCAAGGCGTTGAGTAATTTTTTTGACTTTCTCTATCTATGAACAGGAGAAAGGTCTTGAAGTTGTCAAACTATTGTCTGAAAGCCACTGGACACCTTCGTGTGTTATCACCATGAAAAAGTTCCAGGAAGTCTGTGGAGGTTTGAAGGAAGCATCTGCAGTTTTGAGTCACTTATCAGACTCTGGGAAAGCTAAATACCTTTCAATCCAGAGGAAGGATCTTATAGAGGTAATCTTGGAGACTGTTGCATTTCAGTCTCATTGGTTCATTATTGTTCCTGACTATCTATCTATCTATTTATCTAAGACATATATTCTTTTTACCTTACAGGGTGTGAAAGTCGCGCTCTCTCCCGGGGCGGTTTCTGGTATCACAAATCTTGATTATGATGTTTTGCAGTTAGTTTGGACTGTGGAAAGGCTGGAGCAGCAGCTATCTGTGATTGACTGCCGTTGCAAAAGGTAAATACTCAATAACTTCTATATTCGTATCCTGACTTGGACTTATCACTGACGGAAGTCAATCTAGTCTTGATGGTCCCATCTCAGTTGTTGAAAGAGTTGAACCATTTGCCACTGACTCGCAACTATGAAAGCCGTGATTTAAGATTAGGCAGGATATTTAAGGTTGGGCCTGGTTTCTGAGAAGTTGAATGGTCCATGATTCCTAGCAAATAAGCCTGGAGTGTGGACTCAAAATTAGATTTCTGCTGTTAATCAGCCGTAGTTGATCTTCTAAAAGAACATTGATTAACCATATGTGCAGGTTTAAAAGCTTAGCTTTAGCTTCTCTGAAATCAGGAGACAGGAGTGTTGCCTTAAGGCATGCAAGGGAACTGAAACTGGCATCTCAAGGTAGAGAGAAGTGTGCAACTCTCCTAAACCAAGTGGAAGAGGTCCTTAGAGCTGTTGCAGATGCTGAATCCTCAAAGAAGGTGGCTTATTTATAGCACAAGTCTCGTGTTTCCATTTATTTTCTGTAATTATTTTAGTAACTCATCATAACTTTGTAAAAAAAAAAAAAAATCTATAGGTTGGAGTTGTAAAAACGAACAGTTTAAATTTAATATAACCCAGCAGTAATGATCTGATAACAGGTAACTGAAGCCATCATAATTGGTGCACGAGCAATGAAGGAAAACAGCATCACTGAAGAAGTTGAGCTAGCTCTGCAGGAACTTCATGAGAGCATTGCTTCCCAGGAGCAAGTTGATAAACTTCTGGGTAATACATTTTTCTTTGGCTTCCTGTGCTTCAACCAGTGCGTTATTACATATTTGATTGATGAGGCCTGATGCTATGTTGGTTATCAGACTGGACATATGTGGCAGATGCTTTTTGACCTGTGTAATAATAACTTCCATACATGTTAGATGTCGAGTTTTACATGATAAGATAAACTATTAAGATCAGTATTAAGTTTTGACGAGGGAGGGTTTAGTACTAGAAGTAAAGCTGTCAAAAATTTCTGGCCTGCATATATAAGTCCCTTACATGTTTCAAATGAGTGATGAGGAATTGAAATAGAGCCCCTTGGGCTTTGAATGGAATAATGCAAAACTGCAGCTGGTATTTTCTTGTGGATTGTGGTTGCTTGCTCTCTTAAGAATGCAACAAGTATTCTCTAAACCACGTTCATGTCTTTTGCAGAATCAACCTCGTCAAATTTTGGGTTTGAGGATGAAGCTGTTGATGATGAGCTGTGCCAGCTAGAGTTAGATATCAGTACAGAAACAACCCAAGCATCGGTCAGGCAAGTTGGTATAGATCGTCCGGGGGATGTGGTCGATGCTGTAGAAATTACCAATAGCTTAAGTAGCACTTTGTCAGATCTAAAACTCACAGATCATGCAGCAGCCACGGAATTGGCAAGCCATGAAAATCTGGCATCAGCAAGCTGCAGCGTATCTAAACATGTCAAACTGAAGCAGGCAGAGAGCTTACTCTGACAAGAATTCTCCAGCCAACTATTGTTGTTAAACACTCGAGGCATATAATATTGGCATGTAAAGTGTGTCCTGGAGTTGATTGGTATTCACAAGGGCCTAGGCTTCACATTCTCTTTTCGTGAATGCAAATGCTGAAGGCTGAGAGAATTTGGGTGGAGCTTGGTTATGGAATTTGTTAATTGTTATCCCGAGCTGCACCAATTTGAGTGGTATCTGGTTATGTTGCTGGTAAGAGAATGCAGTAATGTCCTCCATATTCCTGGTCGGCAAATTTTACCAGTCAAGTCAAGGTAGGCATGTTATTGAATGATTCAGGTACCAGACTTTTGGGGAATGGCGTTTCGCTTGGGTTATTTGTTTAAACAGTAGAAGAGGGAGCCCGTTGATCAGTGCTAGAACCAGAGGTTCCTCGTATAAGAAGCAGACCATCTTCCCATACGAGAGCTCCATCAATATAAATTTGATGCACCAATAGACTGAGAAGACAAGAATGATGCTTCCATCCGAGTCGTCTCCTTGAAAGGAACTAAAACCAACAGTGCCCAGACCAGATTGAGCCAGGGCGTCAAATCAGCGTTTCTGATTGGTTTCAACAATCAGTCGAAACGAGAACACCAAAGAACAATAGCAACCTACCGCATACTTATTAAATCGTAGGAAACATCCATGGAAAGCGTTTTGAAGTTCCTTATGGTGAAAGGTCTCTGTCTTCAGCAAATATGTATAAACCCAGGGTGTCAATCTATCATGACTCTTTTGGTTTTGCTGTTGTCTAATCATACTAGTGCTGCTGGCTAGTCTTCAAGCAAAAGTTGATTCCATGTTTCTCGAACTTCCACCATAGTACGAAAAAATGTGTTTCAGCCCCCTATCTGTGCTGGGGCCTGGATTCTACTCTTAACTCCTTGCGACGTTAGATACCAACCAACCAACAACGAGGAGGCCCCATTCTACTCGTCACCTCTTCCAACGAACTGATTGTACCGGGTGTTCAGCACCTAAAACAAAAAGACAAAACAACTAAGAGTATTTCATGTGGTTCACGCACGTCGCTGTGTTTCCGTGTCTCGTCAGCACTTCCACCCACCCCCTTCAACTCGAAGCAAAACTGGTTATAGATACCAAAATTACTCATCCTTCACCTTGTTCGCTAGTTTCCTTACTCCACTAGGCAGGGCCTCTTACAGAATAAGCAGACATTGTAAAGGTCAAGACAACAAACAACACCACTAATTCACTCCATACAAATATTGTGCTTAAAAAAAGTAAGGAAAAAAAGAAAAAGGCATAAAACAGCACAGTTTAACATAAGAGTAACATCTCAGCATCCTGTGCAAACTCTAAATGATGTCTCCACCTTGTCCGACGAATTCTGTCAACTCAGCAATGCCCTCTCCTAAACATTCTGCTAAAATATTTTTCAATTGGACCATCTTTCCCCTTGCCAACTGCACACACAACATTTAGAAATATATATCATTCCATTTGTACCAACTAACCCCATCAAGAAATGTCAACGCAGACGTTCACCAATTGAATAATAATCAATCATTCGACCAAAAAAAGAATAATAATAATCAATCAAGTTCTCAGGCAACAATTTCATTCTTGATGCTTGAGATGCAGAAAATTTTATACATAAACGAAGGGAAGGTAAATCAGAATTTAATGCCAAGGGAATAAATAGCTCTCAAAGAGTCTTTGAATTGGAAGAATAGCATGCTTATATGATTAAAATGCATATATGAATAAGGATCCACATATATCAACCCTGGAGACCCTAGGCTAAAGAATTAATCAGATTTCTGTGAAAGTTATAGCCTGGTACAAACTACAAGAGTTCTTATAGTCATTTGTTCATCATAAAAAATTCTGACATGATAAATTTGCTGGAATGCCCCATAAATCTAGTATAACCAAGGACTCCGAACCATCAGAGTCCAAAAAACATGACCCAGCTGTGATCATAAAATAATCATGAAAAAGGCATAACATATTTCATCAAGAGATAAATTACTCACGTCAAGAACAGTTGAAATTCTAATTTGAGCATCATTAAGTTGATTCTCAATTGTTTCCTCTGCCTGCAGTAGTATCTTTCTGTGCGACACTCCTATCAGTTTCAGAAAGGCATTGTTAGAATTCTGTAATTTGTAATTCCCACAATTGGAAAGAAATACGAACCAACAGTGCCAAGTGCATAATTCTTGCAGCATTATATCATTGCAGCTAGAAAAGATCATGATCAGCCTTCCTGCACTCGGTGTACCCTGACAGGAAACTTACTGCCAGGTACTAGTAACAGCAGAAGCGGCCAGAGTACAGTTTTATACCAAAATACAAAGATAAAACTTCTCATTAAAGGAAGATACATAGAAGGTTGCAAAATCCTAATATATGCACATTACATGCCAACATATTAAAACTGCAATGAACAAGCATAATCCACGAGCCTTTTTGCTAATAATGCTCTAATCAACTATTTACTGTTCCCAAATAATTACAGCTCCCTCAACTATATAAGTTCAAAAATCTTTAGGTGATATGAAACACAAGAATTAATTGCTTTTTCAGTTTCTAGCAGGTCATGATGCATGGAAGAGAAAAATACTATGAACAAAAAGGAAAAGAACATTTAGTACTCACACATTAATCATCATTTAATGGGAAAAACATATGAGCAGGATCACAAGGATATATGTAATGCCGGATTTTCTCATACTTTGTTTCTCCATGGTTCTCTTAACCTCCGTGTCATAAGCTTCTAGACCTTCAAGTGTGCTCCTGCACTCCTGAAGATGCTGATTAACCGCCTCTTTGAATCTTTCATATGTGACATTCAATTGTCCTTGGAGGTCTGCACAATTGACTCAATTTTTTAATATTGAAAAAGAGAGGAGGACAAAATGCATAAATATTCTGCAAATATTAGTCAACAACCACCATCGATATGAAATGTGGTGAGCAGATACATGAATGAACTCATGAGGCCTTAAACGAAATCGTCATATCTAGAGTGAGAGGAGGAGGCGAAAAAAAAAGGAAGTATGTTAATTGCTTGCTTCACCATATGAAAACCATGAGAACCTGGGGTAAGGCAAGAATATAAGCCAACGGACTGCCAGATGAATACTGACCTATCTTGATGTGCACAGACATGTGGAAAGCTTTATAGTTGAAATAATAATAATAATAATAATAATCATCATCATCATCATCAAAGAGACCAATATATCACACATCTCTGGGACACGTATATGTAATCTAACAGAAACTTGTAAATTTGAAGTCCTTGTTGAAAATGAATGAGATTCCTTATGACTTATTCCTGTTCAAAGGGAAAAGATTTAAATAGTTCATCTTTGTAAAAATAAGGGCTAAGAAAAATTATATTCCAAATGTGCAGGAAAGTGAACAAAAAGAGAAATGGCATGGTCAGAGATCACAGAACTCAGCAAAGACTAAACAGCTTATCAAACTTTTCACATGCTGTACCTTGAAGTCTTGTCTCCAGACGTTTTCTTTTGGTTTTACCGCGACCAGCCAGCTTCCCCCTGAACAAGTTAGAACCATGCTTAAGAGATACACTAGTTGGTGTTGTGCATTTCTCGTCGAATACTTACACATCTGCTTGAATCTGAGATTCAGCATTCTTTAATTGCGAATGTACTTCCTCAGCAACATACATCAGAATTTCAGCCGATTTTTGTTGGGTGACAGACTTCACCTTGCTTTTCACTCTCTCCAAAGCCAAAGCGAAAAGTGTCACAGCACTGAAGTTTTTATATTAAAAAAAAAAAAGTGAAATTTACAGATTTTCATCATTTGTAACTCATGATAGTTCCATTGAACACAGGGGAACACATACCCTGCCAAACCATCCTCTTGATTTAGCTCCAACTGTTCCTGAACCTTGTCACTTTCTTCGGCTCCTGCTAAAATTTTCCAGAGCCAACAAAATTCATACACACACAGAGACACATATATACAGGGTGAACAGGAAATTCAAACAAATAACATGCAAAAGACAAAAAGAATTAAGGGCATATGAAAGCTATGCCTTCAGGAGAGGCTGAAGCAGAACTGAAATCAGTAACTTTTGGATTTTTCTGATTGCGAAGCCTTTTGTTTGGAGGGGACAGAGAATTTGGTTTCACAGGAGTGACAATGTCAGGATATAATGTCCCTGTATGCTGGAAACCTGCACCATAAACCAGAAGACAAGTTCAGCTTCATCTTTAGGAGTAAGCATCTCACACTACAGTCCTCGTACACTTCACTGGTCAATAACCAGCGGTTAGATTGCATAAATCCCTGGACCATTTCATAAGTTACTGCACAAGTAAGCAACTGAGAATGTTTGATATTTGAGCATCCCAAGAAATAGATATTCCCAACAAAAATTGCTCTAACAGATTTATGATCACATCAAGGGATTGTAACTGCCTTACAATCTAATCACAGTTTAGGCAGTGGACTGGCAGATGTACACCAAAACTTTTTCCAACTTATCTTACGTTATTCTTTCAAATGGCATATTTCCATCTAGTTTGCCATTGTAACATTGTAGGCCAAATTCCATATATCCTGTTGGTATTAGAATTCAATTGCCATTATTGAAGATACAGTCTATAGAATTAACCAACAAACAAAGTCGTGTTTCAACATTAAAAGACATAGTCAAACTGGCATAGCAAATATATGTACCCATTTGTCTATCTAAAAGTGCATTGAAGAGAATATCTCCAACTACAACTTTTATTATATGGTTGAATGTCATGAATGGATAATGGGTGCTGCCTGCTAGAGTCTGTAGGAAACAAATTCAGACTACTATCATATATCTTATATTCCTATATGCATGCACATGCACATATTTTAGTAAATCACTGAATTGTCTGATTAAAACTAGATTCCAGCAATAGAACAACATTGCATTTAATGTGCATCCTTCACAAGTTACGGAACTTAAAAACATAATGGAGCCACAAGTAAACATACCACTATCATAACCTTCCTTTTGTAAACTCTCCTCAGAGTTCTCAGAATCCCTTTCTACATCTGATGCCTCAGACGCCATATTTTCTGAGTCTTCTTCCGCAACATGTGTAGAGTCTGCAGAAGGATAGTCTTCCAGATCTCCAGCAACATTCTTTACATTCAATGAGGAAAAACAAATGGCATATGTAAAGACATGTCTCACTCAAAATATTGTTTGTAGTTCTGCTCCTTAAGAAATTCAATGTCAAGGATACAACTGATTTCCCTTGTGCATTTGACCTCACATGATCTGAATTTGAAATCAGAAATTCCTTGAAGCTCTGAAAGCCTCTACAATTTATTGTATCTGCGGGGCTGTGACTATCCAGTTTGCCCAATTTGGTTTTGGGCGAGGAGGCAAAAGAAGACCTCCTGAAAGGTTTGTTCATCTCGAGATTGGGGCTATGGTGCTGATATTTCATCTGCGACATGTCTTTCAAGGGTGAATGACATAAGCCTTCATGCTGATCCGCGGCTTCCTGGAATGTTGGACTCCCGATGTCTCCCTGCTTTTGTATGGTCTTTCTAGGCGGGGTCTGGTGAACCTCTCTTTCCAGGTGTCCACTATTGACCTCAGTGAACATACTACTTTTCTCGCAACATCTGCCTTCATTTCCCCTCGATGAAGATTTTTCAGCAGGTAACACTCTTCTGCCCCTATTTTTTCCCTGGTTTTTCTCTTTTATATTGTGTACTTCATGAAAGGACTCATGTCTCTCAACTCCAAAACTCGACCTGCTCTTCTTTCCATTTGATGTTAAAGAATTTTCATTGAAAGCATCAGATAATTCATGCTGATCTGCATCTTCCTGGAACGTTGGACTCATGATGTTTCCTTGCATTTCTATCGTCTTTCTAGGTGGGGTCTGGTGAACATCTCTTTCCAGGTTTCTACTATTGATCTCCATGAACATACTACTTTTCTTGCAATCTCCTTCATTTGCCTTCAATGATGATTTTTCATTAGGTAACACTTTTTTGCCCCTATGTTTTCCCTGGTTATTCTCCTTTACATTGTGTACTTCATGCGAGGACTCATGTCCCTCAACTCCACAACTCGCCCTGCTCTTTTTCCCAATTGATGTTAAAGATTTGTCATTGAAAGCACCAGATAATCTCCCATAACATCCATGTTTAAAAGAGAAAATGTTTTTCCTTAGGTGGTCCTCCTTGTAACAAGTAGCTGGTGATTTTTTTACTTGCTTTTGTCGCTGTCTAGCGGGAGCTTTATTGCGGGCCAAAGAATGGGTTGTTTGTCTCCTAACAGTGTGATTAGACCTCTCAGAATCACTTTCAATTACGTCTGAATTTCGTCTGGCACTGAGTGTTGGATTACCATTTGCATAATCTTTTTGCTCTGGATGAATTGCCCCCGCAATCAGATCCTGAGAGTTAATGCAATTCTTGTTTCCTGAAGAAACAGGTTCTAGAATCTCCCATAACTTCAATCTCAAAGTTTCGGTTCCCCTGTTGCCTGCTTTGTTGAACATACCCTCCACCACTTCTTTTTCCAGCACAACTTTCTGTGCTGATGCAGACTCAAATTTCTGGACACCCTCTGCAGTGACATCCTTCTTTTCCTTCCTTCTATAAGTCACTGTATTGACCTTTTCCTGCTTCCGCTCATTAGATTTAGAATGTGTCTTCCCGTTAGCAGAGAACTGAACAGAATACTTTGCAGTAGCGTCTTTTTCTGCATAGGATCTGTGGCTCATTTCAGTTCTTGCAGGTAAATTAGGAGTCTGTTCTGCATCATGAATGGCCTCTGAGGTAGGCAGTTTCTGGTAAAAGGATCTTGTTGAAACCCAAGGAGAATTCTCTTTTTCAGGAGCCTCCGCTTGCCGGGGAGCCAAGAGTTCTTTCTGGTTGTTTCTCTCTTCAACGGGCTTACCTTTGCTAGTCGTTATGCTCTCTAAAGCAGGTGCAGCAGCCTCATTTTCCTTCACATTTTGAGATCTGGATTTGGCAGAGGAATCTATCACAATACCTATGGACATCTTTCTGGATAGACTACAGGGAAGGTGATTGCTGCCAAAACTCCGACACTCACTCATCGGCTCCTGGCAATTAATATTGCAAAGTCATAAAAGTCTTGCTTTCGCGGAATCAACTACACTAGTAATATTACTTGGGGAGGCAAACCACTATATCGTAAGAGGAGGCATCCAGACAGCAATCATTGAACGAGGCAATTTTGTTTATACATACAATGGGGAGATAAAATAAACCGTGAAGGATGCATAAAAGATATTCAGCCTCAGAGAAGTCTAAGCCATAGTAATGATACAGTAAACCTAACCATAAAAAAATCACAGCGAGAACAGAAACTAATTACGAATTAGAATTTGGAAAATTCAGATAATTAATAATGTATATCTTCTTTCCTTTTTTGGCGAACTACAAAAATTGCTACTCACATGTTGCAAATTTGATCGTCTATCAACATCCATCATTTGCTAGATTGGTTGAGCTGGCAAGATCTAAATACAACAAATATGTGGATGGATCTGAGAAATCAACCATAACAGTTGCTCAATATGCTGAAGAACACAAGTAGCAGTAAAAACACGCAGCTCAAATCGGAGGAGAACGAAGAAGATAGGCGACTACTGTTGGATTAAAATTTCAAATAAGCACGCGAATATCATCAAAAATCAGTAAAATTCGTAGATAAAATGCTAGATAACAAGTATATAAAGCTCAAAAACCAGAAATAAATTCCAAACAAAGAATGTAGGGCTGTCTAGTATTACAGATCCTCGCAATTAAGGAATCGTAAACTCCAAAACTAAATAAAATTGGATAATCCTAAACCTAAAAACCCTAGAATGTGAATGAACTTGAAAATTCAAGGATGAACAATCGACTATCAAAAGGCGAAATTAAATAATCGGTAATGGGCGAAGAATTCCTTACTAGTGTGTGAAGCAGATTTAATTGATCAGAGAATTCCCTCCTTCAATTCCATATGAATCCGACGCAAAAAGCTTGCTGAACCTGCACCACCAGAGCTACAAAATACCCACAGAGAAGAATGCGTTTCAGTTGCTCGAATTTCAAATCACAACTTCTTACCCAAATTAGAAGAAGTGAACAAATTTACGTGCGCCCGCAAATAAAGACAAGGCGGGAAGGAACGGTTTCTGACTTGAGAAAACCAAAAATATTTTCGCAACAGTCCCCAATGTTATAAAAGATTATCTTGTTAGTCCTCGTATTCGTCATAAATGTTCAATATAGTCCTACCTTTTTCTTCTTGTTCAAATGCAACCCCAAATGTGCATTTGACGACACAAGTACTATTTCTTTCGGGACTGATCGGATAAACATTATGGACTAGCTTAAAATTAAGGGTAAACAATTATGGGATAAACATAAAACTAAACGAATAATTTTGCAAGGGTATAAAATTAATTCTACTAGTTTATATATATATATATATATATATATATATATATATATACACACACACACACACTATGTTAATGCTTTGGGCAGTAGATCAACGTCAATACTCAATAGTTAGCATATGACTAGAATAATAAATTATAATTTTATTTTTAGTTATATGTCATGCATCCTTTTTCTAGGAGAACATTTTTCGCCCGAACTTTGGCCAACTGATAACTTTCTCATTGTTTTGTTTGTGGTTGTGGCAAAGCCTCAAAACTATAAGTCACCTTTGGGTGTAACCGTCATGATTAATCATCATCATATTGTGGATTTTCGTGAGTGTGCAATGGACTCCAAAGAAAGAGGTCCTGGACCGATCGACCGATTGCCCTACCTAAGGGAAGCAGCTAGCATTTTGATTACTATTATTAATTATATATCACAGGAGTTTTTTTTTTTTTTGGGGGGGAGGGGGGGGGAGGGTGGAGGGTGGGGTGGCGCCGTGAAGAAACATCCGGCCACCTTTTCCTCTTTAATTTTTTGCTTCTGCTTTTAATTTTCCTATCTTTCATTCTGTACATATAGGCCTTTTCTTTGGAACCAAGTATGGTTTATGCATATAATAATGTTTTCACATGCATTTCCCTGATGAACTGAGTAGGCGGTTAATTAACCTGGATCAGCAGCTCAGCAACACCTGCATATACGTCTTAGCGTTGCAGATGAGATCGCCAAAATAATATATATCCTGCATACTACATACTAAATGTTAATTTTGATGTCCCTATAAATAATTATAAAACAAATTCAAAAGAACCAAGCAACTATATAATAATTTCAAACCCGAATGCATGCATGTATGTGTATATATGTAGATCATGATATATAAAAATTATTCACGTTATCAAGGAAGCTGATTGCAGCTGAATCGATTCATAGTCATATACACGCTAATTCATTTTTCTTGTACAACATAGTACTGTATTGATTTCCATTTCTGAAAGATAATGAAAGAACGTCCGATTAAATAGATCAATTCCCATAAAGAATACAATTAAAAAAGATAAAATAATACATAAAAATAAGGAAGAAAGGGAACCCAATATTATAGTGCACTCAGCTAGCGGAAAATTAAATTAATATTCACCCATGCATGTTGCACGAGGCAGCTTCGTGTCTGCTTAATTAATTAATTATGTGCGTATAAGGTGGGTTAATATATGGTTTGAAAGAAAAAAAAAGAAAGAAAGAAAGAAAAGGAAGACATGCACATCTGCCGAGGTCCCTTGTTCAATATTGCTCAACACGATAATGAAACTCATTCGTTGAACATTGGCATACGCAATTTTAATTTGTTGTGTTAACTTTCTCGTGTCTTCTGCTTTGTAATATTAGGTTTCAAGGACCGAGGCCTATGCAATGCATGTACTTAGCTTGTATTATCGAAATGCCAATGCAATGCATTGGCCACGTTCATGAATTAACCAGATCAATCTACCTATCCACCTCATGGAAACCAGGCCAGTTGACTACAGGAGCTGCACATATTATATATACGAAACAAATTCGTAAGAAGTTGAAGATCTGGTCATCCTATATATATGGTCGTTTTTGTTGGTCATGTTGTCCCAGTTTTTTTTTTTTTTTTAACGACAACTTATAAAGGAAAAGAAAAGAAAAAGCTGTGGGATTAATTTTGCAATTAGAGCTAGCTAAGCTAGGTGTTGGCTGTTAGAGAGGGGTATTTGCAAATGCAATGCACGGCACGCACGCACGCTAAAAATAAAATCCATATGCATCAATTAACATTGTTATACAAGTCAAGGAAAACACAAAAGAGATGAAAGGAGACTCTTCTTGGGTGGACACTGGGGTGGACACGTGTACCTGTCGGCTACAAACACTACAAAAGCGAGGCCGACTGAGACACAGGTTGTTGATTTATGGTTGATTGTTGAATGTTGTGTTGGGGGTTGAGTTGAGGCCTCCCACCAACTTGTTAATTCTCTTGAGAGAGTTGAGATCTCTTTCTCTCCAATATCTCCTCTTCTTCATTATTAAAGCATATAACCAACATACAAACACACACGCACATACACGCGCATACACACACATGTAGATATCGAGAGAGAGAGAGAGAGAGAGAGAGAGGAAATAAGGTGGTGGTGGTGGTGGTGATGGTTTTAAGATTATATTGAAACAAATTAAGAATGAGAAGAAAAAACATTACTTCACCCTCATCATCGATAGATAGCAACAGCAGCCACTCAACTCTTTCGTCCGCCTCTTCTTCCGTCCCTGCAGGGTCACGGACGAGTATGAGAGACCTAAACACTGATCTCCAGCTTGGCCTCGCCGTTTCATCAACTTCTCGACTACAAGATTTTTCCTGCAGCAGCTTTTTTCCTCCTCCTCCTTTTTCGTACGTATATATACTGCGTTTGTTATATGTTTATCTGAAGCATACAATAATTTTATATGCTTTTCAAATTTAAAATTCCAAATAAAGCATATAACAAATACGTACAACAGTATATGCACCATGATCACCATTCAATAATATTCATCATTGGTTCGTTTTCGCCTCACCTTGATTAATTTTGAACCAGGCAACTTGTTAACGCACGGCCCATTCAAAATGAAAAGTGGCAGCACCTTAATGAAATGAAACTAACTAATTTTGCGCACGGCCATTTTTTCAGTAATAGGGAACAACGGCCCTCGGATTGTAAACCAATCAACACCGGCCGTCACAAGAAAGCATTTACGGCACCTGCAGGACTAATCCAGGTAGGCGACGAAGATGACGCCAGCAAACGGATGACTTTATTCGTTAAGGTTTACATGGAAGGCATTCCTATTGGCAGAAAACTAGATCTACTCGCACATCAGGGTTTCCATCACCTTATCACAACACTCCACCTTATGTTCAGCACAACCATTCTCTGTACGTTGCTTAGAAGTTGCTCTTATTTGTTGTTGTTATTATTGTTATTATTATTATTATTATTATTATTATTATTATTATCATCGTTATCATTACCATTATCGATAGTTATTAATGTTAAAGCTGAAAGTAATTTATTAATTAATTAAGAGGGACATGCATGCCTTTGTTTTGCATTAATTATATATCTTAATAGAATTTGTTGTTGGGTCAATCAAATAAACTAAAATGTGGCGGATGGCCCTCTGGAAACAGGGGCCGAGGGACAAGAATTGCAGCAAGGCCAAGCTGCCGAGAAATGTCACGTACTCACCTATGAAGATTCTGAAGGTGATTGGATGATAGTTGGTGATGTTCCTTGGGAGTAAGCTTCAATACTCCATCTTAACTATATTTACTATTTCTTATCCTTGGTAAATACGCATGCATGATTATGTTTGAATTTATATACTCTAATCAATGAATCAAAATTTCAAATTTATTGTTCAAGACTACTTCATAATTAATTAAACTAACTTTAGACGATGGAGAGAAAAACAGATTTGTTCATTGATATATGCATGCGCTCATTAATGTTGAATATCACTCTTCTCATTTGTCTAATCTAATCATATATATTTCCTTGATTCGTTTTCTTGCCGGTTTTTAATCTGATGCAGGATGTTCTTATCAACCGTGAAGAGATTGAAAATTACCCGCATAGACTACTGATAAACTGAAGACTTTTATCTTAATCATCTCGATATGATCCCTCCCTTAACTTAATTAATTTCTACAATTTTTTTTTTTTTTTTTGGTTTCCAGGAGGTGCAAAACTCATGAACATGGCATAAATTTTGCTGTAAATTATGTATGTACATTTCATGCAACAATATCATATGCATCATGCATGGGTCCATCATCTCTCGCTGTTTCATATATACAGGGGGTTTCACTTAATCTGGAAACTAAATATTAGTTCTTAAAGAGTTTCAGTTCAATCTCTCCGTCACATTTTCGTATGCTTTGCTCCCAAATGTTGAGTGAAGATGATTGTGGTTCAATTCCACTTTGGCAAATTTTGATGGAAAGTCCATTCATATACTAGTAATAATTAATTAAAGGGAAACCAATAAATTAAATGCCCTGATGAATGGACTAATCCATTCAAGTCCCAGAAAAAAACTTAGCAAAACTATAATCACCGAAATGATGATGAGATCTCTTCATTATTCAAAGCAACACAAGAATTACACAACCAACCAATCTCAACCATACCTTGCTAACATACATATATTTCTAAAAGAAAAATCACAAAATCCATTACTCTGGCAAGCGTATTGAAAAATCGCAAGAAACAGTTTTTTCCCCTCCAAACCCCCCAACCCAACCCCCATCCTAAGGCCTTAATCTTGGGGAGAGGTAGTCTCAACCACTTGAGCTACCCTCTAATCCCAGAAACAGTTTTTTTTTTTTTAATACATATAAATATATATATATATATATATATATATAGCTCCATCATCACTGAAACAATTGCGCATAAAAGACCATCTAGAATATATACCAAAAAGTAGTCCGAACCACCTGCTGCAGTCCTAGTAGTCAGAGACTCTCCAAACCAGGTGACAAGTCATAACAATCCATGTAATGATCAGGATATATTCCCTCTTTCAGAGCCTCACAAGCCTTCGGATAAACTGAATCTGAATATCCTCGAACGCAAGAACAATTCCAGGGATAAGCAGAGCTTACACTAAGAGTTATGTTGGAGAGGCATATGTGAACAAATTCATCCCCTTCTATACCTTCCATACTGCCTGCAACTTTTACATTCTCTCCTATAACATTTTGAATTGTAATCATATCTATGAGTGGGAGAGCATTTGGGTCATATGACTCATCTGGATGTTCCCCATAATGACCAATAAATCTTATTGCCAAATCAACCGAGGTCATGATCACATCTGATATCACAATTTCTTTCACATAACCGCCACGTCCAGGAGAAGTTTTTATGGTAATACCTGTGTGTGAGTTAAAAAAACGTAGACCTTCTGCATGTATGTTTGATACACCTCCTGACATTTCACTGCCAATTGCAATCCCAGAGCTTGACCGAGTCTCTCCAACCAGCCTCCGGATGGTGATATTAGTACTAGGCCGAGCATAAGAAATGCCGTATTCATCCCACCCACTTTTGATCGCTACCAGATCATCACCAGTGCTTATATAGCAGTCCTCAATAAGAACATCACTGGAGGAGTCTGGATGCAGTAAATAACTAAATTAATCCCTCAGCTCAGGCACAGATCCATAAGCACACGACTACCTCAAACTTAAAACAGCAGTGCAGAAATATCCATTTGTTAAGGAAACAAATATTAAAAAGAAAGATAACAGTAGTAACCAAAATTCACCTGGATCAATCCCGTCGGTATTAGGTGAATCAAGAGGGGCGATAATGGTAACACTCTGGATTACGACTTGGCTGTTCATTTTAGAAAAAGAGTCTCAACTCTCCATGTAATTCCTATAAATTCACTTGTCACAGTCCTAAATCCATAACAGTAATCCTCAAAAACTTTTAACAAAAAGAGATATGAAGTTATCATTTCGAGATGACAAACCTACAGTACACGGGGTGAATGTTCCAGAAAGGTGAATTAAGAAATGTCAGATCCGAGATTACCACTTCACTTGAATACATTAGCTCAACTAGATGAGGCCTTGTATAGTCTAGAGTTTCATTTTGAAACCAGCTCCACCAAACACTGCCTTGGCCATCAATCGTTCCATTATAACCTGCACAGAGTTATTTAAATACAATGAGAGAGAGAAAAATGGAACAGATGAGTATAATGCTTGTACAAACATTGTCGACCTGTAATGATAACATCTGTCAAATTGCATCCATATATAAGGCTTTGATGCCTCCCCCCGGGTAATTCTCTGCCGCGACCATATGATGGTAAAGGATCTATGACTGGCCAATCATTTGGATTCTGAAACAAACACTAGATTGTAACATGCCCCGAAATGTCTGCCTCAAGTTATATAAGATGCCTGATAAGACTCAGGTTCACGGACAGGAATTCATCAAAGTCCACCAGGGAAGCAGCAGATGACTATATCAGTAAAGAAACTTTCAGCTTTATCTTTTTCACTTGTATACTTGCACATAATGCAGTTTTATTCTAACTTTATAGTGCTGTAAAATACTAAGCAAGAACAAGTAATATCTACTACCTCACACACGTAACTAAATAATGTTAGATAGCTACAACTGTCTATACAAAAATAACAAAACTAAAAAATGTATTTGCCCTCAGGCTCGCAAGTGATTGTCAATACAGACATGTGGTTTCAAATAACCAGTTTATCCGGAGATACTTAAATTGCAGCTAAGGTTGCAAGTGATAATTTATACCCTTTTTAGATTTAAGGTTTCAGATAAGCATGTAACAAACACAGCAAAAGACTCACCGTGGATCCAAGAATTACTGCATCCTTGTGCAACTGCAAAGTTAGATGACTGATGAGAACGAAGCTTCCTGTCAACCAGCGGCCAGCTGGGACAAAAAGTCGGGCTCCACCTTTGTCGGCAAACGACTTGAGATAGAAGATAGCATTCTGAAATGCTTTAGTATTGAGAGTTAGCCCATCGCCAACAGCCCCAAATTCAGTAATTGAGACGCTATGAGGCCGAACAACTCTAGAGCTTGTCGAGTGTTCTTGCAAGGTGCCCCTGACACCGAAAGCCAGTGGAGCTTCATTCAAGAATGAAAGAACCAGAAGCGCATCCAGCAGCCGCTTGAGGAGATTATGTTACATACGAATGAGAAATTATGATCATCAATTATGCTAATGTAAAACTATTATGTTGATACAATCAAAAAACTAGGAGATATTGGTCCTACCAGTCTATATCCCAGTATAGTGACTGGCATTCTCGTTTTTATTGGGCTTTTCTAAAAGAGTTTTTTTAACGACTTTCGAGAAAAAGTGCATTTTTGACAAGTTAAAAGTTTCTCGCTTATAAAAAATATATATATTTTTTTTTCAGTGTATCATCTTTTTTGGAGGCGAAACCAAAGAGTTACCGCAAAAATACTGTACTTTTTCACAAAAAAAAGTTTTTTTTCCTCGGAAAAAAAACCAAGGACCGAAATTCAAAACGTACAAAAAGAAGCCAACAGAGGAAGCAACGCTGAGAATTGCTCAGGTATGGGCTAGCTGCCACAGAGGTTTACAGAGTCCAAATAATGACTGTTCCACTGTTAAGCATAACTAAGAAGTAAAGGTCGTAGAGATAGCATTCCATGAATAATACTGGTAATTAAGGAATAGTAATTACAAAAAAGAAAGATTCTTGCTAGATCCATGAGGGAATGATCACAACTACAGACAGAAGATTGAGCCAAAATAAGTCGAAGCAGTAAGTGAAACTACATATATGAAGAATAAGAAAGAACACTTACAGTAAGTGAAACCATGAATTGAAGCTCGTATGGAGAGTAAGGGAGATCTGATACTAGTTAGACCAAGAATCAAGATTACGGCCCCCCCAAAAAAAGTCCTTTTTTGATTTTATATATATATATATATATATATATATGAGAGCAAAACTAAGTAAGCATAAAAATTCGAAACTGTTGCGGGCCAGCTGAAAAAATAAGCACTACGGACACCCAATTCTACTCCTCTAAGACCAAAACGTAAGTTGAGAGCTCAGCGGGGAACCAAATACCAAGAGCGAAATTGAGGTGTCTGGAAGTATACATACACTCCAACTCGAATTGTTGTTGTCCCCGTTTTGTACGTCAAATGAGGAAGCAACAGGTAAAAGTCAGTGATTGACTATTATTATTGGGTTAATTTCACCAGCTCCTTTTTTAAGATATTTATAGTCTTTTAAGTTAGTTTTTAGTAGTTCTTAATTCTAATGTTTTATAACATTATTAGTCTAACACCCATGTTATGTACGAGTTGTAAAATATATGATTAATTGTTTTATAAAAAAAATATTTTATATTACTAAACAATGCAATCAAATTATATTGTAAGAGTTCAATAGTTGTGGATTCGTATAAATTTTAAGACACTAAGAATACTAATATTTACGATAGTGACACATTGTATTATGTAAAATATATAATACAAAGAAAAATTAATTGAAATATGTGGCCATAAATCTAGAGGTAGAAAAGACAGAGGGATTTGAAAATGAAATTGACTTTTACAAAGAAAAATTAATTGAAATATGTAATAAGAATAATAAATCACATGAAAAATTCAATAAAAAAATTGAATAGCAAAAAACAAAAATAATATTAAATGGATAATTATCATCATTACAAAAATAATATTAAATGGATAATTATCATCATTACATTAGTTTTATTATCTTTATTTTGTATCTTTTAAAAGCAAACCCATAAATCAATCATATATCTAGCCAGTGCATGAAATAAACTAATTTTTATACAAAAAAAAAATTAAGAGGGGTACAATTATGAAACTACCCAATAGTTTTATAGATATAAACACACAACAAAAACACAAACAAATTATAAAAGATAAAAAGTAAATGAAATATTAAGATGAGATGAGTACCTAGATATGAAGCTATTTAGGAATCAAGGAATACCAGTTATTAATTTTGCAGTAGAAAGATCGTTTTGAAAAAAAGGATACATGCAATTTCAAAAGAAGACAGGTAATCGAGAAGCAAAAAATAAAATTAATAGGCTAAAAAGTCTACTGTGTGTAATGGTGTATGTGGTGAAAGTTTTGCATAAAAAATGCACAATATATAATATAGGATTTGAATATGAAAAACGTATGAATAAAAAAAGCAATTTGTTGATATTATATTAAATTAGGGTCTTCTATATGATATAGTGTAAATTTATCAATTAAATTATATTAATAAATTATAAATTAAAAAGGGACAATTTATACCACATCTTCGCATTTTGACCCCAAAAAAAAAAAAAAGCATCTTTACACCAATGAATTCTTATCACACCTCTAAATTAGATTGGGGTTTAGCAATATTTGGTACCTTTCTAAAGTTCTTTTAATATGCACGTAGAACTAGGAATATATAGAATGTGACTTTATAAAGATATACATACATATTATAAATATATAGATGGTTTATTAATATATAAATTATTTGTAAGGTGAGGTTATTTGTAAGCTGAGAATAGTGATGTACATGAAAAATGGCTTGATAGAATCCAAGAAAGTAGGGGACCAATCTCCCTTGATTTGTACTTCTTGACTTGAAAGTTCATCCTGGTGGCAACATGGCGTCTCTCTCTACATCCAATTTATTTATATGTACTAAAATCGTTGAATTGCATTATGATGCGTCTTTTTTTTTAATCAAGAAGAGTTTCAAAATATGATACAATATACTGGACTAATATCAATTATAACGCATATTATGCTAACTTTAATTGAATGATAGAATACGTTTAGAGGGTGTTTGGCTTTGCGTATTTTAGTCGCTTATAAACACCTAGAAAAAAATACCCTCACATATTTTTTATTTTTTGCTGCTTATAAATACCAAATAAGCAAAGCCAAACACCCTCTAAGTCATGTTAGATTAAAATCAAATGTCACATACAACCCAATTGGCTCCAACATCTGATGTCCACAGTCCATTGAATTTCTACCAACATAAATAGCAGATGCAAATAACCAAAAAGAAAGGAAAAAAAAAGTGATAGAGATTCTTTCTTTTATACTTCACTTCATATTTCAAAACTACTGTTTCAGTCTTTTTTTTCTTATACAACAATGTGTAGCAACTCTTCTAGGTTATGCGCCAATACCTCTCTAGTCAGACTACTGGTGTTGTTGCTTCACAAAAATTCACACAAGTGCACTATTCGGATGATCTACAGCTGCTCTGCTTCACAAATTTCTTTGGGTTGCTTTTTTGCACACTCAAACTTTCCCTACTCAATTCCAAGTTTTTCCCCACTGTCTGCCATGAGCGCTTCTCATGCGCTACCCTGGGGACTAATAGCGGATGAAGCCGGCTTAGCATCATTCACATCACTAGTTTTCTTGCTGCTACCCCTTCCATTTGGGTTGAGCTTGTCGGCTTTTGCACGTTGTTGGTCTTGCTCCTTAACCAATACTGGTTGAAACTGAAAACAGACAAAATCTTGGGTAAGCAAAAGTTATCATCATTATGCAACCAAAACCAGAACTTCCTCTTCTTCTCATGAATTTTCCTTTTGTGGGTCTGGAGGGCAGAAAATCCAGATAATTGATCTGGCATTTCTAGTCCTAAAATATCCGTTTTGATATTCCTCGAATTACATATGTCAAAAATTCACTCCCTATTGACACAAACCTGGTAAATAGAATATATGACATTTCTCCTGATCTGTGCCATCATCTCTACGAAAAGGTTGTACCCTTCAAGCTTGTATTCTATCAGTGGATCACGCTGTGCATATCCACGTAAACCTACAGCCTGCTGAACAAACTTGAGTGCTTGCAAGTGTTCTTTCCACAAACGATCAATGTTGCTCAGAATCAGGAACTTTTCTGCTTCCTTCATCAACCCTGGAGCTTGTTTCTCCACAAGATCCTACGTCCAATTTATGGATCATCATGATGTTTCACAATGTGAACAATGTGGACCAAGAAAAGCATGCTTATGTTCATCGTCTATAAAGTAGGATTTTGGTAACAAACAATGATTAAGTTTGAATAAGAAAAGAAAAGAAGGCCAAAGGGAACTGACTCTTTTCTGCAGATACGCATCTCGTCCACGAAGATGAAGATAATCCCGCAATTCCTCGTAACTAGAGCATTTGCTTGCCAACAAATCTGGGGTCAAATCATTTAAGAAATAGCAATACCTACAGAAGTAGTAAAAGGAGGAACTAGTTAGTAAAGACATCAACAAAATATTAGCTAACAGAACAGGGCAAGTATAGAAACATACATCAATCGTGAAACATTTGGGATTATGAAAAAGTTAAAAGGAAATGCTTACTGTTGGAGTTTTGCAATAAGCTTTTCAAGGTCCCAGCTTTCTCTTGGAGCGTCAGAACCAATATTTGCCTATAAACATTAGAAGTGTTCTAGATAAGCAAGGAATAAAAGCTCAAATGTCATTGATTGTGGACATGATATACCTCCAGGATATCATCCATCGTCAATTCAGCGTATTCAATAAGGAGAGGCTGAAGATCATCAGATTCTAGCGCTCGTCTTCTCTCTGTATAGACACGATCTCTTTGGCTGTTCAGGACCTCATCATATTCAAATAACTGCTTTCGAATATCAAAGAAGTAATTCTCCACTTTTCGCTGTGCTTCATCTAGTGCTTTCGTTAGCATCTTAGATTCAATTGGAAGGTCCTCAACTCTGAAAGCTCTCATCAAACCCTGAAGGACATTAAATTGCTTTAGTGGTAAACTTCTGGAAAACCAAAAGTATAGCATAGTGTGACTCAAATTCTACCTGTATTCTATCTCCACCAAAAATACGGAATATGTTGTCTTCTAGACTAAGAAAGAAGCGTGAACTTCCAGGATCACCTTGCCTACCACTTCGACCACGCAACTGCAAGAATTCAAATCTTCATGAGCAAATTGCTTCAAGAAAATAAAATTTTATTTCAGAAAGAGGCACAAAAATTAATGGCCCACAACAAGGTGCCAAGTTGTCTTACAAATACTATAGAACTATCTGGAACTTATATACACACAAACACATATATATATGTATGTATATAACGTGTATACATAATTAGTTATCAAAGTTATACCTGATTGTCGATTCTACGAGACTCGTGACGCTCTGTCCCCACTACATGAAGTCCACCAGCTGACACAACCTGTCAACCACCAAACCAAGACGTGCATAAGTGGCTCCGACAAGGTAAATCTCAAACAAGGTAAATCTTCTTAGGGCAACCAATGAATTAAAGATGAGCTGCAGGTTCCTGTTCAATTATTCAGTAGGGCCATCAGATCATATCTGAATCGCAACAGTTGTTCAGCAACAAAGGAACATGAACTAGTTGTCTTCAAAGCCGAGTAGAAAATTCTAAATACTTTTAGGGCATCTCTTGATTTTAGCAGCAAAACGAAATAAGAAACTATTTAACTGCACTGAAGAAGCCACAATTATATTCCATTATCCAGAGGACACAATAGGACAATTCTTAGAGGATTCCCGACGTCTATGCATGTCATATCCATGATTATGTTCAGCATAATTACATACAGTCCACATAATTGATATTCGGTTTATCTAACCATATAGCAAATGTACCATCTAGTAAATGTGAAGAATTTCTTAGTTAGACAAATAAAAAATCTATATGCAAATGGCTCTAGTCATTACAATGCCTGTAAATAAAACTTTAAGACTGCACTTTTCACTAGTAGAAAAGACTTTCTAGAACAACTTCAGAGAATTTTGGTAAGTTATTTCCACAAAAGAATCCCAGGTTGAATAGATAATATTTATGTTCAACACACTAAGTCACTAACAACTTCATGTAATAAGATTTGATAATCAGTTACTTAATCATTGAGCAATCGTAAATTGGTTGGGCCAATAATGGTGTGTTTCTCCTGACTCCGGCATTTGCAGCACCGGTAAATAATAAGTCAAAAGACTGTATTTTGCACTAGTAGAAAGAGTTTCCCAAGCAACAAACTAAGGGATGGCACAAACCTTCTTCCGCTCTTCCTCCGTGAAGACTTTATACTCTTTGACAGTTTCCAGAAAGGCATTGCGCAACTTAGCTATAACTTCATCCTGAACTGGACCCTGGATAAAAGATTAAACAAGTGAACTTGGCAATTCAAACTAGTAAACCACAACCTAGAATTGACAACACATTCTCATTTATCTGTAAGTATTATCTTTTCTAATTGTATTGATCAGAATGCCATATGATCTATGCAGATTGCAGACAATCCTCCAGATAGCAGTTCTATCAGATGAGTAATACTACATCTGACGAAGGACCAGTGATGTCGAACCCACCTTTTCACAACAATATGATAGCCGCTCCTCTGCTTCAAGTTCAGTTAACGATCTCTGTCCCCATGTTTTCACAGCTAACTCTACAGCTTCTTCAGCCAACTTGGTGTTTTCTTTGGACAACGTGCAGGGGAACAAACTTTCATTCACCTGAAAAACATTGCAGCAAATTTTGAGATTATTATGTTGTAGCATAGCTCAACCAGATCTATATCAAGTGAAAAACCAAGCCAACCTTCCACGTCTTTTGTGGAGGAGGTTTCTTCACAGAAACATAGCCTTCAGCTGGTTTGACAACTCTGCAGCATATAAATCAATTGCAAAACAACGTGATGCATTTGTTTCAAAATGAAAAAATAAACAAATACTTGAAAATAGTTAACTAAAACTAACATATATCATGCTAAAAGTTCCTATCCCAGGCTAAGTAAAAGATACAAAGCTATTAGGAAGAACAAATGGAAGACACAGCATGATAACTTAATCATGGATACCTGTGTGAAATTTTTAGGATCAAAACTGGTTAAAAAAGCTAACTTCAAAAACTTTCAAATTATGAAACTTATAATGGAGCTGCATCAGATGACACCCAAACATGCAAGCTATACCAACATAATCTGAAAATTGTGACAGCCAACACTAATTCATAGATCTTGAGGACTTTATACCAGGAGGATCAGAGCTCAAGTCCACCGGCAAAAGATTAGAGAAAAAGTAGAAGATTCCACTGCATGTGTGCCTGAAGGGCAAGGTTATTTCATTTATATATATTTCTTGGGTTTGGATCTTCACATAGGAAGAGCACGTGTTTGACAAAGTCAAAGATAATGATGCCCTAAACCCACTAACTCGATAAACAACGAAGGTATGCAGAAATGAGAAAAATGATTTTTCGGCTAGCAATACCTTGGCATTAACATTTCCCGTAACTTTAACCTTGCCATAAATTCTGCATTCCCACCAAGTATGATATCTGTTCCACGACCTGCCATGTTTGTTGCAATTGTAACCGCACCTAGACGGCCACTTTGTGCCACAATTTCTGCTTCTCTTTCCACATTTTCTGGTTTGGCATTTAGAACCTTTTACGTGTATACATAAACAGAGAAAAACTTTAGAGGAAATTTGTGCATAATCATCAAACTGTAAATTGATCAGAATTGGAAGTTGTGATTCTTTCCAATTGATTACTCTAAAAAGTTTAAATATCAAAACTCACCTGATGGGGAATTCCAGCTTCACGCAGCTGTACTGACAAAGCATCACTTTGGTCAACACTAGTTGTGCCAACAAGCATGGGGCGCCCTGTTTTGTGCATTCTCGAAATTTCTACAACAACCGCCCGCCATTTTCCTGTAGTTGCCCTAAACACCACATCGGATTCATCCTGCAAAAGACAAGGAGAAGGCAAAAAAACAATATGAGGGCATGCAGTACATAGAAGGTATGAATAAGCATACATAGACAAGGTCTAACTAACACAAATTCTAATTCCTCCATAATATTTAGGAGTATTGCAATCACCGATCCAACTGGGAAAATTTCAGAAGGACTCGCCCTTCCCCTTTCCAAGAATTATTATCTGAATTATGAGAAGGAACACTTGACATAGAAACATGAACCTTTCTTATCATGGATTTGTTTGTGGGGACAATTGTAACTTTGAGCTTGTAGATGCTCTCAAATTCGGCACTCTCAGTTGCTGCAGTGCCAGTCATGCCACAAAGTTTTGGAAACTGTAAAGCCATTAAAGCAGAAGTCAGAACTTATATATGAAGAAAACAAACACAGCCACAATCATCAGAAATGTGTGACAAAGAGGAAAATTTATTCATTAGTCCACAAGAGGATGATTTCACCTGAAGAAAGAAATTTTGGTAACTAATAGACGCAAGAGTTACTGTCTCATTTTGTATAGGCAAGCCTTCTTTTGCTTCAACTGCCTGGTGAAGTCCATCACTCCAACGCCTCCCCTAAACATGTAACCAGCTGTTAGTCTTGTCAGTCTGAAAAATCTAAGCATCTTCCTATTTCTAATAAAGGACATTCAAGAATCATAAATTGCAAATCAGCATACCAGAAGACTTCAAACATAGAACCTTTGAAACATTACAACTATTCGGAAACTTTAGCACTGGTACGTTTTAACAACAAGAGATGACCCCCTTCTCATAATTGCATAGAATCAAACGTGGAAGTATCCAAAATCAAGATCCTAACACCATTCCTAATTTTTAGAAGACAAAAAAAAAAAAAAGTTAACTCACAAGCACAAGCTTGTGTTAGAGATGGAGAGAGAAGAGAGAGAACTAAAACTGAAAATTATTTGTAATCAATGATTCTGATTGCAAGTAGTTATCTGTCTATAGTGATAACTTTCCTTCACATTTGAACAAGACAGTTGACCCAGCTGTCAAACCGACATAATAACTAACCTAATGCACTATCTGAACAAGATTCATTTCTGTTAGAGCTCAACCTGAGCTAATTTTAATGCCTTAACAGCCAGAATGAGCTAGTTTTTAATGGCAAAGCCACTGATTGCACCAGAATGGCAATTTCACATGTGATAAAATCTAAAGTAAGAATTAAAGCATATAAATCCAGGACATTTATCTGGCGTCTATCTTTGACAACTCATATTGGCACCAGAATTGAAAGCATATAATTAACAATTGTGCTCTATTGCAAGGGAGGGAGGATAAAGCGAAATAGAAGTTGGTTAAAACCAGTGCTTTCTCAGTGAAATCATTCTACAGAGCCCTTGTGGATGACGCTGAGCCAAACTTTATTGTGGCTTTGCATGGAAGGATATTTGGCAATCATGTGCCCCATATAGAGCTGCATTTTTTGCATAGGTGGTGGCATGTGGGAGAATATTCTCATGTTGGACAATCTCAAAAAAAAGATGCCATGCATTGGTCAACAGATATTTCATGTGCAAGAAAAATTTGGAAATGGTGGGGCATCTATTACTTGGATGTGCTTGGGTATTAGTCTTTGGAGATGGCTTTCAGGGTTAAAGGTTTTCAATGGGTAGCTCCAAAGCCCTTTTGGTGATGCGTTAAAAGTATGGTGCAGTATCAAATCTTCCAAACACAAGAACAAGGTCATTAGCACAGTCTCTCTTGCCATTGTTCAGACATTATGGAAGGAACGGAATAGCACACTTTCTTTCCGAAACATCTCTCATTGTATGATTTTTGTTTTTGGAATGAAGCTTCCGGTAAACTTGATGAAGAAAGCGTACAAGAATGAATAGATACCCAAACAAGTTGATGTAAAAAAAAAATTTGTGATTGAACCCTTTTGGTGCATGCATTAAGTTTCTTCACTTCTCTTTGTTTTTTTGATTAATTGACAAAATCTCCTTATGATAGTTACTTCCTCGAGATAATATTGAAATAAAAACAAGGCCAACAGGCTAACATAATTTCTTGTATCAAGAAATTGACCCCTAAGAACCAAAAGTAAAACAAAGATCACAAAAGGACCTCAAAATTATGAGGGAAGTTGAAAACTGATAATGAGAAGGAAATAATGTAAGCCAACATAGATTTAGTTCAACATTTCAGAGAGAGGACTATTGTTCACAGTGATTCAATAAATCTTACACAAGTTTTACGGCTGAATCCCCATACTGGAAAAGAGGAAGAGCAAAGAGATAGAGATAGTGATAGTAATTTAACTCCCACATAGAAGTTATATCATCCCTTGACAGAGAAATTGAAGATTTAAAACTATATTTATTTGTTATTTCATTCTTTTCAGACCAGAAAACTTCCATAGGGTAACACAATATCACCTGCATGACTCGACCAGTAAACTCGTCAACAATGAGGACCTCCTTGCCACGAATAATATAGTTCACATCTCTAAGGAAAAGTTCCTTTGCTTTTATAGCATTTAAAATATAGGATGCCCACTGTTCTCGAGGATCATACAGATCTTTCACGTCCAGGATTTCCTCAGCATCTGCATAACCCTGTTCTGAAAGCAAAACAGTTTTTTGTTTCTCATCAACCTGCAAGGATAAAATAACAGAATCAGAAAATATTAACGAAATTTTGAAATGAGCCTCTATCTCCCATCTGGAAAGGTTACCAGGTTTGTGCATAGGATTACTACCCAGTAACAATAACAAGGAAAAGTGAAAAGTTCAATTTCCAGTCATTCTAATATGCAAGATCGACAGTTACCCATATTACTTATCCTGCAAGAAAGATACCATTCTATTTGCAAGATGATGTGTTCAAGAGTTGAGTTTCTTACCGTGTAATGAATATCACGCTCAAATGCAGCAGCTATCTTAGCAGCTTTATAGTATTGGTCACTTGGTTTTTCAGCAGGTCCCGATATTATAAGAGGCGTCCTTGCTTCATCAATGAGGATAGAATCAACCTCATCAATCACACAGTAATTGAACCCCCGCAAGACAAGCTCATTCACACTCTGTATGCCACAAGATTTAGTCATTTTGGACAAGAATACATTAAGAATTCTATTATATAAAAGGCAATGTAGAAGTGATTTATATAATTCAAAAAACAAAGAAATTACTTTCCGTGGCCAGATTATCTCTCAAGTAGTCAAAACCAAGCTCACTATTGGTGACATATGTGATGTCAGACAAGTAGTTTTCCCTCCTTTGGTCACTTGTCATGTTCTCTGCCAGCATAAACATTTACTATGAGAATATTGTCAAAATATCAAGTGCACACCTTATGCAGAACTGGAGTAGTTGATTCTTAGTCACAGCTAAAACCACCCAAAGTAAATAAATAAATAAATAAAAATGAAAGCAACTAACGCATAATGATGATGAAAATTTGAAGAAATTTTAAGCTAATAGTAGGAGAAAATCACATGGAATATATTCATGAAAAATCAAGAAAATGGCATGTTATAAGGGATGAAGAGATCAATAGAACTAGGAGATAGGTAAAATGAAGGTCATTACGTGAGACAAGTTAAATCAGGAATTAATTGGGACTGCAAACTAATCAGAGTGTGTCGGGGCCCCAATTTTCCATAGGAAACAAGCTAGAAGAATAGGAAACTCTTAAGTTGGAAGGGAGGAATGCAATTATATATGTGGACAGTCATAATATATAATTTTTTTTTTTAATCTGACATACTTTCCACAATGAGAACTGTAGAAAGCCAACGTCAGGATACACACCACAGAAGGCATAGAACTGCAGGAGTAAGCTTTTATGATATGAGGGTAAATAGACAGATTGGAAGATACTACAACACAAAGCCAAAGGAGAAGACATACGTTGTATTAGGCCAACCTTCAATCCAAGAAATCTGGGAACTTGACCAACCCATTCACAATCTCGTCGTGCCAAATAATCATTGACGGTAATGACATGAACACCATTCCCAGTCAATGCATTCAAATAAGCAGGCAATATAGCCACAAGTGTCTTCCCTTCTCCAGTCCTCATTTCAGCTATTTCTCCCTTGTGAAGAACCATGCCACCTGCAAGAACACCCCCAGGACCAAAAAAAAAAAAAAGAAGAAAAAGAAAAAGAAAAAGAAAAAGAAAGAAGATTGATATACAAAATGCTCTGCAAAGTGGTGGCTTTTACACAGGATTTTGGTATTAAATGGACAGAAAGAGACACGGATTCGATCGAAGTCGTACGAACAAGCGAAATACCGTGAAACTCTAGCATCAGGATGTAAACACGAGTATAAATGGTGTGAGGGGTGTACCTATGAGTTGCACATCAAAAGGTCGAAGACCAAGAACCCTTTTAGAAGCATCTCTGACCACAGCAAATGCTTCCTGCAAGAAAAGGAGAGCATCACAAATTCTTTTCCTTTTTTAAGGTCGATTAAAGTAGAAAATTAAGCATTTCCAACAAGGCAAAAAAAGGGGAAAAAAAAAAAAAAAAGAAGAAAAGAAAGAAAGATGAGAAGTAGAGGTAAAAAGTGAAGACTAACGGGTAAAAGGGAGTCCAAAGACTCGCCTTGGCGGGCCCTTTGTTGCAAAGCAGAAGTCTTATCCCTGAGCTCAGAGTCGGAGAGAGCTGAAATCTGAGGCTCCATGCCATTGATAAGAGCAACAGTGGAGGAGTATTGCTGCCTGGTGGATTCCCCAGTGTCATTTCCCCCTTTGAATATCCCACCCAAGAGACCCCCCAGCGAAGCCGACGGCACCACCACCGTCTTTTTATGCCTCGACGATGACCACACACTCGTCGTCGTCGTCGTCGTCTTCTTCTTCTTCACCACTCCAACGGTGGAGTGGCTGCTACCCCCAAGCCAAGTGCTGCTGCTGCTGCTACTACTGTAAGAGCACCTCCCACGGCGGCAGACCACTGAATCAAAGCCTGACAGCCTCCTCGTCGACGACTCCACCGGAGCTGCCGCTGCTGCAATCATCCTCCTCGTCTCCATTTCCTTCTCACTAGTCTGTTGTTTTCAGTAAACAGATTTCATTTTTTTAACTTCTTATAAGTATCATTATTTGTGGCGGGGATGAGTCACTGATAAGGTGCCACATCTCCAAGACTCGTTTTCTTCTTCTTTTCTTTTTTTTTTTCTTTTTTTTTCCCCCTTTTGTTTCTTTTATTTATTTTCTTTTTTTCATATCTTTCATCCTTCTATTTTATTTTCTTACTATTATATATTATTTCGCGATCCATTCATCCCCCCTCGTTAATCCGACACCTACATTTTAACTCCTTGTTTGGAATGGTTTTTTAAGGAAAAAAAATTTTAAATGTATATTTTTTTGTAATAACTATTTAATTTGGTTTTTAAAAATTAAAATTAAAAAAAATCAAATACAAATTTTTTTAAAAATTTAAAATTTTTAACTTAATAAAGAAAACACTTCTTGCAGAAATTGCTAAAAGAAATGCTCTCAAGAAAAGTGAATGCAAGAGAGCCCCAAGTCTAGTTATCTATGCATTATGTAAAAATGATTTGGAAATTTTTAAATATGGATACAAATTGTTACAAGTATGACAACCATTTTTTTTTTTTTTTTTTGGTGGCTGAATGCGTGTGATTTCATTGATAATCGGGAGAAAGTACTCGCATTACTGAAGATGGTGTATCTACCAAAGCTTGCTCCTATCATACATACCCTCGGCTTCTATAATTCCTAAAGATAAACTCACTATTCCTTTTTATATATCCCGTTACACTGTTTTTTCTTTCTAAAACAATAATTAACTTGTTTATTTCTTGATACATGCCCATCTAATGTGCATCTTTATCGACTAACTAAAATTTATTACTCTAACTATTTTAATTACATTTTTTCCTAAATTATTGCGAAACAGTGAAAGTACAAAATAGGTAACACTGCTATTAACTAACTACTTGGGAATTGAAATTTCACGAGTCTCATTGCAAATTTAAGACGCCAATAACCAACTGACGACAAATTTCTATAAATAAACATCATCATCAACAATTTGTATGTATCATATCTGACAATCACGGGTCATTAACCCGATAACCCAGTGTCCTCTATTCTTCAAATAAAAATCAAATCAAAAATCATTATGAATTACACTCCTCTAATTCAGCTCTATCAGTAGTAATCCTCTCAGGAAAAAAAGACAATTCTTCCATTTGGTTTTTTTTTTTTTTAATCAAAACACATGTGGAATCAATAACTTCGGCCCCAGTATGTCCACTTTTTTGCAGGTTTTCCCGAGGCAAAGCAAAGAGTACCTGCAAATCAATCACAAGCAGTAGAAATTTTGAATATTTCAAGTCAGTAGAGATATTCCAAAAGTAGAGAATTAAAAGCAACCAGGGATCTCATCTATAGCAGCTTACGTACATACTTAAACACACTCTGATCAGTCATTATACAAAAGCCTTCTAGCAATCCACTTCCAGAGTATCTTATACACTAGTTTCTTTGCAAGTTGGAAGAGAATTAAATAATACCTTCAGGCAATTCTGGCTGGTCAAACGGAGAACATAGACTTTTGGCTGCACCCATCTCTCCTTTAGTTCTTGCTTTCACATCCTTCTCCACTTCCTACAACAAAGAGCACAAGTTAAGCAGATGCTCAAAGACAATTCCAGGTCAGGTATATAGGAACCTTTTTCATCCAACCCCAACACTCCAGTTGGACTACAAGAAAAACTCTTGAGCCCAGGAAACAGTGCGACCAACCACAGAAAAGGCGGATTTACATAATGTGATCAATCAATTGAGAAAGCGAGAATCACAGATGTCCCACCTCTTCATCACACCAGGGAGCCAAGATCATTTTCTTTTGGCTCAAAGCTTCCATAAATTCATCCCAAGTTTTTACCACTTGTATGCAAGCATCTCGTTTCTGTTTAGCCACATCAAACAAACTTTGTTGGACATTATCAAGCAGCTTCTTTACTTCTTCAACCAGATTAGCCACAGGAATGTCAACTTTTGCTCCATTATCACGCCGAACAGTGCGAACCTGCAAAGGAAAAGCTCAGGCATTAAATATTAGATAGCTTAAATCTTTTGACAGAATAAGCCAAGAAAAATGGAGATAGAGATCACAAAATTTCGCAAGTCTACAACCTGTTTGTTTGCAAGATCTTTTGGTCCTATTTCAATTCTGAGAGGAACTCCCTTCAGTTCCCAGTGAGAGTACTTCCATCCAGGTGAATAATTATCTCTGAAGTCTGCCTCAGCACAAAAGCCTGCTTCATTTAAGGTCTTCACAGTGGCAGCACAAGCATCCATGATCCCTTGAGTGTCAGCATCCTTGTAAGGGACAGGGATAACAATTACTTGGAGTGCTGCAACTTTAGGAGGCAGCACCAGGCCTTTGTCATCCCCATGGACCATGATCATTACCCCAATCTGCCAGAGAGTTGGAGAAAAGAGAAGGCAGCCAAGACACAAGGCAACCAAGTCAGAATGCAAGCTCTAGAGCAAGTCTAAAAATAATTAGAGCTTTCCCAAGCATGAATTCACAAAAGATCAAAACTATTTGATCTCAAGAATAAGATCTAAAATTGCACAGTCCACCGCTCCAACTAATGGGAGTGCATAATATATACATATACATATATATAAGAAACGGTAATCTTCCTCGAGTGCATTCTCCCACAGAAATGATGTCTAACACAGACCATTTCGCTACAGCTTGAGATGTCAAAAAATGATGAACCTTAGATAGTGACTAAATAAAACCACAATTCCCTCAGACAAGTCTAGTTATGGCTTCCATTGTGTGAAGGGAAACTTAAGAAGGTTCATCCAGTAAACCCAATACCATCTATATAAGCAACATTCCGAAATATCTATTAGGTCAGGTCAGGCATCTAAGGTAAATGCACTGGTCTCCTTGTGAATAGTGATTGACATCAGTGATGCATGGCTATAATCAGGTGGAGAATAAAATGTTCTGCATGACAAGCTTTCATCCAAAAAAAAAGAGAATAAGCAGGACCAAATTGTCCAAGTTACCGTTCTGGTAGTATATGCCCATGAATTCTGCCAGACCATAGCCTTTTCTCCTTTCTCATTTTCAAAGTTTATCTCAAACATTTTTGCAAAGTTTTGACCTAAGCAGTGTGAAGTTGCACCTTGTATGCCACGGCCGGTGTTTGGTATAAACGCCTATGAAGAAATACATTTAATGGTGTAGTCATATCACAAACAGTTAATAAGATAAAGTACACAATAACTGAAGATGTTGGTCAAAATGATGCAGAAATGTGCTTTGGATACCTCAACTGTGGTTGTATAAAGTCCGCCAGCAAACTTCTCATGCTCACTTTTTTTACCCTTAATGACAGGCACAGCCAAGAATTCTTCATATATGCATCTATACAGCTCCAAAATTTCAAGCACCTGGAACAAAGTCAGGGTAAGAGCATTATAACTAATACGGAACTATCAGCTCTAAGCTACCAAAGTATATATGTAAATAAAACTGCAAATACAAGAGTAGTCAAACTTTCCGCTTCAACTGCAACCTTTCTTCGGCAAAATAAAGGACAGTCTACTCACATCATTTATTGAAAAAAGGACACAAGTGGAAACAGACAGACGTAACATTACAGGAAAAAGAACTGCCAGTGCAGCTCAAGGAAGCACCAAAAGTAGGATCATAATCTATAGCTGAGACAAACTCGGCAATAAACAGTGCAGTAATAGGGACAGAAAGTTTAGGTGTCCACTGGAAATAGTGATGCTAGCAACAAAATTTGCAAATGCACAAAACTTAAAGATGTACTACTCACGGGCCAGAAATGTTGGTTTCAAACTAGATAAAAGATATGTTAAGAAATCTACAGAAGCATTAAACAGCATTTAATTCCACTTCTAAAATCATCACGTTAGTGATAAAAGTATTGCAGAATAATGAATAAACTGCAAACAGCGTGTTCAAAAATATGAATGAGTACCTCAGCATCTGCCTCACTCTGTGTTGCAAAAGCAGTGTGTCCTTCTTGCCAAAGAAACTCACGACTCCTGAAACATTATAAAGAACAGGAGCATCAATCGACAACCTTAAAGAGTTTGTCCAGCTATTTCTCAGAACTACCCATACACCACCAAACAAAGCCCAACCAATGACTGGGAGAAACAAAGGCTAAACAGGAATAAGCCCTTTAACTAAAAAAAATTAATGAAAAGAAGCAAGAAGGAAAAAACTCCTTCCAGTGTAATACTCTCCAAAGTTGCTCATGGAAGCATAATGCCCCATTTAATAAAAGTGGCAGATTAAGAGAACTCCGCTAACAAACCTGATAAATGGAGTAGGGTTGCTGAACTCCCATCTCACAACATTGCACCACTGGTTAAGCCTCAAAGGCAAGTCACGGTGTCCCCTAATCCATTTGGAAAAGTAAGGATACATGACAGTTTCACTGGTTGGCCGAATTGCAATTGGCACTTCCAGGTCAGACTCTCCCGATTTTGTGACCCAAGCAACCTGAAAAAGTCCAAAATCATACTTAATAGACATAGAGCAAGATGAACTGCCAACGAAGTGCTTTAGTATGAACTCTCTGAAATAGTTAACAGAATAGATGTCCATAATTTGCATCAAACAGGACAGCCAAGACAGATCTGAACAGATTCAGCTATTGTATTTTAATAGACACCCATCTTTTTACCGTCATCAGATGATATGAAAGAAAGTGTCTGCCTTAACATAGAGCCCAAGAAATGCACAACTAAAATTAAGGCCATTAAAATGAAATTTAACAAACCAAAAAAGCAATTTCTTGTCTTTCAATATTTCAGCTTGAATTCTTGACTGACTAGATTTGCACTGTTGATGCATCCAAAACAAAAAGTAAAATACAGATAATGGTGATGCACTGTTGTTCAGATAACCTTTTCATAGAGCACTTCCCCTCCGCTATTCAGTCTAATTGACACTAGAATGAACCATAGGTGCAGAATTCATGCAAGAATTGCAGCATTGACGAGCAGTTGCAGATGAATGCATTAATTTCAAATGAACATGCAAGCTTACCTCTGGTGCAAAGCCCTCAATATGATCTTTCTCTTTTTGTAGAACACCTGGAGATACGAATAAAGGGAAGTAACAGTTCTTGATTTTCATTTTCTTAATTTCTGCATCAAAGAAGGCCTGCACATATAAAATCCACATACCCTCTAAATCGACAGAAAGAAAATCTCAGAGGTAACCACGAATCAATGACGCCATAGCACCAAGGGAAAGATAAACCATCTACTCTTTAATAGCAAAAGTCCCAGCAAAAAGGACTCCTCTAAAACACAGGCATCTTGACTGAAGGAGGCACATAAAAACAACAGATTCACACTTACTTGCAGGCTCTCCCAAATGGACATGGCCCATGGCCGCAAAATGTAACAGCCAGATATGTCATAGTACTCAAGCATTTCGCCACCAACAACCACCTGCGAAGAGATATGGCGGAAAGTTGGGGATAAAATCACAACATGTGTATATTTCTGTGAGTTCCAAATAGATAATTACAAATAATCCGCAAGGAAACGCAAATGGTTGGGTGGACATACAATAACAAAAGGAAAATTTTGAAATAAAAACATGCAACAGATATAATGGTGAAGACACTGAACCAAGTGGGGATAAGAAAAGTGACCTCGTGGGAAATAAACACATAATTGTTGCTTTAGCACTGAACTGCAAGTTCAACTAGTAAAGCGAAGTAAAAATCATAATAAAACTAGGGGAATCAGCTATAGTAATTGGCGCATTGAATAATCCCCTGTTAACTCTCAAATAATAAGGAGACTCAAAATAATAGAAGTATTATACTATCTCTCTTGCTGGAAACTTACTGGACTCGACACTCTCGGACTCCACACACTTGGGCACCTAAGAGTACTTAAGGTGGTGGAAACATGTTCCAGGATTATCACAATTTAAATTGCAAATTTCTTCTAGAAATTCCGCCAACTTGAAGAAAAAATCTGGACAAAGCATTCTCGCCTTGGAGCAGCTTGCTTGAGAAGTTTTTAATGTCCAGAAGCTTCATGAAAAATCTGCCATTTTGCCGCCATGAAAGTCTCTAGACATGTTTGCTTTAAAAATTTGGATTAACTTCATTGAGAAGCTTGGTATTTTAATCTAATCTTCTAAAAGAACTTGGTGTTGATATTTTAAGCAAATCAGTGAAGAGGTAAGATGTAGGGACGTTAACATGCTGAAAAACAAAAAATAAAAGGTAGCATTTCATCTCATTTGAGAGATTAAAGAGAGAAAATTTATACCTCAGAATACCACTCCCCAAAGTTGTCATCCTTTTTGTAACTTAGACCGAGACCTGTCTCTTTCTTCACTTCCTTCTTTTTACCCTCTGATTAAAACAGAAATTGAAAAACAGAAAGAAAAATTAACCCCCCAAAAAGAAAACACACACACCCCACACACACATACAGATATTAAAGGCATATTATAAAGCTTACTAGTCTTTGAACTGGCATTAGCATTATCTCCATCTTTCCCAGCCATATCCAATCTCAAAACATAAAGCAAAAAGAAAATAAAAAACCATTAAAAAAAAAGGAAAAATCGAGGATGTTGGAAGCATACTAACCAACAAATGTGTATTTATGCATATGTACAATTTCCCCAAAAAGAAAACATAAAACAAAAAAAAAAAAGAGGAAAGAAGCTTATACCAAAAGAGACCAAGGCGGGCGCTCACACACACACTGTAAGCGTAACACCGAAGCGGACGCAGCTGTACCAAGAATCTGCTATGGGGGTTTAGCTGATAGCTGATAGCTGTAAGACGACGATGGATTAGGATGCCCAAATATGTATGTTGTATAGGTTTTATTCTTTTACCCTTTTACCCTTATACCTACAACCCTAATAATAGTTACAAATTCAAAATTTTAAAAGGGCAAAAAAAAATTGCAATTATTTTACTACTCAAACTCAATTCTTCATTTGACCAAACAAAGAAAAAATAACTTCTTATTCTTCATAAATTACATTTACCCACCGAAATTTAGGCTCTGTTTGGTACGGCGGTGAGATTTTAAAGTTTAAGTTATAGAATTTTTTGTAATAGAGCTTTGCGTAAAAAAAATTTTGAATAGAGGTGGTTAATATTTTTGCCTATATTTTAAAAATTCACGTTTCAGTTATTTTAAGGATAATATTAAATTTTAAAAAATTATAAAATAATATTTTTGAGAAAAATAATAATAATAATTTTTTACATAATATAAAACTAGTTTCTCAAAAACTCTTTTCAACTTTTCAATTACAACTTTTATATAAAAATTCTTTAACACTTTTAAATATCTAAAAATTAAACAGAATCTTTTATCATATCATTCCACTTCCACGTACATGCCCAATTGCCCATGTGGAAGTATATTTTATATAAGCCCCACTGACTCCCCATGTCTCATTAATGAACTAAATTTTCTATTTGAAAAATAAAGGAATGATTGGATAGGATACCATTGCACTTGCTTTATTTTATTTAATTGTTATCTGACAAATTTTTAAATCAAGTGACAAGTGGAATAATGTCTTATATACTGTAGAATCTGTGTGATCCAAAACATTAAGTCAACTATAGAAGGTGAGGTTTAGGTAAGTGACCATAGCGTGCCACTAAGAAGGGTTTAATTTAAAGGTGGATAAACCACATAAGACCCCTAATATAATCTATTTAGAGCGTTGAAATTTTTAAGAGTAATGTATATTATCTTTTGCAGGTTCCATAAATAGAAGAACAAGCGCCTTTTTAGTTTTTTTATGCCAAAAATAATAATAATAATAATAATAATAATAATAATAATAATAATCCAGACGAACCTAAAATCTCCTCCATAGCCTCTGCACAACAAAAGGCATTCTTCCATCCACAAAGGGCGATGGGATCGAGCTTCCCGTTCTCACTTCCCTTCTCACTTTAGCAGCAGCTCAAATTTGCTGCGTTGGGGGTAATTTATATATTCGTTGCACTCATAAAGGACAGCAAAAGAAGGGAGAGGGGGAGAGGAAGCAGGTACACACAAAGGACGGACCTTTCTGCAGAAATATGACCTTTCTTATTAGCCTGACTTGCCAATCATAATCATTTCTAAAAATAAATGTGGAGACTTTGGAAAAAAAGAAAAAATTGAGTTACATCAGGTATTGAGCAAAAACAACATAAAACAAAATCTAATTGGCAAAAAACACAAGAGTATGTCATCCGTTTGACCATCTATCTCAACTTGAACCACAGAATTTGCATCAAATTTACTGGTAAAAGAGACATCTGATTAAGCACCAGATGAGATCACCACGAGGTCAAGACTGATTTCCAAGGTTCCCTCTTAGAAAAGATGTCAGTGAGGAAAAACTTTCCGCATGATGTTTAGCTTGGTTCTGGTGGCGATACTTTCAATCTACGCATCCACTCACAGAAGCTAGGATCATCGAAGTCGAGAAAGCTGCTTTTCAGTTTTGTTCTCTGCTCTGTTGTCAGAGTTCGAAGCTGTGGGAATCTTGCCTCCTGCAATCTCACAATATTTACTAGTATTAACCCAACTGAGATCTGAAAAATATTTAGCATGCATCGGTATGCCCCCAATAACTTTGACAGATGATATCTACCCATCTTATGCTTCAACTCCTAATATAAAACCCAAAGTGCCACTTGATTTCGACTTACCTGTTCATATGGAGGATCTCTGTGCGCAGGTATCAATCGAGTTACAAAATACCGAGCCTGAGAGCTCCCCTCCTGTTGTGAAAGTAATATGAGTTAAATGTTTTGCACAAACATAAGAGAGTTGGGTAAAATATACAAAAAATAAAGTCTTAAATGATAATGGAAGTACTTTAAATGCAAGTATTCTGGGAGCTGGAAATCGCAACTCAGTCAGCTCTTCAGCCAATGTTCTACATGCTGCTAAAGCGGCAGCACTTTCTCGTTCCTGAGCAGCAAGTTCAGCCCCCTGCATATCACCAACAAATTGGAAAAGAGTCATATGAATGAATATATGAATAGCACAGAGTGCTCAGTCAACCACTAAAGGCAAGGGTCAATCATCAACAAGAAGGGAAAAAAGAAAGAGAAGTCAGTGGCACAGCCAGCTCCATGAAACTAAGATGCATGGCCTTTCACATGCCCCAACTTTATTACAGTGGAACTTGTATAGACAATAAGAACATGTTCTCAATGATACACCCCCACACCTGCAAAAGAAAATACTACCAGGCCTATGACTGATGAAATTGTCTAACTTAGCCTTGTTCCTCTGGAGTGTGAACCTGTTGAAATATAGACACATGCTAAATAAGCCAACAAGTTCACTATGATACGACCCCAAACTAAGATTACTCAAACAAAGATCTCAATACACACAAGTATTTTGCTACAGCTTCTGCAAATGTTCCTAATACCAAAGCAAATTCTACAGCTTTTGCACATGTTTATAATACTGAAGCAAACGCATTCCCTCACGTCTATGGATCCACGTCACTCAAGTGATGCAATCTATTCAGTGATAAGTCGCCACAGTACATATTACACAAGGCAGGACAGTGCACGGTCAGATATCATGAACAAGTTAAATGTCTATCATTTGCCAAAACTGGATGCAAGACCACACTATGTGCAGATTGAAAGCTTGGCCACTGGCCTTACTACTAATGCCACAACCCTCATTGTTCATCAACTAATAGAAAACAGCAAAAAGACATGCACATTTTCATGTACAAGGAGTAGTGCTGCTAAAGAATGAAAGAGCGCCAATTTGGAATTTCATAAATTAGAGTTTGCATCTGAAGTTAACAAGAATGAATAACTACTTTATGCTCTTTTCTTCATCAATTCAATAAAGAACAAAGAAATAAAAAACAGGCACTCAAGGTGGAAATCAGGCACACACATCCATCATGAAGGTCCTGGTACCAAACCTTTCCATTACATATTGGTAAGTTCTTATTAGAGGTGGATATCGGAGAACCGATGTTCGGAGGATTTTATTTGGTTTATGCATAAACATATACTCGTAGACAAAATTAATATTTGAAGGCCAAAAGATCAAAAATTAAATTTACATAAATTTACAAATGGTGTTGGATAACCAACTTCATGAATTTGACCATGAACAACCGCTCGAGTTGTCAAACTGAGTGAGTCTGAAAACTGGACATGGGAGAATCAATAGTGTGTTTGGAATGATCTTATTTTAAGATACTTATGTTATTGAAATGAAGAGGCACCTTATAAGATTTAATACCTCTTATCACATGCATCTTATGAAAACTGAAACCAGCCCACACTTCTTCTTTTTTTTACAGTTATTAAGATAAGATATCTTATCACAAGCATATTATAAAACTCAAAACAAACCATACTTTTCTATAGAAGAAAGCATGTTATTATAAGATTATACCAAAGAGAGCACAGGCCTGTGGCTCGAAGGTTTGGGATCACGGTCTAAAGAATAGCCTGATTATTACTGATTTTAGTTGATCGCCTCTCAGCTTACAATGCCTAACATCTAATACCATCTTCAAAGCTAATGTTCCCGTTTCAAGTAATTTAATTTAGTCTCATGTCAAGGATCACGAGCAGGCATTAAGTCGACACCACAGATTACGGATCAGTGGTAGAAGATATTGCAATGGCACATAACTACAGATGAGAGAACTTACTATGAATCAGCTGTTCAAAAGGCAAATACTTTCAGGTAATCACCATAAGGCTTCTGGTTTTTTCTGTTTTTTCTTCTCTTCTTCAATTTATATGTTTCCACTTATTCAGCATTCTTGCTTCATATTATGATGATGAGGAAGCTGTTCATAAGGCAACTTGTTGTTTATTTTGATTGTTTATGCCACTTTCAAAATGGCAAATCTATAAACGGAATCCAAATAGCCAATTAAGCCAGGTAAACAAAAACCACTTGAGGGAAAAAATGGAACCCAAATAGACAATTAAGACAGGTAAATAGAAAGCACTTAAAGGGGAAAAAATCATTGAATCAAGAGATGAGAGAACAACAGGAGAATAGTTGCAGTATCTGAGTCAGAGACATGATATAACCCAATGAAAGTTGAGGGGCATACCAACCAAATGAAGACATCGGTTCCATGGTCAAGAACAACAGCTGCATCAGATTGCATAGCAAGGTCATAAGCAGGTAGTTCTTCAAAAGTGCCACCTTCCCGGTGCATTAGACAGCGAGGTGCCACCATACGGAGAGACAAATCAAATGATGCATTCAGAAACAAATTTCGTAAGACAGATCTCTCATCTTCATGACCTATGATGTTGCCCAAAAGTGGACCCCTTCTTAGGTGGAATAGTAATTCTGGCAATAGGGACATTTCTTTTGGAAACCGGTAAAGCTTAGACTTGGGCATTTGAGAACCTAACTTATTAGTAATGTCCTTAATTCTTTCATCAACTGTTACCCGCATGTCAAGTGCATCATTAAAATTTTTGGCTCGCAATACGGTCCTCTTGGCAATAAGAACAGCGGCCACTTCATCTTGAACACTCTCAAGATACGAAGATACACTGTCAACAGTTGGCAACCTGACAGTAATTACTCTTGAAATATCAGCTTGATAATAATTTGAGTATTGAATTGCAAACTGAAAATACGCAAAATCACTCTTGATGTCAGTGCTTAGCTCCATAGATAATGCAAAGCTCTGAGCTTCTTCAACACTCAGCATTTCTATACCAAGAGCAGCATCACTCTTGAAGGTTTCATGGTTGTCTATATGAGACTCCTCACCCGGGCCTATCACTTGAGTTATGGATATATTATCAGAGCAACGGATCTCTAACAAACCATGGGAACCTGAAGCCCTGCTTGATGCTCTCTGCAAGTTCACGCCAAATGCATCTCCAAAGTCATCATGTAGAATCAGAACACCACCAGAAGCTTTTGCAAGCGGCTGCAAAAGAGGAGCTCGCACCGGGCATGTACCAGCACATAGGATATCAACCACAGTATTCTGCTGATGAGCCTCCCGACCTAGATATTCCATCGACTTCAATGCTGTTCTCTCCATATGCGGATAGTTTGGATGACTAAACGAATGAGGAACTGAACCAGGACCATAGGTACATGGTCCCCCCGCGCAGACAATTATTCTGCTACTTCCTCCTGGCCGCTTTACAACTCCCCTGGACATTTCTGCTGCTGGCCCCTGAATGATCGCCATAGCAACCTCCACTGCAGTACCAAGGCAACGGTCTCTGGAAGCTTCAGGAAGATTCAGTTTGAAAGGCCTTAATGATGAAATTATAGAGTGTGCCACAGGGAGGGAGGCATGCATTGGTGATATGTATATACCAGTCCCATAAATCAATGCTTTCAAAGATTCCTGACTTGGTGACTTGTCACCAGGAAGTACATCAGCAGATGCAGTTAATTCTTCTGAGAAATCATACACTGATACCATACGTCCATATAAAACAATTCCAAGTCTTGTTGTTGGGGGCAGCGAATCCACAAAAGCATGCAGAGAGCTCTGTAGATGCTGAAGGTGCGGCTCATCTAAACACTCATCTATTACAAGAACAACTGGTGCTGACATCCTAGAATCAGAGACGGGAACAAAACCAGGTCTCTTATTCCCAGTCTGAACATAATCAACTAAAGGAAATGATAACTCAGGCAGACTATGAAGCACTTCCTTGCTAGGAGCTATGTATTCACCTTTGCTTCCATTCAAATTACGACATATAACACATTGCCACTGGCCTGAACCAAGTAATATATTGCAATAAAGGTTTGCATAGGCTCCACAATTATGGCAGCGATGAGGATCACGCTGTATTATATGAGGACCTGGTGAAACCTCCTTTCCAGGGGAGATCAATGCCCCAAATGCTAAACTAGGCACATTTGCAATTTTCTTCTGTTTTAACACCTAAGGAGAAATTGGTCCTGTAAGTCTTGGTGTAAAATCAATATATATCAAATGTGCATGAGGCTGATATAGGAAATTATCAAAAACATGAGCAACATTTGTCACAGGACGATTACATTTCCACGAACCAAAAGCAGTTAAGTGCGATATCATGGGATACAACAATTATACTTGATAAAACAAACTACATGAAAAAGTTGCCCTTGCTTCCAAGAAGCACCTCTATATATAATTATGATCTCAAATCTTTCGTGATGGTAATTAAGTAAAAGCAAATGGCATAAATTTGTTATGGAAAAAACTAGAACAGCTGTATTAATGGATAGAATGTGCATTTTTTATGCTGCAATGGCAAAAACATGAGAAATACCTTGTGAGCTGAGAACAAAACGTTTGAAGCTTCACCAGAGTGCACCAGCTCCTCGGAAGTATCAGAAACTTGAGACTGCAACTCAACTGGCCCATTAGAAAAATGAGGCGGTGATGACGTGGGCAAAGTGGAACCGGAAGAGAAAGCAACAGGCTGAGGAGTTGCTGAAGAAGTTCTGAATGGCACGGCAGCCGGTTGCAGGGGCGAAGAGAACACAGGAGGGCCAGGTGGAGTACTTAGATGAGGGACGGGACTCGGGGTTCTGGCCCCATTGGTTGGGGTAGGTAAAGTAGGGGTCTTGATAGACGGAGAAGGTATCTGGTTGGGTTGTATAATTGGTGGAGGAGGAGGAGGAAACCTCGGCCTGGATGGCGAAGCAAAGGGAGGAGTGCTCAACTTTGTGTTGGGATGAGGTAAATGTGATCCTGGATTAGGGGTTTCAATGCTGACAGAGTAACCAACAGAAGATTCTGGTTGGTTAGCCATGGAGATTAACAAGAAACTCTCAAGAACCTGTAGTCACACACAGGTTCCAGTAACTAAGCAAATGTGAACACAACCGCCCGATAACGAATGGAGGCAATCTAGTCCAATTCCAACAGCAATATCCAAGAAACAGTGATATGAAACTACTCACCCTTGACTATCAAACAGGTAATCACAGCAGCAGAAAAGATCGCTGAAATCACACTCAAAAGCAGTACCCAAGAGTTGAATTTTCGATTTAGGCCCCCTAATTCTCAAGAATTCCCCAATGGGCGCCGGCTACGAGCAGCCAGAAAAAAAAGATTGCACCTTTTTCTCAGAGACGCAGCTACTATATTGTTTTGAAACTAGACCCAGCAATTAAATTTTCAAATCCTCGAACCTGGTTGATTTGAAGGTGGCCCTAACGAAGATGCAATGTATTCAGAAAACAATTTCCCCAAAAAAAAAATAATAATATATATATATATAGAACATACATAGATACATATATACACACATAGTGAGCGAGAGATCGATTATGTACCTGATGAGTGATAGCAGAGAAATTGAGGATAATTGAAAGATCCAACGCCTTCTTCTTTCCGTTACCTAATGAGTGGGGGTGAGTTGGTTCTCGCACTGTGCAGCCACCTCGGGGCTCGGCTCTGTCTCGCTCATTCTCTGTTTCCTTGCATTTTAATTAAGTTATTAATTAATTTAAGTATTAATCAAATATGTATATGTATTTATGTATGTATATTTATATTTTCCACGTTACAGGTTACAGGGCTTTGAGCTGAATTTTACTGTCCAGTTTTTTTACTGCTTAGCTGGAAGTATGGCTTCTTCCTATTGGCCCGTGTGACGAGGCAAATCTCCACAGATGTGCCATTTTTTCTCGTAGATCGTGTCAAATGATGACGTAAGTTTGCCTCAATTTTTCTTTTTTCTTTCCTTTCTTTCTTTTTTTTTTAATGAATTTCCCAATTTTTATTTTCAAGCAAGGAGTTGGTCATGCGTCAGACACATTGAAGTTACAAAATATTCACATCACCAAGAATAAAATTATTTTTTATTATTTTTTTAACGCATGATTCAACACGCATCGTGAGACATACATATTACACTGTACACACATTACACATATTTCACGCGTACTAAACTTAAATAAATTATATACAGCATGTCCTACACACTCTATATCTTACACATATTATCTAGACATTCTACACATATTTCACTCATAAATTACGTATACTACCCACACATATTACACACATACATTATACAACACACATGACACATATTACATACATTACACACTATGGACAAACAAATTTAACATTTTTGTCATTTTTAAATTATAGACATTTTTGAAAAATTATTCAAAATTCTAAGGAATGTTAACTTTAAACTAAACATGACAAGTAAATATTCTTATGAGTTATTGTTAATTTTCCCAAATATTTTTCACATACCAAATAATTTTAACAACAATTTCAGAAATCACATTATTGGAATCATAATCCCATGCAAGTCATCCTGGAAATGAAAAATCATTCAACAAATCAAATGCCTCCATAAAAAGTAGAGAAAGTTAAGAATAGCGAAATATCTTCTAAAATCAACAAATCATTGTTTCTTTAAAAAAAAAAAAAAAGCAGAAAAAAATTACATAATAATCATCTCTTTTGCTAAAGCAGAGAATATCTATCTATATAATAATATATAAAGTTCTACCTTAAGATATTGTATAAATTCCTATGGCTGTCATGTAGGCATTTTAAGATGTTATTATTGTGGAATATCGGTTTTTCTTTTTCCTTTTTTTAAAGGGTTAGTGAATTTTGATTAGTATTAAAAGGATGCTATCAAAATATTTGTGTAAAAATAGTCACAATTGGACCACGTAGACCTATCTTTTTTCAGCATAAATGGCTACTCTAGAAGTTGACTGACCCATAATGTTATTCTTGTCCTCATTGTTCCATTAGAAGTCAAACCTTGCTAGTTATTTTCAATCCTTGTGTTACTAGTTATTTTCAAATCCTGTGTTTTGCATGGGTCAAATTTTTTTTTAGGTAGTCTTCTCCTAAAATTTTCCTATTACAACTATATTTTAAAATTCAAATTAAGTTCATATTTTGAGAATAGAATTCTAGATTTTAAATATTATTTTCAATTAAAAAATTTGTCTATATATATATATATTGAATTTTAGATTTTAATTATTATTTTAAGTTAAAAAATCTATCTATGTATCTATATACACACACATATATATAATTGAAAAAGTTCAAATTAAAAATTCTTTTATGAGTCTCAAGTTAGAGTTATTATTGAGATAGATATAACTGAATAAACATATATGATTATAAACCATTCAGTCGGGGGTTTTTATCTCTCTCAGCCCACAATCGGCAAAAGGGTGCTATATTTCCCTATTATGATTAGGATAGTGGACCAAAAGCTATGGAGCTCGGGTATGGGTCTTTTGTCAAATTTGAATGGCTTTTTCTTTTACTTTTTTATTTAGCGTGATCGTTAATGATGAAATCATTGCACATAACATGCAGGGAGTAGAGCATCATTCCTCAACTCTTTTTCCTCTTAAATTAAATTGCATTATAATATTAGGAATGGAAACATAATATAGTTATTGTTTATCATTTATTACATTTTTTTCTTTGCACCACTCAACCACTATCATTAAAACTAAAGTCAATTTTAATGGTGAGGAAATATTGAAGTGAATTGGGCTTGGTTATTTGGTTTATTAGTTTGTTTCATTTATATTTAAAAAATTATCTATTCAGCTCGATTTTTTGTCAAATAAGGACCAATAGATTAAACTAACAGAATAGTAAATCCATACATTATAGATATTGATAGGAATTGGGCTACGTCCTAATTCCAGCCTGATCTGCCTTGATTAGAATTGCCTAAATACTGTTGCCCCAGATATCATCCTGATCTCCCAAGCATAATCTCGATCAAGAAGCGTCATCTTGATCAAAAGGCCGTCACACCCTGATCACAAGAGGATGTCACATCCCAATCACAGGAGGATGGAGCAGGATCCATGAGCATTGTATTTGTTCCATGTTCATTGACCAAGAACAAACCTTCATTCTAAGCTTTGCATATATTCTTGATAGCTTCGCCATTATTCTACAATACCCTCCAATAAGGAATTAATTGATCAATCCACGGAGATTAATGAATATATGTATGAACACGGAGCCTCGAGTCGCTCCATCTAAAACTCCTAAGATCATCGGGCTTGATTATATAAGCGGGAGAAAGTTATTTAGTCCTGACGTGTCCTCTCGAGTTGTTAGTTAAAGCATGAATGAACGACAATTATTTGATCATTTGTCGGCATTGGGGCTTGTAAATTCATTCGTCAGGCGCCATTTGAGATTTACAACATATGCAGCACCTAATGATGATTGCGCCGAGCTGTAGGATGGATAAAATGGAAGCAGGTGAAAAAGTTTGGTTGTGTCTTTAGAACACATGGAAAAAATGCAACAAGACCACAATTGAAGAGTGGCAGATCAATGTTGATAGAGTTATTGTCTCGGCCACAAGGGAGTATTTAGAGTTTCAAATATTTAATCAGGTTAACCTCCCTAGTCAGTAAATGAGCGTTCAGATTGGGTGCAAAAAATATGCTTTTTGGTAGCTTAGCTCTCAATTGGATGTGTTCATTACCTTCCCTTTTTATGTATCTTTTACTTAGAGACCATTTCCCAGATGGGATTGGCTAATCTGTTGTACTTGTTACCTTGTTCAATGAAATCATCCTTTCAACCAAAAAAAAAAGGTTCAGTTTGATTTAATCATTATTCATTAAAATCAATAAAAATTTGGGTCTGATTGACCTAGGTCTATTTGGTTCCATGATGAAGGGAATCCTTACTCATAGTCATCATTCCTTTGTTTTTTAAGTCAACGAGTAGTAAAAGGTAGTGCCATTGCCCAATAGTATTATCTTACAATATTTATATAAATCGTAACAAGAGTAAAATTTTGATACAATAAAATACAAATCACGCCAACGCCAAGTCTTGAAAATACAAAGAAGAGAAGCAGCAGCTTGAATGTCGTGCGAAACTTATTAAATCATAATGTTGAAGGAATGCAGACAAATTTGGTATCAAGAATTGCTTGTTCCATGAAAAGAAACTTTGCAAATACTTAAGTAATGACCATGTGTTAGTCCCTAGACTACTTAGCATAAACTTTAATTAATTGCTCAAAGCAATGGCACTTAATCAATTACTCTCCCTCGCGGTTTTTACACTCAGAAGGATCTCAGCCATACTCTAAATTGCTACTTGTCAAATTTGATTTTTGATAGATATCATCAATCCTAATTGAGATGCAAAAAAGAAGAGAGATGCAGGTCCTGTTCGGCAACAGTAATTTAAGTAGTGTTTAATGTCTTGACCAAGTCAAAATACTACTTCCTCCAATTTTGGTTGTTTGGTAAAATAGTGTTTTAAGTAGTATTTTTATTCTAAATAGTGTTTGAAGCAGTGTTTGTGAAAGCTAGTATTATTAACGTATCAAAGTAGAGTTTAGTGTTTCACCTTTTTTTGGCAATACTACCCTTTCTCTAATATCTTTTTGGTAATTGTACCTTCTCTTGGCTAAATACTAGTTATTAATTTTGATAATGAAAATTTGATATGTATTCATAATTATTTAACTAAAAGCATATTGTGAAGATAAGTGCTTAGATGAATAGATGATGCCTGAAAGTTGGAAGAAGATGAACAAATGCGCGTTATTTGAAGAAGAAGATGATGAGAAGGCATAAGGAGGAGAAGAGACGTCATAAGGGGTAATAGATGTTTTTTGCTCTTTTGTGCAATACCTAAATATTGTATATGTTTGGCTCAAACTTTCATTTTTCATAGCTCAAACATTTTAAATCTCATGCATATTTGATTTGATAAAAGCATAAATGAATTTGAATGCACACATAGAGTAAACATGTATTTTTGAAGTCATAAAAAGTATTTACAAAATGTCTTAAGATGATTTAGAGTTATGAAAATTGTACTAAAAAGTTTTTCAGGCAAAGATTGGCTTTTCTTCACTCTCTAGAGTGGCCGGATCCCCCAGCTGGTCGACCGGCTAAGGCGTCCGGCCTTGTCAGTGAGGGCCAAGAGGAGGCCGAATGACCTAGCTGGTTGATCGGCTGAACGGGTTGCTATAATAAATACACTAGCCATTTATTACCATTCTGGCCAGATTTTTCCTCTTTTCCTCACCTACCAAATCCCTAACACCCAAATCTCTTTAAATACATATTCAACATACATTCAAATCATCAATTCAAGTGTGCAAAATTTCATATCGTCATTAAATCAAGTTTTGAGTCATTCTTGCAATATCTTTGAGCTTTCAAGAGCTTTATTCAATGTAATATCCTCTTTTGGGAAGAAAATTTTAGATTCTCTATCATTTCTTATTCCTTTGATTATATATACACTTTGAGAGCTAAAAATCTTAAGAGATACATTCATTATAGCTTGTAAAAGTGTGGAAAAATTCTAAAGAGTGAGACTCTTGGGTTCTTGAAGTTAGGCTTCAAAGAGGTGTAAAAATTGGTTTTTGCTTCACCAAGATTTAAAGAAGTAATTTAGTAAAGGTTGTTGAAGTCCTAAGGGGAGCATCCTTGGGCGGTGGACGTAGGGTTGGCCGAACCACATTAAATTGTTTGTCTCTCTTCTCTTTATACTTTAGTTATCTTTAATTGCTTATATTGTTTGCATTGTGTTTGATATATTGCCTGAAAGAAATTGTTAAATTTTTGTGAATTTTTAAAAATGAAAATTAGTAAATATATCTTAATTCACCCCCTCTTAAAATATTTGCACCCACACGTTTATATTTTTACATTTTCTTTCACGAATATAAATACAAAATAACAAAAAAATTCTATCCATACCAAAATATATTAAAAAATACAGGTCTTATTTCTCCATTCATTATTTTTTCGAAAATATAAATTTTCAATTAATTAAAATATTTGTATAATATTAATAAAGTTAATTTTAAAAAAAAGTAATTTTATTATGCTTTATAAATAAATAATTTTTTAAGAAAAATATATTTAATTATAAAATAAATTATCTTAATTATAATAATAATAATAATAATAATAATCATCATCATCATCATCATCATCATCACAATAATAATAACCAGATACCAATATCTTTTTTGTCATTTTGCATTCGCCAGCTTTTCTAACAGCCAGTTTTATTGAACACATCTAAAACAATCCGCTAACCGCTAAAACACAATAGCTATCCACTACCCAAACTACCATCCGCTACCTAATCTGCTAATTGCGCCGAACATGCTGGTAATTACTTTGATTATTCCCTCTCCGTATAAGTAAATAATTACTTAGTTAATCGAAAAAAGAAAAAAAAATAGAATTGGTAAAAATTCTAAGCTAGAAAAAGTTTTTAAAAAAGTAAAAGTTCTAATTTGGAATTTTAAAAGAAAAATTGAGAATTTGTTTATATATATGAGAAATTATTTTTTATTCTTTAAATTATAATTCCCTATTATTTAAAATTTAATATCACTTCCAAAATAACTAAAAACCCAACATTTAAAATATGCGACTTGAGTCAACATCCCTCTTATCATGATTTTATTAATAGTTCACAAGAATTAAATTTTATTGATAATCTCGTATGCACATCCTTTCTCTCGAATGACATCTGCAAAAATATTAAAATTAAAAATAAAATTATTGTTTACTTTAAGATCTTTTTCATGATTGTGTATGTTTGGTGTTTCATCAACTTGATCAAATGATACGAAGCTTGTTTGGTGCTTCTCAACCACTGCTACCTAAGCAAAACAACCACCGACGACGATTCTTTGCTGCTGCTGCTAATACTCTCTTCACTTATTTGGCAAATTCGACGCCGTCCGCGGGCGATGACTTCGTCAAATGCAATGTCCACCTTAATGGCCTCGCCGTCATCACTCTTGATCGCCCCTAAAGCTCTCAACGCCATGAATATAGGTATTCACCTTATTCAAAAACGATTAATTAACACTAATCACTTTAGTAGGTGAGGGTGAGGGCACTGAGAAAGAGAAGAGAGTGGAAGAGAAAGGGGAGCACGTTCGGTTGTCTAGGGGAAAAGAAGGGAAAAATGAAAATTGAAGCATACTGTTTTAGCCTTCAAGATAAAATGATTATTTTACCCTCACGACCAAATGCCCCCACCAATGTCATTCCTGTTAATACTGTAGAGAAGAGATGTTAATTTAAAAGAATAAAAGACGTCGCTTAAGGGGCGCAGACCCGCTACGGGTAAGGGAAACTTGCTGGATTGACTTGATTTGTGGCAACCGAGAAGGAAAAGGAAAAGGAAAAAGGAAAAAGGAAAAAGGAAAAGAAAAAGGAAAGACACAGAGGAGGGGCAGCTTGACTTTTGATTGGAGCTGGACATGTCTTGTTCTGATTGTGTGGATGTGGTTGGTTCGGATTTTTCCAACGAAAAGATAGAAAAGTGCATGGATCTAGATGTACCAAGTGGATGCCAATTGGACCAATCGCAACAAACACAAATTCAATCGTATATTATTATTACTAGTTTATGGTTGACTTGATAGGCTAGCAGTCGTAGAGAAGCGTTTGGTTGGCTGCGCCATCGCCGGTCACCACCATTCACAACAAAATTTACCACCAAAAAATCTCTGCTCCTTGCCTACTGCTACTGCTGCCCTTTTCCCTTCTGTTTTGTGGCTTGGAAAAGAGAAAACCGCTTTTCTTCTTCTTCTTCTTTTTCCCAAAGGGGATCTATAACCAGATTCTGCTAGTCCCGTAGGAGCTGTTGTTGTTGTTGTTGTTTTTTTTTTTTTTTTTTTAATTTAAAATTTGGGCACCACTACTATTTTGGAGATTCCAGTGGCTTTGCTCGGTTTGAGTGAGCAGGAGATAGGAGGTCAAACCTCCTGAATAATTGTGTGAAGTCAGAAAAAGAAAAAGGAAAAAGGGGTTGTGGATATAACAAACTTTTTTAAGTCCGTAAGCTAGGAAGCAGTAATGGCAGCAGAATCATTTTGGGATTCTGGAACCGCTGCAGAACTGGAAGGCCTTGTCATCAACGACGACTCTCACCCATCTACTGCTGCCTCTCTTCTTCTACTCGATACTAGCAATGACGATACCAAAATCCACCTCAACAACCTGCTGATGATGAAGAAGAAGAAGAAGAAGAAAATAAAGAGGTGCAAGACTGCACCTGCCATGGCCATCCTCCAAGCCCTCCACAGGGACAAAGACCCCGTGGTTCAGGAGGAGGACTCATCCTCCTCCCCCACTTCCGATCTGGTGGGACAGGCCGGTCTTTTGCTCCTACTATACCTCGCTCTGGGTGGTGTTGTCTACTACTTGAATCGCGACCATTTCTCAGGAATCGAGACCCACCCAGTGGTGGACGCCCTCTACTTCTGCATAGTCACCATGTGCACCATCGGCTACGGCGACATTGCCCCGACTGCCCCTGCCACTAAATTCTTTGCCTGCGTCTTCGTGCTGGTGGGCTTTGGTTTCGTTCACATCTTGCTAAGCGGTGTGCTCAATTACGTGCTTGATTTGCAGGAGAAGATGATCTTGTCAGGTGGGATTAAGGCCAGATCGAGTCTCAACTACATAGTGGACGTGGACAAGGGCAGGATGAGGATCAGATTGAAGGTTGGTTTAGCGCTTGGAGTGGTGGTGTTGTGCATCGGGGTTGGGAGTTTGGTGTTGCACAGGGTGGAGCGCTTGACTTGGGTTGATTCTGTCTACCTTGCAGTTATGTCAGTTACGACGGTTGGGTACGGAGACAGGGCATTCGAGACCTTGACCGGGAGATTATTTGCTTGCATTTGGCTCTTGTTGTCCACACTGGCAGTGGCTAGAGCCTTCCTCTATTTGGCAGAGGCCCGTATCGACAAGAGGCACCGCAGGATATCTAAATGGGTCTTGCATCGCGCCATTACCGTTGACGACTTGCTTGCTGCCGACCTCAACCATACCGGTTTCTTATGGTATGCCCCCCTCATTTTCCCTCTCTCACTTTCCTACCGTCCATTTGGTTCTTGAGTTTTCTTCTTGAGATGTACTTGGCATTCACATTAGCAAGAATATATTGGTGTGAGACAGAGAGAGAGAGATACTTGTGGCTCTTCTTTTATCGCTTCTTTTGGTGAATGAATTTGGATGAAAAGATCCTCCTGTCTGGGCTTAATTAGGCATGTGAATCCCAAAAAATATGAATTCAAGCTAGACTGCAGACTAACTAGTTCATTTAGTTCACTCCATTCCCATTTCCCTTCTTTTAGTGCATAATCTAATCTTGCTCCAATCTTATTATACAAACATGGCTTAGTAAATTAAGAATCAAAAGAAAAAAAGTTATACTCGGGAGGTAAATTTTAACTTTTTGCTAATATATTCTTCTTGTAATTAAACGCGTTCCTACTTTCTGATTGACACAGTAAGTCAGAGTATGTTATCTTCAAGCTCAAAGAGATGGGAAAGATTGGAGAGAAAGATATCAGACAGATATGTGACCAATTCAATAAGCTTGATCGCAATAACTCTGGGAAGATTACATTGCCTGATCTTTTAGCAGATCCCTTGTAGCAGCGGAATCCTTTTGGCCTAGCCTGCACGGAATGAGAAGGTCACTCCTGAAGAAGCCCACTGATACTGGTACAGGTATGGGCTCTGGGTTCCCTTAACGGTGAATATAAGCAGAAGCAGAAAAAAATTCATGTAAATAGGGACATACATTGTAATTTACTTGCCAAAAAGAAAAGAAGAAATGAAGCATGAAATTGTATAATGAAGTTTCTTTGAGCGGCAGAAGCCTAATTACATTACTAGAAATGGGATGAAAAACCCCTTGAACGTGGCTTGGATTATGAGCAAGATGTAGTCGATTTCTATTTTGTGTCATGAAACTTAAAACGACGGCTCGTACTAAACTACCCATACCTCAAAAATTCCACATCCCAGCAACCCCCAGCCTCCGACGATGAAAAAGGGAAAAAGAAATGGAAGGTGGAGAAATTATAGCTGTTTAGGAGAATAGAGAACTGTAACACCTATTTAACTATGAAGTATTAGAGCCATTTTAGGAGGATTTATTACTTTGTGTTCAGCATCAAGAAACAGGAGTTACCACTCAAGTGCTTCTACACATGGTCAGGACCTTGAGCCCATTGTGGTCCCGCAGGAGCCTCTGAAGCGATGATACCAGTCAAACTAACTCTCTGCCTGAATGCCTCTTGTTAGTCTGTACCTCCACTTTCTTTTGAGCTGAGAAATTCCGGGCCCTAAAATTTCTTTAGGGGTAAATTATTTCTTTTAGTCCTTTAATTTTTTAACAAAATGGTGCGCTGGTCTTTTATCTTTCTAGTTAAACCTTTTAGTCTTTAGTTTTGACACTGTTGCCGCCGTTAGTCCATTTTCGAATTTTTGTTCAATTTTAGCCGTTTAGTATTGCTCTAGTTATACAAGTGAACGATCGAGAAACAAGAAAAATGGTACTTCTGCGAGATCCCTTCAATGTAACTGATCATATGAAAAAGAATCGTGATTTGTGTGTCCGCAAATTCAAACAACGATTGAACTAGTCAAGTGTCGTACCTTAGTTTCCTCAGTTGTAATGATCATAAACATATTTATATATATATATATATATATATACACACACGCGCGAGGGCATATCTTCTTTGAGCTGTGCTTGTCTGGACAATCGTTTAGACTACAGACGATGATGGATGCATGTGTTGGCGCCAATAACTTTTATTACGGTAAAATTCCATTTTGACTTTTCATTTATTTTTTAACGGGAGATGTAGGGTAAATCTGAAAATGGCAGTGACGATAGATCTACCAACGCCCAACCTGATGACTAATGTTGTCGGGTCCAGGACTCTTGGTAGTCAACTGACCCGAACGTGTGTGTTGGTTGACGCTGCAAAGAATATTAGTGATTGATATGGGTGGAACGTAGTATATGCCGACGGGGGTATTGCTAGAGGAGGCAGGCAGTGCAATCCATGCAATTCTTTTGCTAATCTATATCTCCATATTATATACTAAAGTAATAATTACTTACACCGTATTTTGTCCCGTGTCTCACTCCTGTTTTATATTATTTTATTAATTATTATTATTATTTAAAATTGCAACAAAATTAATGTCATTATCATAATTAATAGTTTTTATCTTATGTTGGGATATATTTTTACTGTTATTTAAGCGGGTTTCATTTTCCAATATACCTGTACGTTCACCTACATATATTGCAATATCTTTCCAGCCATAGCCTCTATCACTTATTAATTCATAGTGCATAATTTTTATCATATATTTAAAAATAAATATTTATTTAAAAAATTATGATAATCCTGTGCACTGTACGGGGCTACGCTAGTTTCTTTTATATATAGACACGCACACTACTATTTTTAATGACAACCACGAGTTTTGAATATGGATGAAACGGTATAAAATAAATAATAGTGATGCATGGATGAATACAAGGGCCGAGCTAGAAATTTAAATTGGAGGTTCAGACTCAACAACGAAATTGAATATTTTACTCATAACAAAATATAAAAATGTTATTTAGCAAAAGAAATGGTAAGACCATGTAAAGGAAAGTAATTCGATTCAATAAATAAAGTTGGACTTATCTAAATAAAAAAAAAAGATCAAATATCATGAAACAATTTATTTTTTCCTTTATAAAGAAAATCTAAATTATTTTTTAGAAAGTTAGGGTGGTTAGGCACATAATATATTTTCTAACCTTTGAAAATTTTGTTAAAGATTGTAAGAACCCATTTGAATTGGCTTATAAAAAGGGAAATTTTAATCATGTTTGGAAAAAAAGGATTTTTTTTATAAAGTTTTATCTTTTTAAAAACCTACACTAAAAACTAATTTAGAAAAGAGTATATTTCATTAAAAAAATGCATTTTTACGTAAAAAGTCTGTTATTAATTAGTAATTCAATATGCAAAACAAATTATCCCATATTGAAAGTCTAAAATAGAGTTACCAAAAGATAAATAAATTAACTATTTCTAAGATTTAATCCACTAAAATTATATTGCATATCCGTTAAAAAAAATTAACCACTTAAATATCATTTTGAGTAGCAAAAAGCTTTCTAAACAAAAATTCAAAACTTCAACCTAACTAAACAAGCATTTAACAACCTTCCCCCCCCCCCCTCCCCTTTTGACTATCAACTAAACAATATCCCCAAGCCTTATATTTGCTTCTCTCCAAATTTTCAAAACACCACATTCTAACATGTTTACACATACAATGTAAGTATTTCAGAAAAAATAGCACACAAGCTTCCCTTGCACAAGCTTTTAATCAACAACCTTTTTGCCCTTTTGAGAAATTCTTTTTAATTAACAACTTTTTTAAACTAATAATTTTTTATCTACATTTGATTTTTTTTTATTCAAAACTTTTTATACTACTTTATTTTCTAACACACTTGTCTTATTCTTAATTATCATCAAACATTTAATCAAATTAAATTATTTTAAAATTAACCCGCGCCATAAATTACTTATATAAATTAATAATATTAAGTTTATATTAAAACTCGTAGTACATGTACACACACATATAAAAGATACATTTTTGGAGCTTGGGGGCCATGGCGGTCTCTGGTCCCCCCCCCCCCCCCGGGCTCAGCCCCTGGCAGCAGGAATTGTTCTTTCACTTTCCGTTAAATCTGGGGGTGTCTACTGTTTAACAAGTAAGACAGGACACCCATATTCACGTCACGTTGCTTCACATGTTATCATATTCCATCCCCAACCCAGCCGGACCCAAGCTTTCGCCATCTCTACTTAGTTGTCCGTCCTTTTCCTTTCCTTATCATCACCGCTGCCGGAAATATCAATTTTAGCTCTCTTCCTCACAAGCTCTCTCGTCAGGCAACTCCTCTTCTTTATTAATCTTTTCAGTATGTTGAAAAGGTTGGTTAGTTCAGCGTAAAGTTATTTACGTACACTGTCTTTTTGTTTCAGTTATTTTATGATCAGTGTGAGCTCAATTTCCTATTTAATTATTGTTAAATGTTAAAAAAGAATAACACGAATTGGGCTCTATGTAATATATCATATACGGGGAGTTGGTTAATTAGTTATCATGCAGCTAATTGAGAGGTTGATTATTAGCATGCTCTTCGTGTGTATATATATATATGTATATGTATTTTCTTTTTAGTACTTGTATAGTATGGAGGGAAAATCTTGATTGGACTATGTGAGTAGATTGGTGATTTTAGTTATATGCCATGGAAGCAACAAGCAATGGAGGTGAAGCTGATGAGCTACTCTCTGGGAAGAGGACTGATGTGGAATGGGATGCTAGACGCTGGAAATGGGACGGCGACCTCTTCATTGCTACTCCCGTCCTCAATCCCACTTCCAACAATCACCAAAGCAAGCAGTTTTTCCCTCTTAATCACGATGTTGATCGACGTCGCCCAAGGGCGGCTTGGTCCTCTCCTTCTGATGATTTGAACCTTGGGAAAAGGATACGACAACCCAACACTACCCGCGTTATGATAGTTGAGGATGATGATCGTTTGGAAGATGATCCGGGCGGTAACCTTACTCTTCAGCTTGGTGGACAAGGCTTTGATCCTACAACTTCAAAGAAGTTGAAGATGAGCACTGGAGCTACTTCAAACAATGCAGTACTCTGTCAGGTTGAGGATTGTGGGGCTGATCTCACTAAGGCCAGAGAGTATCACAGGCGGCATAAGGTTTGTGAGATGCATTCCAAGGCCAGAAGGGCGCTTGTCGCCAATGTTTTTCAGCGTTTCTGCCAACAATGCAGCAGGTCAGTTTCCAGTTTCACTGTTCTTGCAATAATCTGAGATCTTTTTGCACTTGCCATAAGCTATGTTCATTTCCATGCTATCCTTTCTATGGGTGATGATTGCTGGTATTTCTGGCCAAAGTTTGTAGCAATAAACTGCTGCCTGGACTTTTCTGAGGAATCAGTTCAATGGTAGACCTGATCAGCGCTGAATTAAGATTCTGTGGATCAATTTCCATCCTCTGGCCCCCCAGTGGCAACAATCTCCTAACCTACCCCCACTCTTCATAAGGGAAAGAGAATCAATATAAAAGAAGATTACTACTTTATTATGTGGAAAGTCGCTAATTAGAAAGATTACCATGCAAAAATGTAATATCTTATTCTAATACTTCTTGCTGAACTTCAGGTTTCATGCACTTCAAGAGTTTGATGAAGGGAAGCGAAGTTGTCGACGACGTTTAGCGTGTCATAATAAAAGGAGGAGGAAAACAAAACCTGATAGTGTTGTTGATAATAATAATAATAATTCCTTGAGCGATAATCAGACCAGTGGTTGTCTCTTGATGAGCTTGCTAAAGATACTATCTGACATTCATTGTGAGTAATTTGAACTCGATTTTATGATGCTTATTAAATTTGATATCGGCTTTTTCTATGATAAATTTCTTCCAGCTGTCAAATGGCTTTCTTGTCTGTTTGATCTTGCCATAGCTGTTGACATTTATGAATTGCAGCAACTAGAGCAAGTGGTACAAATCATGAGGATCATTTTTCTCATCTTTTAAGAAGCCTTGCCAGCCCGGGTTCCCTGAATGGAGATAAAAACATATCTGCAGTTCTGCAGGAGTCTCAAAAGTTGATGAACTGGGGGCCTTCTCTTAGAAATTCAAATCTTGTACCAACCTTGCTCTCAAACAGTCATCAAATTCCTCCAAGACCCAAGCAACAGAACTCCTCAGTTCTTGCAGTCGGGATGCCACCTATGGTTGAAGATCTACGCACCACATCCTCTCAGAGACCAGGCACTATATTCCCTTCCCCAGGCAGCTCTTTAGCTTATGAAGAAGTCGGGGTCGGTTCTGCTGCTAGGAGCAAGTTGAATAATTTTGATTTGAACAATGTCTATATTGATTCAGATGATGGCGTTGAAGATGTAGAACAATTGCCTGTCCCTGCAGATCTGAGGACTGGTTCTCCTGGATACCCTTCATGGCTGCAACCAGACTCTCATCAGTCGAGTCCCCTTCAGACAAGTGGAAATTCAGATTCAGCATCTGCACAATCACCTTCTAGTTCAAGTGGGGAAGCTCAGGTGTGTTTGGTCCCTTTAATTCTTTGTAGGACTTCTGTATGTTCTACTATTTGGTTCATAGCTTCTTCATTTGTAACTTTACACAATTGGAACATTTTCCCTAATTAAGTTTCAGTAAGATTTTGTTACATGCACTGAGGAACACCTTACTGATCTTAATAGATAAGATAATGTGACTAGCTGGTAGGAAGTTTAAAGGCACTCTTCTTAATAGTTAATAAGGTCACTTGTATGGCATCAGCACTAGATTAGAGCATCTTGTAGTGCGTGAGATTCTTGTTGAGTCATCTTTCGTCATTGATTATTGTATTTTGACTTGGAATCTAATATATACTTCTTGCTGACTTAGCCAAAGAGAAAAGGAAAATGGTTACATTTAGCCAAAGAGAAGGAAATTGTTACGTTCTAGTTTTCACTATCATGCAGTCTGATTAATGAGGAATCTAGTGGTCTGGTGAAGAACATGCACATATATCTCACTTGGTCTAAAATATCCTAAGAATACTCCTTATTTGCTGTTTAGAAGAGAACTAAAGTTCTTCATTTTCTCCTCTCCCTGCCAATGAAATGAGGGGAGAAGAGAGAACTAAAGCTAGGAGAGATGAAACAGCAGAAGGAAATGAATAGCCTCCTTTTGCCTGTTTCAACATAAAAATGATTCCTTCCTTTTCCTCTCTGTCTCTCTTTGTTGCTTGTTTACGTTTTGTTTCAAGTTCTCATTCAGAAGCTAAAGCTAATTTTGTTTAAATAAATGAAAAACTGCCTCGTGCTTCGTGGCCTAAATATGAATGAAGAAGGTTATGTTGTTTGTGCAAGTCATGCCCTAATTGCAGTTGCCGAGCTCACTGATCATCAGAAATGTTCGTCTCTGTCATTTGTGCTTAAGGAATCGAACCTAAGCTGATACCAGATGCAAATCTTAATCTCCACCGACCTACTTTCAAGTCTATCTTAATGGCTACTTGTGCCACCGTAGAATTTGCAATATTATGATCAAATGAAAGTCGTTGATGGGCGTATTAGCTAGACGATTAGGGCCAGCTTGTTAAAATAAGGTCTGGTGGAATAATTAGATGCCTTGAGTTTTCAAATTGCGAGCATAATTCTAACCCTGCTTGTATTTGCACCTACCCCCACAGGGGGGAAAGGAATCTAGGCTTTTATTGCTCTCAAACAGATGTTGAAGTAAAAACATTATGAATATATGCTTTAGTTTCATTTCTCCTAAATCCAAACTTATATATATCTTTTTGTTAATGGTAATTATAGAGCCGCACAGATCGTATTGTTTTCAAACTCTTTGGAAGGGAACCAAGTGATTTCCCATTTGTTCTCCGAGCACAGGTACTTGATTGCTCAGATTTGTCTATTCACTCTCTTTTCATTCTACATATATATGTTAATGTATGATACAGTTGACCATTTTAACGTCAGCAGAACATTTGAACTTGCAGATTCTTGATTGGCTCTCTCACAGTCCTACTGACATTGAAAGCTACATTAGACCTGGTTGCATCATTTTAACGTTATACCTTCGCCTACCTGAGAATAAGTGGGAGGAGGTACTCTCTGTTTCCAAAAGAACAAAAAGATAAAGAAGGATCTAGGGGGAAAAATTCATAACTTTGAGCTTGTGGTTCTACATTTATGTGAAATGATCTCCTGATCTTTATGCTCAAAAAATCTTTATGCAGCTTTGTTGTAATCTGAGCTCTAGTCTGAATAAGCTTATGGATGTCTCTGATGATGGCACCTTCTGGAGAACTGGATGGATTCACACAAGGGTGCAGAATCATATAGCATTTATATACAATGGTTTGTTTCGATTGTATTTTACTTTTAGATCACAAATTATCTTCGCCTATAGTGAGGGATTATCTCCTTGACTGATATTTCTATAACCAAGGATCTCTTTATATCTGACCTAACAAATTTTGGGAAACAGGCCAGATTGTTGTTGACACAGCCTTGTCTTTCAGTCAAAATGAATATAGTACAATTCTAAGTATCAAGCCTATTGCAGTACCTGTGTCTGAGACAGCTCAATTTGTCGTCAAAGGCATCAATCTATCACGGTACTCCACGAGGTATCTCTTATTTGGTATTTCTTTTTCTTCATAAGGCAATCTTTGATTGCTTCTCTCGTCTCCTACTACCATAAATATATGTGTATGTATGCGTAGAGTGGAATTTTGGTCTCTTTGTTGCCATAAATTGTCAAACTAGGAATTGCTTCTGACTGCTTTTGCTTCTTAGCAGCTTACTTTGTGCTCTGGAAGGCAATTATCTGGCTCTGGAGGCTAATCGTGAATCCAATGAACACATTGATGGCTTTGATGAACTCGGAAAAGTGCAATGCCTTAAATTCTCTTGTACATTCCCTGCAGTGACTGGAAGAGGATTCCTTGAGGTAGTGCTTTGTCCCCCTTCATGTTTTTTTCTTCCCCTTATGCTTCAAAAAGTGATGTGTGCACTACAAAGAAGCTTCTTTACATTAGTAAACATCTGTGAGGGCAGGCAAACGGGGTTTGCTATACTAAGTATGAGTTAAATTTTGAGTCTGCCAATGTCAGTTCCACTGAGATGCATGAGTCTCTGATCCCTATGCACCATGACACGGCTTTTAACTTATCTCGCTCTCATCGGGCTATGCTTAACTTTAGTTGTATTCATTACAAATTCTCCAGGTTGAAGATCATGGTCTCAGCTGCAGCTTCTTTCCTTTCATTGTTGCAGACACAGATATCTGCTCTGAGATCTCTATAATTGAGAGTGAAATAGAATGGAGTGAGATAGATAATGCTTGGGAAGAACCTGGTAGAATGGCAGCAAGAGACCAAGCACTGGAATTCATACATGAAATGGGCTGGCTTCTTCGCAGGAACAACTTCAAGTCTAAATTAAGGCACTTGGAACCTAATTCAAGTCTCTTCCCTTTCAGACGGTACAAGTGGCTGGTGGAATTCTCTGTCAACCATGACTGGTGTGCTGTTGTAAGGAATCTCCTGGATATTCTGTTTGATGGAAGGATAGGTGGAGAGAATTACCCTTTCTTGAAGTATGCTCTGTTTGAGCTGGGTCTCCTTCATAGAGCTGTACATAGAAACTCTAGGACTTTAGTGGAGCTTTTGCTGAGGTACACCCCTCAGACTGTAGCCGAGGAACTAAGTTTAGAGTACAGGTCTTTAGTTGGCAGTGATAGGAGCTTCTTGTTTAGACCTGATTTTGGAGGTCCAGGAGGCTTAACGCCTCTTCATGTTGCGGCTTGCAGAGATGGGTGTGATGATGTACTGGATGCATTGACTAATGATCCTGGAGGGGTAGTCTTTTTCCTTCCTTTTTAACTTTTTCAATGTTCATCAGGTTATCTTTTGTTCCTATTAAGCAAGATTTATCGAAAGACAAACTAATTGAACCATGTCTCTTTGGGCAATACAGGCTGCCATTGGAGCATGGGAGAATGCCCGTGATAGCATGGGTTTCACACCAGATGATTATGCTCGTGTACGGGGACACCACTCTTATATTCATCTGGTCCGGAGGAAAATCCACAAGAGAGCACCTCCTGGGCATGTGGTGATTGACGTCCCCAGTACTCCTGAGGGCAGCAGCATCAACCAAAAGCAAGATGAGGGGGTAACTACCACTTTCGAGAATGCAGGCAGTCAGTTAATTAGATCAATGAAGCATCCCTGCCGAGTTTGTGATCAGAGGGTGGCTTATGGAAGTGGGAGTCAGTGCCTGCTGTATAGATCTGCAATCCTCTTGATGGTCGGCATAGCTGCCGTATGCGTTTGCGTTGGTCTTCTCTTTAAGAGCTCACCTGAAGTTCTTTACATCTTCACTCCCTTCCGGTGGGAGATGTTGGACTATGGTTCTAGCTAAGACATGATACCAAGTAAATCTCTGATAAAATGATAGGTTTCTAGAATTATTATGCATTATTGTGCATTTGAAACTGTGAGGTGGAGTTACCCTCCAGAAATAAGCATTGAGTTTCAGGTTACAAAAGATTAACCTATTTATGCTGTTTGATTGAGTGTATTTTTCTTTTCTCTATCAGGACCTGCATATAGGGCCCCCTCTTTACTAAGGTGGTCTCAGCATCTTTCTTTGGAACTGAATATTATAAACAATTATAGCTTAAAATCTGCAAGTGGCTTCACATATGATAAGATGCTCATTTTTATGGATAAGTGGGATCCAGCGATCTGTTGGTATGTCATCTCTGCTTCTTAGAAGATGCGGTGCATGTTATATGCTCTGCTGCCTATACCTTCCATTGAGGCGTCTCGCTGACAAACGGATTTGATAACTGCAGCAATACTTACCATCTACTTCCCCACCTCACAGGCACCCCCTCCTTCCTTTACTAATGGATCCATGACTTCTAATATTGTGTCTAATGCGCAGGCAATGATCGCACAGCTGGCTAACAATATACTCAAAACAATGTTGATCCTCCGCCTCAGGATAAACTCAACTCTCAATCGTGCAATTTCCAGTCACTGTCATGTATAAAACAGCGAGCAGCGGCTGCCTTCCCCAACCGAATCTCCACTGATAGACAATCTCAGGATAAACCACAATCCCTGGGGTTATGCAAATCTTTTCTCTGTTGATTGGACCAAGGATATTAGTCTAGTAACGTTAATTGTTTCGCAAAAAAGGTGAACTAATTCCGCAAAGAGAAAAAAAAAAAAAAAAGGTTAACAACTAAATTTATTGAATCATATAAAGGAACAAACAGCACAGTTTCCCAAGTCATAGATGGAAAAGACCACAACACATGACCATCTTCATTGTTTGAATACACAGTTTGAAAAGAAAGGCCACAGAGCTTTCCATGTGACTAGCTCCACCGGCATTCTGATATCAAATACAACTCTTAGCACCTAGATAAATTGTAAATATGATAGTTACCTGCAAAATGACTAGTAACCATGGACTCACTGGATTGCAAAACTTCCTTTCACGAGTATCAATTTTTCAACAGTTGAATCCTCACAAAACTTGGCTGAAGTGCAAGCACAAAGCCAACCCAAAAGCTCCCCAATGAGCTAGAAACCAAAATCAGAAGCCTGCTCAACAAATATGATGCCAAAATAGCATAACCAACCAAGTGGATCGCCGATGATCTTCCAACCATAATACACGATCAACGGCTCACATTTTGATTCACTTTTTGGGCCCCTTTCCAGTCATGGCCAAAAGCTTCTGGCCTCCTTTGTTGCGCCATGCGCCTCGCACTGGTAAGCCTTCAGTTGGGTTGCCGACTTCCCCAGCATCTTTTGGATCTGGATCTGGATCAGAATTTGAATTCCTGAGATCTAAAGTTGCTTCTGCTGAATCATTACCTAGGCGGAGTCTATGGAACTTGGAGGTATTCTTCCGTTGCTTACTCTTTCCATTACTATCCCCTAGAGTTCTATCCCCTAGAGTTTGATTAGAACTACCGATAGCCGACAATGAGTCATTTTGGCTCCTCAGCCTTAAGGCTTCATCATATGAACTTACTTCTGCCTTTGTTTCACCAACTACTAACTTTGGCTTGCTTTTAGCAGCACGATACCCATCCTTCAATAATACTTCCATTGTGTCATCTGAATCCTTGTAGCCTGACTGAAGTTGCCTTACAGTGCTTAAAAAGTTTTCGGCCAGGTCATCTTTTTGAGTGGTGCTCCCTTCATCGGAAGACTTCCCTTTGCCTTTCTTCGAACTCTTACCATCTTTCAAGAGAATGCCATTACTCTGACCATTCTGTTGTGGCAGGCTAGCAGTATACATGTCGATCAGCTCTCTCTGCTTCTGAGGATCAGGACAAAGCCTAGCCAACTCAAGAACAAGATGAGACAAGCCAAACTGCTCCACATACACAAGATATGTCTCAGCATCCATCAAACCTTGACGATATTCTCCAGAAATGTTCTTAAATGCAGTATACTTGTCTTCGTCAAAATTTAGAGCAACACGCACTCTTTCCACTAAAGATTTGTTAGCAGTATGAACATCTTCTACATTCACGCGTGCCTGCACACTCTCAGACGGCTTGCGTGCCTGCACTGCTGAAACAGGAGGAAAATCAGATGTTGAAGAGCTGAAGGATCCAGTCTCAACAAGGTTAGGGGCCGATGCAGAATGGTTCATACTCCTTGCGCTGCCCCAGTTTCTTGCTGAGCCCAAAGAAGCAGCACTTGAAGATTCAGAAACAAATGCCTGTCGAGCCTGGATAGAACTCGCGTAACTAGATAGTGTTGGCCCATTCCCGATTGCTGGTTTAGTCTGTCCAGAACTAGACGTAGACACCGAAACATTACCTAATGCAGGCCAAGCATGCTGAGGAGTAACCACTGGCTGTGCGGCTGTGCGACTTGCTGTTGGCCAGCCTGTGGAAGAGCTGGTGGTATTCACAACTCTGTTCTGTCGGCGGAGGTGCGCTGCCATACTGTTCTGGACAGAAGCATCAGACTGAGATCTTTGTTGACTACCACTGGGAGCGGTGGGAAGGGGAGGGAATGAAGACTCTTCAATCCGTGCATTTCTTGAGTTCTGTGACAAGGCCTGAAGGTATCTCACAGATGTCTCAGAATCTGTGGTAGTTAATAATTCAAATGGTGATATAAGTGGGTCAACATCACTTGTTTCTCGTTGATCAGAGGCAACTCGTGTACTGGATGATGATGCATCTTGAAATCCCCCATTGGAATGAGCTGTTTCCAGACTGGCTTGAATGGCCATTGAGAGTTCAGTATCAGAAGTATCACGCCTGAATACACGTCCCCTTCCACGACGGTTTTCTTGTTCAATGTACCGCCGATATCGGAAGCTGGTTGGTATCTGTGCTCAAGAATAACAAGACAGAATTATGTAATCTTTGTGACACCAAACAGATAAACGGAAACCATTCAACATGATGGAAATTGCAGTAAGAATAATCATTAACTTGGAAAAAACGAGAAAATCAGCAGCATGCAATTGCATTATTCCAAGGGGGGAGGGGAAGATATATTTAAGAAGTCAAAGTGAGAAGAATATGCCTGAAGGGCAGCATTACGCTGGGAACGAGACATACGACCTCCATGCTCCAGAGTATTGTGCCTCTGAAAGTTGAACAAGAAAAGAATATCAAGCAATTAAAATAAAGCACTTTATAAAGACAAACATGCAAGCTGCAGCTGAAAAACTCATGAAAATCATAACTTTCATACAACTGAACTAGGGTGCCACTTGATTTATATAAAAGTTATCTCCTGTTTTTAATACATGCTTGACATACTGACCTTCAATTCAGCTTCAGATGGAAAGACAATGAACTTTTTGGCGAGGCAGGACTCATCTTCACATAAGAAATGACTTCCACGGAAGTGATCCTGTGAATTGATGAAAAATGCCTCATCAGACACTTAGATGTTCAATGAAAGGTAAGAATTACTAATCATCATAAAAGGGAAGAAACCATCCCACCTCTAAGTCATCATAGTTCTTGTAGTATTCATATTGTCCAGGATGTTGCCTGCGTTAAACATTGTAAAACCTATGTGAGTTCTCTAATTCTGGTGACCAGTTTATCATATTTGAGAGAGAAAGGGTTGGTGGGGAGAGGATTCTATGAGAGGAGAGAGAGATAGAGAACAGTTTCAACCTTTGGCATATATGACAAGTATAATGTTCAGTTGACATATGAGTGTATAGCTCGTTATCCCCATAGAACGGAGTTTTGCAGAACTCACAAATGGGGTGGCCCATGAACCCACCCCTTTCACTTTCACTTCCATCCACCTCAGAATCACCGGTGCTAATATGCTGATTTAGTTGTGCTCTAGTATACAACTTTTGCTCACATATGAAAACCTAATACAATTGCAGCAGATCAGGTCATGGAGTCAAAAAGGAAGAAAACAAACAGTAACGACTTTTGCGAAGAGTTCTAGATCGACCACAGAAGATCCCAATATGATCACATGCAAATAACTCCGAATGCTACAGTAATCAAGTAGTGAAACTATACTGAATTACTTAATTGTGTACTTCATTTGCTGTAAGGATCAAACAAGAATGTAAAATCAAGCAGAGAACAAATCTTATATCACTTTACTTTTGAAAACGATTTTATGGGGAACAACCTTGAAGCAAGATTCTCCCAAAACCGCAGACATCTTCAAACTATTAAGTAATGAGACTGTGAATTTATGACTCCTGACTGAAGTAGAGAAACTTTTCCTCTTTTTTTTTTTTTTGTCCCCTCTTAAATCCTTTTGGGGTTTATAGTGAGGGAGTTGAACATTAATGGCAAATAATATACGCAACATTCATTAAAATTCGAAAGCAGAACCGGCTCACTCTTGTAAAAAGAGCAAGAGATTGCAGTGTGTTTTCATGGAATGGTAAAACAAGGAACAAAACTGACCTTCCTTCCTTCCAAGCACAAGCTGCACATGAGCAACCTATGGTGGTGGAACAAATGACCCTTGAGGTGGTCAATGTTCCGGAACCTAGTCCTCCTCCTGGAGCCATCACCGCTGGGAGGCTCCTCCATCTTATCACAAACGCTGCATGATAGCCTGCACATAGCCTTGACCATCTTGTACTGATCAAAATCGTCAAAGAAGGCTTGCGTATCCTCATGATACCAGTGCGATCCAACTCGGCCCTCCTTCACTTGGGACGGAAACACCGAGAAGTCACTTATATTCCGGGTATAATCGCCAAGCGCCTACAATCCAGTCACAAATACAATTCATATTTGTCCGTCTTAGCATTCCCTTTCATTAATTATTGAAAAGCTTAAGGCTTTACAATTTGCTACGTTGATAACCAAACAATTTTTAATCTAATCAATATGCTTCGCAGGGCTAATAAAAGGCTGAGCCTAAATTGAGGGAACATATAGGTATACAGAATCACATACATGCAAATATAATATATACGATATCTAAATAGAGAGAAAAAAAAAAAGAATTAAAAGGGGAAAAAAAGGAGAGAGAGATTAAAGGAGAGAAAGATCAAAGAAGAAGACCTTGGTGACAAAGACGATGTCGGACTCGGTCTTGCAAATACAGCAACGGCGATCGTTGCAGATGAAACGGAGACGAGCGACGCAGGTGGAGCACACATCCTTGTGCCCACACGCTCCATAGGCTACCCATTCCAAGTTATCAGCACAAACTGCGCAGCTATCGTCCATTGATTGATTGCTTCCAATTCCGATTTAGGGTTTTCTTTTCTCCTCTCTTGATTGCCCACAAATAACGACTGCACGAATTTTTGTGTCTTTGGTCTTCTCCCCCTTTTTCTTATTCCCCACTAATTAAAAGTTGTAACTATTTAAAGTTGGACCGACGGTGAGAGATGGCTTACGGCTTTCACACTTTTTTTTTGGGAATATTCTTTTCTTTTCTTGACATATATAAAATACTACTTTTTTTCTATTTTCTTTCATAATTTTCCTTTGTACAAACTAGAGTATGGTATCAATTTATTTTTGTTTATTAATTTTAAATTTTATTATATAATTTTCATGAATGATATTCAAATTTATTTGATAAATTTGTTCAAATAAGTTAATAGTAAAAAGATATTGATAATATTTGATAGAATTAGTAACACCTCTAAACTAATGAATTCATTCTTGTTTGTTTTTAAAATAGCCTACCCCGTAACTATTATTTAGAAGGACAATCTTTTATACTTTTTTTGTGGTGCTTTAGACATGCATATTATACTTGAGACTTTGCTATTGGGTAGATTAAGTATAAATGTGAGTCGAGGAGTTTTTCTTTTTCTTTTTTAGTGAATAAGGGATCACTATAACCGACTTTCGTTTCTAACTAAAATTGTGATAGAAAGTCAAAAAAAATCATTCTCTATCGTAGAATAAATATGGATGACTAATAGTACTTATACTTTCTTTGATTTAGACTCTAATAGAGAAATAGGAGGAATTTAAGGCGGTAGAATTTAACGCATTCATTTCAATTTTCATTGAAAGAAGGAATCTAAGGGTTTCAAGGAACCAAAAATGTGAACTTGATTACCCCCAAGCTTCTGAGTGAAATTGGATCTGCTAGGAATTACTTCTAAGATAAATAACACTAACAAGAATTACTTGTGCAGCCAGGCCAAATACATGATGACTGTAGCCTTTCCAGGTACTTGTAATTGGTTCAATTTTTGCTTATTGCTCTCAAAATGAAGAAAGACCGTTAAAAACACGGCTTGCGTTAATTTTGTCATGTACAAAAAATATTTCTTCATTTCTTATTAATACTTTTTAAAAATAATGTTGATAGAATCCAATTATAGTCATTCTGTCTAAGTGCTTATTCCTGTATCTTTAAGCTTTTACTTTTATAACATTGATGAAATTCAACCGTTGTTATTTTATCTATTCTGTCCAATTATTTGCTATGGTACTTCTAAACTTTTAATTTGACGAAAATGGAGCTTGATATACAGGCATGTAGGTTTATATCTTTTCAAAACTTAATTTCCAAAACATATAGAGAACAAAGCACTAATTTCAAGAGATATTTTTCATTGATTGTGATAGTGCAACAACAATTAAAAATTTCTTGAAAATATTAAAAATATTTTGTAGAAATTCATAGAGCTTCTTCAGATTTTCTGTGATGATTCTCTCACGAAATAGTTACATAATATTCAAAAAATATAAGAGTCAAATATCAAATTCAATATTGAAAACATAATACTAAGAAACATAAGAGTTAATAACACATTCCAGAAAAATATTATAAAAAATATTTTGATATTTCTAATGAACACGCTACATACATAATTTTTCTGTTTAAAAGAATGGTCTGACTCTTACCTATATAACAATCTGAAAAATTTGTTGAACACTATATTGTTTGTAGTGTAATGGATTACTTTTTTTTTTTTTTTTCATATGATAAAATTCTTAGACCTTTTTAATTTTTCATAATATCCTCTCTAATTTCTATATCGATAACAATTAGGAATTGTAGAATAATGAGAGAAATGTGTGCTTTTCTTTCTTGCTGACACAACTTTACAATTGCCTAGTTCGGTATTTCTTTCATATATGTTATTATGGGAAGAATATATAGTTGCAAGAATGAGTAACAAGTGACCTTAATTAGGTATATTACCTTTTGGAATAGCAGCTAGTCATTTAAAAGATCATTGCCCAATTACAGGTTTTGCGAGAACAACTCAAAAAGAGTAGTTATGCAAGGGATATGCACAATTTTTGTTAGGAGAAGACTAGGTAAAAGGCTGCTTATGTTATTTGAAAGTTCAAGTCAGTCGCTTTTATTTAGGCAACAATTTCAACAGCTTTTGGTGTAACCACATGCCAAGAAATTTACAAACGTGTATGTGTATATATCATCTGCTTGCTGAAACCAGTATTCTAGATGATGTATAATTATATATTAGCATGTGATTGCGGCAATAATGAGTTACTCTTAAAGTTTTAATGAAACAATAATTGATCTTGCTTGTTGCTGGTTGACATAAAATGAAAGGTTGCATGCCGATGGAGGGTTTGGGGCAAGCCCATACGAACATCAAATCATTTATCAAGTGATGTTTTACTTAACAGGAAGTGAATATTTTGTTTGTAGAAGATATTTAGTTTAGAATGTAACATAAGTGGAATGACTTCCTTCAAAACTAATACTAACCACATCTATTTATACTATTCCGATGATGTTACCCAAATGAGCCACGTGAGGAGACGAGGTCGGGTCATGGGTTGAGAACGAGCAAGGGGTGTGGTCGGGGCATTGAGGTGAGGTCGGGTCTCATAGCCAAGCAGTATGAACGATTGAACAGCTTTTGAAATGGCAGTAGAAGCAAAGCTAGACACCTGATGTTCAACTAAGTGTGTGTCATTGTCAATGTCACCTGAGAGAACTGCTCAAAGTCTTTACAGATCATGATGGTGATCGGGTATGTATGGTAGGGACAGGGACGCCACTTTAGCTTTCTTTCATGAACGGGAAAAAAACAAAGACACAAGACTGCTAATGTCATGGTTTTAGTGACGACAAAGATCCTTGAATCATTAGAAAGGGACAGCAACGTAGCCTCCTCCACTCTTCACGGTCAACCTCTACAAAAACCAGCACCATTCCTTCCCCTCAACTAATGTAGGACCCTCCTGGGTTATCTTGATCTTCAGTTTCACAAGAAGCTTTCTGAGCTGAGCTTCAATTTTGGCCTCTGCTTTTCTTCTCTTTTCTTTTATGACATAATAATCTTCTGAAAACACCACCCACCCACCTACATTCCACTCATCCATGATCCATCCTTGCACTTGTCTTGTCCAGATTAAGATTATTAGGGGGGGGGAGGGGTTGGTCATTAATCGTCTATTGGACTAGCTATTGTCAGAAGATTCTGCTTACAAGTGGTAAATGGTTCGGTTTGGTAAAAAGGGGCTTTCAGACACAGTCGTCTACACGGGTAACAAACGAATACCAATATGCTTGTGCAAGGAGGTAAGAGCGTGGTTACAATTTATACAACCAAGGAATACGGAGAGAAAAATTATAACATTTGATCGCTGACAAAGCCAACCAAAAGATTTTGTTGCTCATAGTTTCTTATTCAACACAAATTGAGGTTGAGGTGAATCCTTTTATTGGTTTCTCGTGGTCGTAAAAATGCGAGGTAATCTTAATTAAAAACAGTTCCACTTTGTTCGTTCGAATGCCGGATTTCCCCTGCGGGAACTTCTATATATATATGTATGTATATATATTGGCATTTCGCGTTTATATTTCAATGCCGCCCATAGTTTTTTAATTACTCTTCGCTTTGATTGCGTCAGCATTATCGAAAGCACAGATGCAAATGATCTGGCTACTCATGTTACCAAGGAATCAAATAGAGCAAAACTGCACCCTGCAAACTAAAATATATATTCACTAGTTTAAGACTATTACAAAGTAGTTGCAACTTGCAAGAGCAGTAGCAGAATTAAGAAGAGCTTTTTTACATCATCACCAGCACAAAAGAAACGAAAAATAAACAGACGTGAGAAATCTAGCTAGCCAACTTTTTATTACTTGCCACACAATAATACAATCGGAAAACACCCTCTTATTCAAGTAGTACGGGGACTTTTCCCCAAGTTAGATGGCCTCACTTCTCCAGTCCTTGGGCTGAATGGCCCCCATCCTGCGGACGAGGGACTTTGCTCCCCGCGAAGTTCACTGATCCGGGGACTGTATGCTTTTGCTGAAATGCTTGGACTCTGAAGCAGTTTGGGATCTCTCGCCGGGGTTGCTGTAGAACTTGTCACCTTAGGACTGCAAATATGCCTTACCTCACCCCGGCTTCTGGTTATGATCTCATCTAAGATTTCTTGATCTCCTTCCCCACGGCTAGCTCTACCTCCCAGCTCTTTCTCCTGATGACCAATCCGAAATCGGATTGTTCAAGAAGAATTAACGAGTTGTAGATTTTGATTATTTGCAAGTTCTTCCAAGAAAAAGGATCTCCAAGGTAGCATCTTACTAATTAAGAGAACATGCACTACTTAATTAGCAATAGTGTTAGCAATTAAACAAGATATAGTACCGTGGATAGATGGAATGGCACGGCTGGTGCTTCTTCATACTCTGCTGCATCTAAATCCTGAAGGTGTGCCCCTTTGAAAAACTTGGGCAGCAAGTATTGCCTTACAGGCACCAAAAGCATAATCAACAAAGGGAAAAGGACCCCTGCTATTGGAACCCATGTCAGGCCAAAACAAAGTAACAAATATGTCGTCTGGAAAATTGTAAACGTTGCAATTGTCTTGAAAGGCACAGTCTCAACAAACGTGGCATGGTAGTCCTCCAGAACCCTGCCAGTGAGAAAATCGATTTCTGAACACGATGACTACAAAGTAAGATTCATGGGTAGGAGAAATGAAAATAGAGATTTTGCAGAATTTAGTTACTTGTATCTTCTGCTTGGTGCAGTGAACAACAGTAATATCCTTTCCCAGAACTGATTGCCGGGTAAACTCTCGATCGCCATGAAAGCAAAGTATCCCCAGAGGACTGAGGTTGGGATCATCCTCAGCAGTGGCATTGCAGCAACACATCCTCCTACCATAGTTGCCTGAAGCAAGTTGCTCAGACGCTGTTCTTTCACCTCAACAGGAAGTAAATCGTCAATCTCCTTCTCAACATCAAAAACTGTCTCATCAACTGGAGCATTTATGTTTCCCATGCTTGATGCTAACTGGACTGTGGATTCTTTCAACTCTTTCAGCCCCTGGTGATAACATTCACATGATTCTTGTACCAATATTGTTGTATCTTGATTTTACCGAGTAAAAGAAAAGTATTCGCCATAACAATACTTAAAATCCAAATCCGTCTATCCATTCAAGGAGCAATATCTTGTGCTTCTAAAGATTTATCATAGTATTATTGGCTTTTCCATAGAAAAAGTTTGTAAATGACTTTCTCTATTTAGGTTATGTTTGTATGAGTAACTAAAATTGCCAATTGCCGTAAGACCCATGTGCTCCTCAATAACAAAATATGATGTTGGTCAAGACAACTGATAGATACATTGCAATACTGTTTGTATGATCAGAGATCTAGACTGGGTTATGTAGAAAATAATTTTGTAAAACTGAAGGTCATAAGAGAACATACTCGAGATGATTGCTCCTGATAGATCAAAGGTGTTTGCATCAGCTGATATGCTTCTTGCATATTCCCATACAATTCTCCCAAGCTTGAGTTCATTTTGATGCTGTCACGCGCTGTAGCAACCAGCCGGTTTCTAAGCAGCTGTTCATTCCGAATGTATTGTTATTACTGGCGTCATAAAAGAATCACACATACTAAAGATAGAGCAGATTGCAATGGAAAAGGAGGAAAAAACAATTAGTGAAACAGAGGTTAAATTGCTCCAGAAGGAACATTACCTGGTGCTTAAGAGTAGCCAGGCTTTTCGTATGCATTGGGGACTGAGGGATTACACCATTTGATGGAGGTATACCGATAAGACCACACACTAATGTCTGCCATCAAGAAATAACATCTTCTAGAGCAGGAGTAAAATTGTATGCAACATTGAGAAACCAAGTGATGCCAATGATCAGGCAACAAAAGAGTTCTGCCTACCAAGAATCCCAAGAGCAGCAAGTCATAATGGAAAGAAGGTGGCTTTCTTAAATTGAATTCTTTCTGCTGTGCCAGTTGAGACGCCACACTGTGATCGAAATAGTAAAGTACTGCAATCATGGTTGCTGGAATTAACGCCCCGAGTATATATAGTACGGGTACATTCACCATCTCCTGCAAATTCAATCACAAATCTTAACTTTCAAAGAGCAGTAATTGAGTGTAGCATAATATATTCCACACAGAGAAGCAGTGACATGCGTTAACGACAGTCCAATTGTCATATGCTCCCGGTGACCACGGATTTGGGCTAAACAGACGTCGAGGGATCCCTTTTGGAATGTTTCCCGATGGTATGTACGAAACTCCAGTCCAGACTAAAACCATAAGGGGCACTCCGTAGTCTGCTATAAGGCTTCTCAGCGAACCTGAGGGCAACGAGATGCATAGATGAACAAGATAGTAGCTGACTTATTTCAGCCTAGTCACAGCCGAAAGAAGCAATTAGAGTTAGCTTCAGATATATAGTGGATTTGAAAGCTCACGTACCGGTACCATATCGCCATGACCTTGCTTTTCTGCTTCTTAACGCAGTCCACAGTAGACCAAATGACAGAACCAGAGCAAACATACCATTTGCAAATCTCCATGAAGGCATAAACTCAGTCAAATTGGGATTCTCTCGTTTTGGTATGCGGAACTCTTCAACAATTCCCTAAGAAATAAACGTATAACAATTAAAAATTATGTCAGAGCTAAAGCTGGTAACTTCCTGAGGTCACTTTCGTTATATAGATTAGGCAAGTCTTTCATCGAGATACTAAATGCCAAAAAAAAAAAAAAAGATGGAAAGAGTCGGTGCTTAGAGCTGCTAAAATTTTAGTATATTCTATTTTGTGGAATTTCTTTTTTTTTCTGGATTAAGAATTTATGACAGTACGTGAAGCTGGAAAGGCTGAATCACTCAAAGAACGTACTTTGATCGCTTGCTGCATGAAAAGCATTGCAATTAGCAAGCCAAACAATTCTCCAGCCAAGCGGGTGAACCTATTTATTATGGAACAAGCTCCTAAGACAGCCAATATGAACAGCAGTATCGCAGTCCACACGCATACCCTGAATAAATTCAAGAGATTGATTAGCTGAAGCGATTAAGTAATGATCATGTCTACAAATTTCGCAAAGAAAAAAAATGATCATGTCTACAAGGTGCAAGACCGCTGTATAGGCAACTAATAAGAAATGAAGCTCACCATCCGCTCCATGCAAGAAACAGATCACGACCTAAATCAGGCCTCGGTTTAGCAAAGTTATACATGAAGGTGTACATGATCACAGTCGGCTCAGCAACTCCGAGAATCAGCAAAGGTTGACCTCCAATGATTGAGTGTATAATTCCACAGAGTGCAGTAGATGCCAGAGTTTGAACGGCCGTTAGAACTCCATCTGCAAGCACAGAACATTACAAAACAATTGAATATTTCAATGTATCTAGAGGCTACTGATCGAACATATTTTCACAAGTATTAAACATTTTCAACGGGTAATTGAAATTCACGTGATGTTATGACATGTACCTGTGTTCCTCTCTAGTTGCTCCCCAAATGAGATCACTGGGATCGCAGAAGCAAAAAATATATATGTCGTGGGAGCCAATATCCTGAAAAAACAATTGCATTAAGCAAACCTTGCAGCTAGATAGTATCATGTCAAGAATTCAACTAAACAACAAGAAAACATATTGCAATTTAAATGTAATGTTACTGGCCCAATTAATATGTGCACGAAATCACTGGAAATTGAACTCTTTGCTCTTTTTTAATTTTTTTTTAAAAAAAGGAAAGCCTGCTGCTGATATGATTTGATAGGTGCATATGTATAACTAATACCTGAAGCCAGCCTTGAATCCACCGGTCCAATCTTGCTTGTAGCATTGCAGCCTTCCTTTGAGGTCATTCTTGATTCCCCGAAGAGGTACAAACGTCTCTTCCATCTTGTGTTGGTAGCTAGCTTTCTTTTGTATTTGCAGCTCTACTATTTTTTCTGGTACTTGCTTTTAAAGTTCATTCATTAACGGAGGAGGATTAACGCCATTTCCAGATTAACCAAGAATGATGATTATATCTGAGGACTAATATTTTTACATATGGTCCTGGTGCATATAATATATCTGTAATATTCTTAGACGACCATGGAAGCTTCAGAATGCACGTTTAGCAACTGTTCAGGCTGGGAAAAAAAAAACAAAATTAATTAAGTCTACGTATTAACATATATGTATATATATAATGGATATGTAGGGATATGTAAATGTGAACTGGAAAAGTGTAGGTAGCTCACTAGCTAGTTTTTGAGAGAAGAAGGAGATTACAATAGCGTAATGGTGTTGCACAAACAAGTACGTACTCTGCTATATATATATATATATGCTGGAAAGGATCGCGAAGAAATGGAGGAGAGATCCCAATGTATATATAGGAACTCCTTTTTCTTCTTTTCTTTTAGCTTTACAATAAAAAAACAAGAAAAGAGAGTGACACAGTCTTTTAAGGCAGAGCACAGAGAAAGATAAGTGAAGGGTAGTGCGGGTCAAAAGGGCATGAAAGGGGTCTTCACTGTCATCATCTATCAGCATGTAGCAGTATATACCATTATTTTTTCTTTAATCCTTCTTTTTTCTTTCTTTTTTGGGTTTCTTTTTTCTTTTTCTTTTCTTTTCCTTTTTTTTTTTTTGGCTGAAAAAGGACAGATCTATGACAGGCTGGCTTCGAAACTTACGTTAGTGTTGTTATAGTTTGAAAGTCCACAAATTTTACGTGCGTGTGAGATCGATCACATATTGAGAAATACGTTGGCATTCTTCAACGAAGGATCACAGGCTGCATCCACCATTTTGTATATGCTGGTATACTTGTATACGAGTTTGACACATGGTGGGCAATAATAATAATAATAAGAAAGCAACTTGGTTACAAAACTGTAGTGCGTAGAACGCATGTAAAGTAAAACCAAGATGCTTCAATCATACTCAAGTTGACTTTAATTTCGATCTGTTCTATACGTGGTATATATAAACATGTATTTACACGCAATGTGGTGTGTGTGTATATATATATATATATATATATATATATTAATTCTAATCAATGGTGTTTCGCTTCGGCTTCGTAGCATAGTTCATCAACTCCTACACCCGTGTCGGAGCCGCAATCTACCAACAAGCTTTGACTTATTACTTTAAATAATAAGTGCAGTTAACTTGTGCTCTCTCGTCTCTGTTTAGATTAACTAAATCTTTAATTACGTATTATTAGTTATGCTGCAATTCATTCATTTACTTGTAGAATCTTTATCTTCGTTCAAATTTGGCAACTATAAAGGTAGGAGAAGAGAGCCAAACTAACTATATATATACATATATACATACATACATACATATATATATATGTAAGTACAGAGGAGCACACGATGAACAGCCACAGACTCATAGTTCCACACGTGTGCGGATCTTCATATTCATGCATTTTACCAGCAATCATCTCTTTTTGACGACTAAAAAGGTTATAGAATTAATCACCCGACCCCTGAAAATATTAAAGTGTATATATATATATACACACACACACGAGATGATTAATTTAATAATTAATGGAATTGAAACAAGGTTTCTTCTAAAGATTCCTTGGTTTAGATGATCCTTGAAAAGGACAGTCGACTATTATCGATGCTGCATCTAACTACTGGATGTCTTGTCCAAATAAATTTGCTATATACTTTAACAATAATTTTCTCTAATTTTGTTAGCATAGATTTTGGGTTTATGTACATTTCCTCGATACGATAAACCTTTAACTTTTGTGTACATAAATTCTCATTGCTTCCGACTTAGGATGCAATTCGGTGACTTTGAGATTCTATGTATATATTCCAAACTATTCATATTTTCTGACATCAATATTAATATTATATCAACTATGTTGATGTTACTCATGCCTTCTTGCGCTTACCTTATTAAAAAGAAAAGAGAAAGAAACGAGAGGAAAAAGGAAAGGAAGCATATACGTAGTTCAATAGAAAAGAAAAAATGGCAAAAAATAACAGTTAATAAATAACCGAAAGTTCACTAGCTAGTCAAATAGTGCAGTTATATATGCAAAAAGAAAAAAGAAAAAGAAAAAAAAAAGATGGTCAATATATACCACTCTGATTAATGAAAGATTATATTATTAGGTTATTAGTCCTATCATGCAGTCATTCTTGGGCTAATTATTGTGCATATGTCCATTAAGGGATTAATACTTATTGATTTGGTTAAGGAATTAATCCAAATACATATGCCTGCCTCAGTTGTAGTTTGTCCAGAAGCGAGATAGAAAATTTGCAGCCCCTTCATCAACTAATTATTAAGGGACGGACCCCAACTACAACTAAAGCTCGCGGGGAAAAGCGCAACGCGTGAGGTATATTAATTTTATTTCCTACTTTGATATTATTGTTTTTCTTTCTTTCTTTTTTTTTCTTTAAATATATATATATATATATGCATATAATTACGGAACAAAAGTAGGACCATGATTAAAAGATTAAAAGACGACTTGTAGCATTTTGTTTGTGAAGCATGTTATCATTCTTATTATTGGTATTAATATATGGTACAAATTAAGGCTACCAAACGCAGCATATTGAAAGGATGATATATATGACAAAAATGTGAAAGAGGTCCCAATAGAACAACATAGCATCTCCTACTTATATAATTTGTGGATCCTTAGTTACTAGATAGTGCTTAAAAAGAGAGAGAGAGAGAGAGAAAAAAAAAAGAGTTACTAGATAGTGGTACACAAATTAATAATCCACATCCTCCTTTTTGCGAGAGAGTGCATTGGATTTGGGCGGAACGGAACAACTTTAAATAAGCTTTTGTAATGATGACAGGTTAGGAGGAGACTCACGAGAATAGTGGTCTCGACCTAAGCTGCAAAACTTTGACATCTAAATATGCATGTTTCTTACATGGTAACTCTGTGAATATATATATATATATAATAATAATAATAATAATAATAATAATCGCTATATTTCCTTTTCCTTTCTCCAGTTGCATCAAATGATTTTGTCTACCATAATTCTGTTCTGACTAGCCCAAAATCAATTAGAGTTAAAGGTGATTATACATCCACGTGTCATTATATTAACGATGTGACCATTGCTTTTGATTGCAACCGTTGACCAAATTCATTTGGGCGTGGGATATTCATAATTGATCTGATAGCCAGTGCCCTTTGGAGTGTATCATGTGTTTGGCATATCTGAATTACGTTAATTTCAAGTTTACTTCACTTCATACCCGACCACGAATAGGAGGAGCTCCAAATAGTTGTGCCCTTGTCTATTTGTGTTACGCAATGTGTATTTGTAGTTTCAGGACTACTATATACAAAGGGGTAATATTTGAATATGCTATGTTTTGACAGGATATTTTTGTCTCAAGAAGATTTTTGTCAAATTAGTAGATTTAGATTTACAAATCTGACTTCTTGAGTAAAAAATTTGTCAAAAACTTTTAAAAGTTATTTCCAAACACAAATAATTAAATTTCCAAATAAATTTTTGTAGAATTTTATTACATTTTTTTTATGCCACACTGTCTAGTGATTCGTTCTCTAATATCATTGATAGTTTCTCATTTTACGCTAGAGCATATATATAGTATAGTGTCGTTTGATTCTGACCTCACTATTTGTTTGTAGTTTTTTTTCTTCTTTTTTTTTTTTTTTAATTGAACAATTCGAAGAAGAGAAGACAATTGACCTTCTTATCAACCGTGTGGGTTTTTTTGTTTTTGTTTTTGGTTTTTTGTTTTTTTCGGGGTCTCTTTTCCTTGTTGAGGTAATGTATGCCTATCTTTCTCGTTAATTAAAATGCATCTGCATGGGCTAAATATTATATCGCCTTTGCAGGACCAGAATATCCTTTGTTTATTTATTTATTTTTGTCAAGACCAGGATATCCTTGCGAGGCAACGTCTGGATAATTCAACATCATTTTCACAATTTGATTATTTTATGGGTTTTAAGATTCAAAAGTAAGGCTTTCATTAGTGGGTCTATATTATTTTCGCCCCCTGCCCCAGTCTTTTTAACTGTTAACCATGTCACCTTTATTAATGGTAACAACACGACCAAAAAAGAAAAGAAAACAATTAATAGTAACAAAAAGTGTGTATATATATATATAGAGTAATTAATATCCGGAAGAATATTGAAAAGACAAGACATAAACAAGACATAAGCACAAGTTCTGTAGTTACTATTATTCAAGGTTGTTATGAATGAACAAGCAGATTGATGATTCCAGCTACTAGCCAGCACTTGAAGCTTGAAAATACAGCATGGCACGTTAACGAATATTGGTTAGATATCATTAGCATTATTTATTACAAAAGACATTTAGTGGTACAGGAGGTGTAGAATAATTTGTTGACAGTATTTTTGAGGCAACAAGAGAATTAGCGGCTTCAGTGTAATGAATTCCATCCCAACTTATGTAACGAGACCCCTCCTTGCACACATTATATCCACTTAGACCACATGTTACACTTTGATTATAGTTGTATGGAGGTCCACCGTACCCACAACATGCCATCACCGGATTCTCAAAACCTATTAATTTATACATCACACACAAATTATTGAAAACTCCCATTTCATGAATTCATAACAAATAACAGAGAAAACATAAGAGTTCTTTAATTTGTCATTTGCTAATCACATAGCTAGCTATTATATTGTGAGCATTATTATTATTATAGAAAAGAAAAAATTGAAATCTGACTACGTGAATTCACAGCATATAAAACATGAGGTGAAGTGTCAATTGAGCTAGTGACATGAAACAATTAATTTATATGTTCCTTTTTTTTTTTTTCCCTCCCGGACGTAATTATTTGTCACTTCAGAAAAAAAAAAAATCTTACCATAGAGAGCAGCATTGGAGATGATGTCATATTTAACGGTAAATATATCGACATAGACAACAGTAGCATCCTTCATTTGGGATCTCAATTCCTGACAAAGAGCACTGAGCTGAGTGTTAAACACCTTTGCAGCATCATTGAGAGATTTCAGGCAGCCAATTTGATCAAAATCAACTGCATTAGCATTTCTTGTGGCAAGTCTCTGAGGCAAACAACCCAATGGCCCAGTATTGTGCACCCAAAAATTTCTCCCACCTTGTTGGTATATTGCCTGTGTTGAAAATCAAGAGAATTGACATCATAATAATAATAATAATAAAACAAAATTGAAAAAGAAAAAGAAAATTAGATACTCTCTTGGAACAATTAACTAGCTAGGTAGCATTGGATTTTTCTTTGAACATCCATGACCACCAATAGTAATAATTAAGGAATTTCGACTTACCCAGACTGCGTCCTTAATTTCGGTAATGAAAGAAGGAATCTTATTAATAACTTCAGCGTCTGAAAGGTAGGTAAATGCGCCAGCCAGATCATTCTGCCCGATGTCAATGGTGTAAAGTGCAGTCTTGAAATCCTCTTCCCCAACCAAATTTTTGAACCCTAAAAACAAATGGTTAATTATCACGATATAATTCACAGGACAACAATCTATTTGGAAAAAATCCGAATGAATGGAGATTTATGTAGTGTTTGTTATATGATTATCTGAAATCTCAAATCTCGAAAATCATATAATTTTATATGTTTTTTGGATCTAAAATTTTCTAAGTTATAACACACACAACATTAGCGTACCTCTGGCCAGAAGTTTAGTAGAGCGAGTTCGAAAGCGAATAAATTCGAGGACTTGAACATCCAAACTGAAGGGCACATATCTAGGGAGTGTTCCTGAACCGGATATTGCGAAATTTACTCCATTTCTGAAATCCGGCGCCAAAGATTCGAGATATGGAGTCAAGTAAGAAGTGTTGAGGGCTTCACCTGTCATGATAAATTATATATATGCAAAAGAGGTTGAGAGATTTTGAAGCTCAGCCTAGATATTTTCAGTATATTCTGTGCGTGTGCGTGTAAAACTCACATAGAAAATCAATAATGAGTCGTCCATCGCTCAATCGGCCAGTTGGTTCGTGGAAAAAGGCACGCCCATCTGGATATCCAAAGTTGAATCCAAGTGCAGCAGAATAACCTCCCGTATCAGAGTTCGAGTCACCAAAGTTGAATATCACCGGATCTCTCTTACACTGACAGGCCACAAAAGATGGCTGGGAGAGGCGTATGATTGATGAAACCAACGTGAGCAAACCAAATACATGCCATCTTCTTTTGTTACCATACTCCATATATGTTTTGTTTCCTCTTTAACTTTTTGATTCTATTATTCTTTTGACTTCTTTATGAGAAATGAATCACTACAACTTTTGACATTATTTTATAGTCTCTCAAATTTCCATGACCACCATGAAGAAGAAAGACGACAGAGTTGTAAGATTCATGCAGAAAACCACAAGAGTTACTGTGATTTTGGCAGAGGAGGAGTCATTTTCTACATTAATTTTGTCCCTACCTACATCATCACGATGCCTTACACCGTCTAGACATATGCCGGACAGCTTGCGTCAACCAATTTTTGGTTATCCTGGGCTGTACTGAGTCTAAAAATGTTGAATTCAACTGTAAAATGTTGTTTGATAATTATTTCACACAATTAAATTAATATTTTGCTGCAGCATTGAGCCATCTACACGGCACAGCCAACAACCCCCGTGACTCATCCACTCTCATTCTCTTCGCTCTCCAATACAACAATCTTTTTTTTTTTATGCGAGTACCGATACAACAATCTTTACTTCGGCCTGGTTTCACTTCCTTGATCCTCCACCCTTTAAATTAATTGATCATATTCATATATCAAACATTCAAATTCCGACATACAGTATTTTACATACATACATACATATATATATATATATATATATTTGTCGTTTCAGGCCTCTTTTTTTATTTTTTATCAAAAACCTTACTACTTTTATTAACAAAATAACAACGTACTGCATTGTTTGATACCAACTGCAATTTATACCATGTTCATTCATCGTCAACCTCCCCAATACTCCTCTATTATTTGTTCACAATACTAATATTGTTTGTTTACATATTAATACTATATGAATCTATGTGCGTGAATGTGTTTTTGTTTATATGCGTGCGCAAGAGTCAAATATATGTTAAGTGGTGAACTAATAAATTGTGAACCAATAGTAAAAAAGTTGTGAACTAATAATTTTTGTAGTATTTGTTCATAAATTTTATTATCTTTGTTCACTGAAGGTGCACATTATTTGATGGGTGTATAACCTCTAAGATGCATCGTATAACTCCTTGATGCCAACAGCATCAATATATTTTTATTAGTTTTCACTATTTTATAAATATAGTCAAATTAATACCTATTATTTAGAAACATTCATATTAGTTCTTCATGTTTCATAAAATTAGTCAAATTAACTCTTTTATTTGAAAAAGAAATTCATATTAATTCTCATTATGTTACAATCTTACTCAAGTTAGTCTCTGTTTTGAGAAAAAAAAAAAAGAATAAAAAATGATTAGGATTGATTTGAGTAAGTTTGTAGAATATTAATAAATAATATAAACTTTTTTTTTTCAAATAATGGGACTAGCTTGACTATTTTTATAAAATATTGGGAATTAATATGAATTTTTTAAAAATAATAGACACTAATTTGACTATATTTATAAAATATTGAGGGCTAATTGAATATTTTCGTAAAACATTAAGCATTAGTCTGAATATTTTAAAACTATAACGGCCAATTTTTTTTTTTTTTTAAGAATGAAGAAACAATGGGACTAATTGTGGAATTTTCCCATTTAACTATGTTGCAAAATATTTAATACCAATATGACTGTTTTTAAACAATAGGGATCAATTACATTGGATTCGTTGGATTAGATTTTTTATAGTATCTTTTCTTTTAATAAATTTTAGAAAAAATATTTTTTAAAAAGTTATAAATTCTGACTTTTGAAAAAAAATGTATCTGAGTTTTTTCTTAGAATTTTAGTTTTTTTAGAAGCTAAACTATTACAAAATAATATAATTTTTTTTAAAAAAGTAATTTTTCTTAGAAAACCAATCAGAACATACTTATTATCTTTTTGAAACATTAGAAACTAATTTGAATATATTTGTCGATCATTGAAATCAAATTGAATATTCTAAAAATGTAGAAACCAATTTGAAAAATATTTTCTCCCGAGTTATTTTCCTGAAAACATACGGAGCCCAAGATTACAGAGAAAAAGAAAAAGAAAAAGAAAAAAAAAAGAGAGAGAGAGAGGGAGAGAGAAAAAGAGAGAAGGAAAGAAATAAAAACAATAATATACCCTGACAACGGAAATATCATGCATTGCTGGATTTCCACGCGTTGGTCCTCTCTCCTGCCACTCACGCGACATCCTCGATTTACCTCCCGCCTGCTGCGCTCTAAAGTGGAAAGGATTCTCCTTTGTTAACCCTTTTAAAAAAAAAAAATTAATATACCCTGGCTGGCTAGTGCCTACACGTCGTTATCTGGGAGGTGCAGAAGCTGGTTCAAGTAACAAGTAAAGCATAGCGCAGCGCCTCTCTGTGTGTTTCTCCGTTTGCTGCTGCTGCTGCTGCTCAGAGCATTTAACAAAAAACATGGCGTGCTGTGCATCCTCCATCCCCAAATGTACCACCTCTCCAAAGCCAACCGTTCAATTTCGGCTCCTCCTACAACTCCCAAACATTGGCTCCATTTCTGCGATAAGCCCCAACAACAGCAACAACAAGCTCCATCAATTCCATCCCTCTCACCTCATTCATCGCTCTACCCACCCTCCTTCTTCTCCTCGTCTTCCACTCATCAGGGCCCACACCCCCTCTCCAGATTACCTTCCACATGCCAATTTTTACAAAGTGGAAGCCATTTTAAGGTACTCTCTACTCTCTTTCTTGTCATTCTTCTTTTGTTTCTGCTCAAATTTTTTCCCCCTCCTTGTTTTTAATTTTCAATTTAATTATGATTGGCGCAGGCCGTGGAGGGTCCCACAGGTTTCTAAGGTACGCAATACTATACTATTCATGTTACTTATTAATATCTCTTTAGATGATTTACATTCGGGCTCTGTCGATTTTTAACTTTTGAGTTGTAGAATTTTAGGGATAGAGCTTGGGTACGGTTGATTCAACAGCCGCTGATTCAGTTTTAAAAAAATGTTGTCCTAGTATTTTTGAGGAACAAAAGAAGAAGAAGAAGAAGAAGAAGAAGATGATGAAAAAAAACAATTTTTCTAGCTTGCATTTGGTTTTTCAGCTTTTTTATGCCTTAGTTCTTGTGTAAAAACTCTTCTTTTAAAAACATAGGTCAAATCGGTTAGTTTCAGCGTTTTAAAGTCACATAAAGCCTTTTGGATGTCTAGAAGCTGGGCCATATAGACTTTCAAACTTTTATCCTACCTTAATACGACCATACCATTTGATAGCAAGTGTCCTCATTGACCTCAATGGTTAACCCCAAAAATTGAACCCTAGAGTCACTTATAAAGGTGTGAGACATCACATCTCTCCCTTTTCCATGTTTAAGTATGTTTTTGCTAGCTGTAACTATCAGAAAAATGCAGTTATGTCTCAGGAGCATAACAGTTTTTGCTAACCCCCAGGGGAGTTTAGCATGTTAATAACTTGGTCTGCTAGAGTAAGAGAAGCACATGTAGTTATGATACATCGGGTATTTTGTGGGTGTGAGGAATCTAAGCTGTTATCTAGTCTGGATTATCTTTGCACGAACTCATTGTAAGTAATGGAGGACCGCTTAGAGGAGTTAATCCATTTATAATGCCTACCAGTCTTTGAAGTGAATATGACTTATGGATTATAATAATTCAAAAGTTGGAAGGAAAAGAGTAAGACAACATGAAACTTTCATGCTAAGCTCTTTCAAAATTTATTTCTCTTTTGTTTGAATAGTCATTTTTTTTAATCTAATCCTTGACATGTCAACCATTGCACCCTTCTTATTTCTGATTTAATTTGAAGGCATTACTAAAAATTGGTATTCGAGGTGTTACAATATCTGATGTTAAAGGCTTTGGCGCACAAGGTGCCTTGACTGAGAGGCAAGCTGGTAAGTATTGGATTTTAGGCTTTATGTAATTGTTGACTTGATTATTCGTCTTCTTTTTCTATCTGCCCCAGCTCCAACTCTCTCTCTCAAACTCCAGATAAAAGTGTAAATAAAAGAATAAGGAACATAATAGGTTCCTACCTTCTGAGTATGGTTCACTTTAATCCTTGTCACCTGTTTAACTCTTGTGTTTTTAACTTTTAATAAAATTTCACTGACAGCTTTCTTAGATTTTCAATATATCTGTCCTTGCCAGGCTCTGAATTTTCTGAAGACAACTTTGTAGCTAAAGTGAAAATGGAAATTGTTGTGAGCAAAGATCAGGTATATGAATAATAGAAGGTTCTAACCTAATTCTCTCCCAGGAAACTTTTATTGCAAAATGAAATTTCAATTTTATTCATCCTTCACTTTTCTTCTGTCCTAGTAATGTGAAGTTTATACTTTATTATGCCTCACTTGGTTTTCGATTTGCCTTAGGTTGAAGCAGTCGTTGAAAAGATTATTGAAGAGGCAAGAACTGGAGAGATTGGTGATGGCAAGATTTTCTGTAAGTTAATCTCTTCTTTTGCATAAGCTAATTATATGGTTCTTTTCTTGATTTATTTTAAAGATTAATTTAATATTGTCTATTGTTATTAGTTTCATACCAAAGGCAAGGCGGGTTCTCTTGTTGGTAATCTTTGCTTCTATGTTATGACAGTATGTATAAGTGAAATTTGGTATCAGCTAAAACCAGATTCATGCAGCTTCAGACTGAGTTATCATTTACCTCTTCCACTATAGTGTTGAGGATTGAGAAAATCTTTTACAGTATCGTACCTGGGATAAAATGGAGAAGACCCTCTTTTATTTTGCAATTTTTCCTCTCTGATGAATTACCATGAATGATAGCTAACAGAAGAGAAATAAGAAAGAAGTGTTTGAATAAGCTGCAAGTGAAATTACTACCTGTTTATGGCAGAGGAGGTAGAGACTTCTCATAGATTTTGCCATGGCTGTTTCTACATGTATCCAATAAAACAAGAAAAGCTACTGAATTCTTTCTATGAACTGAGCCTGGTGCTGCAACTTGATCTTTCTGAAACTTGAATGTTTGTTCTATGTGAATCTCCCACTATATGGATGTTTTGGGAGTCTGGTCACTAGTGTGGAAAGACAGCCAAGCAAGTGGTTTAGTTTCCCATCCGGGGAAGGAGGGGACGGAGGGCCACCATAACAGGTCGGATGTAAAATTTCGGGGAGTAGTAAGCTGACTGTAAAGGTACAAACATGGTGCCGTTTATGCTATAAGCATATGAGAGAGTTTGAAGAGTGGATTACTAGCAAGACATAGGATGTGAATTCATGGAGACGACCTGGCTCCCTTTCACATGGTAAAGATACTGATATCTGGTTTGCATGATTTCTTTCTGTGAGACATAAAATGACGTCATGTCATTGAGCTGCAATACAACGAATGAAAAATGATACTTGATTCTGCTTGATTTACTATTTATGTAGATTTATCTGAAAGATTTCAAGGCAATTTAAGTCTGTGGCATGAGTAACCATTCATGCATATTCTATTGACCCGAGTTTCGTTTCCTCGTTTGTTTATATGCTCTGAATTAAATTATGGTCTCATCACTTGGTCTTAATATTACTGTTTGTGCAGTGGTGCCTGTTTCTGACGTCATTAGAGTTCGTACTGGTAAGAAATATAAGCAACGTTTTTACATGTTCTCGGAGAGGTGTTTCCTGGTAACTTGTAACTAACCGTGGCATATGGTTTCAGGTGAGAGGGGTGAAAAGGCAGAAAGGATGATGGGGGGGCGGTCAGATATGTCTACAATGTCTGCAAACTGATTTAATTTACGGTTGGTTGTACGAGCAGTGGTTTGAAGTGTATCTGAAGTCCTAATTTTTGGGGTAGCTTGGGAAACTTTAGACTAATCTGTAGCAAAAGCCATATATTGAGCTACAGAATAAAAAGAGTACTTGTGTCGCTCTTGGAGGTGAAATATCAGAAATAGGAAGTATGGAATCATATGTGTGGATCATATCCTATAATCCAATAGAGTCTCTAACTGTTGATGGCAGTTTACAGCATAGAGAAGCAATGTTTATACCTATTTTTTTTTTTTGTAGTGCCACGATGAGGTGATTGAAAGAAAATGATGAACTTTGACCTTTTTATTCAGCAAGCCATCAGAGTGACTTTAAATTATTTCAAATTATGGAAGGGAGACCAGAAACAATTGCAATTCCAGCTGAATAAAAAGGTCAAAGCTCAGACTTACGAAGAGAACCCAAGAAAAAAGAAAAAAATGGGAAGCCCTTGTGACTCTGAGGCTGATTTTGCGGCTACCAAGAGGCCGGAAAAAAACATTGACGATTTTTTTTTTCCCTGGTCAAAAGAGAAGGAAAAAAAAAAAAAAAGGAAAACCTTGACGATTGGGAAAACAGGGACACAACTCGTGGTCGAAATAGTTTTTGCTTTTCTTTTTTTCTTTTTCTTTTTGTTTTGTGTGGGCCATTATGCGGTAGAAATATATAGTTGATCAAGATTCTATACACTTACCGCCTGTTTAAATTTTTTTGCCCTATATAACAATAATTTTACAAAAAGTATATAATTTTTTACAATTGGTATTTTTTTTGACTTTTAAGAAAACTCAATTAAAATTTAAAAAAAATGAAAAAAAATTAAACTTCTAGCAAAAAAATTGAAAAAATTATATAAAACAATATATAAATTTTTTAATAAAAATTTAATCAAAATGCCCCTATCTACATTGTGAGCTACGTACATTTAAAGCGCATGCACCAAAGGGACAAATGAACGAATAAACGGAATAATCGACGATTAATAAAGTATAAAAAGCGAAAGGATAGGTTTCTTTTGTTTTGTTTTGTGTTTGCTCTCCATTTTTTCTGGTTCAATCTGCGCTCGCTCCTCCTCGTCTCCCACCTTTTCATTAAAAGGTTCCTTCTCAAACTCATGTTCTCTCTCTCTCTCTCTCTCTCTCTCTCTGTCTCTCTCTCTCTATATATATATATATATCTATCTCTCTCCATGTATATGTTCAATTTTGTATTATTCGGAATATTAAAAAACTCAGATCACCGAGCTTGTCTTTTATTCTAATATTTTTGTTGTTGTGCGGCGGTTTTAGATCCTCGAATTACTTTGTGTTGGTTGTCATAGTGATTAAATTTGTGCTGCTCATGGAGATCAAAATGTTGATCTTTCTGGAATTTTTATTTTTAGCAATACCTTAGATCTCTGTTTGTTTAGTTGATTACATCAATTTTTAGCTGAGTCTGATTTGTGATCCATTTTCTCAATAATCCAAGATCTAGGCATGAATTTGTTTTATAATTATAGATTAAGGACCACCTATTGCAATTGCAGGCATCATCATACTCTAGATTATTTCTATTACTGAATGTTGTACAATTTTTTCTTTTTTTATTCGTCAAATGAATTGGTTGCTTCATGTTAAAACAATCAGGATTGGTTGTCGTTAGAAATATTTTGATCAATGGAAATACTTTGTCGATTTACCCAAAAAAAAAAAAAAGAAAAAGAAAGCCATACCCTCCAGGGGATTATTACATTACATATTTACATGCATTAATAAAATCCTGTTACTGCGACTGCTGCTGTTCATGTTTATGCTTTGCACATACATATGATTAATTTGCATTGGCAGAGACATAAAGATGGGGCTTTCGTTCGCAAAGCTCTTCAGTCGGCTCTTTGCTAAAAAAGAGATGCGTATACTGATGGTGGGTCTTGATGCTGCTGGTAAAACCACCATTCTCTACAAACTCAAGCTTGGAGAGATTGTCACTACTATTCCTACCATCGGTATCTACTTCTTCTTCAATCCTTAATTGCTTCCACCTTTGATCCTTCTTAATTAGTACCTTATTGCTTCCACCTTTCCCGTATTCTATTCCATGCGCCTTTTCTCTGTGTTGATCTTGTACTTTGTTGTTACGAATTTCTTTGTCGAAACTGGTTGTGATGGGATTGCTCTGTCTGTTGCATCTTCCTGCTGCCATTTTCCTTCTGTGAGGATTCATTTGTAAGCCACTCATGATGGTAGTGTGGCTCCATTGTCAAACACTTTTTCTGCATATAATTTTGGGGAAAACTTGAGGCTTTTAAAGTATTTCTAAGCGATTGTGACTTTCTCTTTGTATTTGGCCAGGATTTAATGTGGAAACTGTGGAATATAAGAACATTAGCTTTACAGTTTGGGATGTTGGGGGTCAAGACAAGGTATGTTATCTGTTCCTTATTTCAATAAACCCTTCGACCATTCTCATCTTAAATAAGTGCTGCACTCCGGGGGAGTGAGCTCATCAAAAACTCTTCTGCTCTACCTCTTTTTTATATGTCTAGTGATACACAACAAAGCCCTAAAACGCATGGAACTAGTGATTGTTTGCTAAACCTGTGTGAAATGAATATTTGGGTTAAATATTAAAACTGTAAGGTAACTTGGGGCTGGTTTGGATTGGCTTTTTACAAAAGCGCTTTTTTTAATAGCTTTTAAAAAACAGTTTTTTTTTATAAACTAAAAATTTTGGTTTCTAAAAAAAAGCTGTATTTAAGCTTTTTTTCTGAGTTTCAACTTTTTTGGAAGCCAAATCAAATAGTTATTGCAAATTTGATATAACTTTTTTAGGAAAAAAGTGTTTTTTCCTTAAAAAAACCAATCCAAACAGGCCCTTGATCTTTTACTTGTATAAATTGTGTATAATTTACAGCATTGGTTGACATATTTCCTTCGAGGCCTCTTTTCCCTTAGCATTTGGGCAACTGTAATTTTTACAAATATATATTGTGCCTCGTGTCCTCATTGTCATTTGAACGTCTCCGGAGGTGTCTCACTCTCTTGATGTCACGTGACAACTCATCATCTTGCTAATGTTCTGCCTTATTATCCAATTATCTCTTGCAATGGGCATGTTCTTTTGTGCTCTACACCATTTCACTATTCATGGTAGATTGTTTTTGGGACAATTGGGTTCGAAACATGGCGACCATACGTACCCATGTGTGTGTATATATATGGACTCGACTTTTGCATGTAAAGTTACCTTTTTCTGGTCATCCTGTTTTCCAGGACTCATGCCCATGTATTTGCTGAGCATTTTCCACATGTATGGCAAGGATTATGATGTTCAGAGCTTGTAGTTATGTAGATATGCCACCACCATCACATGCTTTGATTTTTATTCCTGCTTGCTTTTGCTTTTCTTGTGTTGCAGATTCGTCCTCTGTGGAGACATTACTTCCAAAACACTCAGGGACTTATCTTTGTGGTTGATAGCAATGACCGAGATCGTATTGTAGAAGCAAGGGATGAGCTGCACAGGATGTTGAATGAGGTATAATAGTGTTCTGACTGTGTATTTACTGGCTCCTCACCCCCTCCATTTATATTACGTTCATGGCAGATGAGAAAATGAAAGATTAATAGTGAAAGTCTACATATTCCAGGACATGAGCAAAGTTGGTGAACTTTTAGAAGGATGAATGCTACAAAATAGTTTGTGCTGTACAGCCAATGTAGCTTCAACTAATATTACGTTATTATGCTATATTTGGCAGGATGAATTGAGGGATGCTGTATTACTAGTGTTTGCTAATAAGCAAGATCTTCCAAATGCAATGAATGCTGCTGAAATAACAGACAAGCTTGGCCTGCACTCTCTCCGCCAAAGACACTGGTAAACAGTCCAATCTGTGTCTGCGTGTTGCCTTTTTTTTTTTTTTTTTTCCTTCTGTCACTCTGTGCTGCTCTGTTTGTGCTGTCCAACAAACTCCCTTGATGCTGCGATGATTAAAATTTCTCTCTGAAACTTCATAGGTACATACAGAGCACCTGTGCCACATCTGGGGAAGGTCTGTACGAGGGTCTGGATTGGCTCTCAAACAACATTGCAAATAAGTGAATAAGGTGAAAATGTGCTATGTTGCGCGCTTCAGTTCTAATTTATGCTTCTGGAGACTAGATTTTGCTAACTCTAGTTACTGTTGTTGAATTGACATCTACAGGCCTAAAAGAGCACATGAGGTTGGCCTAAAAGAGCATATGAGGTTGCATGGGCTACAAGTTTGATTCCATAGTAGTTGTGAGCTTTGTAGCAGTTAATTTCTCCTTTTGTCTTTTCCTTTTTGTTTTAACTTTGAGACTTGTTTCGAAGATTCCTTTTGTTGTTATATGTTTGTTGCAGACACCTGGAAGGTTTGGATATTTTTTAAAATAGGTCTGTGTGATCGGGTTGATCTTATTTCAAAAAATTTTAGAAATTGTTTGCTTTGATTAATATCTCGATTAAGGAGCTACTTGCCATTTTTGTAAATTGCCATATAACGGGAAAAAACATGTATATATGTGTGTGTGTGTTATAGGCCATTGGGAGACTGAAAGTCCATTAATACGAAATTTACAAATTAACGGAAATTACTGACGATATCATAATACCAATTTGTTAGGGGGGGCGGGGGAATCAATCAACTAGTACACAAAAAAAGAATCCATTCATTCTTCCAACAATGTCCAATTTAACATATGGAATCCCATTTACGAGCATGAACCAACCCACGCCTCTTCCGCTTTACAAGGTCAGCAACACAAATCATCAACAAAACAATCCATCCTATTCTAGCCTAGCTGGAGTAAAATATAAAAAAGATCGAGCATACCCTGCTATACTATTACTCGTCTTCTTCTTTCTCTTTTTTTTGTTCCCCCCCCCCCCCCCATTTGCGTTTTAAGTTTCTTTCTTTTAGCAATTTTCGATGGCTGAATCATGCAATAATGCCACTAAAGAAAGAATCGAAGAGTAGCTGTCAAGCAGCCGATGGGGCGGTGATGTATTGCATAGTAGCAGCCTCCGATATGGCTGCAGTGATGAGTGGCTGCAAGTTCACGCAAGCCTCAATATCGCCGGCTTCGTTGTTGGCTATCATTGCCGGCGGCCTCTTGTAGTCCAATGTCTCGTCGTCATAAACATCCCACCATTTCTTCACCAACATCTTTATATCTTCCCTCTCCATGTTCTCTTCTTTTCCTGTGTATCTCCACGGCTTTGAACCCTGCCCAACGACATATTACCCAGAAATTGAGTATCAAAATACAAGTATTTACACAAAATCAAACATAATATATATATATATACACACACACATATATATATATATATATATGCAAAAGTTGAATACATACCGCTGCACAATAGTGAACAACTTTGACCTTGTCAAGCTCGACATTCTCAGGATGACGCCACAACATTGCTAAAACAAGGTTGTAAACATTGGGGATTGGCTTGTATATATCCTTAAAATACATGTTCAAAAAGTCCTACCAAATAAATTAAATAATTATTGAGAAAACTAGTGACAAAAGTCAATTCCACATGGTAGATTAGGGAATAAATAAATAATCACGAGAAACCAAAGACAAGAGAGAGGAAATTGAAAGTTGACCTACCTGTTCGGCAAAAGGTGTGGGAGGGGTGAGGTTGAGAGTGTCCAAGAGATGTTGATAGGTGGAGAGGCTTGGCTCAAACACAAACATACCAGCGTTGAAGTAAAGGGAGGGTGGTTGACCCATCTTCTCAGCTGGCCACTTGACCCTTTCAGGGCACTGCTGACAGTAACCAATCGTGTGCTGAGGAGTATGACACCAGGTTCTCTCACAGAAACAGTCCATTACGGCATACAAATACCCGTCTGGCAAATCCAACAAGTCATCAATGTTATCGTACACCTGGATGTCCCCATCTAAATATATCATCTTACTGTACTCCACAAACTAAAGAAGAGTCAAGAGAAGAAGATGGTTAGATTTATTACTTTTGTACGCAATAACAGAAACAGCAAAACGTCCACAAAATCTTGGACATGCGACAACAGAGGACACGTGTGAGATCCACTTGCAAAACATGAGATCCCACGTGGTATATCACACAATACCAATACAATACACTTGCACGTAATTATATTATTACATGGGGGCGGCCAACTATATACATGCATGCATGTAAGGGGATGGAGGTATGAAATGGGACGTAAATGTTTACCTCCCAGATACGGAGCTTGGAGTAATTGATGACGTAATAGGCCATGGCGAATTGGGTTTGATTCTCAGGTGGGTAGACAGGTTGAATTCCCCTAACAATGCAGCCCTGATCCTCCAGCATGCGGCGGTGCTCCTCCGGGACATCAGGCAGCACCGCCACCACTAAAGGGTATGCAGTGTTAACCTTGCGTAAACCCTTCGCTAAACCTACAACACCCTTGACGTAGTCACCGTTGCCTGCTAAGAACGTTACGTAGGCCCCGCTGCGCAAGGTGGTTGGTTTTGCATACCCATTGTTGTTAGCTTTTCTAAGTTGTGAAACAATTTCAGGAGCCATCGATCTCTTCTGATTACTTACAATCAAGATTATGAAAACTTTATTCCAAGAATTTATATGGAGGAAGCAAGAAGGGGACTAGAGAGCTAATCATAGGCGGAGTTGGTTGTGGCAGCGCAGGTGTGGTGTGCGAAAGGTGGCGGGTTATATAGAGATGCAATAAAATTATGCTTGTGATCAAATGATCCAACGAAGGAAATGGAGTTTCGGGGAAGCTTCTCGAAATAGGGAGTATTATTATATTCGTATATTTGGAAATGGGAATGTATGGAAGACACTGGAAGGCGTAAAGCAATGCAATTTTCTTTTTAATAATTCCTCTGCAAGTTGACTCGGTGGTGTGTAGCTCACGAGCTTCGTATGACAAATAAAACTAGGTTTTCGGGGATCACCATGTTTCACTCTTTCAGTTCCGACTTCTGTTTCCGTGGGATATTATATTCTTTTAGACAAAGCAAGTCTTTTTTTCTTTTCGTTTTTTTTGGTTGGAACAAGGTAAGGTTAGCTTCGTGTTAAAGTTACGAATTTGTTGTTTTTGCAATCGTGTTAATACATACCTTTAAGTTGATCTAGAGATAAATAATTACTAAACTATTATAATTTAAAATTTAAAGCTTTAATCACAATAAGTTTGTTGATATCTAATTAACCAATAATATTGGTGTAATCCAACCCGTCTAGCATTCTCAGAGTTACCAGCATCGGCCAAGTCCCAGTCCCGAATTGACCTCCCATAGGTTGGAGCTAAAGTCAGCATAATCCGATAAGCTCCGAGAAATCCTAACTCAATACAAAGAACACCCGAACATTACCAATCAGCAAACACCAAGTATTCACAATAACACTGCTTTCAGTTATACACTAGGTACACACAATCACATAGCTTTTAGTTATCTAATCTTCGTCGGTGTTCTAAATAACTCTATTTTCTCTTTGTATGGCACCATATAGAAGTAACTCTGTCTCCTCTCTCTTGCACGACACCACAATACTATCCCAAGTAACTCTACCCTCTCTCTCTTACTGATCTATGAAGATTGAGGAGTGTGTAACTCTATCCCCCTCTCTCTTGCAAGACACCTTGCCGGTGTTCCAAGTAGCTTTGCCTTCTCTCTCTTATTGATCTATAAAGATTGAAGAGTGTCTTGTTCGAGTTTAGTTGTTAACTAGTAATTTTGACATTATCAACTATTCATATACTTTAGGAAATGCTTGCTTGTACAGAATCTTTTAAAGAAAAGATGAAGACAAAATTAAAGTGATGAATACAAGTACACGGAATTTTCTAAAGAAAATACAATCGAGATTTGAACCTTTTGGAAGGTTTAACCACAACCACAGTGAAAAGAGATTTGCAAAAATTCATTTACACACTTCTCTTGCCTTTCTCTGATGTCTGACCAACCAAACTGTTGAAGATTCCAGCACCGAAAATGACTGGGGATCCATTTTATTATTTTTTAAAAAAATATTTAGGATAAATTACTCTCTTAACGTTGAAGGGTTAAAACATAAATAATTAAAATAAAAGTATCCAAGTATGTTATTTTTATTTATCTACTTAGAATTTTCAATTTTATTTGTTCTTTTTCTTTTTAAATATTATGGATTAAATTAGTTACTTTTCAGATACTTCTTGATAATATTAGAGACCAAATAAATCAATTTTAAAATAATTAAAACCAAATTTATCTCTTTTTTTTTTTTTAAGAAAAAGAAAATAATAGACCGAGAATAGGATCCATTTTTTAGACTCGTCACACTTTTTTGCGTGGAACGAAGACTCGTGGTTTCAGTGGCGGGACGTGTCGTGTATGGTTGGAGGCTTGCAGTGAACTTGGGCTGCCATCTCATCAGTGGTTCATAATAATTGGGTCATCTTATTTGAGGGTCAGATGGTGTGGGCCCCGTGTCCCACATCTCTTGTTTAAGTGGGCCTCTTGGACTTTCTCTTCCCACTCCTACTGGGCTGCAACTAATTGACAGCTTCCTCGTAGAGCCCACTCAGTTCCTTCGGCCAGCGCCCATCTCTGTCTAAGACTTGAGGACCCAAATTAATTATGATTCGATCATCGTTGGTGTCACGTTTTCTAAATTTCATATATATCGCCTTTGCAAAATTAAACCGTCACTGCACGTCCAACGTGACACATTTGATTTCTTTTTCTCCACCAAAATGACCAGAAAAAAGATACATTAAAAAGTTAGGTAGTTGATTATTCAATTTTTGAAAATGAAATTATTATTAGATGCTCACCACAGCCACAAGAAACTAGGAATCGGGCTGTGAACCACCGTTTAAAATCTCTGTCGCTGTTTCGAGTGAGAAGAGTAGTAATTAGTAAAGAATTGGTTAACACTAGATGTCAAAAATCACTTTCTTATGGTTAAACTGTTTAACCTCAGTGCATTTGACTAATTGCACAACTTTCTCGAGTCTATTATTATATTCTACATATTTTCTGCAGGCCCAATTTCAGTATCTCAGCCACATCTTATCAGCCCAAGGTCCCTCTGTGGATAAAGACAAGCTAAAGTCATGCTGGACTGGCCAGTGCCTCAGTCTCTTCAAAGCCTACGTGATTTTTTGGGCCTCACAGCCTACTACATGTGCTTCACTGCAAGCTATGCCGCAATAGTCGGCCCACTTACTGATCGATTATGAAAAAATGCATTCAGATGGTCTAACTCAGCCTCTGCCGCATTTGATCAACATTAGCAAGCCATGACAACGGCTCCGGTCTTGGCCCTTCCAAAATTTTCCCCGTCATTTACCATTGCTATTGACGCATCCAGAGTAGGAATAGGTGCTTTAACGACCCAAACCTAGTTGCTGGCTTGCCACCACTCACGTTAGATAATTATAGTGAACTGAATCGTTATAAAATGTCCACAAATCTCACAAAGAACTGATATAGGAGGACGTTGCACGTGCCATCCTCTATCAACGATGGCACCCAATGGCTTATTTTAGCCAAAAGCACTCTAGCTCGCATGCAAGTAGCCTCTACTTATATTCAAGGGAGATGCAAGCCATTGTGGGTATTGTCCAAAAATGGCGCCAGAACTTGTTGGGGCGCAAATTCTTTACTTGAACGTATAAATGTAGTCTTAAATTCATCAGGAACCAGAGAATACGAATGAGCAATAATTTTACGTGGCACAACAAATATAGAGCAAAAGTTGTGCTCGTCGTCTCTGTATGTGGATACGTCCACTATAAACATATTGTGGGGTACGTAAAAAGGAGGGTTTATTCTGGAGGGCCTTTAAATTTAGAGGCAAAATCAGATGGAAGACAGCTAAGGGGATATGCATTCCCCTGCTCCACCATCCATGATGGGGATAACGTTGGCTATCGTGTGTATATATATATATATATATATATATATATATATATATGTATATATGATGATGATGATGATGATGATGATATATGGAACCTGCATGTTACTCGCTACAATTTGTCAACTGCAACTGGGGATGACCCCTCACTGAGTTAAGCACTATTTCACAATTACGTCATCATGAAGCCCATGAGTGACGAACCAACCATCAATTCCCTTTTCTTTTATAATTTTGGTATTCTTGTTACTGAAAAAATTAATTAACATAAGACAATTAGAAATCCTCTATATCTATTAATTAATTAATCAAGCATAGGAGAACAATATAATGAGTTCGTGCAATTCTTAAATTGGGTACAAAGAACACTCACACTATGTGCTTTCTTGGCTTAGTTTGAATAAAGAAATAATTATAATTAAGCTCCAGAGATAGCTTATTAAGGTGCAAAACCATTAGTCAAATATAGTTAATTTCTAACATTTGTCAAACATGAAGAAGTACTTTTGTTATGTTATATGTGTTAATGAAAAGATAGTCATACATACACTTAGAGGGTGTTTGGCCTTGTTTATTTGGTACTTATAAGTACTTAAATAGTAAAATATATGTGAGCGGGTGCTTTTTTTTAGGTGTTTATAAGCATGTGAAAGAGTAGATCCATGTTGATAGAGGGAAGGATAATTCATTAAAATGCAGGAGCATTATGGAATGTCATTTTCAATATAGGTACGTCTACAATGAATCGCATGCAACCTCGCTATATATGTAGCTCTGGGCACTCGCACCTTTACACACACACACACACAAACACTAAAATCGTCCATGGCTTCAAAGCATCATTTCCGTCTCATTATCTTGGTCATTTTTCTGTCCAATATTATGTCTATCATCACCTTCTCTAATTCGCATACTACTCTACAGGCAGAAGATGAAGACTTGAGAAAGTGGATATCATGGAACCTTCAAAATTATCAAAAGAAGAAGCAGGCTGCTGGTGCTTATTATAGCAATTTGCAAGTAGTACGAAACCTTGAGATAAAGCTGCAGATTGCTGAGACCAACAAGAAGATAATCGTCGTTAACCAAGATGGCACTGGAGATTTCAACACTATCAAAGATGCCATTGATAGCATTCCATTACACAATACCCGCCGGCTACTATTCGACATCAAACCTGGTGTATATAGGTATACATACACACACACACACACACATATATATATAATATATTCTTTACGTAATATAATATATAGCATGTTTTCATTCATGTAAATTATTTAACTTAAAAATAATATTTATATATAGGGAAAAGATTACAATACCGAAGAGCAAGGGGTTTGTAACGCTGATGGGAGATGCAAGCAATCCACCAACAATCACAGGGAATGACACGGCTTCTGTAACTGGAAAAGACGGCATGCCTTTGAAGACATTCCAGAGTGCCACCGTCGCCGTTGATTCTGATTATTTTGTTGCCATCAACATCATCTTTGAGGTGATCATCTCGAGCAGTCCTAATTATTGCTATGTAATCCTATGATCATCATCAGTTGAATTAACATATGTTTATATTATAAACTGCGCCCTAAGCTAGCTACTTTTCAGTACCCAGCTAAAATAGATATATATCCATGGACGACGTGTATGGTGGTAGCTAAGCATATGAAATATGTAAAATATTTATATTCCTTCATTTTCTAAACGTTATATATTTAAGTTTGATTAATAAATGGAAATTATGCGTAATGTTATTTTTGCGTAAGAAAATTGTATGATATATATCTTGAAATTAATCTTTTTTTGGACGATATCTTTAAAGAAGTGTAGTGATGATGTTTTCCAAAATAAAGTGGTGCCTATATGAAACGTAGGAATCATTCCATATGATTATATTTTAAATACAAAGGATTTCATATATATGTCAATATATAAAACACCAATATAATTTTGTACTATGTGTGTTTAATTTATAGCTCCAAATCCATGGAACTTGATGAAGAATGGAGCATATGAGCAATTTCTACAACTTTGAAGGTTGGCCATTAATTTTCCATGCATATAATATATATATATATATAAAATACACTTCCTTATAATTATATGTACATGGATCTAGTAGCCCCCACTTAATTTGTTGTCGAGGAATGTTTAGTACACTGAATTGCGTAGAATTAATGAAAATGATCGTATTCCAGCTTTTTCTTATGCTTAAATATATGAGTATGATGATAATATGTTAAATGGAAGTTTGCATACGCATTCCACGAACTTGTAGTTTAATTTCCCACTAATTAATTAAAGGCCTCAACAACTCCATCTTCGCCCAGCCCGGCCCGTTCCTTCCCTGGGTCTCCCGCACATGAAATCATTCGCCGGGGGCGGCATTATATGTTTTGCTATTCTTGATCTTAATTAGCTATGATTTTAACGTCCTGCATCGGTCGCTGCATGGTTTGCTGTATATACACTTAGGCGTGAATATAATGTTTTTTCAAGCAAGAAGAACAGAAAAAATTTGAAGCTTTTGTGGGGCTAATTAATCAAGTGAGGTTTGTAATAATTAATTAAGCAGAACACAGCTCCGCATGTGGTTGGAGTGCTTGGAGGACAAGGGGTGGCACTTCGAATATCTGGTTCAAAAGCTGCATTTTACAATTGCAGTTTCTATGGCAGCCAAGACACCTTGTATGATCACAAGGGGATTCACTACTTCAATAATTGCTTTATCCAAGGTTCTGTTGATTTCATCTTTGGCTATGGCAAATCCCTCTATGAGGTCAGCTACCTAGCTAGATTTGAGTTTTACAACTAATATATTTTTACATATATAATGTAATGGGATCAGATTCTTGAAACTTTTTTTTTTTTTGGATATATATATATATATATATATATATATATATATATATATATATAGAATTGTGTTTTGAATTCTGTGGCGAAGAAGGTGGCCTCGCTTACAGCTCAAAAGCGATCAAGGACTTCAATGTCAAGTGGATTTTCGTTTAAAAACTGCAACATAACAGGAAGCGGGCAAGTGTATCTAGGGAGGGCATGGGGTGATTATTCCAGGGTGGTGTTTTCCTACACCTACATGGACAATCTTGTTCTTCCTCAAGGTTGGAGCGACTGGGGCAAAAGGAGCCGCGACAAGTAATTAATTGATTAACTCTCTAATCTATAATTATCGTATCATTTAATTATCATTTAACACCATCATATATATATATATATATATATATATATATCTAATTTCATCTACCAGCTCGTGTGAGTTAATAATTGCCATGATCATCAATTTGATGATGACTACTAGTCGTTTATTGTTTTTAATTTTGTAGGAAAGTGTATTATGGAGAGTACAAGTGCAGTGGACCAGGAGCCAATGTGCAGGGAAGAGTACCGTGGGCACATCTGCTGACTGATGAAGAAGCCATGCCATTCATTGGGAGTTCCTATATCGATGGAGAGACTTGGCTTATCAACCCTCTTGGCAATTGATCCTCTACATATATCAACTTAATTTAGATTTGCTCTGAACAAACTATTATGTCTACAAGCAATATTGATCTCTACGATGAGCAAATTAAATTTGATATATATATATAAAATGCAGGGGACAATGTATGTCGTGTTGGCCAAGATAAAATAAGATTCATATTAGTTTAAGATCTTTCCTATATATGGACGACAAAGAAAGAAAAAGGGGGAAGAAATTAAAACTACACCACCTTCAATGTGAAAACCAAAAATGGAAATTAAATGCTTTTAGGCTTTAGCCCAAATAAAATGATATATTAATTAAGTAATTATACGTCTTAAAATGCTACTTAAGCACATGGAAGTGAATAATGTACATTTACAACTTAAGCATCATAAGATCAAGCGTATATTTCCCCGGCCTCTTTCCTTTGGCTCTTCTCAATGTAATATAATTTATATACCATATAAATTAGAAAATTTTGACATTCAAATACATAATTTTTGTACAATACAAATAAAGAGCCAGAGGTAAATAGATATGCAGATAACATAAATAAAAATACGACGTTACTGGTTGTCTAAGGCCAGATAAAGCTCCCAAGCTTCTTCCAATAGGTTTGAAAATCTTGATCCACGTTGGACAAATACCAGCCGTAGTAGTGATCGGAGTAGAAGATGCTGGTGGGTGGCATATTCAAGAGTGCTTTTTTGCCATTAATGCCACTGTTGCCATGATCATCAGTATTCATCATCCCTTTCTCCACAGCCTTCGGCTTCACACCGCCATGGATAATACTGTCAGGGCTGCTCCCACTAACAATGGCTTCCAGAAGCAACACTAGCGATGCCATGCTTGCGCTTAATTATCGATCACCTCCTCCTGATGATGATCAATCCGTCACTACTCTAAATTAATTAATTGTACTACTGTTGCTTTTAAACCATTATATTTTTATATATTATCGCTGTTGTAGGTACTGTATTTTCCTCCCGGCCCCCAACTACTCGCTCGAGAACACGAAAAGAGTCTGGAATTAGTCAGTGCACACACCTCTCTTGTTTGCTTTACTTACTGGTGAATTGAATGAATATCTTTTGACCCCAAAAAAAAAAAAGAAAAAAAAAAGAATGAATATCTGTAACCTTAAGAAATTACTATATCACCCACTTCACTTGTATGTAAATTCATGCAAATGTTGTGTGAGTAATTCGATCTCATATAAGGCATGATTGGAATTTTCAGGGACCGTGCCTTTTAATTTTCTTCGAGGTGGAAGAAAGATAATCTCGTCATCTACAAGAAAGTATAAGCTTTGGTGTGAGATTCTTCCAGGCCAAGCCTAAATTGCATGTAAGTTTCTTCAAGTCGTTCATCTGCACGTTCACCTTTTTTCTTTGCCAGATTATAAAGTCAAACTTGGCATTCTAGAAGTCACCATAAGCAGACGAATTAAGGCACTCAACTTTCCATTGTTAGGATTAACGGCTAATCCATTCTTGGCCACTGTGCAGGATTCTGGTGCAATTGCCACACCTCATCCACATTGACTAAACAGGGAATTAGTGATTGTTTGGATTGGCTCTTTTTTTTTAAAAAAAAAAAAAGTTTTTCTTAAAAATCATTTAAAAGAAAAATTTTTTTTATAAGCTAAATTGAGCATTTGTTATTTTAGAGTTTGGATTTTTTCTAAAATCTAATTCAGATACTTATTGTTAAAAACACAAAAAAAAAAAAAAAGTACTTTCTATGAAAAAATCAATCCAAACAAGTCTTGGGCTGGGCTAGTCTCGTACAATGTATTATTGAGGGCCCTTACGATCTTGGAGGTAGACATACATGGACATGTTACAATACATGGTAATGAAGCAATTAATGCTACATGCAGCAAGAAGTAATCATTTTCCCATAGAAGGGCTTATAAAAGTAGACCCTCAATTTTCTCATTCTCTCTTTGCTAGCTACGCAAACAAAAACTAGCTAAGCCAGGGGAGTGCTCCTACGTACACAAAACCTGCCCCTCATCAATCTCCAACTGGTAATTATATATTGAAAAATGTACGTACACACCCGAGTACTCTTTCATCATCTGCCTCACGTACATTTCTTTTCGTAAATAAGCAATTTCGCAAATTAAGCCAGGTGATGTATAGATGAGGTTACATTTCTAACTTTCTGGCTTATGATCATCATCATCATCGTCATCAAGAAGTAAATTATGGCAAGCGAATAAGTCGAGGCGACGGACGGCCAAACGTAGGGTGTAGAGAGCTTTCTTGTAGTCCCCCCAGGTGAATGGCTTGTAAAGACATGGAGTGTGGGCAGACACCATTTGCGGGGGAGGAGATACCCAGGCGCTTAGTGCTGGTGCTCCAAAATACATCATTGACAATCTGGGCTTTCTTGAATTGTTTGCTATTACCCTATGCCTCACGCTCTGAAACCTCCCATTTGTCAACGCCTGCATTTTATTTATACATCAACAAACAGACCATAGACGATACATGTTAATTAGATCAGTAAAAAAGAAAAAAAACCATAGGAAAAGAAAATTACACAAATACTAAGGCAGGCTAAGCTAGGATGCACCCACCTGGAATGCATCACCAACAAATACACAAAATGCAGATGGATCAGGGGGGATTGGGACCCACAATCCGTCGGGAGAAGAGATTTGAAGGCCGCCAACGTCGTTGGATCTCATGATTGTCAAGATCTGAGGGTCAGAGTGCTCTCCGAATCCAATTCGAGTGTTGTTTGCACAAGAATGTTGTTGATGACGATGATGGCCCTGGAATATTGTAGATGGTGATGGTTGATCATAATTAATGGGAGGATAGTGATTGATCCTGAAGCAGGAGTCGCTGTTGACGTCTGTGATGAGCCTACTAAACACGGATTTATCTCGGAGCCACAGCCCTTCCCCCACTAAATCCAGGATCTCAGATGCTAGCTTCCTCACTCTTCCCACATAATCATTCACAGCACGGCTGCCAATATATGCAACAGCAATTAAGCTTCTAAGTCAAAAACATATATAGATGTGCATACTGCTACTCAAATATGCTCTCATTTAATCCATTCAATTTTATTCATACACGTACACATATATACATATACATATAAATAAGCATCTGTTATCTTCAGATTATACATACATAGGTCCAAGAAAGACAGCAAGCGACCTATATGTATATATGTTTCCTTTTCGTTGCTGATGTAGCTTGTTGTCGTAACAAAATGGGACAACTATGAACTAGCTACACACTGCCTGCAATTTTCTCTCAAAGAAAGTTATTTTAATATTAATTGACGAGTCCACTAGTGTATGATATTAATTAGCAAGACACGTGGCTACCCTACATCGCAGCAAAAACACGTGTACAAGTTAATCCTTGATACTAATTATGGTCAACTGACTTATGTGTTTGGTGAAAAGGAGGAATGTATTAGGGAAGTATCAAGTCACATTGTCACATCACATTATTGCATTGAACTTGGGTTTGTCGAGCGGGAGTAGTGAAAAAGTCCTACCAACAAGTTGTTGGTATTTTGGTGTCTTTTTCACATACAATATATACTTGAATAGACAGACGACTTTGTCTACGTGCACCTCAAAATGCGGTAGTATGATGATCGGCTACGTTGTCTTTATAATGTGTACATGTCGAATGCACGTAAGAGTAGTACCTAGTACGTATTTAACTGTAAATTAATTAAATTACCTGAATTTTGTTGGGTCGTGGGAAATGGATTTGGATCGCTCGCAAACTGAAACAGGATTGGCTTCGAGAAGAATATACTCAAGTTCACCCTTGTCGCCATGGAAGCCAATGTTTTTGCAGCCATATCCGAAAGGACTAGGTGGCCCAGCTCTTTGCTTGTCCGAGACTGGTTTCGCGAAAAAATCCAGGCCTTCTCTTTCCATTGTCACGATTGTTTGTTTCGGCATGCCATGATCGACCACCTTGAAGAATCCAAACTCTTCACATGCTTTTACCATTAGCTCAGAGAGCTTAGACCTCTCTAAAGAGAAATCAATGGTTGGAATGCCCACTGCTCTCGTCTTTCGTCGCCCTCGTACCGGAGTTGAAGATGACACAACCATGCTAACTAGCTTTCTGTGTTTTTTCTTTTCTTTTTATCTTTTTTTGATAACAAAAGTTCAATATATGAAGTAATATAGATAACGCCTGGAGATATATGTTCAAAACTAAGTTGGTCAAAGGTGGAAGGAGAATGTGAACTTGAAGTTGGAGAACAGGGCCAGGTTCCATGGTTGTGGTCGCGCTCTTAAATACACAACGACAAACCATACGAGAGAGGAGAATGGGGAGCGTCGCCCTCACCATTCTGTACTTTATTAGTTAATATTATATTTATTAGTTAACATTATATTATATAAAAAACTATTGACCAAGGAGCCGATTGCACCAAAACTAACTAAAAAGTCTAATAATAAGTTAATTATGTCCCATAAGATTAAGGGCCCGTTTGGATTGAATATTTTCAAAAGTGTTTTTTTAATAACTTTTGAAAATTATTTTTTTTTTTTAGATGTTGAAAATTTTGACTTTTAAAAAGAACTATATTTGATCTTTTTTCAAAATTTTAGTTTTTTTGAAACCAAATCAAATAGTTATTGCAAATTTAATATAACTTTTTCAAGAAAAAAAAAAAATTTCCTAAAATAAAGCCAATCCAAACAGGCCGTAAGTAAAGTGGAAAGGTGCTAATTAATGGCTTGTGGTAACTAATTGATTCTTTTATTCAAAATACGTTCTGTCTGCCCAAAAAAAAAAATCAAAATCTGTTTTGTTTTTTTTGTATTTAATTTTATTTTTATTGAATTAAAATATGCATAATTGGAACTTGCTGTTATGTTATAATTAAGATTTTCAATATTAAAATAATTAAATATAATCTTGCCCAAATTTAAATAAATTTCTTGTTGACTATGAAAAGTACTAATAATAACAATACTAACACTTTGGACTAAATTTTTTAATAATTTAATAAAAATTTGAGACGGAAAATTTTCTATCTCAATTAGAGACGGAATTTTCTGTTTCAAAATTTGAAATGAGGGTTTTTTATACGAAAATTTTATGTCTCAAATTCAATTTGAGATGGAATTTTCTAAGTTTGCGACAGAAAATTTTCGTCTCAAATTCAAAAATTTTTTGTAGTGTAACCACTCGTTTGGATTTTTTTCAAAGCGCTTTCTTTAAAAAAAAGTGATTTTTTTTGGGAAATTAAAAAAGTTAACTTTTGAAAAAAAAAACTGTATTTAAACTCTTTCCAGAATTCTAGTTTTTTAAAAAACTAAGTCAAATATTTATGGTAAAAAAAATACCTTTTTGAAAAAAAAAATTTTTTTTCTTTAAAAATTTCCATTCAAACGAACACCGATGAAAAATTGTTATTTTTATCAGAAGAGTTGCTAATGATAGAAGCAATTGGTAGACAGGAGCCACTAATTAGGGGGTGCGCAGAAATCAAAGTATACATGCATGCATGAGAGGAGCCTAATTAATTAGAAGAATCACTATTATTATGGCCGGTATGGCATCAAAATGTATATTTTATTCACAATTAGTAAAGTGATAAAAAGGTACCACAAGAGAGAGAGGAAAAAAGAAAGAAAAAAAAAAGGGTGATAAAAAGGTGGGAAACAACATTATCAAGTGCAAGGAGATGCTAATTAACGACTTTTGATTCAAAGGAAAGCCGCCCCATGCATGATGCTCATCACATTATCCGGATAATTTATCAAGGACATGAATCATTAATCATTTACGCAACCACTTAATTCCTTTATAATATATGATTGACTTTTGTTGGATGCATCCTAGCTTGGCCCCTTCACCTATGCACGTAGTATGCCCTGATCGATCATTATTGCTCTCTCACGTGTATTTAGCTTATTATAAACTAAACCCACTTCTCTCTCTGCTAAGGATATTATATGTGGCCGGGCCGGGGAAAATGGCATGTATAATTATTTAATCGTTCTCAAGACTCAATTGATTCTCTTGGATTTAATGGCTTATTAATTTGCACATGCATGAACAACTGATCTAAGGGGCGACACCTGTCATCGTATATATTATTTGAAGGAAAACTATACATATATGTATGTATATATAGATTATAGTTATTTTGGGTATTGAGTTGAACATGTTTGGAATATATGTCGGGAATATTAATCGGAAGGGTGAGAAGGCGGCAAGTATTTTCGGTAAGCTCAGAAAGGTGGAGACCAGCTTTAGGACATTGATTGATACATATACTGGCAAACTTAACGCTGCATGTTTTAATCTTGTCTGCTCTGCTTGGAATCTTGTTGTTTGCCATCTTCTTCGACAAAAAGGAAAGCAAAACGCGTACAAAGTCAAAGATTTTAACGTTCAACTGTCATACCCAAACAGTGTTTTAGTCGTCCCCCTCGTTTACATTCACCCAATGCCAATTGTTTGACTCATGAGAGATTTCACCCATTTGAGACTAGTTCTTAGAAAGTCTCTTTCAAATCACACATAGACGAAGCACGTATGGGGCCAATGATCAATTTTTGCAATAATTCTTTTACTTTGCGTTATGGTATTTTCAAATCATTAAACTTGTATTAGATTATTATATTAAACTTGTATTAGAGGTGAGATCACACATGCATTATTATGCCTGCCACTATATGTTGTGTGTGTGTATATATATATATATATATATGCATATATATATGTCAAATACAAGTAGGTACCTCTGCAGCCTGCTTGCAAGTGTAAGAAAAACAATTCTGCCGCTTTGTACAGTTTAGTCAGACTTACTAGCACTATTTTACACTGTATTTTGTTGATTTCATTTTGTCAGGAATCTATATTAATTAGTATAACCAAAAAAAAGAGTTGGATCTAAGTCATTAATTTAATAATATAACACTAAGCTGACTAATTATGCAAACGTCATGCGCAACTATGACATGTGCTCGTCGTCTAATTGTACCGAATCAAATGAAAAAGAAAATATTACTAATCATGAGTGACTACTTTAAAAATCTAAATTATTTATTAGAGAGGAATAAGTGAATAAAATATCCAAAAGCTTTTAGTTGCGCCGGGGACGGCCGGCCGGCCGAGACAAACTTGGGAAAATCATGTGCATTTTGTACTATTTGCTCCATCGGGAATCAGGTTAGGTCCACCTCATGAATTAATTAAAACGAAGAAGAATAGTCAATAGGTGGGAAGTGGGAACCCAGACCAAACAGAGCATTTAATTAACTGGTGTATCTTTGCAAGCTACACACCATTGGAATTCAAATTGTATTGTTTGCAGCTCAATCATTCACTCATACTAAATTATGCAATAGTGCATCGTATCTCGTTAATGACTACATCATGATTGCTCATCATAAACAAAAAGTTATTCAAGTTCACATCCCCCGTCCTTATCTCTAATATGATCACACTTACGCTATATTTTGAATAAATTTATTATAAGATGTTAATCTTATTTATGTAAAACATACAATATTTAGTTGACAATAAACTAGTTAATTGTAGGTTTATGATGCTTCTTTTACTGTATGATTATTGTATACTAAAAGACAATCACAAGGGTAATTTCGTCCAAATTGTAATTTGTAACTCGTTCAATTGCAATAAGATGGTTATACATCACGTTATTTAATTCGCACTTATAACTCACAGTGTGAAATCTAAAAGTATTCTCTCTCTCTCTCGTGTTCTTGGTGAGAGAGATCTTTTAGTTTTTCTCGTGTTTGGGCTGAGCCCGAGACACCATGTTCTTGGCTCAGCCCTACCATGGCTTGATCTATGTGTTATTCGTTCCTTCTCTGGATTTTGTGTTGTGGTGCTTTGTACATTTTTCTTTGGTTGGAGTTTTAGTGGCATCCGATGGTTGTTGTGTCTCCTCCCCTAATGATGTGGTATTTCGTACGTGGATCTACGCTATTCATCTTCCAACACCCCAAATCTCGTGTTGTTGAAGGCTTGCTTTGATGGGCACTCTTGTATTCGTTTTGTTTCTGTTGCACAAAGGTGAAAATAGACTTTAGCTCCACCTGTTTTAGCCTGTGGATCTAGAGGGTTTGCTCTTGTGGTTAGAGTTTTTAGATCATCTAGAGTTGTATCTTCCTTGGCCCAATCTTTGTCCAATCTAGTGGGTATCGCTTTATCCACTTTGTTGACATTTGTCGTTTGTTTTTGTGTGTTTATTGTGCTGCTAACATTTTGGTCGGATATTTTAGAGTTTCAAGCAAAGTTCACCTCCTTGGTAGTCGTGAAAAGGATATTGGTGGTTGGTGAGGCAATGATCAGCATTTTGCTGACGGGAGTGGTGCCTTCATTGTCATCGCTGGTGTTTCTAGACATTGGAGTGGAGCTGGACCTCGGTGTGTTGTCTAGGGTTCCGTTGTGTTTGTGTTTGTTTTGGCCCATTTATCTTTGGGTTTTTTTTTTCCCTACACTAGTGTGTTTGTGTTCGGTTGGAGTTTATTTGGCCTATCTATGTGTTTTTTGTCTATGTTTGTATTTGGTCTTGGCCCAATTAATGTAATTTGTTGGTAAGTCATTATGTAATGGGATGTATCTTTGTGCATTCTCTTATTATTTAATAATATTATTTTCTTTTTCTCAACAAAAAAGAATTTGCTCTTATTATTTTATGTCTAAAAGACCCTTCATTGAAATTACCTTCTTAGTTAGAATGTTCAAGAAACAATTGTATAGGGTCATTATTGTCTTTTAACCACGTTAGTTCTTTCCCTTCGAGAAATCACATCCGTTCTTTCTCCATCGCTTGTTGCATCGTCTAGAGACTACAGTGCTCTCTCCCTCTCTCTCTTATCTTAAATACAAAATTATTTATTAACACAAAACGTTTGAGATGAACAAATTTGTGATTCTAGTGAAATTTACTAAGTAAGGTAATCATATGTGCGTTTTCTCTTTGAATTTTTTGCTTTAAACAAATAATCAAATTTTCATTTATGAGGTTTTGGGTATTGTTCATGACCCTTTTTTGGGTGAAGGGTGGGGTGGGGAGGGGGCTATTTGGGGTTACGGAGGAGGAGAAGATTTACAGATAGATGTCTTGTCATTCCTTTTTGGGTTGAAACAATGATTATTTTTTTTTTAAGATCACTGCCCTCAATATTAATATTGGAAAATATTTTTTATTTTATAATTTAAGCTGCAAAAAATAATACTATAATGACATGACAAAGCAATTTGCAAACTAATGCTAATTTTGGTCTATAATGCTAGGATTGCTAAATATGTTTGGCATACTTTTAGAGTGATGAGTACAAGTTACAGTTGATAATGTTGATGGTTCCTCTGAAAAGAAATGTATCTTTATTTTTTCTACTTACTTATAGGCTTTTGTTGTTTAATCACATTTGTACTTTTTCTTATCTTTTTTCCTCTTTTATTTGTATTTAAATGTTCATAGTATGTCCAAAAGACAAAAGCAAGAAGTCTTGTCCTTGTTGATAAATCTGTTTAATGAATTATCCTTGTTGATAAATCTGTTTAATGAAACATTAGAACAAGAAAATTTAAAGGGATGGTCTATTTTCATCATATTTGCAGCCTGAAACGTGGATTCACATTGTAAATTCTTATGACCATGATTGGAAGGTTTTTTTTTTTCAGTTAATCTAACAGGGTTGAATTTCATCTAAACTAACAGGTGTGTGCACTCGTGCACATACACACGATGATGTAAAAACATATATCCTTGAGTGTAATCTTACTGTCTTTAACAGAGAAAGAAGTTTAGGTGCAGACCTCTAATTCTTTTATGGTAGTTTCGCGTATAAGCTGACTATGATGAATAGTACTGTCACGTAATATATGAAACTTGTGAAGATTAATCTTTTTGATAGTTAAGTATCCATTGTTGAAGTTATGTAATATAGTCAAGCAATTAAATAGGATATAGTCATGTAGAAGAAAGGAGTCTAATATAAACGAAGACTTGTTTTAACTGTTCATGTGCTCTCATCTTGCCCTCTAAAAGTTGTTCTCTTACCATTGTTCCTTCAAGTTCAGGAAGTGGTATCACATAAAAATGTTTAGCCACTTCATACTTTATTTCATATTAATGTTCGATGACTTCAATGATAGGCTAACTATTTTATTCTTCCTAAGGTAGATCTGTAGCAAGATCTTAACCATACTTGCAATTACATGTGAAATATGTGCCTTTTCTTTGGGGAGTTCTCCCACATCTATGCTATTGAATTAATTCCATCTACTTCATCTTTTAAGGGTGATCTAATTCAGATTAAAAGTTTTGGAACCTAAGTGTCCATGAACCTGAACTTCTTTAGCAAATATGTTCATAAAAGATAAAGGAGCAGTTTTAGCACCAGATTTTTCTTGCTTGGTGGTTGACAACAAATGATTGATGCTTATATAGTTATATTTGTTCATAAAGTCTCCCATAATCTTGCTTTTATTGTCTCTCACAAATTATCAAGCAAAAGTTTCATTAGCTTGAAACTTTATGCCCAAGATTTAAAGTGCAGGTGCTTTCATTTTCCCATGTATTTGTTTAATTCTGGCTTCAGAATCTTCGCATAAACTATAGTAGCTCTTGTGTTCTCTTAGCCTATGCTTTGCTTCCAAATCTTTAGCACCTTTTCATGTTTGCCCGATCTTGAACTCTGATGCCATTTGTTGGGAAATTGATAGACATGCACATGCACATCCATGTATAATAGAAACACACCCAAGTATCAATCAATACAATAATATAGCGTGGTTTGGTGCTCTACTTACGTCAACAAAGTAATTCACAATTTATTACTCAAGAATTAATAACATGTATAGTTTTTGCACAGATTATTAAAACTATAGAAAACCACCTTACATGACTTTATTCACAGAGAAAAATCTAAACCCTCTTGAATTGTATTTTTCTAGCAAAAATTAGGGCTATCTCTCATGATCTCAAGGCTCACCATCACCCCCGTATGGTTTAGCCCATAAACCATATGTATTACAAGCTGGAATCTTTCTATCTATAGAAGAAAGTACTTCAACTTGTTTTCTGCTTTAACTTGTTTCCTAATTTGTAAGAATTTGGATTTTGAGGCATAACACATACTTTTTTGTATTAATCCCAATAATTCCAGAAAACCATTCATATAGTAGTTGTGTATGATTTATAAACTTATTTAAATTAGTCTTTATATAAAAAATAAATAAAACAATGTAGATGAATTTTTGAATAAGTTTGTAAAATTTCAAGGACTAAATTGACCTATAAAAATAGTGGGGGCTAACTTGAATAATACTGTGAAACATTAAAAACTAATTAATTTAATATTTTAGAATAATTGATGGGAACTAATTCAAAAAATTACAATACTGTTTTTAGACTTTTATGTAATTAACCCTTAATAAAAAAAAAGAGAAAAAAACAGTGTACTCGTGGCCATCCCCGATAAAAGTTCCTTTTATTATCAGAGAAAAAAAACAGTGTACTTTTGGCCATTCCCAATAAGCATAACGAGACATGCTGCCCTGATTTATCCACTGAACTAATTACTTAATTAAACAAAACATAAAAAATAAAAATTAATCATGGGATGTTAAGCTGGCATTATAATGGATAGATAGATATTTACAGAATACTGTATGCATTATATATATATATATATATAACTTTTGGGTGACCGAAATTAAGCTATATATAAATATAATCGATTGTTACGGAAAATAATTGGAAAATATAAAAGAGATATATGAATAATAAAATAAAGAAAGAAAATATAAAAGAAAGGAGATAATTTTATTATTTCTTTTGATATTTAATACAATTTTTACAATGCAAAAACCTGAATTTATATTTAGAGTTTAAATAATAATAAATTAGCTCAAAAATAATATTCACAATAATTTAATAATTTTAGAACATTGACCCAAATTTTGTATTCCGATTTAGTTTTGATGAATGCTCTCCTAAAAGAGCTCAAGTAAATCAAACGAGAAAAGCATAAAAGTTGGGCCGGAGAGACTGACTACTAGTCACCCGGAAGAGGTTAGCGAAAGCTCTAACTCACAGTTTTAATAGCCGAGTATGGTTGAGAACCATCGTAAGTGGTACCAGAAACGAGAAAAATCAACATTTTCAGCCTCAAACATGCATACGCAATAAAATTATAAGAATAAAATTATAAACTCAATCTCATATTTAGATTTCTCCAAAGAGGAAAAAGGTTGTGGGGGGGGGGGGGAAGATAAAAGAACTTGATAGTTGGAAAGAAGAAAGTTTTTAAGGGAGGGGCAGGGGTGAGACTTTTTAATTTAGGGAAAAAAAGAAAAAACAAAGTCAGTGTAATTTTATACCCAACTCCCCAAATCGGACGGGTCGTCGCCTGCAAGATTCAGGTAATTTGTGCTTGAAATTAGCTCTGTCATTGCATTTGAAGAAGGCTCTAAGGTTTTTTTTTTCTTTTTCTTTTTTAATAAAACAAAACTCTAGGTTTTCAGGAGTATTTGTGCTGAAATTAGTTTTGTCATTGCATTTGAAAAAAGGCTCTGAAATTTTTCGTCATTTCTGATATATGTATGTATGTATGCATTTGTTAACAAAACCCTAGCTTTTCAGGAGTAGCTCTGTCGGGCATGGATGCGAAGGACATATTAGGATTGCCCAAGAATTCACATCCTCTACCACAGGAAAAGAAATCCAGACCTCAGAAAGAATCGCAAAGGAAACCAGATGGCATTTCGCGAGAAGTAACTACTTCTTCTTCTTTCTACTCTCTCAATTTTCTTCTTCTTCTTCTTCTTCTTCTTCTTCTTTTTTTTTTTTCCTTTTTTCTTTTTTTGGGTGGCTTAGTTGAATTTTTTTTTTTTTCTCTCCAGGTTTATGCTCTCACTGGAGGATTGGCGCCTCTCATGCCTTCGATTGAATTGAAACGCAAGACGCAACCAGAGAATGAGAAGGTCTTTTCTTACATTTGATTATTGTGGTTTAATGCTTGGTTTTCTTGCATTATCTTGTAGCATTGTAATGTTGTAACCAAATTATCTCATAGGTTCGTTTGTAAGTTGTTGGCATCTTCAGTCACAAGGTTTTTACCTGATAACTCTCACTCTTTCATCAAAGCAAAAGCTATAAATTTGGCTCCTTTCATAGGCTATTGCAAAAGCCTTATCAAGCTATGTTTACAACAATACAACTATCATCATACTTACCATAAGAACTCTGTCAGCTAATTGGAGCTCAGTAGACATGTAACTTTGTCTTTTTATCCCTTATTTACTTGAATTCTGCTACTTTTAGTTCAATTTTTTTTTTTTTTGGCTGAGGTATCTCCTTCCGCTTTCTTGTTAATTAGTTATTAGATTGTTTCATTACCCAAAGGATGGAATGCTGACCATGAAACAAAAAAGTGGGAATGAAATACTTACAACAATATCATTGGATCTGTCCTTTCCTCAGTTATCTCCTTCTGGTTTCATTTTAATAAGTAGTCAATTTTTTCATTACCCTATGAATGGAATACAGGCTATGGAACATTGGAATGAAAAAGTGGGAAAGAAATACTCTACTAATAATAATAATAATAATGTTGAAGTCCTCCCTTCCACTAACAAGAAGAAACTTTATGTTTGCTTCAGATTACATGGCAGTGGCTTCCATTTACAAATTCTGCCAGGAAAGATAACTTGCAGCTTTGTCATTGGGTATACTTTACGCCATCATCTTTCATATTGCTTGTAGAATTATTTGGACATCTTCTTTATAAAGTTCCTCACTTGTTTGCTCTATTAGGTTAGAGTTGTAAATGGTGTTCCCCCAATGGGCGACTATTCCTTTGCCAAGTATAACAAGGTATATTGAAGGATTTTTCAATTGTCATGAGGACACTCCATTTCCTTTTCAATATCATTTTATTTGCCACAGAATTTTGTCATTTGGCTGTATAGCTTTCTCATGTTTCCCCTATGTATTAATCTAACTTGTGTACTTGACACTTGCAGTCCGTTGACACGATTAAGTACACAGAGGAGGAGTATGAGAAATATCTGACTGATCCTGTAAGTATCAGCTTGAAATTGTGTATTCATACTCTCATTGCTGGTGTTGTGTGGGCTTATTGGCGATTACTATTTTGATTTTATCAAGTATAATATGCAATGGAAAGGGAAGGAACAAAGATTATTTATGTTGACTCGTGTTAATTCCTGGTTATCTTTGAATTGTACTGGAACTTCAATCCATTTGGAGACAGTTGGGTCTTGAAAAATAGATTTTACGGTAAATCTCTCATCTGCTGAAGGCTGGAGCTGCATAAAATGTCAAAGGATGCCTCCAGCTAATTCTTTCAAATTGCAATCATATGTTTCCTAAACCTGTTACTGATTGTTTAGGTATAATGTGTCTGTTGGTTAAAGTGTCTCCAATATGCACCTTTGTGGCACTTACCTAGTGGTTAGTGGTGGATATTTGAAAATAGAGCCGGTCACTGGTGTTGTCTCTCCAAGTACTCTACTAGACCATTGTCTTGTACTCATAAACGGGAACAGAATGAAATCTGATGGCTACTCTGATAATTGAAAAAATCAAACACGTAGGGCTAACATCAGCAGATAGTGGACCTTGACATGGAAGCTGTTTCATCTTGAACCTTGAGAAAAAGAAACCCAATCATCTTTGTCAGTTTTCTGAGCCCAATTCTTATTGCAACTGAAATGAAAGTCATATGTCCAAAGATGTTCAGCATTATGAGCATCATTCTTAACGATCCTATTAACACAATAAATAAATAAACCAATATCCTCTCTACAAGCTTAAGCTTTTTAGATGAGGTGGTAACTCTAACTTGGTATCATAATCTAGAAACCAAACGGTCTCAAGTTCAATCCTTACCGCCACCCATTTAAAAAAAACCACTAAAACTGTTCATGTGCAAGCTTTAAACAAATTACGCTACATGTAAAGGGGCATGTTAACACAATAAATAAATAAACCAATATCCTCTCTACAAGCTTAAGCTTTTAGATGAGGTGGTAGCTCTAACTGTTCCTGTTCCTTTGGTGTATTCTTCTTACAATGTAAATTTATTCCTCTATTTGAAGCATGATAAGCATGGAATTGATTTCAGGTGTAGAACATTGTACTTTTCTTGGCATAACTTCATTTAGTTAAGATTGACCTCGTCCTTGTGCAACCATACTAATCAACTTGACTGCTCTTTTTTCTGATTAGATGTGGACCAAAGAAGAGACAGACCAATTGTTTGAATTGTGTGAGCATTTTGATCTTCGCTTCATCATAATTGCTGACAGATTCCCAACATCACGAACTGTTGAGGAACTGAAGGATCGTTATTACCATGGTATTTAACATATTGTCTCCACTTGTAGCATGCTTATTGTTCCTAACGTGAAGTTCATCCCACAGTTGCATGATGCCTAATCATGTTATGGCATGCCGTTAGTTCTGATAGATAGGGTTTTATTTATGTAGTGTCACGGGCTGTATTGATTGCAAGGGCTTCGTCTCAAGCTGATGTTGCTGGACATCCTCTGGTTAAGGTTTGGCAACACTAATGTTTTTTCTGCTCTTGCACACCTGCATTTTATCTCTGACTCTATAGACTACAGATTGTATGCGATCACTTCGTTTTGATTAGAATTTCACATTACCAAGTTCTCCGCATTTTTTAGTGTCTTGTATTGATGCAGGAGCCGTACAATGTTTCTCAAGAAATTGAGCGGAAACGTGCATTGTCCATGGTGCTTTCTCAGACAAAGCAACAAGAACGCAGAGATGCTGAGGTTTGCTTTTCCTTTGCATTTCTTGAGAGGCTGATTTTTTAAGTTTCTTGCAGCAACTTTCAGTAGACCTTCAGAGTTAGTATATGGCTCTTTTGTTGTTCTATGTTATCTTCCTTCCTTTCTTTTGTAGGTACTTGCTGAAGCCAAGAGAATAGCAGAAGCACGAAAGGCTGCAAAGGTGTTTGACATGGCATTAATCTCTCCTTCTATGTCTCTATTTAATGAAAGAACTGGCTTTTTCCTTGTTTGTTGTTGGTTTTGCAGATATATGATGTATTTTGTGCTTATGTTTTCAGTTTGTTCAGGCTGCAGAAGAGTCTGAGTTGGCTGTCATGTCAGATGCTGGTGTAGAAGGCGCAGAGAGGGGGATTGTTGCCAATGAAAGTGTCTCACCTTCTCCAAACACTCAGATTCCCTCTGCTTCTGTTGTACCTCCAGTCTCTGAAGTTGCTTCAACTTTGGCTTCTCTTCGTATGGTACGGTTTGATACATTGTTTTCCGATTAATCCTTCATTATCCTTCCAGACATCTATATCATTTTCTTATATTCTATGCAAAATTGCTTTATCTGGCATGTTGAGATAGGAGTCAACAAGCTAGTTTTTGCTTCTCCCTCTCCATCACATTAATTCAGAAAAATAATGCCCAGTATATCTTTGATTGATGCTACGCAAATTAGTTAAATAGGTTGTTATATGTAACCCACATGTTATCCTTCTGGCGGATAATGTTAGCTTCCAATGGGAGATGATGTAGGCACAGACTAGCACATAATTAGCTGCCTGTTGCAAGTTTTAGTAGTATGTGATTTGGGGGCAATACCATAGAGCTATCATGATAACTGCCTTTGCATGTGATTTTGAGAACTATGAATCCCTGAACAAAGTATCCAGGTTTTTGGGGCCTGCCAAAAAGCCCTTTGCCCCCCCACAATTTTTTTTTATCATTTCTGTTATTCTTTTCCCAAGTGTGTGTGGAGGTGGGGGTTGTTGGGTGGTGATGTTGAACTTCCGCTATTACAGTTTTGGAATTTTTGTTGTTCTCACTGACTCTGCACTATTTCAGCTGCGGGTGTACCTGAGGACATATGCATTAGAGCAAATGGTGCAAGCTGCAAGCTCATTGGCAGGACTTCGGACTATTAAACGTGTTGAACAGACTTTACAAGATCTTGGGGTTTGACTCTGATTGTAGCTCCATTATATTATATAAATTTTTGTTGAGTCCTTATAATGTAGCTTTGTGATGGATGTTTGTTAGTCCTCCCTGGGCTTTGGTTTTACCTCTACAAAGCATTCTTTATACAATTTGGTTTGATTCTTTGTTATGCTTGTTGGACCTCTGTATTGTGAATGTTGAAGTTCTGACCAAGATGCATCACATCAGAAAATTTTAAGACTTCTGAGGAAAATTTGTTTCTGTTCAATACTAACGTGCTAAATCACTTAAGCTATAAGCATATCTTGTTTGAGTGTCTTGAATGTGCTGCTTTAATGTATAATAACATTTGAGCACGAAGTTGAGAACAAGTTCATGGAGGACAGCTGAGTTTAAGAACATTAATGCATTATTTTCTGTTAAAAAGTACAAAAAGGTATTACTAGGTAAGAACTTCAAGAATGGAAAGGGTGTAAAGACCTAAGGCTGAGGCTTGAAAATGCCAAAAAAAAAAAAAATTGAACTCAAGGGAAGTTCTGAGCAATTAGGTATTACCAGGTAAGAACTTCAAGAATGGAAAAGGGTGTAAAGACCTAAGGCTGAGGCTTGAAAATGCCAAAAAAAAAAAAATTGAACTCAAGGGAAGTTCTGAGCAATTTAACAACATCAGAAATTAGTAGCAATTTGGTTTTCCATGTTTACCCCTGATTTTTGGCCTTTCTGTTGTTTTAAGGTTATGGGCCCAGGGTAACTGATTGACTATGTACATTTAGCTTTTAATGCTAGATTGAAGTTCTTATCTCTAAATTTAGTTTTTACCTTTCATTGTGTATCAATTAGATGAATTCACTGCAGTTTTTAACTATTGCAGGTCAATTTGAAACCTAAGGTCCCAACGAAGGCTGTTTGTGCAGAGCACCTTGAACTAAGAAAAGAAATATTGACTCTTTTGAACCTTCAGAAACAGGTAACCAGACCTTTTTCATCTACTTTCTTCTTCTTATTGATCTTCATGTAATTCTTAGAAGCGTCACTCATGTCGTGTAGAGCTGTCAAATGGCTGGGTTGTGTATGAAAATAAACCCATTGACTAGAAACTGTATGATTATTAAGAACCTGGTGGATCCTTGAACACATAGCTTACTAGTCTTAGTTCTTTCTGTGCTCCTGCCCTCTCCTGGACCGGGAGTCAGTTTTGGGGAATGGTGCTGGTGGCTTGCAAGGCACTAGGACGTTCCCACTTCTCAAGTTGAATAAATCAATAGTGCTTCAGCTGGATAAATTCCTGGAGTTTATCGAAAGGCGTCTACTCATTCAGCCTCGTTCTAGCCATCTCCATTACTCTTGGAGAATATTTTATTCCAACGTCAGATTCTCTATGGGGCTTTTTGTACTAACAGCCTCTTCAAGAAGTAAGTGAATGGGGTCAGTGTGGGGACTGTTTCCTACTTTTTGGCTGAGGAGAACACCCAGGTTTTTGGAGCAGGTCCTTTTTTTTTACTTAAAGCATCAATTATTTGTCCATCGAAACTTCTGACTGTAAATGGGCAATTCATCTTAATCAACAAAGTCTGTGCTATTGAATCCATCAATGTGGTCACTTTGGGTGGGTAGATTGTTACTGCATTTAAAGTTATTTTGTCCATTCTTATTTAACTTATAAGCTGATGTAATACTTTTTAATTATGTTCATATTTCCTGTAGTGTATTTCATTCTCAGTTTAATGTTAGTTCAAATCATCTCTTGGTTGAACTTTAATGTGGCATGACTTCTTTAGATCCTTTCTCTGGTCTAGTTTGTCGTAGCCTAATTTGGACTTCTGATGTGTAATGTGATGATGTTTGTTAATTAGTTGCAATACAAGGAGGCAGAAGGATCATCTTACCGTGATGGTCCATATGCTGAAACTCCTGGAACACCTCCTAAGGTTAGTGAGCTTTATTTTTATTTTACTTCTTGGACTAGTTTCCTTATTTCTTTGCATTTATTTTTTCTGTCAAATATCTCTTAGTGTTTCTACTATTTCATTTCGCTAAAAGTAGTTGGAAAATGTAGTATTTGTTGTTCTCTGCATACAGAGCTCTTATATTTGATTGTTAACAGCGTTCACAGCGAGGTATGGATCATGACCGAACATTTACTCCTGAATCATTCAGTTTTGGAGGTAATTATAAATGATGTGAACATTTGAGCTCTGATTTCAAAGTCTACATTTTATCTTTTGAAGTTGTACAATGCTATCCAATATTGTCACTCCCTCTCTACGCAATTAACATATTGGGTGAATTTCAGGGGAAAGAGTTGGCAAGAGGGATCAGAAGCGCAAGGTATGGCCTTTGGCATTGAATACATACAAACAAAACATATATGCATGCATTCTTTTTATACAGAATTTGCCATTAGTAATGCATTCCTTTGTGAAATTGGTTGTAAAGGCTCCTGGAAGATTATCGGAAGCTCCACCGTCGCCTGCTCAGTCCAAAAGGCCAAGAAAATTGAAGGCATCAGATGGATAATTTATAGGTACTACTTGCTTGGTTACCTGTACTTTTGATGCATTAACTGTCATCTCTATTAGGAACTTCACCAGATACTATCTGTTAGTTGATTCAGTTCTTTGAAGAGGTTCCATCATTGCTGTTTCCTGCATCTCCACGCCTCCCATTTTCTTTTCTCTTTTTTGTGTTTACTCGTCAGCTCCTCATTTACTGTTATCTGCGTTCTTGTTGAATTTTACATTACCTTTTGCAAAGCTGCCTAATTTGGCATCTTATTAACTCGGTAACATTGCAGGTAGCAGGAGACTGACCAGTATACGTAGCAGCAAGTGGTTTGAAAATGATTGGGTGCATCAAGAACCTTTTTGCGATCTTAGGCCCAATGTATAAATTTGCAATCTTTCAGATTGCAAGATACCTGAGATAGTAATGTTTTTATCAGCTCTAAGATCATCCAGCTCAAGTGTGGGTAGAGATCGGTATAATGCAAAATTTATTACCATGCAGAATTTTATATGATATATGTGTGTGTGTGTGTGTGTGTGTGTGTGTGTGTAGAAGCACCCTGTCTGTTGCCTTGAGCTGGAAAGGACCATGGTAGAACTGGCAAAGACTACTGTAGGACTTGGTAAGTTTTAGTTAAGTTACGGAGAGAGCAGGATATACATATGTATGTATTCATGAAGGTCAAGAAAAGTCGTTTCTTGAAATTTTCAGCTGCCAAGTGGCATTTGGCAGAGAATGTTGTAGATTCAATGTGTCAAATTGGAACCGTATGATGATTGCTGACTTGTGAGATTTTGTCGATTAGGGGTGTGTGTAGGTATTGGGGGAATGTTTATGTTTCCGGGTCGTGACCTCAGAGTTTTTGCAAGTGATGTTGACTTTGTTGTCCTGTGTTAAATGCCAACCAGTGACTCTTATTCTCTATAAGTTAGGTGGGGTTCACAAACAAGCATCTCTCGCAATTTCAAACTTTCTTTTTCCCGTTTACCTTTTGACATTTGGCATCTCTTTTTTTTTGGGACAAAATATTTAATAATCTCTTTTTGCGGCATTAAAGTACATTTTTAGAATTCAATTTAATAAAAGGCTACATCTCTTCCTATTATATTACATCTGTACAATGTACTTTATATATCCTTATCGTTATGTAAGTACAAAAAATATTATAACAAGAAAACGTGAAAATTGAAGGTCACCGCGCATGCATTTAATGGTGTAATCGTAAGTGAAGTGAGCACACTAATCACAAGGGGAATTTTGGTAGAACAAAATGGTGGATAAACGAAGGGGAAAGAAGCAAAAAAAAAAAAAAAAAAAAAAAGATCATCACAAGCCAAAGTGGGCAGAACACTGGAAAAAGATTTAAAAGGAAAATGGGAGCGGGCAGAATTTGAATTTGGGGAAAAAAAGGAAAAGCAAGATAAAAAAAAGGGGCGGGGGGCATAAGATTTGAGGGGTTCCCCCAAAATACAAATAAGGGTGTAGAAAAGAGGAAAGGTGGGGAAAATGGGGGCATCTGCTAAGCCAAAACACCAACCCTCATCAGAACAACAACAAGGAGTACAAGTAGAAGTAGAAGAAATCTTCAGAAAGGGTTCAGTCGTCGAGGTCAGCACTGACGAAGAAGGCTTCAAAGACGCGTGGTTCGTCGCCACCGTCATCGAACCACCATCTCCACCACCACCCAAGGCCAAGAAAAACCCCAACCACCACCACCACCGCGCCTCCAAGGTCTACGTCCAGTATAAAACACTCTACGCCGATGAGAATCTGTCTCAGCCTTTACGGGAGAGCGTGCCTGTCAGATTCATAAGGCCTTTTCCTCCAACCCAAGAAAACCCGCCTCCTTTCCAGCTCAATGACATTGTCGACGCCTATTACAGAGATGGCTGGTGGACAGGTGTCATTACCAGGGTCATCCATGTTTCTTCTAGGTTCGTCGTAACCTTTCGCAGCCCGCCGGACGAAATCGAGTTCGGGCTTTCCGATCTCAGGCATCACCTTGATTGGGTTAGCGGCTCTTGGGTCTGCCCTAACGAGCGGGTATTCTTTTTTTTTTTTATATTTAATTAATTAATTTTTAGCTCTTCTCTTTTTCTATAATTACTATTTCTGTTTAGCAACTGCCGCTCCCCGGCAACTCTGCCTTTTTTTTTTCCCTTTTTTGTAATTGAATCCTGTTGCCATTTAATTCTGCACCAGCACCGTTGAAGTTCGATTCATTTTATTAATTCGTTTTTTTTTTTTTTTTGGTTATTGTTCTCGATAGAAAAGATCAGGACTAATGTATAGTGTTGGGGACAATGTGGAAGTGTCGCTTGATAAAGAGGACGTCTGGTTCTCGGCGACTGTAGTTGAAGTTCTCGGAATTGATTCTGTCTTGGTGGAGCTTCAGGCCGACCCTGGCGAGCCTGAGCTTCACAAAGTTCCTCTCGGTTACCCTCACATAAGGCCTTGTCCACCAGTTCTCAAGGATAGGAATTTTGTATTGTTCGATAAAGTCGAAGCTTTCTATGGTTTTGGCTGGCGTGGTGGTGTGATTACTAAAGAACTCGCTGATAGTAGGTATGTCGTGTTCTTTAAGAACACTAAGACGGATGCGGAATTCAATCACTCTGAATTAAGACCTCCCCTCCATTGGAAAGATGGCAAGTGGGTTACTGCTTCCCAGGTCTGTTAATTTTCTCATGTTACAAGAGCTCTTTCATCTTCCGAACTTTTATATTGTGTTTTGTTCTCCATTAATCAATTCTCTGTTCTCTTCTGGAATTCCTTTTTGTGTAGTTAAAAATGAATCTTTTGCATATTGGTTTTGTATTGCAAGTCAATACTGTCACGAGACGAGGGGAAGATGGAATTTGCCCTTCCTATCCATGTTATGCATGGAGCACAAGGCAAATCTCCTCCTAGTTATAGATTCACCTGATTGGGTTCTCTATATTAGTGTGCACTTATTTGCTTTCTGGGCATGAGGTATCAATTGCACAAGCTTATTAAACAACTTCCATGTATTTAATTTTAGCTGAATCGGTGACAACTATCCCTGCAAGGAGAAGAATTCGAGGAAAGGGAAAAAAGGGAAAAAAACGGAACCCAAATACAAAGCGACCTTTTAGTCCACTTTTTTAGATTCAACGGCTGTGTTGATGTGCCTTGTTTGGTAGCTTATTTGCACATATTATTGTATCAGATTAGGCTATTAAGCACAAAGTATTGATACTTTGATGATCATGAAGGGGGGAGGAGGCAATTGACAGAAAATCATTTTATGTCAACTCCTGAGGCAGGACTTTAACCATTGGCTAGAGTTGAAGTGTAGACCACAATCCTGTATCTGGTCTTGAGCCTCTGGATCATGTCTCTTAAAAGATGGACCTTGTCCAAGTGTGAACATGCTCTTCTGCTTCATAATCTAGGTGATCACTCTGTGATGACTAACTTTGTTAGTATTACCCTTCACATAGAAGGCTATAAGAGTCTATTGTTTGAAATCAAGTGATGTTAACAGTTGATTGTGTTACCAACTTCAAGGTTGCTATTTGCATTGATTTATTTCAGGATGTTATAGTCTCATATAATGAGAAGCCTGAAGGCCTTCTCCACAGTGACCCGAAAGAGACCAGTATGGATGTATCTCGTGGAAGCTTGAACTCTTCAGAAAACAATTCAGAAGGAAAAAAAGGAGAAGAGAGACCACCTCTTGCCTCCAAAGGAAGGGAGGATAAGAATGAGGAATTGAGTTCTGGCCATGAAAGTTTGTTAAATATCACCACTTCACCAAAGAAGAGGCCACATAATCTGCCCTCAGATTCTGGCAAAATGCTCTTGCAGCCTGTAGAAAAGCTAAAGAAAGGAGTTGATGCTGCTGTTTCATCTGTTATTATGTGCCACCAAAAGACAATTGCAAGTGAGAAGCAACCTGAAGGAATGGTTTCTAGCTTTGACAGTCCACCAACCAGTAGTACTGGAGCCAACTTAAAAGCAGTCTCTCTGAGTGGAGATCAGCCCTCTGATAATCCTTCTTGGGGGAAGAAAACTGTAAGAAACATCTCTTTCATCTTCAATATATCAAATTTAAATGCAGAGGACTACTTGGAAGGGTTCATAAGTCCCCCAAAGGAAAGACACGAAGACTTACCCTATGTAGATTGAAGAAAGCAAGGCTGACAAAATGTTGCTGACTTTGTCTACTTACTTCTTCTATTTCCCCTCCCTATTTTATTGATTCAATATTTACTGTATCTTTCTTCACCCCTTTGTCATAGATCCTTTGACTAGATGAAGTTTGCTGTGTAAGTAAGCTTGACAAACTACCTTTTTCAGCTTTGTAAGTATGTTGCTTGGTAAAATGGGTCTTGTCAGACATTTTAAGCGATGAAATCGTAAGCAACTTAAATAATTTAAGTGATGAAATCGTTAGCAACTTAAATAATTCAAGTCTTATAATGAAATGAATCTAATCCTGATACCTGTGCACCCTTCCAGCTGAGACATTTTAAGAGATCAAGGGGGTGGAGTAAATCAATTTCTTCATTCATTTTCTGTACATGGAGTTATCTTTTGGGGTGGTATAGTGGGTGATGGTAGGAAAGGTTGAATTTTCACATATGAAGTAAAATTCGGCAAATTTTGCAACTACAAGAAATTTGCATCCTCAAGAAAGTAAGGGTATTTAATATACTAACTTTTAGCACATCTCATTAGACATGGATGTGATTGCCAATTTTGCATGTATTTTACTCTGAGACGAGGGGTGCTCTTTGTGCTCTACTTAATGGATACCGATTATTTCTGGGGAAGAAGGGCCTAAGTTTACTTTCCACATGTATCTTAATTTTGAGAGCATGTATTACTAATGATTAGGAATTGATGTCCTCAGTTTATGCAGCATAGAAAGCGGAGGAAAATTGATGCAGAAGAAAATCGTACATGGAGTTCCAAGAAGAAGACAGGAACACCAATTAAACTGCTCTTTAAAAAGCCAGAGTCTCCATCGACACGTATGTACCATTTGATTGTCAGCTACTTTTCTCTTATAATTAAAAAAAAGATTAAGCATGATGTGAAGTAGTTTAGCAGGTAAAGAGGGTAGTGGAGTTAAAAATGCTGCTGAAGTTGTTGAAAAAGAGTGTAGGGCCAAAGAAGCTGACATGTGTGTTGTCTTAGGTTTGGAGTGTATTAAGATGAGTGGCTCAAGAGCTGGAGAAACTCGTAAGTTGCGTGGTGAAGAAAGGTTGAAGCTTGAGGAGGATCAGAAGCAACAAAGGAATGATCCATCAGTACATAACAAAGTGGTAAGTTTAATGTCCATGATGCTCTCTAACATGGGTTTGTTGACATTTGCTTGTGATGATGTCTCATACAGACTACACTAATATAACCACTATAAAACTGAAAATTTGAGAAGAATTATGTTTGTCAGATATCTGATTGACATGAAGATCATTCAGAGAGCTCACTAGGCCTTCTTCATTTCATGTGGTTGTCTCCTGGCTTTTAAGCTTCCTCTCCCATTAGTCTTCTGTTTTATGTTGCACGGAAAAGAAAAAAGTAGAATGTCTCAGCATATAGGACCACCGCCTTAATTTCCTGTTATGGTATGCTGATATTTCTGTCCTGTTTACCATGGATATATATGTTATACCACTATGTACACAGCGTCATTCACACAAGATGGCATGGTGATTCTAGAAGCGATAGGACACAACAGGGTGGTTTTCGCCATTTCTGATAGATCAAGGAGAGATGTTAACCTTTCGCTATTAGTAAGCACTCCCCTAGTTTTGACCTAATGAGCTTTCTTTTCGTTGAGTTAACCCGGCGAGTTCGCCTAGATGCCTAGTAAAGAATGAGCTGGTGGGAAACAGCTGGAGATCATGAAAAGCATTTCCACCCAAGGAGGCAGGCGCCCTGGAAGCTTTGCTTCTAGAATGCCGACTACGTGGGAACAGATGTTTTATAGGTTGATTATCATTCTTGCTACTTGCTCGATTTCGAGATGCTCCCGAGAAGAAAGAGCTCGTGAGAAAGCTCGTCTTCTCAAAAGTCTATTTTCAAAAGTCTCCTTAGACAAGAGGAACTCCGTCCGCAAACGGCTAATGCAACCTTCCTCCCCTATCTCTTAAAGGCCCCTCTTTTGAGGGTACCTTCACTCCACTTACCTGTCTCACCACGTACTTGGATTACCGCTTGAGCTTCGCTACTGCTTTGCCCAGCTCCTACACCTACCACGAACTTGAATCATTAGGTTGTATGCATAGACGATCACATTCTGAATTGAATTGTGAGCTGCATTTGTTTTCTACTCTATGAAATATCAGAGAGAAGGAAAGCAGGGTTGGGGGAAATTAAATTGTTTGGTTTCATCAGTATCCTTACTCTGCCTTGCCAGCACCAAGAAAAGGGAAGATGATGTAGAGGAGAGTTCCAACTCAACTGGCAATCCTTATGTTTTGCTTGGTAGTTTCTTATATTTGATTGTCAACAAACTATTCATCTCATGAGACCCTTTTTTTTCTTTAAATTATGATTACTTTGGTGATAAGTTGCAAGCTGGAGAGAGCAATCAGAAAAGAAAGAGGGGGAGGCCACGGAAGCTATTGGTTAGGAGCCTGGAAACTCTGGTGACAGGTATGTTCCTTTTCCTGGTGAGGTCAATCATTTTACAGACATCATACCATTAAGTGTTTGCTTACACAGAACAAAATGGAAATAATGCCGAAGAGGAAGTGATTGTCAAAGATTGCGTAACGAGTGAAGTTGATTCACTGAAAACTACTGTAATGGTATCAATGAGTGTGGAGGGCTCAGCTAGCCCTAAAGAAATTGTGACATACAATGGGGATGGTAAGCAGGTGAATGATAATCAGCCGACACCGAAAAATGAATCAGGTAACACAATGAAAATGTCTCCTGCAAGAATGCCAACCGAGAAAAATGATCAAGCTTCAATCAGGCAGCATGAGAAGCATTCATCAAAGAGAGCTAGAAAACGGATGGCAAACATAAGCCAGAATTTTTCGATTGAAGGTAAAAAGTTGTTAGACCTTTGATACAATTGATATGTTACATCAGTATGCAACCTCATATACTTGCACCTTGTTACTAGTTACAGAGGATGTTTAGCCTACTGGAGAGATTTAGGGCTCGTTTGGGTTGGTTTTTTTCAAAAGCGCTTTTCTTAATAGCTTTTGAAGAACAGCTTTTTTTGAGAAGCTGAAAAATCTGGTTTCTAAAAAAAATTATATTTGAGTTTTTTTAAAAGCCAAATCAAATAGTTATTGCAAATTTAATGTAACTTATTCAGGAAAAAAAAGTGTTTTTCTTGAAGAAAAGCTAATCCGAACAGGCCTTAGATGTTTTGAAGTAACCTGTTGCAACATGTCAATCTGTACCTTATTCACTTGTATGTATATTTCTATATTTGGTTCTGCAGTAATGACACATTTTTCCTGTAGATTCTTCAGATGCAGCTGGAAGAAAGATATCTGAATCTATTTGCACCACAAAGGAAGTGAAGATGGTTGTTGAGGAAAGAACTAACGACATGCTGGATGACCAGCCTCTTTCAAAGTGGTTTGAAGGGATGCAGTGTCCCAGCAATGTTGATGGTGCAAGTATGTTATAATACTGTTCTATTTCAAAGTGCTGCAGTGTCTACGTTAGTTTCATGGTACCTTTTTGCTGCAGGAATTTCCCCTGCAAGGATTATGGAGCAATCTACTGAATTGAGCAAGAGACAAGAACTACTTGCAGAAACTCCCACCACTGATGATGAAGGCACAAGTGTCTCCAGTAAACGAATATTTACAGACAGTCCAGCAGTTGGCAAAGGCACAATTGATAAAAGCACGATTGTCTTGAGCATTAATGAAAACTTGCCATTTGTGAAGAACACAACACTCTGGGCAGCAGTTGAGTCTATGGAAGTTTTCCGGAAGATGCCACAGAAGCCACATTTTCGGCCTCTGGAAATGTATAAAGAAAGTAGTCGTGAAGGCTTAGCTATCGCTTGTATGGTCACCTTTTCCAGTGCAGTAGAGAAAATATCCAACTTGCAGTTTGATGACCCGAGGGAAAAGATTGATGACATTTTGGATTCTCTCAACGACTTAGAAAGTCATGGGTTTGATGTACAGGGTATACGAGATCGTATAGATGAATTGCTATCAATTAAAGTTGACAATAAAAAGATTGATGATGAGACAGCGGAAATTAAGAGTCAAATAGCCAAGTGCCATCTTGAGAAAGCGGACAAGGATAAAGAGATTGCTGGAATAAAAAAGCAGATAGAGGAGTTGCAGGATAAGCTTCTGCTGGCTGAGTCAGTGATGCAGATGAAAGATGGTGAGATTGCGTCTTTGCAGTTGAAACTAGCGGGTCTAGAACAAAGCCTTGCGAGTGCACGAACACATTTTCTTGGGCTAGCTGCTGGTGTTTTGTGAATTACATTAGTTTTTACCTTGGCAGACCTCCGTTCTTTTTTTTTTCTTTTTTTTTTTTTTAAATAGTGGCAGTTTGTAGCTCTGTAGCGCTGTAAAGGTAGGCATGCTCACAAAGTGTTGTAATATCTTGCTAGATTTTTCAGATTTGGGAACACACTTTCGTCTCAAGGTAACAATTGACTTGCATCTGATGCATCTGATCAGAGTCATTTTATTATCATCCAACTTCGTGAAATTGGCTTAGACCTGTAATTTTTAGAAAATGATGAAGATGTCAATTCAAATGGAGATGAAAGGAAAAAAAAATCAGTTCCACCGGGAAGCATCTTTTATTGAATGACATGAAAAGGGAAAAGAAGAATCCTACACCTCCATCACCAGACTAGCATTTAAATACAAAATTAGGCAAGCAACTACTAGAAATCTAAGTGATCACGAATCATATTACATGATTACATCCACATCGACTACAAAAAAAATTTACTACCCCCGACAATAGGAGCGGAGCTTCATCTAATACGCTAGTGTGTAAACATATTCTTATACTGCTCCCTTGTGCGGTCGCCTTTGAGCTTATCTCCAAGAGAACCGTGTACTGGTTGTTTCACCTCTTCTTCTTCTCCTCCTTTCCGTGCTTCCGTCTCTTGTATAGCCTCTCAAGAACGCGTTTGGCCTCGCAGTTCGGGAAGTTTGTGAGGTCATAATAATGTGGTGCTATATCAATCAACCTAAACAAGAATGTTAGGAGAATCGAGTTAATAAAAAAATAAGCATATATCAAGAAAGCTCAAACAAAAAGTTGAACCGATGTATATAACAAGATAAACACACTAGTCACCGAGCCAAAAAAAAAAAAGAAAAATACACACTAATCTAAGGAGAATTCTTCCAGCACAATCTATCAGACATGAAAATTACCTCGTGAAAAATAAGATAAAGCACAAAAATCTTTTGATGGTTAATTCAACTTATGTGGACAATGATATGTTTTAAGTCAAAAAATTGATTGGATAATTGTTCACTAAAAGTTCAACACACCGGAATCGAAATTTTCAGGACATAAGTATAATCTCTGAAGGTTCCCACACCTTGCAAATAACATGAGACAGAGAATCCCTACTTAGTCAATTCCTAAGGTGTCACATCATACAAAAAGATTGTTTACGCTACATGCAAACAATGATAACACAACTTATTCAGAGTTGGAGATGGCAGATCTCACCATTCGCCACGAATATCAATGACTGTACGGATGAAATTCCTACTTGTTAAGACAAATTCATTATAAGTAACCCATTCAGGCTTATGGTCCAGGGAATTTGACGGGTGCAAGTGCACTACCTGTAAACGCCAACGTACAAAATATGCAACAGGCAAATCAGATATCAATTGATATCTCTATAAAGCAGCAAAATCGTATTCGATTTAGTGTATCATAAGCACATACTTGGTTGTCTTTCACAGTTGAATAATGTCCACTTTGCTCCAAATGGGCCACCTGCATGAAATATCCAGCTAACAAAGCCTTACTGATGTTGATGTAATAATCCCGGTTGTTGAAGTCAGTGCTGCATAGCTTGAGGCCAAGCCTGACCATAATGCAAGCCAGTTGTTGTCTGACATTATCAGCAGATTTAAGTGCCCTATGATTAATGAAGTTCTCATAGCACCAATTTGGGTCCTCCTCTGAAATGCATGGAGAGAAGAGTATTAACAATACAATAAATTGATACTCTGCAGGATTATAAAGTCCCAAGATGTAAAGACCATGTAGAACAGACTCACTATTTTGCTTGTATGCATGATACACGTTCAACAGCATGAGGTGATCTCCGTCAATGTGACTGAATAGAGCTTTTGCTTCATCTGCAGCTTTTTGAGCCTCCCTAGGCCGAACAAAGCAATTGGGTACTAGAGAAAAAAGTGGTTATCACAGAGGAGGCCCACAGCAGGTCAGCAGATGCATAGAGGTGACTGGCTGGTTCATAAAAGAATACTGAGAAACTCAACTACTTGCATCAGCACTTAAAAATTCTACAGTATATGCCTATTGGGGGCACGGGACCAACACAAGGGAATTTGCATGACGACGTAGGCAGACACAAACATCTAGCCACATGCATGTACTTCTGTAACCATTTATGCAGTGGAACAAGTGAAATTTTATGCATAAAAGCACATCCATGCATGCGAGGTGACAGCATGCATAGCTTAACTTTAATGAAGAACAGAGAACTCGTTGCAGAGAAAATCTAAAATTGAAAAAGATAAGGAATGACAACATACCTGAAAGCATTGCAGATATAGAAAGAATTTCATTGGAACAGTTGAATTCTGGGCTGACAACAAGCATCTTAGCCATCTGGGGATCTAAGGGTAATTCACTCATAATCTCCCCCAGCTTAGTCAAGTTACCATCATCATCCAATGCTCCCAAGTAATTCAAAACCTCTAGTGCCCTCATCAGTGTCTCCGGGGCAGGTGGGTCCATAAAATCAAAATGGACCAGATAATGTATTCCTAGTTTCTTCAAGGTAAGAACAGTGTTTGCAAGGTTCGATCGCAATATTTCTGGGTGGGTCTAGGGCGGAAGATCATTATGGAAGCTTTTCTCATTGTAAAGCCTAAAACATTTCCCAGGCTGTGTTCTTCCAGCACGCCCAGATTGTTGGTGGGCACTTGCTTTTGATATCGGAGAAACCAACAAAGACTCAACACAGACTCGAGGGTTGTACACTTTCTGTTTTGAAAATCCGGGATCTATGACATAAACTATCCCATCAATAGTCAAAGAAGTTTCAGCAATATTTGTCGACACTACAATCTTCCTTCCAGGAGGACCACCCTCCTCTGGTGGAGTCGGAGCAGGGTCAAAAATCTTCTGCTGCATAGCAGGAGGAAGTGTTGAGTACAGAGGTACTACTTTAACAGGTCCCACTTGATCTCCCAAATTACCAATCTCCTTTGTTATTTTACGACATGCATCTTCTATCTCCTCCTCTCCAGTAAGGAAGACAAGTACGTCACCAGGAGGTTCACACATGTGTATCTGCACAACAGTACGAATGGCTGCTTCAGGGTAATACCTCTCAGGCTCCTGGGTGTAGAATATCTCCACAGGATGAAGCCTTCCAGGAACTTTCATGAGGGAGGCACCACTGAAATATCCTTGAAACTTTTCAGCCTCAAGAGTGGCACTCATAACAACTATCTTCAGATTAGGTCTATTCTTCAACACTTCTTTCAGGAGCCCAAATAGAACATCTGTAGCTAAAGTTCTTTCATGAGCCTCATCAAGAATGATTACTTTGTATCGTTCCAATAGGGGATCAGTCATGGCCTCCCTTAGAAGCATACCATCAGCTAAATATCTGAAGAGGAAATGACATGGGGGTTCCCCATTAGCATAAGATTATCCATGATGCAAAACAATAAGTCAATAAAATTCTAAATAAGAAATGAAATTTGATCTACAGATCTTACTTCAAAACTGTTCTTGAACTACTGCAATCTTCAAAACGAATGCTATAACCTACTTCCTCTCCAATTGTCACATCCATCTCTTCAGCAACCCGACGAGAAACAGACATAGCAGCCACTCTCCGAGGCTGGGTACAACCAACCATGAACTTCCTGCGTTTATCTGGGGTCTCCACCTCAATAGCTTCCAAAACAAGCTGAGGGATCTGTTCCCGTTGCAAGCATCAAGGCGCAACTGAAATGACCTAGCTTTCTTAAATAACCAGATAAACTTAACAAACCAGAGGGAACATACAAGACCAAATTCAACAGTTCCACTGAAAGATGACCAATATAACCAAAGCAAACGGTGAGTACAACTAAAAACGAAATTGTCACAGATTCATAAAACTCAAGTCACAGTAGTCAGGGTCAGCATCAACTCCCCAAGCCTGTATCTGCCATCATCCTATTTCCTAAGCACAAAAACCAATATGCATATGTAATACAAGGCAGGCTAGTGTTCGATGCTCCTGCTATCCACAGATAAGCCGGAGCAATCTATCCATCTTTCTATCAAGGAACTATAAATTAGTCTACTTTATGCAGTCTTAACATTTTAGTTGCACAATTACAAACACCATGACAACAAATTCTTTCCATGACTCAAACTGATCAGATAAATTTTGCTTAAGACACCTTGACCAGAACAATCAGAAGTATAAAATTAATGACTTAAAATTTATACAGAAAAGAAAAGGAAAAGGAAAAGGGAAAAAAAAAAGAAACAAAAAGAAAGAAGAAGAATCTTTTGAATACAAACCTGAGTAGTTTTACCACTACCAGTTTCACCAACTAAAATGAGGGTCTGATTAGCATTAAGAGCCTGCAAGAACTCTTCTTTCTGCTGCCAAACAGGTAGACTGATTCTCTTCTCCAATATCTCAAAGTACCTCTGCGAATAGGGCCTCCCATTCCACCGGTTAACTAACGGCGTCGCCACGTCTATACCGGCGATATAGCCGCCGCCGGGATTGCTCAAACCACCACCGTTAACCTTGAGAGTCTTCGCCCACCACATCAAACAAGCTCACTTTCCTCATTCCCATCTACTAATAGTTATAGTAATCCAGAAGCCCCAATTCGATACTAGATGACCGAAGTGCTTCTAAGAAATTGGGAAATTTTCAATTTTGCCAGGGAGGATTAGGGTTAGGGAATTGAAGCCGAGGATTATACACGTATGGCATGCATGTACATATTTTATATGTATTATTATTTTCTTTTTTGGTCCAGAGGGTGTGATTGGTTGAGTCCGGTTGGGGCAGAAGAGAACTCTGAAGATCTTTTTTGGCCTCTAAAATATATAAGCCTGCTGGCTGCAGCTCACCGACTGAAAGTGGAGATAGTTTTTTTTTTTTTTTTTTGGTTTAATTAATTAATTAATTTTAATTAAAACAAAAACAGTGATCATCAGGAGAGATGGGAGTCAAGATTTATCCTGCTGGTGGTGGTGTACTTTTCCATCAATAAAAGTAAACTTCTTTCTCACAACTCGTCCACCACAAATGTGAAGTTCCCAGTTTCAGGAAATGTTTTGATTTGTCAACCAAATTAGAGCATCCCCTCTCCTCTAAATAGGCTTTTCTCTCATCATCGTTGGCAATCCTCCCCAAGTGATTCAACCAAATTAATCCAACTACAAACCATCTGTCGAATCTGTTTCTAACTTCTAGTTCCATTATATCGTTTTTTTATGTGCTAATCTTTAATCCTTCCCAAACAGAACCCCATAAGTTCTACGCTGTTATTTGATGAAGCCATAAGTTTCCCCTTAAATTTGTTTATTATTGTGGCACCTCTCCACAAACATTTTTTTTTTTTAGGTGGATTAACAATGTGACCCACTTAATGTTTTGTATGGGCAATTTGTTATTGCTGGCTATTTTACTTTTTCCAGCATCAAGGATGGGGAGCTCTTCTCCACGGTCACCCCAAGTGGTAAGAGTTAGAATTAAATACAGCTCAAGTAACATATCTGTTTCCTCGATACTCGAAAAACTAAATAAATTGTTCACGAACTCATACATGCATACAAATCCCATCCTCGTGGCTGCGGAATGTGAGATTGCCGCAACTCTGAAATCCTCTGCACTTAAAAAAAAGAATCATCATCACAACACTCCAACAATTTTCCTTTTCTTACTTCTTTTGCATACTAACAACCATTGTGTCAACACTCAACCACTTACCTGTGAAGAACATACCGAAACACCCGCACGAGCCCTCAAATTCTTGATCGACAAAATTTGGTTCGTTTTTATTATCATTTGTAATATTGTTCTACATCAATGATTTCTTTCTGGAGCAACTACAATTTAGCCCGAATAAATAGATTAGATTAGATTTATGGGGGATGGATTTTTAATATTCTGTGACTTGTTGAAGCAACTAGATTTGAGCAAAAATATACAGAAAGAATAACATGTACAAGTGAGAGAGATTGGTGTATCTATTATATGGTTACTTGTTCCCATAAAACTTTCACCATTTCTATTTTGGGGATCGGAAGCCTGGAGGATGAGCCTCTCTCACCCTGCATTCCAAGAAAGCGAGAATGTGAGCATGTAATCAATTGGAGAAAGAAAAGAAAGACTACACAAGCTTTAACCAACATGATGATCAGATCCTCCACCTTCCTGCTAGCTTAAAATATGTAGTTAGTACACACCTCGCAGGTTCCGAACTCTCGCCAACCCTTTGATTTGGTGAAATATTGTAAAGATGAGCTGAAATCAAGCCTTTTGGCTCCACTGCTGGCTCCGGTGATCCCTGGAAGGTCACTGATGGCGAGTTTCCAGAACAGAAACCTGCAAACCAGATAAGCAATTCGTATTAAAAGGAAGCCCCGCATATAAAATAAACTACATGTTGATGAGATATTATATATAGCCAAAAGTATGCTTATTCAGACGGCCAAAATCATTCTGCAAAATACGAGCTACCGTGACATATTGTCAACAGAGATAATGAAAGTAGAAATTAGAAGTGAATGCGAAACTCAGATATCTGATCAGGACTAACCAAACCAGAACAGAATAGGGGTTCCGGCTAACTATTTGTGACCGAAGTTTCCTCTTGCAAAATACAGAAGTGGAAACAGGCAAAAAGCAGTTGCACGACATGCCCAGAAAGTGAAGTCCAAGCTTTCAAAATTATATATTCGATCAACTTTCTGCAGAATACAGTCACGTGTTAGCTACATTTACTAGCTTCCTTTCAATAAATGAAATACTTTTGTCCTTCCACTTCTGGGCATTGCCTTCATTTTCTAAAGGAAAGATTTGAAAGGAAACGACCACATCAATATGATCCATATGCTTCAAGTTAATTACATAAATGATTAGTAGCTATAAGCATACTACTTTTAATGATAGCAAGCTCAAAAGAGAGAATGCAATAAGATTCCTATGACCGACTCCAGTTGCAGTCTGGATACGTATTTATACACATGCACACCAAAATTTGGTGGTATTGTGTGATACTGCCTTTGGATAAATTCAATATCAGAACGAAATCCTAGATTACAACCTACTGAATCCAAATCACTCCACATAACCATTATTTGTTATGATAAAACCAAGTAGGTCCCACCCTAATTCCAAGACCAACTAGTGCTAAAACATAAACATGGCAACTACTATGACAAGCAATATATCCCATGCCAGAAGTTAAAGTCTCAAGCAATCTTTTTCAGAACATACAATCCCACAAAATTTTAAATTATTCTACTGTTATGGAAACCAAAACTATTATAACATGGTTGGGTACCTTGGAGGATTATTACAACACAAAAGACTGCTGTGACAAACATGGCGGTCAGGGTGCTGTTAGACAAGGATGACTGTGGGGAAGACTTGGCTGCTTTCATCTTCTTCAGAGCCTTGAGACGCTCCATCCTGGTGCGCTTCTTCATCGTAATCTCAGCAATCTCTTTGACCAGCTTCATGTCGGAAGCATAAATGGATGGACCTTTAGGAGGGCGGGGTGGCTTGGGCGCCTTCTTAGAGTTGGACGCTTTTCGTTTCTCCTTCCCATTCTTCTTCTCCACGAGCGGTAAACGCTCTTCACTCTGTAATCTTCCTAAATCCTTTTCTATTAATAACTCTATGGTAGTTTCACCTGATTCTCCCCCCTTGCTGCCATTCGCAATCCCAGTAGCCCCCTTTTCTGATTCATTATAATTCAATGCTCCGCTAGGAAACTTATTCAACATTCTGTTGGCACGCCTGTTTCCCGAGACAGGGTCAATGTTTGCATCATCTCCACAATTCGTAGCACCATTTTCGACATCAATAATAAACTCTTTTTCTTTCAACAACTCCTCGTGTTCCATTGTGAAATCACAACTTTCACTAGCTTTAACTTTCAAAAATTGATAGAAAGGCCTCAAAGTTAAATAACTCAACCCTCCAATACCACTTGTAGTCAAGTGTTTAATGAAGGACCTCCCTCAAAAGAAGCTGTTTTGTCAATATATTGGTGTCCTTCAACAATTATGACCAATTTCTGGGTTGAAATGCACCACAGCTCCCTTTAATTAGCCGAATGAGCTAGTTACTTGCCTTATTTTTGCACTGACCTCGAAAATTATGCTTATTTTGATTCTCAAGTCCAACCCTTTTGTTAATTACATTCTCACCATTCACAAAGACAACCCAGAAAAAAAATGAAAAAAGCTCAAAAGATGAGTTTTTTTTTTGTTTTAAAGCACCCAGGAGCCTCAGGAATTTCCTTGCATTTACATCAACCTGAAATAATCCAAGAAGCATTCAAAAGATATCATTTTTATGCAAACAGAAATGATCCCGCCTCCACATTTACATGCTAAAGCAAATTAAAATCAAAGAGAACACAAAACAATACGAAAACATAAGGCAATGATGCTCAAATTATTCTTCAAGATAAGAATGCAGCTGCCAAATTTGTAAAACCCCCCAAAAAAGAAAAACAAAGCATAAAAGCAATTTGGAAGAAATGGACAAAACCAAAAAATAAGAAAAGCAAATGGAGTAGATAGATTGATATTGAGGAAGCATACCATGAAATGTGAGAATGAGAAACCAACCAAAACCTTTCGGCTGTAAAGGGCAGAGAGATCATCGGGTAGAAAGCTTAAAGCTTTATTCTGTGTGTGTTAAAATATATATATATATATATAGATATATATATATACAAAGGGGAAATAAAGAACAAAAATGAGAAAATAAATAATATTAATAAAGACGTCAGCAATGAGAGAGACAAGGGCACAACAACAAAGGACACCGCACGTTGTATTTATCCACAGGTGAGAAGGACCACCATCACCCTAAAAACGTGTCAGCCATCTTCGCTTATATTTGACTTCTCAGCCGGTCTTCTTCTTACATGTCCCTTCAATTCTCTCTCTCTCTCTTTCTTCTTTTTCTTTTTTTTCCTGTCGGCACCCCCATTCTTTTTTCCCCCTTGAAGCAACAAATTACTGTCGCATTAACCATCCAAATATTACAAATTCTGTAATTTTGTAATATTTTATATGCTTGGTTGAGCTTAATAAGTACTTATTTAGCCAAAAAAGGCCAACTGACATATATATATGTTTAAATAGTAATAAGCCTCAGCTAACCTATTGAATCTTGATTGAGAAATGAAAAGAAAGTGGAGACCAATCGAACTCATGGAGCACATGCAATTTGCTCTCGAAAACAATCTAAGCGTGCCAACTGGACAGCAATTGAATAAAGGCAATTTGACTTTTGAGCAAAGTTTTACAAAAAAAAAAAAAAAAGCAAACTTTTCATTTTTTTGTTTTTGCTTTTGTTTTGTCGACTTTTTAGCAAAGTATGAATTGTTTTTAAAACGATATCCTTTTTGTGGAAAATAAGTGTCATATAATATATCACTTAAAAAGAAAAAAAAAAAAGGGCTGCAACAAATACTTTTAAGAAAATGACAGTGAACTTATATAATCTGCTGCTCAAAGAAGTGTTTTATTCGAGAGACTTCAGCTGCCTTATATAGACATACACAGTTACCTATCAACTAAAAAAACTTAACAAATATTACTAAAAGTGCTCAACTGAGCTAGCTATTCTGATGGAAACAAACCAATAGAAAAACAGGGTAAAGACTAAGTAAAAACTGACTAGGTAAAAGCTGTCAACATTAAAAAATTAACACATGCTGGAAAATAACTTGGTCAAATGCTTGTGTTGTAATTTAACACTCCCCCTCAACACCAGTTTCTATTCTTTTTATCATGCCAAGCTGATGACGAAAGCTCTCGAACTTATTCACATTCAAGCCTTTTGTGAATAAATCTGCGATCTGATTTTCTATGCTGATGTGATTCAGTTCAATTTCTTCTTGTAGGACCTTTTCCCTGACAAAATAATAATGCACTTCCACATGTTTAGTCCTTGTGTGAAAAACCGAATTCTCTGCTAATCGTATTGCAGACTGGTTGTCGCAATACAAGGGAGTTGCCGACTCTATTGGTTGATGCAAATCCTTCAATAATTGTATAAGCCAAGTGCTCTCTTGAGAAGCCATCGATGCAGCTCGATACTCTGTTTCCGTTGTTGACAAAGATACAGTTGGTTGCAGTTTACTGCACCAAGAAATTGCACCTGACCCAAGTTTAGAAACATATCCGGTAGTTGACCGTCGAGTATCGTGATCACCTGCACAATTAGCATCACAATAACCAACTAGCTTGCAGTCTCCATCTTTCTTATATAGGATACCATATCCAAGTGTACTTTTGACATATCTCAAAAGCCGTCGAACCACTTCCAAATGAGGTTTATTTGAATTTTGCATATATCGACTCATTACACCAACTGTATATGAGATATCAGGCCTAGTCAAAGTCAAGTAGATCAAACCTCCCACTAATTGCCGATACATTGTTGTATCTTTCAAAACTCTTCCTTCATTAGCACATATCTTGACATTTGGTTCTATTGGTGTCGAAATTGGCTTGCACTCAAGCATTCCAAATCTGTGTAGCAAATCCTTAGAATATTTCCTTTGATGAAGAAATATTCCTTCTTGAATACGATCAACTTCTAGGCCAAGAAAGTGCTTAAGTTCCCCAAGTTCTTTCATCTAGAAGCGAATTGCTAAATTCTCTTTGGTTTGGAGAATTTCTTCTTCATAATCACCTGTTATGATCAAGTCATCTACATACACTAATACAATTGCAAGCTTCCCTTCACAAACCTTGACAAACAAACTAGAATCTGCAGGTGTCATTGAGTAACCACTTTGAGTTAAAAATTCAGCAATCTTACCATACCAAGCCCTTAGGGCTTGTTTCAACCCGTAAAGTGCCTTTCGTAGCTTACACACGTATTGAGGACACTTTTGGTCTTGGAAGCCCATTGGTTGAGACATATAAATCTCCCGATCTAGCTCCCCATGCAAAAATGCATTCTTCACGTCCATTTGCCATAGGTTTTAACTTTTGCAAGCAACAAGCGCCAATAATACTCGCACAGTTGTAAACTTTGCTCCTGGACTAAACGTTTCATCATAGTCTAGTCCATACTATTGAGAGAATCCTCTAGCTACTAAACGAGCTTTGTATCTCTTGATGGATCCATCTGTGCAGTGTTTTATCTTATAAACCCATTTACAGGAAATAGGTTTCACATCTCTTGGCTTTGGCACGAGCTCCCAAGTTTGATTTCGTTCTAATGCAGTCATTTCTTCTTCCATAGCTTTAGTCCATTTCGGACTCTGAGATGCCTCTTCAAATGTTTCAGGTTCTTTCTTAACTCTTTCTTCTGCTATGGCAGCATTAGCATACCTGGGATTTGGCTTTCGGATTCTTGTTGATCTTCTAAGTGGAGATGGTACTTCTACATCTCTGGAGTCACCGTCATTACTTGATTGGTGGTAAATACCAATTTTCCAAGGATTTTGAGTTATGCTTTGATCATCTTCAATGTCAACATCTGTATCTCTAGCTTCTTGTATATCTAGTAGAGCAGTTTTCAACTCATCTTTGAACACTTCCAAGTCTGGCAATATCTTTTTTCCTGAGGACCACCATGATGATGCTTCATCAAACACCACATTTCGAGATATGTAGCACTTTCCAGTTGTTGGGTCACAACATTTCCATCCTTTTCTTTGACTGTCATAACCCACAAAGATGCATCTAACAATTTTTTTTGTCAATTTTACTACGTAAATGATTTGGTACAAATACATAGCATAAAGATCCAAAAACTCGAAAGTAACTAACTGTAGATTTTATGTTCCACAATTTTTCAAAAGGTGAACAAAAACATAACCTCTGTTGTGGGAGCCTGTTGATCACAAATGCTGCAGTTTTCATTGCTTCTGCCCAAAAACTTCCTGGCACATTCTTTGCGTGAAGCATACTTCGACAAATCTCAGCCAAGTGTCTATTTTTTCTCTCTGCGACATTGTTTTGTTGTGAGGTGTTTGCACATATGAACTGATGGTGTATTTGACATTCTTGGAGATACATGGAGAATTTGTTTGAGATATACTTCCCTCCATTGTCAGTACGCATGCACCGAATTCTTTTGTCAACTTCTGCTTCAGCTGCTTCCTTGAATTCTTTAAACTTTAAAAAGGTGTCAAATTTTTCTTTTGCAAAATAAACCTACACGTACCTCAAAAAATCATTAATAAAGGTTACCGTGTACTTCATAACCCCAATTGAAGGCTGCTTAACAGGCCCAAAAATGTCAGAGTGTATCAGTTCCAAAGGTTCTTTTGCTTTAAACTTGGATTCTTCATATGGTAACTGATGTGCTTTTCCATATTGGCATCCTGCACAGACTGTATCTGTTCTTATTCCAAGTTTAGGAAGTCCTTTTAACATCGATTTTTTCATCATCATATCAAGCTTGGAGTAGCTAACATGACCTAACCTCATGTGCCATAAATCTGTAGTCTCATTTTTCCTTGTTTTCTCTACATATGCAGACTCAGCTAACATCATATATACTGACTCTAACTTGCGTCCCTCCATCATAGGCTTTTCTGAAATCTTCAGCTCACGATACACTTTCACATCATATGGACCAAACAGGATAGAAAAACAGGACAGAATGGCCTAATGATGTTAACTGTGCTATTGAAAGTAAATTTTTCTTCATACCAGGGACATGATAAACATTTTGAAAAGACACCTAATTGGCACTATATTGAGGAGAAACTATTGTCTTACCGATGTGAGCTATTGGTAACCTTGAATTGTCCGCAGTTACCACCACAAGACTTCAATTGTACCTTGACAGATCCTGCAATTTTCCTTTGTCACCTGTCATATGATTTGAGCAGCTTGAGTCGACAATCCAATCGTTTTCATAGTCAATTTGATTGGTTGTCATTGTGAGAGCTAACTCCTCTTCTGCAGCAAAAATGGCTTCATCATCCCAATCATCCTCGCTTTTCTCCTCTGTCTTTGAAGTTGCAGCATTGCTTTCCAACATCTTTTTCTTGGACCAACAAACTTTTGCCATGTGACCCCTCTTCGCACAGTTATAGCATTTTTCTTTAAATTTCTTATTGCCATAATTCTTCGGTGCTCCCCCTGAACGTGTGTTCTCTCTGTGACGACCTTTTGCCTTGTCACCATACTTTTTAGACCCACAAAATGTATGCTGCTTGGAGCTCTCTCTGTTTCTATGGGCATAGAGTGCTTCTTCCTCACCCATCACAGAAACTCCTTCCATTTGCTTGGCCAAAGCTTCTTGTCCAGCAAGCAGATTTTCAAACTCAACAAGTGATGGTTGGTTTTGCCATCCTTGTACTGCAGCAACAAATCCTCTGAACTCAGGTCTCAAACCATGGATGATAATTCTCTTTATCCTGGTTTCTCCAATTGGAGCAGTTGGTTCTAATTCTGAAATCTCACGGTATATGAACTTCACTTTGTGGAAGTATTGAGCAATTGTCAGATCACGTTGTGCTATTGACAACAACTCGCTTTCTAAAAGTTGCAGTCGTGTATCATTCTTTTTTGAAAAGAGTGCAGCTAACGTGTCCCAAGCTTCTTTCGGTGTTTTGGCATCGCGGATATGCTCTAATACTTCTTCGTCAATTGTAGTCTTCAAAGCGAACATGGCCTTGCCCGCTTTGATCTTCCATTTTCGCAAGGCACCAGTTGCATCCTCCGCATCGGGTGGCATGACTTCACTTCCATTGACGACGTCCCACAAATCTTGGCCTTGCATGTAAGATGTCATGCAAGTCGACCAAGAATTGTAGTTTTGGTTACTGAGCCTCTTAACTCCACCAATAGTTTGAAGATCACTAATCATTTTGGGAAGAGAAGTGTTTTCTTTGCACTAAACTAATATATGACACTCACAAACAACCTGGCTCTGGATACCACTTTGTTGAAAATAAATGCCATATAATATATCACTCAAGAAGAAAAAAAAAAGGGCTGCAACAAATGCTTTTAAGAAAATAACAGTGAACTCATATAATCTGCTACTCAAAGAAGTGTTTTATTCAAGAGACTTCAGCTGCCTTATATAGGTATACACAGCTACCTAATCAACTAAAAAAGCTTAACAAATATTGCTAAAAGTGCTCAACTGAGCTAGCTATTCTGATGGAAACAAACCAGCAAAAAAACAAGGCAAAGACTAAGTAAAAACTAACTAAGTAAAAGCTGTCAACATTAAAAAATTAACACATGCTGGAAAATAACTTGGTCAAATGCTGGGGTTGTAATTTAACATTTTTCTCTCAATTATTTTTGGTTTTCTCAAAGTTATGCCTTTTTCTTTTTTTAAACCCCCAACATCCAATTCGCCCCATTCTCCATAAAATTCGAACTTACGAGGAGGGAAGTAACTAGTCTCAACATCAAGCTTTGTATCAAACCAATGAAAATCCTTCCCATAATGAGAGCTTTTGGAGAAAAAGATTCATGTTTTTGGGCGATGCGTTGTGAATGCTGGTGGAGCCATGCATGAATGACAATGTTCATGATCGAGGGGAAGAATTCTTGGCTTTCTCACACATTTATTTGATCTCATAAGTAGCTTTCGATCTTTTCCGGATGTCTAGATTTCAGAAATCAATCAAGCGTGGGCTTGTCGTCTTCTGTCCAACTAAAAAATTGTTCCTACAAAATTTTCATAAACTACTGTTCCATTAAAAAGAAAAAAGATGTTGTATATACATAGTTTGTAAGATAATTGGGACTGACTTATAAGATTTCATTTGTGTAGAAAATTTGAAGAAAAGTTAGATATAAGATGCTTTGATTTAAAAAAAAAAGAACTGGGCTAATTTAAAAAATTTTATTATGCATAAATTTAATTTTATATATTCACAATTGGAACTCATGATTAAATACTATGTAAATGTAGAAGAGATGATCATCTTAGTACTGAATGTTGGTCAAACCAAAGACAGTCACTATATGTGAGGAAACATGATAACATGCATCCAACAACTCCCAACATAAATATATATGTATATATATGTATATGTATATATGTATATGTATATATGTATATATATGTATATGTATATATGTATATATATGTATATGTATATATGTATATATATATATATATGTATATATATATATATATGTATATATATATATATAGAGTCAAAGCCAAAACTCTGGAAAAGTCATTGAGAAACGCAGAGTGCAGCTACGCAAAAAATGGCCTTGTGTGGGTCTGGAGTAACTAATAACCAAGCTGGATATATATTACACACAAGTTTGGCCCGCGATGTAACATGTCTGGGCTACATTTGGAGCCAATAAATTAAATAAGCCAAATTTAATCAACAAGAAAAAGACTTGCCAACAAATATAAATATATAGTATATATATACGGAGAAGAAACAAACCAGGTAATTAAAGAACATGATCGATGATTACTTGGAAACAATATTGTATAGCCAATTCGTAAATTAAAAAGAACTGCAACTGACATCAAATTTTTACAGTTTGTTTCAGCAACCCATGAGCAATCTTAATGATAACAACAATAAGCATCAACCGAAGCATACTCGATAATTAAGTTGCTCATGGAGACAACTTGACTCCCAATCACAGTGGATTAAGCTCTTGCGTTTTCTTAAGGAAATCCCAGCTGCTGCATACTCCATAGCTTTATAATTGACTAGGCTTTTGCCAGCTTATTGATTTGATGGGGTGAGGCTTATATTATATTTACAGTCTAATCCAACAATGACTTTTTGTTTTTTTGTTTTCTGTCGCGGAGATGTGGTGCACCCAATCGTCACCCACTGAAGCCTTTTGGCGGTGATTGTTGCGTGACCATGTTTGGATTGGTTTTTTTAAGAAAAAATATATATATATTTTAAAAAATATTATGTCAAATTTATAATAATTATTTAATTTAATTTTTTAAAAAAATAAATTTTTGAAAAAAACTTAAATACAAGTTTTTTTTAGAAGTCATAATTTTCAATTTTTTAAAAAAATTATTTTTTAAAAATTGTTAAAAAATACTTTTAAAAAAAATCAATCTAAACGAGCTTATAGCATTGCCGAAAAAGCCAAACACGTACTTAGCTGGTGACACTACAAACCATCTCTCTTTTCATTTCTCGCTGATCTCTCTTTCTCTCTCTCTGTCTACACACACACACACACACATATATATATATATAGACGAAGGTCACAACAAAGTACTCATAAGCAAATATAATGGCTATAAATTAATATATGCAGCAAAGCTATGAATCTGACGGCCTTACGCATATTCTAAAATTCCCATCCCCCGCACTGGAAGTGACTCTTCAATATCCCGAATTCACATACGATATGTGTTTTTTCTCGATTGGGTGCACATATTTCATCTCTCTTAACTTTAAATGAGATCTAATCTTTTAATGAACTAGCTAGCCCCTTTTGCATTCCATGTATACCCTCTCTATGAGTTTTATGCTTTTAATTAATAGCAAATACTATTTTTGTGTTTAGTAATGAATTTTCAATATTGGTCTTGTCTTAAATATTAATTAATTGGATACATGAATATTTGTAATTGCATGTACAAGGACCCCGTAATGTAATATATAGCTGGCTGGCCCATAATCTTAATCAGCTATAGGTAGGTCATTAAATAGTTTGAGAAAGACGTACATATAGAATCATTCATTTTGGCCAAAAAAGAAGTTGGTCATAAACCTTGTGATATCATAAAAAAAAAATGCAAAGAGGGAAACTTTGGTGTATTTTCCTCAACTCATAATACGTCCAAATTGTTGTACATGTATAGTACAACAAATTGATGGAAAAGGATAAAGCCCATAAGCTATACAACAACCATTCAAATATGAAAAAGATAAAAACAATATTAAGGGGTCTTATCAAGAGCCAAAGAAAACACCCAGAACAAAAATAAATAATTAATTAAATAAAATAGAAAACTTTGGCAGTCAAGGGAAAATGAGCATCGACGACCAAATCAACTGTTGATGATCGAGCGGAGTCCTTGGAGTATGTTGAGGATGTATTGGTGCAATTGGGGTGATGAAGGCCTATTTATTAAAATAATATTAAAAAAAATACTTTGTTTTCAAAATGGTATTAGTTCGAAAGCAACTCTTAAAATATAATTTTTGCATTTAAAAAAAAAAAAGAAAACGAATCTGTCTTTTCAGAAAACAGAAAATCGGTGTTACATTACTGCCAACCTACCCTATAAGAAATGACAAAAAAGAGAATCCTAATTTTCTAAAAAGCGAAATTTTTAAAAACAACAATTTTAATTTCCGTTTTATGAAAGAGCAGAAATTTGAAAAGCTGTACCACCAAGATTCTTGAGCAGGTGAATAGTTTAGAACACGTAAATAGTTTGGATTCTATTGTTGATCTAAATAGTATGAATTCTGTTGTTTGGATTCTACAATTTAAAAAAGCATAATGGATTCTGCCATCTGAAAAAGTAGAATATGCTTATACATACTCTTCCTTAGCTGGTCTCTTTAGTCCCCTTTCCGAGTCCCAATTCTTCTCCCCCCCCCCCTCCCAAAATTTTTCCACCCCACAAAATCTGAGACAATAACTACAATCTAGTTATTCTCTTTAACTTGTAAGTTCTTTTATTTTTTAAGTTTTGTTCATATTTATTAAAGTATTCTTGTATAATAATATTGCGATGACATTTTTAATTTTTCATTAATTTGTAAGTTTTTTAATTTTTGTAGATATTTATTTAGACATGGTGTTATGATGAAATTGTTTAATATTTAATTTAATATGTTGTTGTGGAAAATTATTATGATGAAAGCATCTATGTAAAAAGTAATGGGAGGCTTTAGATATTATGAGTAAAGAGACTATTGTTTTTGATAAAATTTATATACGTATTTAGATTAGAAAAAGGAGAAGATCAACATTCAATCCATCAGCATTCCAAGTCAAACATCCCAAAGAATTATAGAGTTGCAAACTTTCAAAAAGGGTGGTGGTGGAGCTCAGACGACTTCAAAATTCACTTTTCCAATTAGGGCAGTTAAGAAAGATTTATATAAATACACAAGTAAAGAAGAAAATTTAATGACAAAAAGATGAAATTTAATAGCAGCTTTACAAAAGAGAATATGCTAAATCAAATTCAAATTAGGCTCCTTACTTATCACAGGCCCCAAACTATTAAACTTTGAAACTTTCTTAATTGATAGATACTTGATAAGTGTTTATTGCTTCATGTTTGTGAGTTTAAATTTATAATTGCCATGTTTTTATGTTTGTCATAGTAATGAATAAATTGCGTTAGAACTCATTATTAATACTTTTGAGCACATAACACCTTTATACTTGAGAAGCGGTAAAAGTATATTAGCAAGACAAAAATTATATCAAGATATATTCACCTTGATATAATTAAATAATATTTTGTTCATATAGTTTTGGCGCTTCTCAAATAATAACGGTCTTATGTGCTAAAAAATATTAATGGTAAAATTTTCTGCTATCTAGAAAAGTGGAATTTTTGGCCAAAAAAAAAAAACTTTCTCTATCCAAAAAAGCAGCAATTTTTTTTTTCGTATCCATCATAGTTAGAAATGGCAATGGGATGGGTAGATATTTCACGAAGTATTTCCTAACTAGGTTTTCAAATTCCGTTCCAATTCAAAGCTCTACTTAAACCCATGTTAAAAATAAATAAATAAAGTTAAATTTAGAAAATCAAAAAACTTGTGAAACCCAATAACTACCCAAACTAGAGCCTAAAATATTGAAATTTTTTGAAGGAAAAAAAAATCTCAACTAAAACAAAGTGAAATTCTAAAACCATATAAATTACTAACTCTACAATTTCAAAGACCCAAAAATAATGAAAATGGTAAAAACTCTAAATATTCAATCTCTTAATAACAACCAAAAAAATGAATACATATATAACAAAAAAATAAAAATAATAAAAGTGGGAAAAGCAAAAATTTAAAGAGGTAAACTCTTAACACCACTAAAAAATAAATATATCTATTAGAAAAAGATGCAAAAAAAAAAATTTAAGAGTAAAATTTTAAAAAATTCCATTATCATTTCTCCTATTGCCATCCCTTGATTTTAGAAAATTTATTTAGAAAATTTAACTTCATTCCTTAATGATTTTTTAGTACCATTATGATACAATACTTGTTTAATTTTATATTTAAAAAATTCACTAATTGTGGTAACAAACTTTTTTTAAGAGATTCAAGGCAATTGCTCCTATTATGACTAGGTTTTCCTATATATACTACATAATCTACGTGCAACTTGATTAGATCTATCCATTTCATTTTGAAACCATTGGCCTTTATTTGTTCCTCTTATATTATCACGCAAACGATTCTTGTTCAGAAGTGACTCCGATTGAGGTCTAGTTGGTCAATAATGTTCAAGCCCAAGAGGTCGAAATGTGGTAGAGTATATGGCCTTATATGCTAGCACGGTGTATTGTACAAGTATAAGATCAAAGACTCTTTGATTTAGTTCCTGAGCCACAACTTGTGGATGAGAGCATTGCAAATGATAAATGTCCACTTGCCACATATGCATGTTCTTTCTCAAAATTTGACTGTTTGGACTTTTGAAATGTCGGTAAAGTGCGTGGGTCTAGATTTTACCACGCATACATCTTCTGAACAGTTATAAGATAAAACCTCATGGTGGTGTGATGAAACTTCCCACTTATCAAATAGCTGGCTAATCTTATCTAGACGCATGACACCCTCATTCGATAAGTGATGCACATGGGCCCATCTATCCACAAAATATTCTCACAACTTTTCAAATGTATGAGTAATAAGAGCTATAATCAGCAAACCCATTGCAAATATAATTACTCCATTAAAGCATTCAACATTATTTGTTATCATCATACCCCAGTGGTAGCCGTCATCGTGGCATAAGGTCCATAATTCTAGATTTATCCAGGACAAACAGTTGCATGTCTCTTGTCCAATTCCTTCAGGATTAACTTGTAGGATCTTTTCCATGATCCTGGCATATTTGCCTTCTTGTGTTGCCTTTGCAGCCGTCCAACATAAATTCTCGATCATTTGGTTACGAAACCTTTTTCATTACGTTACTTTTTAGAACTTAATGCCTAATAGGCTGTCAGCTGTTAAATACTCAATAGCTCGAAAAATTCCAGCATTACGATCAGAAACAAGACATACTTCAGACATACCTTCGAGGAATGTTTTAAGCACATAGTGGAGAAACCATGACCAATTATGTGTAGACTTCCCATCTATCACTACAAAAGCCAGTGGCAATATTTGTCCATTTGCATCTGAAGTTAAGGCAACTAAAAGATGTCCAATGTATTTGCCCCGCAAGTGTGTTCCATCAATACTGATGACTGGATGACAATGTTTCTATGCCTGAATACATAGTCCAAATGCCCAAAAAACAAAATCAAATATCTTCTATTGATTAGTGGACTCTTCTAGGTGTGAAAATTTGATCATTGTGCCCTGATTCATCTCCTTGAGTGCTACAAAAAGTCGAGGTAATTTAGCGTATGAAGTATCCCCATTGCCATACACTTCCTCAATCACCTTATTTCGGTCATGCTATGCCTTTTATAAGATACATTAATGTTGAGTTGGTCCTAGATATGTGCTTGAATAAAGCCAACTTTGCAGTCTGGTTTTCTCTTGATGAAATGTTTACTTAAATACCCTATCAAATTCGTATCTACATTGTTGTGATCACTGCCCTTACTATCAGCCATGCAGATATGTTTTCCATAATATTGTATTATGACCCAATGTTGGAGCTTGTTCTTCCAAATAGCACGTAAACCCCATTGGCATCCAGAAGTCCCGTCAGTATATGTTTTACATTGTACCTGCCATATGGTTGGCGATGAAATCATAACCTTATATACGCGCTGACTTTAAACAGTGTACAACTTCACAGCATTCTTCACATCTTCTTTTGATTTGAAAACCATCCCTTTTCCTATTTGCATCTTCTCTGGATCCCACATAGGATAATCTGGAAAATCATACCAAATAATCATACAAAAAGTTAAATAAACACTAGTTGCTAAACATCACTAATCATCTGCATGAGATTAAATAGCTTATTTGCAAAGAATCATACTTAGTAGTCATACAATGCTTAGTTTGAGCACTTAAAAACTCAATCGTTTCCTCAGGATATTCATTTGTGTTGGCACTCGAAAAAGCCTTATGCGCTGCGTCTACATCAACCTCTTCATTTTCATTGGGTTTAGCATAGTTTTTATCATCTTCCAATTGTACATCCTCATTCTCTTCCGATTCCGATATCCTGCAATCCATCGTGGAATCCTATTACAATTTGGCATTGCACCTAGAAGATGTACCTGCTTCGTAAAATGTCGATTGGTGTGAAACATATAGTGTCCAAATTGGGTCGTCATGGTCTGAACATTGATCTCATCTTGGTTAAAGCTGGTGAATTGTGAATAATCGTCATATCTAACTCCTTCTCCATTAAGGTCAGGCAAACCAACCAAGTTAGAGGGAGATACTTTAGTAAGTACAATATCAGCATATACTTCAACAACACTTATGTTGTGATTACTGGAGGCAAATTCATACATATGTTGAACATCATCATCATTGCTGATTGATATTGCATTATAATGTACATATGGGCCAACGAAGTAAGTCGGACACCAAAATGTTAACTCTATTTGATCGCTTTTTGGATGAAGACAAAGCTTTTGAAATATAGTTGCTTGAAACTAAAAAAAAAAGATATATTTTCTTTAATTCTAACCATTTTTTGTGGTTTGGTTGTCTCGTATTCAAGTCCTTCCGGACTATTTTTTTTTTGTCCTCCGTATAATGACATAATTACAACAGGTTTTGAAGCATTGATTTGTTAGTAATTGAACAATAAGAGTTATTTTTTTTCAAAGGAAGAGGTGTTTTAACAAGAGTGATCAAAGGAGAACAAATCAAGGCTTGAGTAATTCATTGGTGGGAAGGGTATATAAAAGAAAATTTTCTATTGCTGTGATATCAGAACCCTAAAATTTCTGGTTTGCCAAACAGTAGAATTTATTTTACTCATTTTAATTTTGCTTTAGTCATCTAATGTGCTAAAAGAAAGAATCTCACGTAATCTGAATATTTTGTCTTTTAAAATTTTTGCTTTTTCAGAAAGTAAAGATTTGGTTTAGTCATTTCGCTCCTTCACGTACTCAAAGAATCTTGTGTGCTCAAAGGATCTGTAAAAATTGTTTTTAAGTCATCTAATTTTTCATAAAGCAGAAATTTGGCTTTAGGACCCATTTGGATTGACTATTTTCAAAAGTACTTTTTTTTAATAACTTTTGAATTGAGAAGTTAAAAATTCTGACTTCTAAAAAATGCTGTATTTGAGTTTTTTTTAGAGTTCTAAATTTTTTAGAAGCCAAATTAAATAGTTATTACAAATTTAATACAACTTTTTTCAAAAAAAAAATACTTAAAAAAAAAAGCCAATCCAACACAAGCCCTTAGTCATTTTAGGTAAGAATCTCGCTAGAGTTGAAAAGTTTTCCTTTAAAATTTTTGCTTTTAGAAAGTGAAATTTTGGTTGTAGTAATTTCCCTTACGAATCTATTTATGTGCTCAAGAATCTTGCTTAGAAATCTTGGTAGTACAGGTTTTCAAATTTTTGCTATTTCAAAAAATAGAAAGTAAAATTGTTGTTTTTGAAAATTTTGCTTTTTAGAAAAACAGAATTCTCTTTTTTGTCATTTCTTATAGAGTAGGTTGGCAATGATGTAATACCAGTTTTTTGCTTTCTAAAAAAGTAGATTTGTTTTTTACTTTTTTAAAATGTAAAAATTATATTTTGAGAATTGTTTTTAAACAAATAATATTTTGGGAATAAAATATTATTTTAATATTATTTTAGTGAATAGGCCGGTGATGAATAACTCTTTATATGGTTCTCTATGAAGGCCTTGTCAGTAAATTAGTTAAGCATGAAAGCAATTAGACATGCAATTCAAAGCTATGCTCCATCATCAGCCAACAAACTTTAAGAGTGTATCATATTCTTTGTAGTGAGCACTAAATAAATTAAGAATGCTCGTACATAACAAAAAATGCAAAATGCACAAAAATTATGATTCGCATCCGACCACAAATCCTCGAGTTTCCCTTACTAATGGAGCATTTCCGGGGACTGTTAAGAATATGGAGTTTGGAGTTGTTCTTAGAAAAGGACAAAAGTAAGGTGGCGCCTTGGACCTCGTGAGATGAAACAAAAGTGGAGGTGGAAGGGGGGGGGGTTTAGATTTCTTTGGAATCTTCCGCAATCATATATATATATTTTAAAGTTTCCAAAGTATTCATATCTCGAATTTGTCCCCCTTCTTTTTGGGGTTCCGTGTCCCATCCCTCCCATGTTTCACGCCCCAATATTACTTCTCTTTACTAATGGTTCATTGAATCATGCCATCTATGCATTAAACTTGCATGCTCACGGGCAAAAAGAAAAAAGAAAAAAGAAAAAAGACAATAATGAATTTGTCCAATTACATAAAGAGATTAGATTACATAAAGAGATTAGAGATTATTACCACTACTCTAATAGAACAACTCGCCTTCAGGCCACTTTCCTGCTCAAATATATATCCTTTACATCTTCCATTTATTTCCTCAGCAAACAACACTGTATATAACCACCAAGCTACTGAATGAATAAATAGCCGCGTCATTCCCATAAAGAAAAAATATAGAATATCTAAAGACATACTTATTAGGAGACTTTTTCTTTCATCCCTAATTATTACATTGAAATTAATTTCAAATTCAATGTGATCTAAAAATATCCTATCTCAAAGCAAAAGAGGAGGGAAAAGAAAAAACCACCGTACATGCCTCCCGTTGCCACCAAGTTTAGAAATAATTAATGGTTCAATGTCTTTATTTGATTATATATTTGAAAATTTTTTGAATTTATTTGAGCCTTTTTCTTAATTCAATTAGTCCACATATTGAATTTTATCTATAACTTTCAAGAGAATTAAACCCCTATTTAGATGCTTTGTTGATTTAAAAGGAAAAAAAAAAAGGACAACAAAAACATCACTTCTTGTCCTGGAGATGAGCAAACTTTGCTTCACCAAGAAGAAACTGGAAGCCCTTTTCAGTTCTAATACATATGGCTAATCATTTACCACGCTATGCTATGAGATCAAATGCAGATAATATATCCCTTCGGCAGCTTATTGAAACATAGATTGAACAAATGCATATATCTTCAGAAGAAAAACACAACTGTAGGAATAGTACGTAAAATACATGAACAAATTAAACGAATCCTGCATTAATTTTATGGATCACTAATAAGATCAAAAGGCAACAAGAGATGGCCTTGAAAAGGTGATGCTAATTAACTATTAGCGGCCTTCTTCTAATCCATATGTCACATATTAATTTATAGCTCTACTCTTGTTCTCGATTAATGATGGAGGGTACAATGTCTTGAAGAAGCCCATGATCTCTTAACAAAGCAGAATGGGCCGTCGGATAGCAAAAGCGCCTCGCTTGTGGCTCTGCCACCGCCATAGAATCTGTAGTGGAGTTGCTGGTGGTGGTGGTGTAGTTAAAGTTAATGGTCGCGGAGTTATTCAACCGGAGATGATGTGATAAAGACATTTGCATTGGCAATGCAAAGGGGCCGCCGAGGTTTGCAGCCGCCGGATGAGCAGAGAAGCCAGCTGGAGGAGCAACGGCAGGAGGCAGCCCTACAGGACTTGGCCGGGGCATCATCGGACTTGGGTGAGTGTGTTGCCCTTCATATGTTGTCACAACTATGGTTGGATCATTTAAGCATCTCTCCACTCTTTTCTTCACATTACATGATGCACTTGTGCATCTATAGTAGCTCCTGATGAGTGAGATATATATATATATATATGTATATGTATGTATGTATGTATACACACATGAAACAAATTAGTACTCGTGATATATATATGTATATATATATATATATATATGTATGTACGTATACACACATGAAACAAATTAGTACTCATGATATATATATGTATACCTAAGCTTATCCATCTAAGTCAGTGGTTCCAAGTCATGAAACAGGCATGGAAAATTTACTAGAGAAAGTTAACGGAACACAAGCACAAGATTAGCTAGTTCTCGTGTGAAAGGGTTGAATTTACAAATGTAGAAGGTGTTTTGTGTTCTCTACAAGCTACTGGAAGATTCCAAGATAAGTGGGTTAACATCCAAGTGTCAAGAAGTACCTTGGAAAAGGGCTGTTTTTCACAGCTTTTTGGCCGTACTTTCTCCATCTGTAGCCATCTTCCAGATGATCAACGTCGCTCTTTGTCATGAAAGCAAATCGGGGTTGCCTTTGCCTCATCTTCTGACTGCTTTTATTGGGTTTCAACCTTTTTACCACGAACCCAAAATAGTTAATACACGCAAATCAATTATTGTACAACTTTCACAAAGCCTGGGCACACACGCAAAACCCACCTACTTTCTGATCTCAACAATCATTGGCAAAAATATTTTTTTTTTAGGTGAGAAAAAAAAGAAAAAAAAAACTAGAAGTGCTAGAAGCTAACTAACACCTACTGTTTCTTGGTGTTGAGGTTTTGTTCTTCCTCATCATCCACAGCTTTGCTCTGCTCCTCGTTGGGTGCACCGCTCGATTCTGAAGAAATGGAGGAAGAGTTGGGGGTTGCAGGTGCGTTATCGACTACCCCTGACGACGGTTCTGCAACAGTTGAATTCGCAGGAATATTCTTGTCCGACGTCGTTTGGAGTAGAGTTTCTTGTGCTACAGATTGAGCAGCAGACAGTTGGTGTGACGACATGTGATCAAACGCGGGTGAGAAACCAAAATCTTGGTTCATCCCCAGCAACTCCATAAACCCTAATGAACCACTACCCTTTGCACCTTCATCACCACAATCTATGAAGTTGCCTGTTAATGTGTTACTATTATAACTCCCTAAAAGGTTGTCTAGAAAAGAAGATGATCTGATCATGAATGGATCTTCCATCTTCAATCCTGCTTCTTTACGCTCCATAGATATAGATAGAATATATTGCTGAAATTAATAAACAAAGCTGCAAAAATTCTTAATTTCCTCCAACTAAATTAAAGCTCCCTGTGATCTCTTTAAACTGAAGGAGAAAGAAATGGAGATGAGAGTGAAGTGGGGCCGCGATGTGTATTATGGAGACAAGAAGGAGAAGTATGAACACACAAAAAAAAAAAAAAAAAGAAGAGAAAAGGGGAATAGGTTTAGTTATGGGGTGAGGATTGTAATATAAACACCAAAAGACGAGGAATCAGCTGGGGCACAGTGTTGACTGTGGGGGAATGACCGGGAAATGCCGGTGAAGACTGTACGGACAAAGAAGAGAAGAGGGGGAGGTGGCATTAAATGCAGGGGGGGGGTGGGGCTTAGGACATATAGGAGAAGGTAACGTAGGTTGTTGGTCCACGCATTCATACCAAATCGTTTTGACCGGTAAACCAGTTAGCAGTGTGAAGCTGATCTGATACCACGTGAGCTGATTACGGCATGAAAGGCTCCTCCTTTTTATTTATTTATTTATTTATCTGCACGTCCGCCCTCATCCTAATAATTCCACACATATATCTCGTCTTTTGCTTCGTGTCTTTTTTTTTTTTTTTGATGTTGTTTTTATTGTACGCTAGCTAATTAATAGATTTTGTTTTGGTGCTTATTGGTATTTTTATTGTCATTAATTGTGAGTAATGGATTTTTAATTTGTTTTATCGCTTTTATCATATAACCTTGGATGTAAACCACCAAAAAGAGTAAATTTAAGGGGAAATTGAGAATGAGAATAATAGAAGAATCCTCACTTACAGTGTGAAACATAAAAGGGAAAAGGAAAAAAGAAAAAGAAAAGAAGAAGAAAACATAAGAAAGAAACCCTTGGTTTGTGCTAGCTAGATTAGGCTTTGTGACATCGGGATCGGTGCCCGCTTTTAATTAATTTTCATCCAATAAGCTAAGTCATCATGCTGATCCACTTTTAACAAAGCAAATTGCATGTTTTTGTTTTGTTCCCCCCCCCCCCCCCCCGCCCCGGGCGCCTTGGTTGATTAGCTCTTTTTGCTCCCCCAACCATTTCCAAAGGCTTCCGATCCTGCACGTGTGATCGATGTTCATTATGTTCCCTTCCATCTCTTAATTCTCTACCTTCGTTTCCTTTTCCATTTTGACCCAAATTTAGCAAAATCCGATATTCAAGATAAAGCAATGCTTGAACCGGGATGATTAATGTACAGAAGAATTCTTATAAAGCTCGTTAAATTAGGGGGTATGATGTTAATTATGTTCCCTTCAACACATATTATTTTAGAATGTAAAAACTAAACTTGCAGACCGGAGAAATAGAGATTTTCTTAACGCAAGCAATTTAGTTAATTATAGTATTGGAACACTTTGGTAACTTTATTGTGAACTAGATGATAAACATAATGATAAAAGTATCACCGTTTACTAGATACAAAATGCTCAATAAGTTTTGAAACAGATTTGTTTGACACACTTTTAGAAATTAATCAAGTTTGTGAAGGAAACACTCATGTACATATATACGAAATTGATCTATAATAATAGAAAAATGTTGAAGATGAAATAATATATAGGTCTTTCAATATTCTCCCAAAAGAAATGGTAATAGAAAAACAGACTTGGCCTCCATCTACAAATGGAAAGTACTCCAACTATATAATTCCATAATAATGGGAGTACTGAAGTTGCAAATTTTCAAATTTAATTGCATTCAGGGGCAAGGCATGGTAAGCGAATCACTTTTTAAGTTCACATATATAGTATTTGTCGTGACATAATTGAACAATTTACATGTATATATACATGTAGGTAACACATCGAGGTGGACCTTTTCATAAATTGAAGAGACAAAGCCTTTGGGCCCCGAGTAATATTTTTGATCACCAAATTGATCACTATCATGATTATTTAATCACAAAAGTAATTAAATGCTCTACTAATTATTTTATTTTATTTTAACAAATGGTACTAATTATTAATTAATGCATCTGTAGTTAAATTCCGTGAAGTGAAATCGAATGGGCCATAATCCGATGCGCAACCGTTGAGGCCTTCGCCATTGTAAACCTCACACGTGTTTTAGACATATTTATTCATTCATTGTCCTCAACCAAAGCCTTAACAAATGTTATTTAGATTAACGGTAAAAATTTATGCATTTTTCATCAAGTTGTAGAATAATCAGGCTCAAGTTGCTTGTGATATACGCATAGTAGATCCGGTGCTATCTTAGTGTGATAGTCATTTGCATTATTATAAACAATGTTGCGAAATATGTTAATGAAATTTGATATTGTATGTAATATATAATATGTGTGTGGGACATTATGACTATTTTGCTTGTAGGATACGTTTGCAGCGCTCAAGAAAAGACAAAAATGAAGTACAGTAATTATATATATATAAATGAAATTTTAATAAATAGAAGTCGACATCGTCTTCAGCTACTAGTGTATTGTCGTGACTCGCAACTATAGAATTGACTATCTGTATATATGTTATTGGTCATCGATATTAATTAGTAGTACCCAGCTGTGAAACTTTATCTTGTATGCATATACATGGGTCCACCTACATATGACATGTGTTTGAATCAAAATTAGTACTCGAGGATTTGAATTTTTTAGTACGACAACAACAACGTCGAATAGAATGGGATTTTAATTTCCCTCTTTAATTTTTCGAAATCAAAATTAAGCAAATCCCTGCAAATATGCGGATATGTACCCTGATATATAAAATAGCCGCTTACAAACGGGGTTTGATCTTGAACGAGAGCTTGTTTGTCTTTGCTTATTTTGCAGTTTATAAATTATATAAAAAAACACTTTTTACTAAATTTTTACTATTTATAATTATAAATCCTAAATAAGCTCAGCCAAACAGGCTGTGAGTTTGACTTTTGGATGTAAGTATAGGTTCTTTCCCAATAGAGCACAATTTTAGCTTTGGCCAAAATGTAATATGACTTAATTAGCTAGGTCTTCATTATCATTAAATGACATGGATAAACTAATGCTCTGTTTATTATAGTCTTATTTTAAGATACTTATTCTATTGAAATGAAAGTACATCTTATAAGATTTAAGAAATCTTTTCATGCATTCTATGAAAATTCAAAACAAAACCATACTTTTTATCTTATAAGAAATAAACAATCATTCTTATCTTATTTTTTACAACTATAGATGTATAGTGTATATAATAAAATATCTTAAATCTTATAAAATATCTCCAAATTTCAATAGAATAAGCATATTAAAATAAGATCATTCCAAACAGGCTATAAATTTCGGGATTTCATTTATACGGATGGTAGTTCCTAATAAATCTTATACTTATAATGTGTATCTAACATATAAACTTATCGATTTAAAATTTCAGATAAATATAAAACAAACACGACATTTATATAATGGTTTCTTGGTTGACGAGATGATCATGTGAACCTTGCATGAGTTTCAAAAATCTACTTCTCGCTGAAAAAAAAGGAAAGGAAAAAAATTACCATCAACAATCAAGAAAAGGGAAAAAATATATATTATCAATGAAGGGATTAGAACATTCTCATATCATTAATTTTCTCACATTAGTATGAGAGGAAAACTTCAAATCACCACAATTGTTCATGAAATTTAAGTATAAAAAAAGATAGGTATTAAAAAGGAGAAAAAGTATTTTTCTTGCTGAGGTGAAAATAATTAAATGTTGAACGCGAATTATTTTCTTTTCTTACTAAAGGGATTCGTATGTATATGTAGATATTTTGGCGAGCAAATTAACTGGGGAGGTGTGTGCGTGTGAATTGTGAAAGGATAAGGGCCGGCTAACACAACATCCCACATCCTTTGGCGGATTGCAAGCTCAAAAGTCCCTGGACCCGTTGCTCGTGAGTCGTGACAATTTTAATTTAAACTACATATATATGCTTTAATTTGTTCCCTACCTAACACAAAATTAGTCGTAGCGTGTGTTCACATGTTTTTGTTTTGAATTAAAATATTCTTACATTACATTGGATGATGCTGTGTTTAGAATAAGCTTATTATAAAATGTTTATTTTATTAACCTAAAAGAAGCAATGTTTATTGTCTTTTTTTTTTTTTCTTATAAAGTATAAGGCATCTTTTCACAAGTATTTTATAAAAATTCAAAATAAATCATAATTTTTATCTTGTACGATATAGTCAATCTATTCTTGACTTATTTTTAACAACTATACTCAAAACAAACTAAACTTTTTATGTAAAACATTAAATAAAACAAGCATTTCATAATAAGTTTATACCAAACACAACATTAAGACAATTTCCTATCAAGTCGTAGCATGTTCACATGTATGCATTTCCATTTAATTGGATATATATTTTCTTAGTAATAGTATTTTTTATTTGGGATCTATAAGTCTAGAGTTCGAATCATCAATAGAGATAAGTAAAATTCACTGTAAATCCTATTTAAACATTAAAAAGAAAAAGATATATATTGCCTCACTAATTCCACTGAGTAACGTTACTTTGGGATCATGATGGCATTGTTTTCCCATTTATAGATATAGTGGCCTCAGACAAATTACAAATCTAGTTAGAATCATTAACCCATTATTAATAGTGCCCCCCAATAAATTGCAAGCAGCCTGGGAATAAAACCATGTTGTTCAACTCTAAACAGTTTGTCCACTCATTCTTTTGTTTTTTTTTTTTTCTCTGGTCAGAGTGCACTTATTCATTTGTAGTAGCTAGTTCGCATATAATTGTGTACATGTGTTGTTTCAGTGTTAGGTTAAAAGACACGTGGAACGGCCAGTGAAATGAGAATCAAAAACCTGGGGCTGCATGCATGCATCTGCATAACCATAAATATGAAGCCACGCTTGTGTCTCTAGTGTAAGACGACTGCGGACATCTCATGCACCCTCTATTCATATTGTTTGCCGACATCTTTCGGTAATTCTTTGGTTGCATACAAAGCTGCGCTGCTCGGTCTTTTCCAGCCAGTCATTTTGCATCTTCAGCAAACACACGGCCGCATTCTACTTACGGGTGGACGGTTGCATTTTCTTCTTGACTAACTACGACTATGTTTCACGTTTTTGAATTATAGAACTTTTAGTAATAAATATTTAGGTAATAGTATTATTGCATAAAAGTTATGAATTATTTGACTTTATATTTTAGAGCACAATATTAGACTTTTAAAAATATGGAATAGACCTTTTGATTAAAAAAAATGAATTAAAACAAGCATGATTGAAGAAGAGATTCTCAAAAATCTTTTCTGAAAAGCTTCAATTGGATCAATTTTTAGTTTTTCAACTTTTTTTTAACTTTAGTTTTTATATAAAAACTCTTTTAAATATAGATTAAACAAATCAGTTTCAGTAATTTTGAACTCATAGAAACATTTTTGAGGGTTCAAAAGTTAAGCCAAACATGCTCTAAACAATTACCTATAAACTATATGAAAGAATAAATTAAAACCATTATATAAGACATATACTTGTTGTCCAGTTTCGTATCACTCACTGCAAAGGGAGATATTTCATGCAAATTTTATTGTGCTCCTTAAATTGCGTGTTACACACGCTCTATTGAAATGACATCGTTTGACATCAAGTTAAATTAAAAAAAATAAAACACGTTTTAATAAGTCAAAGCGAAGCTGTTAAAATCGTTGCTGTAGTTTTGTGTATAGGTTCTCTAAGGATTTATCTTCTAATATTTGAGCATTTATCTTCTAATTTATGATTGAGATATTATTATTTTGAACATTGAGAACTATCATTTTCAACTTTGAGAACTATTATTTTTAGTATTCAGTATTAGTATCATTTTGAATTTTGAACCAGTAGTTTATTCATTTTGAACTCGCAATTTATTTATTTTGAATCAGTAGTTTATTTGGTTTGCATTTATAAGAAGTACCATTTTGAACTATTGTTAATTGATCAAATATGACAGTATTTTGCACATATAGTGCATGAATTTTGAACAAATAGTTTATTTAATTTGACAGTAGTTTATTCATTTTGAACCAAATACTTTATTCATTTTGAACAATAATTTTTATTTTATCAGATAGCATGATATCAATTTTGAACTAGTAGTTTATTCAGTTTAAACCAGTATTTTATTCATTTTGAACCAGTAGTTTATTCATTTTGAACTATGATTTTAATTTTATCAAGTAGCACGATATCAATTTTGAACCAGTAGTTTATTCATTTTTGAACTATGATTTTTATTTTATCAAGTAGGATAATATCAATTTTGAATCAGTAGTTTATTCAGTTTGAACAAATAGTTTAGTCATTTTGAAGTAGTTTATTTTTTAACTAGTAGTTTATTTATTTTGAACTATGATTTTTATTTTATCAAGTAGCATGGTTTCAATGTTGAACCAGGAGTTTATTCATTTTGAACATACAAAGCAAATGTTTTGAACCTTGACTTTTAGTTTATCAAACAGCAGAATATCGATTTTCAAGTATTTTTTTAATGTAATTTACAATATATTTTCAGAGCAATTTTATACATTTTGCCAGTTATATTCATACATTTTCAAAGTGATGTTCAAACACGCACTAGGGTTGAACATCACTGTCATGAAAACATATGCACATGCACATGCATGCACACACACACACACATATATATGTACATATATATATATATATATAATGTGGATATTTGTGTATTTTACAGTAGAAATTGTTACCTTTGTGTCGGTGTTGTTGATTTGGATAAAGTTGTCAGAGTTTTTAGTCATAGGAGAGGTTATTGTCAATGGAGTCACAAGATAGACGAAGAGATTTTTTGAAGTTTTGGCTAATTGGGTTTTGTTATATAACACGTGTGTCTAACGCGCAAGAAGGTGTAAGGTAGTTGTTAGGCACACAATAATTAGATAGTGTAGTGTAGGGAATGGATATTTCATAAGTCATTATTTGATTGGAAAAATTAAGTTATTAGAGTGTTTATATATATAAATACTTATACACTTTAATAAGTTAATGGGATAATAGTTTTATCCAACAAGTTTAAACATGTACGGATTGTTATCCTTTATCCATGAGAATGATCCGTTTCGAAAATGGCAAAGCCTTCTATTGAGGCCTCAATTCGCCATCCAGCTTCGATTATCAGTCCCGTGAGCTGTAATTGGGCTTTCAACCCATGATTGTTCATACTCGTGGCATGCACATAGAAGCCCATAAACGTTTTGGTGCCTAGATGTGTTTGTGCTTATATATATACAACCAAAAGAAAACCTTTTAGGCCAGTAGTTGGGAAATTGATCAAGAGTCAATTGTTGGAATTCAACCTTGAAATTTTATAGTTTATTCACTACTATAATTTTTGTATCTACAAAGGATTAATTTCGGAATCTCTTTGCATTTTAGGTGAGTAACATAATACTAGATCGTTAGGCTTGTGGTAACTATAAGTTCTATTTTACCTTCCAAATCAAGTTACTTTCACTATCTCTGTTTTCTGCCTTAATTATTTCCAATTTTACGCTTTTTTTCTTTCACTATAGAGTCTTAGAGGAACAAAAGAATATTTCCCTTGTAATTTTGCTTTAATTATTAGACGTTGAGTTGCCACAAATTATTAGGTGATAATTTATATAATAAGGATTCTTTCCTATCAAATACTTTCTCATATTGATATTAGAATATATAATTTATTCTAAGATAAGAACCATTGCATACTTTTGCTATTTTCAAACCTTCAAAGTGCAAAACTTGGTTGTAAATAGGTCTGAAAAAGAAGATTCTTTATGATATATTGTTCAATCAAAGGTAAAATTTTCCTTTGGGGAAAAAAGGGTAAAAGTTCTTCTTCTAGACGAAATGGGCGGTATTGTACGTGGAGCATCCCATTGAGATAAATTAAAAGAGTACCATTTGAAGCAAAAGAAAGGGAGTATATTGTAAAACACACTTGTAATTAGCATTCTTTTCATTATCACACAAACTTCCATCAAATGACTAACTAATATATTTCATCCGACTACATCTTTAATTTTATATATTGCTTTCTTTATTTTCTTTTCTTTTCTTTTTTTCTTCCCAGATAAAGGGACCAGCTAGCAACTAAAGAATTTTGGAGCCCTCTAAGCTGATTAAATTGAAAAGAAAAGAAAAAAAAAACCCAGAAAAACAACATATAGGGGAAAAAGAAAAAGAAAAGAAAAGGTGAAAGAAAACAATCAACAAGTGTCTCATGTGACTTAAGTCGTATAACCTTGACATGCATGCACATGAGGATATAATATAAGTTGGGTTTCACAACCAAGTGCGAACCTCGAGATGCGCCATCTGTTCCTTAAAGCATACGCACAGCAATTGTAATGGCCAAATGCTTAAAGAAAGAAAATAGAATGTTGTGATGACATCTTTCTGAAGAATTTCGGCCTCTAGTTAGCACATGGACAACGTTGGCTGTCCATTTGATTCAAACAAAGACTTAATGTTGTGTGCATGATATTAATGTAAATCTATTTATCTCTCACGGCCCCGCAGGCCGCAGCTAGTGATCACTGACGGCCGGAGTTACAGGTTTCTATAGGAAATTAATGGTGTCGGTCTATGTATGGGTGCACATGGTGGTGGTCCATTTCCTTAGTAGCTAATTGCTAACATTCCAAGTTATTCACTTTTGGGGGGTTTCCTAGAAATTATGAGGCCCCTCTTCTTTTCACGTGCAAAAGTAGCTGCCCACGCATTAGTTGATTAAAGAAAATCGAAAAATTCAAATGGTTAGCAATGGTGAAAACAATTTGAAGATTGTAGCATTTTTATATGAGACAAGAATATAGTACAATAATTTTTGTCTTTCACGTTTGATGACCAATTTGAAGTTATGTATATACTTCGGATAGTGATCAATGAATTATGAGTTATGAGTGATGAAGTGACAGTACTAATTAGATTGGATTGAAAAAGTACAGCTACAGTGAATTATGAGTAATGATGTCCGTGGTTTGGTTTGGTTTAATTTTAAACATATTTCAAATTAAACCAACACCAGTTGGTTTACATTTGAAAAAAATCAATTGATTTTCTTATTATATATAGAACCAAGCCAATCCAACATAGATATGTTGTTTTGGTTTGATTTGATTTTTGGTTTTTTCAAAAAAAATTAAAAACTCAAATTTCACAATAAAATTATTAAAAAAAACCTCGATTTACTATTCATATTAAAAAGTTTAATGTAATAAGATTTTATCATTAAAACAAAATACAAGTGTAGCTATGGATTGCCGGTTAAAATTTATAAATAAAGTTTGAGGTTAAGGGTTTGATGTCTAAAATAAATAAAATTTGGGATGAGTATATACATAAAATTAAGGATAAAAATAATTCGGTTTGGTTTGTTTTGGCTTGGATATCTATTTTAACCAAACCAAAACAGTTAATTTTTATTTGAAATTAACAATTGGTTATTACCCATATAAAATAACCAAACTAACCCTAAATTTTCGGTTGGTTTAATTTGTTTAACTAACTCGTGTTCACCTCTAATTAAGAGAACTAAAGAAAGATGACCACCGCGAATTGAATTGGGCCATACATGAATGGATGTGTTGTAAACAAAAAAGGTTAAACTCAAAGACCTTTTCTCCCAAATAATGCAGTCTAAAAATTATATTAGTTAATAGCAATATTATTACCTGCAAATTAAACTAATAAAAGAATTATTCATATCAATAATACCGCTAAAAAGGGAAGAAAAATCAAGATAAGATTGTGCAAGTGGTGATTTGTTAAAGTTATCCCAAGTTACATACTTTGCGACAATAATGCTGCTCAACGATTATATAGTTTATATGTCTCCGATCTGAATGTAAGAAAGAATCAATGTCTTGTAGCCAAAATCCCTTACCAATTATCCATATATATAACGAAAAATATAATGGTGCCTTGTTTATTTGGGGGAAAAAAAGAGGAAAAAAGAAAAGATTGCAACAGACGTGATTGCATGCCGCACAACAGAACGGATAAAATGCTAAGCTAAATCTAGCTGTTTGATGATTGATGCATGTCCCCTCTCTTGAGTCTATAGAAAGTGCCACGATGCCCAGTTTGCAAACCATTCGTTTCATGCATTTTGGCACATATCATACTCCCTATTCTTAATTTATTTAATCAATTCGTTGGGTTCTAGCAACCGCGCGCTTTTCCTTAGCTACATGTGCATGCATGTTCTTGATAACATGTACTTCAATATGAGGTCTTTCATTCTACTCCTCCTCCAATCCTTTTTTCTAGAAAATCCGATAGTTAATCGTAATATGGGTCATACCTGATCCGACTTGCTTACGTGAATTCCGGGTCCTTACTGACACGAAAAAGGCACCGACTTATCTTGGATTCGAGATCTCCTCCCACGCGACTCTGAACTCATCGTGGTTGGTTCCTAAGATAAGCCTCAAGCCAGTCAAATAAGTAGATTCCTGTTATAACACTAGTATACTAGTCCACCTAAAATTATACCACTAGATAAGTTCCACGGGAGCCAGAACCTGTCCAAACTCTTTCAAACAATCTTCTGTAAATACTTGTCTACGCTATATGCAATTTAAATACTCTTCCTTGCTCAATCCACGTTCATTTGTGATGCATAAGTTGAATTTGACACTTCGAATGCATGAGAATCCTAGGAGTTTAAAGAAATTTGTATTACAAAAAGAAAATATAGCGAGTAACGTGCATAGATGTACCCGGCCGATTTTGATCCGCTACCAGCGTTGATCATATAATTGGCCAAGAAGCTCATGATAAACGTAACCAAATGGAAAAAGCTAATAAAATGCCTTAAAAGTTTCTAACATGCATGCACTCGTTATCAAGAATAGAGAATATTGTATCTCTGGATGCTCTAGCGGCGTTCCATCGACAAGAGAAGTAACGTTCATGCATGTGCGTGTGATCGATCATCAGCACCGTTGTCTCCCCATGAATATCCGTGGCATGCTTTCATTTGAGTCAGACATGTCGAAACATGATTCATAAAATACCTTTTCAATTCTTAATTCATCCAAAGGAAATATTGGTTCAATCATCTTGTCAGAGAATGTACACATATATCTCTCTTCATCTTAATTCCTTAATTAATTATCCCAATATAAAAAATGTATTCACACCATTTTAATTGGCACAGGAAAACAATTAACAAAATATCACCATTATCCTAGCTAGGCTCTATTAGTTAACTAAATTAATTAAGGGCCTCTTTGGATTGGCTTTTTTTTTTTTAAGTGAAAAGTATTCTTTCTGTTTTTGAAAAGAGGATTTTTTTTTTGGCAATAATTATTTGGTTTGACTTTTAAAAAATTGAGACTCTAAAAAAAAAATCAAATATATATATATATATATTTTCAGAAATTAAAAATTTTAACTTCTCACAAAAACTAATGTCATCAAACCTTGTTAAAAAAAACCAATTCAAATGAGCCCTAAATATCGACTGCGTCTACCTCTTCCTGTTTGGAAACATGCGCAACGTGACGAATTAAGCAGCTAGCAGCCGCCTTTAAACATTGGATTGAGCTGGAGATGCATTGAATTTGGAAAGTGGAAAAGGAATAAGACAGGGTGTTGTTCATGAGAAGGTGATGCGCAGAAGGAAGGTTGATCAAGCTGGAAGCTTAATTAAGAAGGTGGTGGTGGTGGTGGTGGTGGTTTAATCCAGAATTGGGGAATTATGATTAGTATTATTATTATTATATAATTAATAAGCTAGCTAGGCTAGTGGAAAGAATCATGTGGATGCATGTGCATTGAGTTTGGAGAACATGCTGATGAAGCTCTAGCCGTATAGAGCTTCATCCACACTTGGCTTTCCATGATTCATTCATCCCCACTTACTTGGAGAGGCCACTTTTTTTTTTTAATTTATTTGTACTTGTATTATATTATATGCATGATTATCAATTTAATTTAGTTACTTAATTAAGGACCCCACTCCACCCCACAGCTAAATTTGTTGGCCTAAAATTAATTAAATAATGTTTGCATTATCCAATCCTCAATGCATATATGGTGATGAGTGGGTTATAAAAAGGCCGCTTGTGGTGCCCTCTTAACAACAATAATATTCAAGATTGTCATCGATCATGGGGGGTCTTCAACAATCAGTTGTTGCTTCCGGCGGCCTTGATGATAATATTCTTGAAAAGCCAAAGTGCAACACAATTAGCAACTCCTCATTGTGGAACAAATATTTGGAGGCACAAGCCTGCAGGAGGCAAAGGTCAACGAGATCATCCCTGGGCACCATTATTGGTAGCAATTTTACGATGATGAAGAGAAGAAAGCAGTTGCAGGCACGTCTTGAACGTCAACGTCGTCGCCGCCGTCAAACGATTAGGCCACGAAACCAGCAGCAGCAGCAGCAGCTGGAGAAGAAGGTGAGGATGTTAAAGAAGCTGGTAATTCCCGACTGCGATCATCAATCAACTACTGGGCTGGAAGTGCTTTTCAGAGAGACTGCCGATTACATTTTGGCTTTGCAAATGAGAGTTGAAGTCATGCAAATTATGGTCAGTGTATTGGCCGCTGGTTCCTTTTAATTGATTCTGATCAAGAGCTAGTGATCTTGATGACCGCTAGCTAGCTGCCTCCTTTACAAAGGCTCATTGCAATCTATATATACCAAATTAAATATCCATTTTATTCATGTCCTTGTGCTGCTATAATACCTGCTACATGCGTTCATGTTGCTTAATTAGAATATTTAGAGAAAGTTTCATCCTTCTATCCAATTGTGTGGAGACCACTGACGTAGTTATAAACTCTGGATACTTCAATTCATTTTATGGCCTTATATAGTTAATGGGATTAATTAGTTCCCTTATTTTTCTGTACTTAATTTTTATTGTACCTTGTAAATTTCAATTTGAATCTTAGTTATCATATCCACATTCCACTCGTCCCATCTCCAACAAGAATATTATATACTAGTTATTTTTTATCCCGTGCGGATAATAGGTAGTCTTCTTCTAAAAATTTTAAATTTATAGTTTCTACGGTTCTAATTTTATAGTTCTAAATTCCAACTATTTATTGAAAATTTAAAAACTTTTAATATACATAGTTGAAAAAATTTAATATTAAAATTATTTTATAAGTCTCGAGTTTGGGTTACTATTGAAATAAATATATAAAAATATATTATGGCAACTTTTAGTTCTAAACTAACTTATAGCACCAAATCTTTTGAACTTTTAAATTTATTTATTTATTTGCACATTAATAGTGGTAAATTGAAGGCCTCCAAAACCTAAGCTAGATAAATACATAATGAACATATATATATGTATATATATATATATATGTATGCATTTATATTTACACATAATGTATTTTTCTTTTATGTGTCTATATAATAAAAGTCATTAAATGTGTTAAATTAAAAAAATTAATGAAAATAATTTAGTTTTAGACTATCTTTTGGCACCAAATCTTTTAAACTTCTAAACTCATTTCTTATTTATATTAATAATTATATACTGTAAGGTTATGTGAATTCTTATAAGATGAATAATCTACAATTTAACATATAATATATGTCTCTTTGTATTTTTCATGGAATAAAAGTTTTCGAAAGGCATTAAATTAAAAGATTATGATAATACTTGGTTCCAAATTTTCTCTTGATACCCTCATGGTACCAAATCTTTTGAACTTTTAAACACTTTTTTTATTACAAATTATTAATGACACATTTAAGGTTGCACCATGTGAATTGTTCTAAGGCCTCCAAACCTTCTTTAAGGTGCATACAATTTTAGCTAGATGATGATGATGATGATGAATATTATTATTATTATTATTATTGGTAAAATAATTGTGAAAACATAATATAGAAATAAGAAACTGATTAATAAATAAATTAAATAATATGATCAATACATAACCTAAAAAATTGAAATATAAACTAAAGAAAATTAAATAATATATCAAAGAAAACCAGATAAAAGAGACTTGTAAGCTCAATCTCATTAAGGACTTATGCCTCTGTTACGGTATTAACAGTTCTTATACATGTGATAAACATTGATGCAGATAAGTAGTAAATATGATAAGCATCTATGGCCTATATGCTACTTATGATCAAGAATTTGTTAGTAGAGGTGATTTCCATTGTGTTATACAATGCCTTGAATAATCACTATATTATATGTTTAGGAAGAAATCAAACTATCATTTCAATATGCATGAAAAACACTCAAATGGTCTCAAAACTCTATAAACTAAATCTATTTCAAGATAGTGAAAAAACTCAAAAGTCGCTACTTTTGTGTAGGAAATCATGATTCAAATAATTTACAACTCCTATGAATTAAATGAGTTAGTAGGAAAATCAAAAGATCTCTAGAAATAATTTTTCATTCCCCTTATAATTTTCCAACAATATATTGATAGATTATATAGATTTTGATCTAAATTTAAAATAAATATATCATGTTATAAAATTGTAAAATAAAGTTAGTCAAAATAATAAAATTCATATTACATTGTACATCATGATTTATAAAAGTATAAAATTTTAATTTACCCTCTCTTATCTTAGCTTATGTGTCATTTAGAGAACTCCAGATTCACTTAAATTTAATTTTATATAACAGTATAGATATAAATGCAAGTTCTTTTATTAAATATTTCTTGATGTAGGCTAAATTTATTATTTTTAAAAATATTAGGAACTGATTTGGATCTTCATTAATAATTAGGAATAACTTAAAAAAAAAAAAGAAACAATGCAAGCTTGTAGGATAATTTCTCATTTGTTAATATATAAACATAATTAGTAAAAAAAATCCCACAAAATTTAAAATTTGATAACGTGTCATAAGTTTATTACTGTTATACATAAATATATAGGTTTTGTATAATATCTATTTAAAAAATTCTAAAAATGTACCTTTTTGTGTATTTTTTTTTGCCTGACTAAAGATTCTATATAATGTGATATTCTCACATTCGTATACTCATAATAACTTGAGAATTTTCTTATATTTTATTTAATAAATGTTTGAAATTATATAGGATAATCAAGTTACATCTTTTTATTTAGTTATCAGTAAATATTTAAAACGGAGATTAAATTGATAGCTTTTTAAAAATATAAGAATTGATTTCGATCTTTTGAAACTATAGGACTAACTTGAGAAAAAAAAAAGAGTGGAGACTTATGGCATAATTTTTGTAATTTGTTAGTATTAAATAATGATTATTATTATATAAAATACTTAATCAAGATGGAGCCCACAAAAATTAAAATTTGTTCATTTGATACTATTAAAACACTTTAAATTATGACATGTGGCATCTTCTAGGACAACTTCAAAGTTGATGTTCAACTTTATACTATTAAATTAGTGCGCTTTTATCCGTGCTACACATAGATTTACTTTTTGATAGAAAATATTAAATTAAGTTGAATTTGTTTATTTTTAATAGCAGATGAAAAATTTACTTATGAATATTTTGTGCTCTGCATGGATCTTTTTAACAATAAATATTAAATTTACTCAGACTTAATCTTTAAATTGACAAATGAAAAATGCTTTAAAGTTTTTAAAAATTAATTAATTAGTAATTAAATTTATAAAAAAAAACTAAGAATATATATCTATAATAAGAAATGTACGTTTTGAAATTTATGAGTGAATACTATTTTAAAAAAAATTAATTAATTAACAATTAAATTTCTAAATTGAAACTAAGAATATATATTCATAATATATACTAAGTAAAACTTTTGGAATTCAAAAATGAATTATATTTAAAGCATTAATTGATTAGTTATTTAATTTTTAATTAAAGATAATAATTTAATTACATCCACAAAGATAAAAATAATAAAAATTTAATAAATAATAAATAATAAATTATTATATAAACTAATAATAAAATATCAATTGCCATATAAATGCTGATATGATATTCTTCTATTACTCAAAAAAGTAATTTTTAATAGTAAATGTTAATTTTACTTGGATTTAGTCTTTTGAAACTCATAAATGAATATTATTTTAAGAATTAATTGATTGAAAATTAAATTTCTAATGTTAATGATATATATATACATATATATGTATATATATGTGTATGTGTGTATGTATATACTTAATAGATAAGAATTAAATTTTTTAGGATTCACAAATAAATTTTATATTAAGCATTAATTATTTGGTCATTTAATATCTCAATTAAAGCTAATAATATATATTCATAAAGAAAAGAAATAATAGAATGTAAAATAATAAAAATTAAAATAATCATGCCATATAAGTGCTGACATGGGACTCTCACAATGGTTAAACAATGCACTTTTACAGTACTAGAATAAGTTTAATGTATGTATGTATATATACCTATATATCAATACTATATAATAAAACAAAATAAGCTGTAATTTCATACTGCCAAATGGCGCTTTATATGACAAGCTTTCTATAATTAATTATCAATTAAATATGTCTACTCTTAGGTTAATTTTTGTTTTCCATCATTTATTCAATTCCATTCCTATATTAATTATTTTAATTTAGTTAATATTATGCCATTTCTTTATATATATCATCATTGTTTTATTAATTCTATAATATATAGTTTTTTCAATAACTATTTAATAAGATGTAAAAACTCTATAATTTTAATATATTCAATTACATATGTCGCTCTTCGTGCATCGCACGGGTGTTATACTAGTGTGTGTGTATATATATGTGTGTATATATGTAATAACAATAATAATAATAATAATAATAATAATAATAATAATAATAATAATAAAATATACATACATACATACATACACACACACACATACACACACATATATATAACAAGGACAAGAAGATTCCGTTTCACTTAAAGAAAGATGAGGACAAGAGTGATAGGAAATAAAGAGCAATAATGCCCCACTTTGAGATAGAGCAATAATGCTCACTTTTGACATTTCAAATTTGTACTATCATAAATAGTGTTTGTAATTATGCTTCCCGGATTCAAAATGGATTGAAGTCCGTGGAAAAATTGTATTTTATTTTGTTTTCAAGTCCAGGAACCTCTCAAGTGTCTACAAAAGAGGTTCAAATTGTCGAGAGGGGAGAGACTTTTGGGAGGAGTTTTTTAGCTTTTAGTTTTCAGTTTTATAAGTTTAAACACTTTGTAAATTTTACTTTTGTGAAATAAAGTTTTCTGAATATTCAAGCAAGATCTAAGGTACCCTTCTTTATTTTGATCCTTTATTTTTTGAATTTTAATTTTATTCTTATGTTTGGATTGACCTAATGGAGGCTAAATCCTTGATGGATTGTAATAACTCTACATTATTATTAAATATGTCTTATGCCACTCTTGACCTTGGAGATAACCCTCAAATACTTCAACAACATTAATAGTATCTTAAGATTAGTAATATGCTTTTAAACCGCCTGAAGCAATGGTTCTAAATATATGGCCAGGTTCTCATTGAACTCATAAGTCGTACTTTGGTCCATTTGTTGCTAGTTTAATGTTATTTTGGCATTTTCATGGATTGTGTGTATTGACTCGAGTTAATAAGAATTTGAGCTATATATTCTGGGTAAAACTTTTCCATTAGCTCGTTTGGACTGGTTTAAGCATAGCCTAAGCTTAAAGACTCATCAATGCCCACGAATTGCTTCAATTTTGCAGTCTTTATCCCCTGGGCCTCTTTGATATCAGAACCATGCTATAATAATATGTAGAAGTTACTACAATCCATCATATGTCTTCAATAAGATGTTTTATATTTTCAAAAAAAAAATTAAAATATGGTTAAAAATAGTAGGAAGGATGAACATGAAATTCCTCAAAATCTTCATTTACTAAATAAATGGACAATTCCTAAAATAGAACCCATAATGATATATTCTGTTGGTACTTTTGAAAAATTAGAATTAAAACAAATAGTTAAGACTACATAAGAGTCTGTCCTAATCCATAATGGTGAGTTAACCATAAGGTTATTATCACAAGATGATATTGATGTATATACATCAACTTATAAGTTCTTACATATAGGACTTGTTCAGGTTGCATTTAACCCTTTAACCTTATCTGGTTTGCCTGAAACTTTTATGGTAGTATTACGTGATGCACGTAATCTAAATTAGAGACAATCTCTTATAGGAATCATGGAATCTAATTTAGCTTATGGTCCTATGTATTTTAATGCTTATCCTAATTTGCAATTTTCTTTAACTGATGTTAATATATTGGATGCTTTAACATTATATGTTAAAACACATAAATATAACTATGTTCTAGGTATTAAGGTTATATGTATTTGCTATAGGGTATATTTTAAGTCTTTGTATATTTTAAATCCTAGATGTAGGATTACAAACACAAATCAAAATAAAACAATAATTTTTTAGACTAATTTTAATAGATCTAAAATAACCACCCGAAGATCTATTAAATGGGATGAAATAAATTTCCCAGAGACATGGTTAGTAGAAAATCTAGTGAAGAAACTCTAAATCAGAGAGTTCAAGGTTTGAGAATGACTAAAGAAAATATAATAAGAGGTGTTTATAACACTAAAGAACCAGAAATAACTGAATCTGAGTTGAATTTTCCTATTTAATGGATAGTAATAAAATTGATTTTAGTCTTGGCAGTGCAGCCAGAAAGACAATCCAAGCTGAATTTCTTAGGCCAATATTTAAACCTTTTAGAGATTTGTTTTTCGTAAATTTTCCTCTAGAAGAAAGGAAAATTTTGCAAGACCAGTTTTATGGATAACTGGAAGAGATAAACAAGATAAGGGATTTTATTCCTTGGTTCTTCAATAATTATTTAAGACAATATATAAATGTCTTAGAAAGACCATGGAAATTAAGAAATGGAGAAATAATTGAATCAATATATCCTCCAACCACTCAACCAATGACAATCGAAAAAGACAAAATTAAGCTATATGCTAATGCTTTCTTTAATATGCTGGAAAATGAAATCTTGCAGGCTACTACAAAACAAATTAATGATGTAATAAAGCAAAATAATTTTTCGAATTTGTATTTAGTTGCTTGAGGAGAACAATTAATATGCCTAAATAATACGTTATTAAAAACTTTCTTAGAAATAGAAGAGTTAAAAAATTAAATAAAAAATAAAAAAGAAATTGAAGATAAAAATAATGTAAATATTTTGGCAACGCCAATCCAACCTCCACCTGAGGTAACGGATTTCATTATGGAACCCCTAAATGAAATAAGTAAATTTTTGGATAATAAATTAAAAAAATTAAACATTAATGTAATAATAGAAGAAGTAGTTCCTGATATAATGAACAAGGAAAAACATGATGAAATAATAAAAAATGAGATACATAAACTACAATCTTACAATAGTAGGTTTGCTTCTAAACTTGTTAGTCAAAGGTTTTATTATCCTAGGCCTACTCCCCAGGATTTATTAATAGAAGAACCATCTATGGATTAATTCTGTTATGATGGCAAAACCATATGTGAATGGAATATTGATGGCATGACTTATCAGCAAATTTATAATACGATACATCGAATCTTGATGTATTCTACAATATATAAACAAAATGGTAATAATGATAACACCATTGCCCTAATGAGAATTGCGGGATTTGTTGGCCAATTAAAAAGATGGTGGGAAAATTATTTAAATGAGGCAAGAAGAACCACCATTCTAAATGCAATAAAACAAAAAAATGGTCAGACCAAAAGTGATGTCGTTTATACTTTAACGGTAAAAATTTGTGAACATTTTACAGGTAGATTTACCAGTAACGTGGAGAATATTAGAACACTTTTGTAAAATCTTAAGTGTCCAACTCTTACTTCATTTAGATGGTATAAGGATATATTCCTTAGCAGAGTTATGGAATTACCAGAGGCAAGTCAGTTGATGCGTCTCTCGAGTACAAGCTCTAAAGACCCATAAGTGTACAGATCAATATAGCAAAGTGTATGCAAGTGCGGGTTCGATTCGACAGGGAGGCTATGTTGGAAGATAGATTCTTCGTATGTGTTCTAGAGTGTGCCTAAGAAGAAACCTAAACAATCTATTTTTTTGGGATTTTGGATTTTTGATGGTTGAGAGCTCTAACTAAAACGAGTTAAATTAAACTATGGGAATGGAAAGTGGAAAACAAGTTGATCTAAAAGGATTAACAAATGGAAATGGGTTAGTGTGACTTCAACTTATGAATGGGTGATTCTATACTCAAATGCTATGTGATTAAAGAATGATGGCTTGCTTTCAAAATTGCTCTTAACAAGGTTGCTAAATTAATGTCTTAATTTCCCTCTAGGACTCGGTGCGGGTCTGTCCCTAACCGGCGCCTCCTAGGCCTACGGCGTAATCCTTATGACCTAAGGCCTTAAGAGTGACCAATTAGCTTCCTGGGTGACTTAGAATGAGCTTACCCGAGTATCTAAATCATTGGCTAGATTTAAAGCCAAGACCTAGTGTTGCTGAGGTCGACTAAACCTATCCTGAAACCTATTGGCTGGATTTAAAGCCAAAAGAGACTCAGCCTAGGCTAGCCCTAAATTGCTTATCGTCTTTCTAAAGTCACTATAGCTAGATTTGACTTGATAGCACATTCCTACATGTTCTTGGATAAGGTGTTCGTGAATAAATGAATCTATTCAACTACCAAACATTGTCATGCTCGGATTACACCATTAGAAGCAATTATCAACCAACATGTATTTATTACTGAAGTCATATTCATTACTAGGCATGCAAATATACACATAGACATGAATATAAGCATTACTCACTTCATAGCATCCACATATAAACACATAGACATGATTATAGCATGGATTAGACGTGTTTAGTAATAAATTGACTTCAATTTATACACATGTTACTCATTTAGACATTTAATCAAATACTGAGACATGAATGAGATACTAACCATTTGAACAAGAAAATCAAACATGTATATAAATTCAGCCATGTAATCCCATATTATAAGAGTATATAGCTAACCTATTATATAAGTTAAATCACCCTACACAAGTCTACTCAATCATAATAAGAAATAGAATGAAAGAGAGTTTATAATGCTTCCCTTTCATCCTAGCTAATCTTGTACAAAGCTCTTGAGCAAACTTGAATCCAAATGATTGAAACCCTCTAAATCTTCTTGCTTCAAGGTGATAAGAAGTGTGAGAGAGTGTGTGTGATGTGGGTGAAAACTAGGGTTAGAGGTGTGTGTGTGTGATGGGTGTGTATATATCCTCCCTACAATTATCAAAAGATCCCCTCTTTTAGTCTGAAAATCGGGCTTTTATATTGGCTTTTCACGAACTACCGGTCGACCTAGCCGGTCGACCGGCTTCTCCTCTTAGCTCGACTGGTTTTTTGGTGGTGCTCTCTGGACAAGTTGGTCGACCTAGCTGATCGACTAGCTCTGGATGGGTGGTCGTCCGACTATTTTCAGCACCTCTCTGGAGCGGCCAGTCGACCTAGTTGATCGATCGGCTCCTTCTCTTTGGTCATCCGGCTGACTTCCTTCCTCCATTCTTTGTCTTTCCAGCCTCCGATCTTCTCGTTTTGACTTGTACATCTCCCATCTTCATCACCTATCATCGTTCAATCTCGATCTCAACTCAAAGTTCACCTAAATCGTTGAAAACGAGCAATTAATGTAGTAATCTGTCTCTTAAACTCAATATGTACATTTGTTTACGCTTAAGCCTATTCTTATCGGAAGCACTACACTAATGCATCTTTCAGAGCACTGAATACCTCTTAAATATAGGTAAATAACAATGCAAACACACACAAAAATACAACACATCATCAGTCTCATTGGAAGTCTAAATTTATAGATGGGCTTCCCCAATTATTTGTAGAAAGAGTCAAAAGAACTCTGAAATTTGGTAAATCTTACATAGACTATAATAGTCTTAGTTATGGAACAATAATAGGGAGATGTATTCAAGAAGGCCTAGCTTTATGTAATAAAATTAGGTTAAACCAACAAATTTAAAAACAAAATTTAACAGAAAAAAGACAATTAGGTCATTTTTGTGATTAATTTGGAATAGATATGCCCTTAACTAGTAAAGGGCATAAATCCTTACCTAGAAAAGAAAATTTTAGATCTCCTAGTTATCAGAAGAAAATAACTAAGAGGAGACAAAAGAGACAAAAGAGAAAAGAAGAAAGCAAAAAGAGTGGTAAATGGAAACTACCAGTTTACTATAAATGTGGGGAAATAGGTCATTAGTCTAATAGATGTAGAGTAAAAAAAAAAATTAATGAATTAAATATAGATGAGGAATTAAAAGATTCTTTGAAGAAAATAATCCTTAATTCAGATCAATCTTCTGAAAAAGTATCTTCTGAATCATCAGATGATCTACATCAATTACATAACATGGAAGAATCAGAATCCATGACTTTATCGTCTAATGATGAGCAAAAATGTTGCAGTACTTGTATTAATAATATACAAGATGATGAAGAAGAAAATTATTATAAAATTCTTGCACAATTCCAAGAATTTCAATTGAATGTTTTAACAAATGATAATATTATTGAACTATTAAAGTTGTTAAAGATTCAAGGATAAGAAATAAAATATTAAATTTTATACAAGAACAAGGTGAGACTAGTAGTAGGGAAGAGTAAATAATAATCCCCAATAGGGATTATACACCTTATAGTTTTACAGAAATTAGGAAAAGAATAGAAGAAAAACAAAATATATCTTTTTCAATTACAATCAAGGATCTTTAGGAAGAAATAAAAACCCTAAAACAAGAAATAAAAATATTATCTCAAGAAAATATTGTTATTCAGGATCAAATAGGGATTCTTACGCAGAGAACAAATTGAATTTAATTCTGAACCATTTTTAGGAAAACTAGAAATGATTACCTTTGTTAAAATTACTCTCTTAATAGAAAAAGAATATAAACAAGAATTATTTGCCCTTATTGATAGTGGAGCAGATCTGAATTATATTCAAGAAGGATTAATTCTTATGAAATATTTTGAAAAAACCACACATTCATTAAGTTCGGCGAGTGGAAATAAAATGGAAATATTATATAAACTATCAAAAGCTTATATATGCAAAGATAAAGCTTGCATACTGACCAGTTTTGTTTTAGTTAGAAATATGACTAACCAAATCATTCTTGGAACTCCTTTTCTTAAAAAAATTTCCTATAAGAGAAATAACTACTAAAGAAATTTTAGCAACATATGAAGGAAAAGTAATAACATTTGATTTTATGTGAGATCCTATAACTAAAGTATTAAATTAAATAACAGATTTAATAAAAGTAAAGGGAAACGAATTAAATTTCTTAACACAGGAAATAAGTGCATTAAGTATAAGGGAAAAAATTGAAAACCCAAAACTTCAAGAGAAAATAAAGATGATTATAAATCAATTTTCACTAGAAATATGTAGTGATCATCCAAATGCTTTTTAGGATAGGAAAAAAGTATATTGTATCCTTACAACACGAGGAAGGTTTTGATGAAAATAATATTCCTACAAAAGCTGGACCTTGCCAGATGAATAAAGATTATATGGAATTATGTAAAAAAGAAATCTCAACTTTCTTGAGAAAGGACTAATGAAAAAATCCCATTCTCCATGGAGCAGGTTTTTATGTAAATAAACATGCAGAATAGGAAAGAGGAACTCCTAGATTAGTTATTAATATTATATATATATATATATATATATAGATACAGATAAAATCACTTAGTTTAACAAAATACGGGTCATGTGAGTGGATGATAACGAACAAAAGCAATCCGGGGAATAGTACATTATACTGTTCCATACCTAGTAATTAAAGAACATTATTCTGCTTTCAGGTTGGTCTAATTTTATGTTTTTGTATTGCAAATTAATCCTCATAAGTGCCTTTATTAGAAGGGTTTTTCCTTCGCTCTACTGACCCAATAGAAATTAGTTTCAAGTTTAATTTAATTTAGGGATATCATAGTTGAAAAAAAAATTCAAATTGATGAACTTCGGAACAAGCAAGGAAAAGTACTTGAGAGAATGGGAGAAATATATTTTAGTCCTTGAATTTTAAGTAAAGTCCCAAATAGGTCCCTCAACTATAAAAATACTCTTTTTAGTCCCTCAAATTAATGAACAATTATTAAAACTAATAGTCAACTATTTGACTTCTTTGAAAATCCCAAAATACCCTTGAACAACTTATATATATATATATATATATATATATATATATATATTAGGCTTCATATGTTTGTTAGAAAATATTTTCCTAAAAAATAATTTCTTAAATTCTCAATGTTTTCTGCACAATAATTCCCTCTCTTTTTCTTCCAATAGGCCTACCCTCCCCCCATCCCCATGCCACCCCACACCTATGCCTTTAAAAAAAATAAAAAGTAAAAAATTAAAGATTAAAAATTTATTTTTTTCCATACTCTGTCAAAAATATTATTTAAAAAGATTGAAATAATTTTTTTTTATTTTTTTGCTTTTTTATTTTTTTAAAGGGGTGGGGGTTTTTCTTTACCACTGAAAAATATTTTCCTTCATTTATAATTAAGGCATTTCGTTGACCGAAAAATATTTTTTAGTTGGCTTTTATACGATGCTACCAAACGGACCAAATATATATATAGAAGTCTTTCAAGGGTATTTTGAGATTTTTCAACAAGTAAATGGTTGATTATTATTTTTCATAATTATTCATTAACTTGAGGGACTAAAAAGGATATTTTAAATAGTTGAAGGGCCTATTTAGATATTTGCTTAAAACTCAGAGACTAAAATACCTTTCTCCGTTGAGAGAACGGATCTTTTCGGAAAGCTGTCATTTAAATTTGACTTGGACCCTATATCATATTTAGAAACAAGTATATAAAATGTAAATGCTACAACAATTTTTGCCACATTTCTTCTTATTGCATTCTTTACTGTAAAATTCTGAAGCAAGCAAAACTCTACTCTAGCAAAGATCCATCATATTTGCTAAAAGACAAAATTGAAACACTGCTAGGCTGGAGTTAAAATAAATTGGATTTTCCTATAAAAATGGCTACCTTGATATCATAACATGTATGTATCTGTATGAATATACATGCTATTCTACTTACAGATAGCGCTAATTGACTTTGATCCTGGGGCTGCAAAAGGGGCGATATTGGCTGAATAATGGATGATAAAACTCCTCATGTATAGTTGATGAGCTTGCTCAATTAAGCAAGGCATTTAGGTTTTTCAATTTGCTCACCATCTTCATCAAGTACCCATTACTATTATTAATGTTTCTTGATCTTTTCTCTTGCGTAGTTGTTGCCTTGCTAATTACTTTGAGGTGACCAAGGTGATGTTTGCAGTAAGTCCCATTCATCTCAAACTCCTTGTAGAGTTTAAGAAACAAGCTCAACATTTCATCACTATCATCCATATACATGTGGTAGTTCAACAGAATAGGGTGAGCTCTTTTCCTGAAGTGTCCCGCTACAAAATCTTCAAAGCCCAAAAGGGGTGCTCTCAGCACATGAATCATCCCTCGGCATGTCATCACCAATGCTTTCTTGCTGTATCTGATCATGGATTCATCATTAACATAAGATGCAGTAGCATTATTCAAGATTACGCCTCGGATTGCTTTAAGCACATCCAGCACACTAGATTGTTTCGGGTTCCACATTTCTTTATCACCAGATCCGTACCAATCAAGCATATCGAAGCTTCCATTATTAGCGGTTCCTAGAAGGCCGAGGCGAGCCTTTCCTCCTGGACTCAAGTTAGGGTTGCTCAAATCGAACCCGTAAGAATGATAATGAAGCTTGGGAGGGGAAAAGGGATAGTTTCTTGGGAAGTAAATGTCGAAGAAGAAGAGCCCAAGGCAATAGGGAGTGTTTTCGGGGCCAATGATGACTGCTCTCATGAGATCAATCCTTTCTCTGTATGCCCTCACAAGAATTGAATCGGGAAGTTGATTCTGCAACAAGCTCCATTCTTGTTCAATCTTTTGGCTTGCCCATCCCGACATGGCTCGCTTGGTGGAGCTGTGATTGTACTGCGTCATCAAGAAATGATGATCGCGAGGAGGGTCGCTAAGCATGTCCAACTTCTTGAACAGTTTGAACCTTTTCTCCACATCGTCTTGTATCTCTTCAATCTCTCCGAACCGCATTTTGTCCTGAACATAGGAAGCGTCCATCTTCGGCTTATGCCTGGATGAGATTGATCTATTGATGATGGTGAGTCAACTGATTAAAATTACTAGTTTAAACTGCGCTCGATATGTCTGGAATTGATTTGAGAATTAATAGCTAATAAGCCTCACTTTTCTTCGCGCTTGGATTTCGAAATGACGAAAATTTGAGTCCTATTTGAAGTTTAATTATCTTGTCCTACTTGGGTTCTATTACTTTGCTAATCTTGATGAGATAAAATTTTGATCGAAGGGCTTTCGGATCCTTTGTTTCCTTTTTTTCAAAAAAATTTCTATCTCTATCTTTTAAGCGTGATGTTTCTTAAATAAACAAGTTACGTTTTACTTTAATAGTTTTTTTTTAAATTAATATAATTGGGATTTTAAAGAAATAAAATCTGATAGCATATCATATATGTCTCATTTAACAAAATTCAAAACAAAATCCAAAACACAAAAAAGAGCTAGGCCTGATTGGATGTCCATAGTTAATGACATTTCCTTGGAAAAGGCTGCAAAAATGAGAACCCTCTTTGTTGGAAAAAAGCCATAGATCAACTGAATAGTTTATGAGGATTTTTTGTCAATAATTTTTTGGCTTGTAAACTTAGTGCCTTAATAATTAAGGGTAGATAAGTCACACTTGATCCCATGAATTAATGAGTATTCTTTCGTTAAAAAAAAAATCATATTTTCACTTTTCTTTTTATTCCCTAGAAGAAATTTATAGCACAAAGGTTTTTTCTTTAAAAGAAAAAGAATAAATAGGCAAACAAAATCAAGTTGTGCGCAACATTTCTTCAAGTCTCGACGCATATTTTCAGGAAATTAAAGAAAGGAACCTTGTCATTTTTATTTCTTTTCCTCACCAAAAATAGAATTTGGTCAGCGATCGATGCCAAGACAAGTTGATAAAGATATAAGAGGTATTGCAATAGTTAGTAAACATGAATTCTTCTACAAAGTAGCTGGAGTCAACGGTCATGCATAAGACTCGGGAGACTATTGCCTTGTTGAATTCTCAAATACTCAAAACCATCCAAACAATCGATTTTCACTCTTCACCATTAATAGTTGCAAAATGCAACCCATGGGACTATGTTGTGCGAACAATCACAGCATGGGGAAAAAGAGAAAAGTAAAGAAAGAAAAATAAAGAAGCTGCTCATTCCCACAAAAAAGAAAACAAAAAAGCCACCGTCTTCTTCCTCGATTCACTTTCTAAGAATCGGGGCCGTCATGCTGCTTCCACTTTGAATCTCCCTAAATGGAATTGACAAGAGATGGTGTAGTTTAAGTCCATTTTGTAGTATTCAACGGAACTAGAAATAGGGTTATTGTAGGAAAAAGCCCTTGATCATATAAGTTACGCGTACAGGAAAGACGCTTACAATTTGCGTTTGTTTTCCTGTACGCGAGATTATACACAACATGCATACCAAGACCTATACCACCTTGTTATCATCTTTGCTATGCCTTTTTCTCCATTTTTCTGCTTCCTATGCAGGAATAGCTGGAGATTCAAAAGGACTTTTCCTGAATTCAAATGGTGAGCAAACCGATTCAAGTGGCCTCAAATGGGAAGATGATTCCAAGTACATTGTGTCCGGTGATAAATCAAATGTTAAGCAAGCTGATTATCAGGACCCTTCACTCCCCTCTAGCGTGCCGTTCATGTCGGCTAGATTTTTCACCTCAGAGACAACATACCAGCTTCCTATAGCCAATGGCACCAAACGCCTCTGGCTAAGACTCTATTTTTATCCATCCTCATATCCTAATTTCAACATTTCCAACTCATTCTTCTCCGCTAATGCCGGTGGCATCACGCTGTTGAATAATTTCAGCGCTTCTATCACAGCAGAAGCGCTTTCACAAGCTTATATCATGAGAGAGTACTACTTGTTGCCTCCTTCAGATAAGGCAACACTTGATGTCACATTCAAGCCCTCACAGAATTATACTAATTCTTTCGCTTTTCTAAACGGCATTGAGATGATTACCTCGCCTGATGAATTGTTCGTTGAGGAGCCGGAATTGGCCGGACTAGGTGGTGCTTATGTTGACGATTATTATGATCCTCAGACATTGTCCGTAAACACCAACAATATGCAAACAATGTATAGGTTGAACGTTGGAGGGCAATACATAGCTCCTTCGAATGATTCGGGGAATCTCATGCGCAGCTGGTACGATGATACCCCTTATCTGTTTGGGAGTCTAATCGGCGTTGATGCTTCTGCAAATTTCACAATCCGGTATGGAAAGCTGCCATCATATGTTGCACCATTGGAGGTGTATCAAACTTGCAGATCAATGGGTCCTGATGGACAGCTCAACACTCACTCTAACCTCTCCTGGACATTCATGGTCGATCCCAATTTCTCATACATCGTGAGGTTTCACTGGTGTGACTTCGATGCTACCAGACTCAATCAGAGAGTTTTCAACATATTTCTCAACAATCAAACTGCGCAGAACGCGGCGGATGTGTTTGCCTGGACGAGGAAGAGGGCAGCTCCGACGACAAAAGATTACGTGATACACGTACGCGACAGACCAGGCGATGATCAACTCCGGGTGGACCTGGGTGTAGATCTATCGGAGAAACCCGAATGGTTTGATGCTCTTCTCAATGGGTTAGAAATATTTAAGATCAACGATGAGAAATCGAATCTGGCAGGGCCTAATCCTATCATTTCTGATATGATGATGAAACAGCAGCAACAACAGCAACAGCATCACGAGGAACCAAAGGCTTTTGATGATAAGAAAAAAGACACTGATGCCATTATCGGTGGAGCAGCCGGAGGGGCTGCCGCGTTTGGGGTCGCGGCCGCCATATTTATTGTTGCTTATAAACGAAAGAAAAGACTTCCGGGGAAAGAGATTGGTGGCACTAATAGTTGGCTGCCCATATACGGAAACTCGCATTCTTCCGGAAGCAAATCTTCCAATTCAGGCAAGAGCCACGGAAGCACCCACATGATCTCAACTGATGCTGCCGCCAATTGTCGGTATTTCTCTCTGGCGGAGATCAAACAAGCGACAAACAACTTCGACGAGTCCAACGTTATTGGGGTGGGTGGGTTCGGAAAGGTATACAAAGGAATCATCGACGATAACACCCCAGTCGCGATCAAAAGATCGAATCCCTCTTCCGAGCAAGGAGTTCATGAATTCCAGACTGAAATCGAAATGTTGTCAAAGCTGAGGCACAGGCATTTAGTCTCTCTGATAGGCTTCTGCGAAGAAGGTAATGAAATGGTATTGGTGTACGATTACATGGGACGTGGTACTCTAAGGGAACATCTCTACAAGAACAATAAAACCATTCTCTCATGGAAGCAAAGATTGGAGATATGCATTGGCGCGGCTAGGGGTCTCCATTACCTTCACACTGGTGCAAAATATACAATCATCCATAGAGATGTCAAGACCACGAACATTCTCTTGGACGATAAATGGGTCGCCAAGGTCTCCGATTTTGGGCTTTCAAAAACGGGTCCGAACATGAATCAAGGCCATGTGAGCACAGTTGTGAAAGGCAGCTTTGGGTACCTGGACCCCGAATACTTCAGGAGGCAACAATTGACTGAGAAATCAGATGTGTACTCATTTGGGGTTGTTTTATTCGAAGTTCTATGTGCAAGGCCAGCTCTTAATCCAAGCCTGTCGAAAGAACAAGTGAGCCTTTCCGATTGGGCTCTGCAATGTCATCGAAAAGGCTGTTTAGACGACATAATCGATCCCCATCTCAAGGGTAAAATCAGCCCTGAGTGCTTGAAGAAGTTTGAAGAAACAGCTACAAAATGCTTGTCCGATCATGGAACCGATCGGCCATCGATGGGCGATGTGTTATGGAACCTGGAGTTTGCACTCCAACTTCATGAAAATGGCAATGGTGGTAGACCAACTTCATCAGGTCAAAATCAAAGCGGGGTTGGTGAGGATGAGCATTTTGATATTAAAGCCCAAATGGCGATGCATCGAAGCATCTTAAGCCTTGAAAGTGACGAAGATATTAATGAAGGCGCCTCGGAAGATAACTCTACCAATGACATTTTCTCACAATTTGTTAATCAGAAAGGCCGGTAATCAGAAAACAAATTAAGATATATTTGATTGATTATTATTTTCTTTTCCTTGCAAACAGGAATTGCACGCTGTACGTACACTATATTGTGAAACAAGGCATTTCATTTCAACTAAATGAAACTAGTATGTGTATATATATATATATATATGTTATTCTTGTATATATGCATCTTCTTATAACGCATAATTGTTCTGCATCTTATACAACTAAATGAAGCTCGCCTGGATTAATTGTTATCATGCGAAGATGGTGGATGGAAGCCTGTAAAGGGGTTTGCTTGCTTGTAGAATAGATGGATGATGGATCATTTTCTCACTTGTGTTTATTTACAAAAAATACTCATTCCTTCTTTTTAAAGTATTAGATAAAATAGCTAGGTCTTCCAGTTTTTTTTTTTTTTGAACCTTTTTAGATTCTTATGTAAGCTAAACTTAATGGAAAAGTTGATTATCTTCACAAAATATTATTTATGCCCTTAATGAAACAAATGACATGATAAAAACTTTTTGTTTTTTTTTTTAAGTTCTTACATGGTTTATTCCCTATTTTAGTTGGTGAAATTTTTTTTAAAAAATAAAAAAATTTCCCGAAGGATCAAATTACAATTTGAAAAGTTTCAAAATTTGTTCTAAGAGAAAAAAATAAAATAAATATATCTAATTACTTTTCTTTCCATTTTTATTTCTTATTTTTTAAAGTAAATAAAAATTAATAGTTAATTAAAAAATTTTATGAGTAATTAAAAATGAAAATATGTTTTACACTATGTCACTTTATTGAAAAATAAAAAATAAAAAAATTATGTTTTGTCATGTCATTTGACTCATTAAGAACATAAATAGTATTTTTCGAAGATATTTAACTATCTTGTTAATTTTAACTGATAGAGAGACCTATAAAGGAAAAAAAATTGAGGGACTTGTTTAGAGGGTGTTTAGTTTCGCCTTTTTTTTTTCCTGGTTAAACCTACTTAAAACCCAATTTAAGCTATTAGTCGTGTTTGTTTTGATTAAAAAATACTTTTTGCAAGTGGCTTTAAGCAAGAAATAGAAAGCTCCCCAATTCTACCTTGTGTTTTTTATGGGTTTAAGTACTTTGAGAAAAAAAAAGTTTGACTAAGAGGGTGTTTGGATTAGCTTATAAAAAAGTTACTTAAAGTACTTCTGGCTTTAAGTGATTTTTTTTTATTGTCAACTTTAAGTAGTTACGTGTTTGAATAAAAGTTATAGTTATAAAAACAAGTATTTACATGTTTGATTAAAGTGGGTCGAAAAGTAAGTTATATAATTAAAATAACTATTAAGGACATTAAAATAGAATTTAAAAAGGTAGGTATAAGATAAAAGAGTAAAGATATTTTAGTAATAAAAATAAAAAGGTAAGGATAAGATAGTAAATGATTTGGTCAAACTTATTTTTTTTTCGACATGCTTAAAGTCATAAAAAGCAAAAGTTGGGGTTGGAGAGCTTTTTATTTTTTTACTTAAAGCCACTTAAAAAGAGTACATTTTTAATTAAAACAAACACTTCCATTAGCTTAAATTAGACTTTAAGCAGGTTTGACCAGAAAAAAAGCCAAACCAAACACCCTCTAAATCATTTACTATCTTATTTTTATCTTTATTACTAAAATAAATTTACTGCTTTATCTCATACTTAGCTTTAAATTCTATTTTTATATTTTTAATAGTTATTTTAAGTTACTTTTTAATTCACTTTAATTAAACATATAAATACTTGTTTTTATAACTGCAACCTTTATTCAATTGCTAACTAATTAATAAAGTTGAAGATTAAAAAAAGTGGCTTAATGCTAAATTTACTTTTAAGTAACTTTTCGATAAGACTATCCAAATGGCTTCTTAATCTAATACTTAAAGACTCACCTTGCGAAAAAAATTAAATAAAAAAAAATACTTAAAGACAAGAGACTTGAATGTCATTTTCCTATTTGTTTATGTTGTGTTTGTTTGGATCTTATTATAAGACACTTATCTTATTTGACAACTTATGTGAAAAATATTGTTTGTTATCAACTTATTATAAGACACTTATAAGATATTTTTCATAAGATGTCTTATTTGTAGTTATAAAAAATAAGTTAGATTTTGGGTACTTATATATCTTATCTTATATCTTATCAATTAGAAAATAATTAAAACTAAAAATTTAAAATTAAAAATAAAGAAAATTAAAAATTTTAAAATTAAAATTAAAATTTAAAATTTAAAAATGAAATATTAAATATTAAAAATTTAAATTAAAAAATTGAAGATTAAAAAATAAAATAAAAAATTTAAAATTTAAAAAAATAAAAAATAAAAAATGTTAAAAATTAAAATTTCAAAAATTTTAAAACAAAAATAAAAATTAATCAATATTTATATTTTATAATTTATTATTTAATTATAAAATTAAAATACCATGAGTCAAAATTGATAACATTATTATCAAAATAACTTCTAACAGCATTTCATCTAACAAACCAAACAATCTTATTGTATCATACATTTATTTTTTATAAGACACTTATCAGATAAGATGTTTATTAGATTTCAGATTTCAAATAAAACTATTCCTAACAGACTATTAGTCAGGATAAACATCATGCTACTTTTGGTCGCTGCACATAAAATATAGAGGGTATAGTATAGCATTTGTATTGTTTTCTTTGGTCGGCAAATATTCATGTGGTCAATTGGTGACATACATCGAGGAGTGCAGAAAATTAATTGCCGATCACCCACATTTTTTCATCAGCCATGTGTCCCGAGAAGCAAATAGAACAACGGATTGGCTAGCAAATTTTGGGTTAAAATTCCTTATGGATGCCACCAGTTGAATGATCCTCTGAAGGAACTAAAGCAGATTATTGGCAAAAATTATAGAGATGTTTCAGCTTCTAAGATGGTACGCTTGTAAGCGGCATTATGCCTCCATTGCAAGGAAAGAAAAAAAATATATTCATGTGGTCAAAACATCAAACATTTTCAATAGACGCCAGCTAGTTGTCCCTCCAGGATCATAGATTCTAGTATCTCCTAAGTTGATGCGTGCGACAGTTTAAGGTTTTGTGTGAATTGAGTGAGTGACTATCTCTAAAGTTGGGAAAATTCAAGGTTTTGATGGTCAATATAACTAAACAAAGGATATTTTTATCCAAAAAATTTTTAAGAAACTTCAATTGACAAAAGGAGAATAAATTTCTTTTAAGCTAAGTTTTCGTTCATTTTGATCTCAAATCAAGTTTTATAAGATCCTGATTCTTACAGGACTATTGTGAATAAATTTCTTTTAAGCTAAAGTTTTCGTTCATTTTGATCTCAAATCAAGTTTTATAAGATCCTGATTCTTACAGGACTATTGTTCTACTTGTTATATGTTTATCTGAAATTTTAAATTTAAAAATATATAAACTTATGTAAAATTATACGCGTTTCAAATTTAACGTTTCAAATGATAATCATAAAACAAACACAGTATAAATCATTTCAGGTTATGACTCGGTACACGGGCGAGGGGAGGGGCGGACAAAAGGATTAATTCTACACAGCTCTTTTTTTCAGAAAAAAAATTATATATGACAAAGTTGCAATTTGACCTTATTCACAGTATGGACGAGATCTTCTTCAAATAATTGCTGGTTTCCACAATTTTTTTTTTTATAATAATTCATAATACATCCACAGAAACATAGTTGCCAACTTGCACCAAAGTTGGTGGCATCCATGACATGACCTCACACAGCTCTCTAAAAATAAAAAGGAGACACTAGCAAAACGTTTTTATTAATTTTCAAAACACAAGTTGCTACCAAGTGTTTGACCTTTCGGCACCTCGAAACTGAAAACTTATGCCTTAACGTTAATCATGTATTTGGCCGTACGTAAACGATTTCTTAACAATTGACAACATATATATATATATATATATATATATATATAATTTCTCCATCCTAGCTATCCATCTTCTCATTCTAAAAATTGGGCATGAAAATTAACAAAACCATGTGTAACTTTTGACTTCAAATGACAAAAAAATTAAATTGCATGCGATTGTTGGTGATAGTATTGATTAATTATAGATTGGAAGAATATATTGAGAACGTGAACTGTGTTATAAGGTATTAAAATGATCCTACTAAATATGAGGAGCTTTCTTTTTTTTTTTTTTTTAATCAAAAGAAAAGTTCGAACTCTTGAAACTGAGGCACGTCCCGTTTCCATTTTCTATGTATCATCAGCTTGGTTATTGATCCACTCATATATATAGGCATGGGGCTCCTTTGTAATCATCTTTAGCTATATATATATATGTATATACATATATTCTCAAGCATTTTACATATATAGGCAATTGTACTTAATCATTACTTAGAAACGAGGTTAATTAACAAATATTCGATCTAACGGAGAGGAGCATAAAATTTTAATGCACATCGATGGATCACCTGCGAATCTTTCTTCCTAGCTAGCAAAAAATCAATCGAAAGTCTTGAGTTGCTTTTTCTTTTGATGTTTTATGCCATGCCATGTATAAAACCATCGAGACATAAATTTTTTTTTCTTTTCCAACATATATTTTATGCATGCCGAAGGAAGCAGCATGATATGATCCCATCGTTTAGAGATGGTGGCGCGAGAGACTTGCTTCAACGAATCTTCCATGAGGCCAATCACTGAAATAGCCCGCGTTTTGAAGCACTCAAAAACAATATTAAACCATTATTTATTGGTTAATTAATTAAGTATACTTGAAATTATAATGACAATATAAAAAACAATGGGATACGACCAGTTCCTTCATATACATGTCAACTAACTATACATTTTATGTCCCTTTTTTTAAGATTCAGAGAGGTATGTTTCATCAGGAACATTCCATTGATTTGCCCATAAAGTCCTGAAACTGTGGATGCCCCAGCCAGGCCATCTGAAAACGAAAAGGCTTTATCAATTAAAAGTTCCCTACATTTCGACGCCCCCAACGATCCGATCAAATCCACCAGACTACAATCATTATTATTAAGCCTCTGCAGTTTTCAAATTTTAACATCCTCCGCGAAACACCCTCAGCACCTCCCCCTTTTGTCCTCCGGCCTGCCAACCTGATTGAAATCACCTGCCACAAGCCAAGGACGATGCGACCTGATTGGTTTAATAATTAACATTATTACCTTAATCTATTCACCTTTTCAAAAATGGAAAACGACCCAGTTGGTTCATATCATATACATGTCAACCAACTATAACTCGTCGTGGCCGCAACCACATTTTATGTCCCTTTTTCTGCATCCTACATTTGATGTTTCCTTTGATCTCTCTCTCCCTCTTTTCTATATATATATATATATATATATATATATATATATGTATGTATGATTAATACTCTCTACTTATGTCGTTTCCAAAACAAGTGCTTTTAATTTTGGGCTGTTACAATCTTTGATTCTCAAGATCATCAAAAAGACAAAAATGGATGATTCTGCTTTAGAAATACTATGTCAACATGATCAGAATGGCAAGAAAGCATTCATCAGTCAGCCTTGTGCTAGTTTGATAAAGCTGCTGCAGATCATCACAATTACCATCCTCAGCCTTCTCCTTCCCCTAGCATTTCTACTCCTTGCCCGGCTCAAAACCGCGCATTATCTCCTAGCAGTTGTGTCTGTTCATCCTACGGAACAACCCTTCTCTCCACTAACATCCCTCTTCCTATACACTGACGGAAGCCTCCAGTATGTTCTCGTTATCTATGTCACTGCTGCAGCTTTAGTCCATGGCCTTACTGGTAACTTATTAATAACGCAATCAAGCCCTGTTGTCTGCCGGCGTTGCCTGTACGCGGCATGGATTTTCGTATTCGCCTTTCACGTTTGCGTTTGTACCGGCATCGAGGGGAGCATAGCTGCTGGTGTAGATGCTTCTGGACTTGGAGTTCAAGACGACAGAAATCTGATGATATTCATGAGCAGACTTTTGTTCTTCTTGGGCCTGCATGAAACCATGCTTTATTGGTCAAAGGCTTTTGTGAAGCCCATCGTTGATGACGCGATTTTTGGGTTTCCGGCAAAGGAAAGGTGGGTTGAGAAGGCGGTGATGGCCCTTGCCTTTGGGACGTTTTGGTGGTGGAGACTCCGGGACGAGATTGAGTCACTAGTGAGTAGTGCTACCACGGAGCTATCGTTGAGCTTCTCTGACTTTGCTAGTTGGTGGTTGTATTACTTAACTGCCACGATTGGAGTTGTGAGGGTGGTCAAAGGTCTATTTTGGATAGGAAATATAATATTGGTTTGTAGGAGGGTAGAAGGAAACTATGGTGATCCTGATCACCATGGTGATGACAGGGTTTAAGCTTAGACTTCTGCTGTTGATGATGACAACTTTCCTGCATCTTTAGACCTCTTCCACTAAGAAAATGTCCATAAAAGTTGCTGCTGAAATTTGTTACCTGTCTTTTTTTTTTAAATTATTATTATCTCATTTTCTTTTTTCAAGGTCTATATATTATAAAAAGGAACTATCTGTGAATTGTTTGTTGTTAGTTTTTTTAGAATAACCAAACTTATAAAATACGTTCACACCATAATTGACTTTCACACAAGAAATTGGAGAATCAAATACAGAAGCGTATGAACATTTCCACAACCATAAGAAACTTAGTGCATTATATTAAAAATATAAATTATTCAAGACATTAGGCACATCGATTATCAAACTACCAAGGTTAGTTGCAGGTTGATAATGGCCATTTTGTGGAATGTTGATTATTTAGGATAACAAACCATTCATGCTTCCTTGAACTCAAAGGACATCTTAGCTTACATTGAACTTCTCCTCCAAGTGGACATGGAATTAGATTCCTTTCCTTTTCCTCAGCAACTATACTTTGGATTTTGATGAGGATCGCGAGCTGTCTTATTAAAAACCGGAAAGGCCTACAGCTGATATCTCATAGAAGTAAAGGTGTCCCAAAAATGAAGATAGAGCTGTTCTTCCTGGTGGCTGTTCTTGTTCTGAGTTTTGCAGGTAAATTTTGTGATTGCTATTATATAAATATTCATTACACAATTAATAACTCAATTGCAACTTCTTGATGAAAGAGGCCCTAATGCATGGCTATAGCCCTGCTTCAGGGATCAAATAGAGGTTGGGATCTTGCCTAAAACTGCAGCCATTATTGATACATTTGGAAGTTGGAACCAGCAAAACATTTTAAAATATTTCATTATATATTTTCTTTACATAAATAAAATTATTTTGTCACATCCCTCTTGGTTCAAGTTTTCAAGACTATTTAATTTCATTCCGTTGACATTAATGCTATGTTTGGTATAAGTTTATTATAAGATGTTCTTTTTATATGGAAAAGTGTGATCTGTTTTGAGTTTTTATAAGATGTTTATGATAACATATCTTAAATATAAACGTCAACAATGGATTGCTTATATCTTAGAAAACAAAAAGTATGATTTTTAAATGTTTGTGATAAGATATCATCAACCATAAACATTTCTTCCTTTATGTCAATAGGATAAGCATCTTAGGTTACTATTTTGAGAACTTCTTGATGTTTTTCTTTTATTTTATGTCATTCTTTTTTCCTTTTGTCATCAGCTGGAATATTATAGGAGCTTGTTTGGTAACTGGACTTATAAGCTTCTTTTAAGAGCTTATAAGCTGATAAAAAAATAAGCTAGGCCTATCCTTTTTTTCCCTCTTTGTAGCTTAGAAGCACCTAAATTTGATCATGTTTAAAGACACTTTTGCCCTTTTAAAAACTTAAACATTAATTAATGACATCCTTTTTAGTCATTTTAATTATCATTAATATTTATAAGCATCTATTTATCAAACATATTAACCGTTTATACACACATATTATCCAAACACATTTCTGCTTATTTATGACTTACTTATAAACTGTTGTTTTCTTATAAGCACCAGCTATTTATAAACACTTAAAAATAAGCTACCAACTGCTTATAAGCACTTAAAAATACGCTTAACCAATCAGGCTCTAGTAGGTTGATTTGGTTTGGTTTTGTTTTCTCTTTTTCTTTTTTTTTTTTTTCCTCCTTCTGACTTCATAAGTTGAAGGGGTATGATTCTTATATAGTTTGGCAACATATAATGTAATTAATTTCTTCAAAGATTTTCCTTGCAAATTAATTGTTCATTTGTGCGTTAATGTTTGTTAAAACATCATCAACTTGAATGCTGACAGCTGAAAAAAGTCGGCAACTGGTCGGAAAAGAGTATTCATCGAGGAGCTGGACGGAAAGATTTACATTCTTGAACTGCTTCGATATGAGTTATGGGACCATTATATGCATGCTTAAAGAGCTCATCAAGCTTTACTTGTACTACGTTAGAGCTGTCCATGTCCACAAAATAAGAGACGCGGCAACCAAGAAAGCCCTTGAGGAAAAGTTGTCCCAAGGGAAGGGTTATAGTGAAGCCGTCAAGACAGCTCGCGAACTGGGCAATGCTGCTGCAAGAAGAGCATCACTGCAGGTAAGGGGTGAGAAAAAATTGAATTGAACCGAAAGTCAATCCAAACTGATCGAGTTGGGTTTGGTTTATTTGATTCGGTCATTTAATTTATTTGGTTCAGTTAGTAGGGAAGAAATAGAATAAATTGAATTAAGTCAATAGTAATTTATATATTAAAATATTTAATATTTTGTATACATGTTATACATCATTTACATTATTTTAGTATATTTAATTTGTAACAAACTTAATTAGGACTTGTATATTTAATTATGCACATAATTTCATTATATATTGCTTATAATATTTTTCAGAGTAAAATACATTTTACCCCCTATATTTTGTGAAAGTTGCATAATATCCCTGTGTTTTCAAAACTCGCTGATAAAACCTGTGATTTGAAAAGTGTTGCACATTAACCCCTGTCGTTAGTTTTTCCTTTAAAGTTAATGGAGAAAGTAAAAACACACCTAAAATGTATTTTGACTTGTTAATAATAATAAAAAAAAATTCAAGTAAATTGGTACAAATTTCCTCTAATTTTCAAATTGGTGCAAATTTTCCCCTCTAATTTGAAAAACATCGCAAGATCCCCTCTCTGGTTCCAAAATATGTTAATTTAATAGAAAAACTAACTGCAGGGGCCAATGTGCAACGTTTTTTAAATCATAGAGGTTTATTAGTAAGTTTTGAAAACATATGGGGTTTACACGACTTTCACAAGAGATAAAGGGGTAAAATGCATTTTACTCTATTTTTTAATGTATAAGGCCATAAGGGTGATTGATTATGATTTTGTTGCATTGTCATGCAAAACTTTGTTCTTTTTTATTTTTTTAGTTTTTTTAAAAATTATTAACAAATTTTAGTTTTAATTGAATTGAATCGAATAGATCGAGATTTATTTCAGTTTCGGTCTAATTGGTTTTATAAATTTCGACTCGATACAATTTTCAAAAATAAAAGAAAATTCATTTTGGTTAATAACCGAATACTCACTTTTAACTACAGGTTAAGCACATAACGGGACCTTTGTTAGCCTCGGCATCGGACTTCTTGGAAACCCTTTACGTTGGAGGTGCTTTAGCTGAAGGAATGGTAAGAAGCACAGGAACATTTGTGGGGGCATACACTGGAGGGCTGATTGGAGAAGGAAGGCTTGGGTGGTTTGGTTTTCTTTTGGGAAGCCATTTTGGGAGCTGGATGGGAAGCAGGGTGGCATTAATGGCTTATGACGTGGGTAATGGAATAGAATATATGCTTAACCTGATCCATAACAAGAAGCAATCCTTGAAGCAGCATTTCTAGTCTTGTAAATCTTCTTCAGTGCTATGGTTTAATTTGTATTGCTAGCTTGTATCGTCTAACCACCAAGTAGTGCATCAAGCTCATGTATATTGTTCTGTAAGAAATCTAAAGATTTAACTAAAGCAAGGAAGGAAAGAATATTTTCCGACAAAGTTTGTTAGCATTTATTATATGAACTTCTCTTTTCTCTTTAAAAACACTCTAGTACTCAACCTTAAATAGATAAATTTAGTGATAGAGCGTTTGGTGTAGATAGAATACTTATTTATATCGATGGAGTTTTAATTAATCCAAGAAATCAATCTCAATAAACCCTCTGCCTATTAAATTTACATTATACGTCTTTTAGATGGACTATGCATATTGAAATTTGGGTTGGGTGCAGTCAAGAGACACATTAAAACTTTCGTCATTTAAAAAAAAAAATAATCCCCAATTAAGCCTACTAGAACCTGGCCTGGTAACATTCCCTAATTCAAGCCCATTGGACTCTAGAAAATATACAAATATGCATATATTTAAAGTAGGTACAAGCCTGGAGCTCGACCCATAGCCCAAGTCAGGAATTAGAAGCTAGATCCTTGCAATGGTAGATGACCATTTATTAGTAATGATAGATGAATTAGTTTTCTTTTTTAACACTGAGGAGATTCAATTGGCGTAATTCAATCGTTAATTAGTAAACTTCAAGCATAGGGTCTTATATTAAAGAAATATTAAAATAAGAGAATTCAAACTTGAATACATTTCGGAAGCCTTTTCACCATAACCAATTTAATCATATATTAGAAAAGAATGCATGAATGAATTACCTACAAACCTATCGCATACTGATACTATGACGTGAAGAGCATGAAATGACCAAGAAAAGACCCCAAAAAAGAAAAGAAAAAAAGGCTCGGTGTCTATTTATATGCCTTCGTAATTTTTGGAGTTGTTTATGATTTAAATCTACAATTCAATTTGTTAAGATTATTTCTTAAAGGGATAATTTAGGTTCGAAATTTACGAGGAAAAAAGGATTGGGCAAAGGGGTGACGTGCGTTTATTCAAAAAAAAAAAAAAAAAGGAAAGAGAAGAAAAATCCCCAAAGAGAGTAGAGTGAGATCATGGCACTGCACGTACGCGTTCGCAGCGTATTTGTTACTCCCGGAAAGGAAGAAGATATTTTTTACGGAATAGATTATATTATCAGAATATAGTAAAGGAAGTAAAGAACACGATAATATCAAATCAATCCAAAAGATTCCAAGTCATCATGCGGCTACACAAAGTCCACCACCGCAACTTCCCTCTATTGGCTCACTCTCATCGCATCTCTTCCTCATCTCCTGCTCTCTCTCTCAATCTCACCACCACTCCACTTCGTCCCTCTCCATCTTTTCAGCACAACTCACTTATCCATTCTCTTCCAAGTACAACTTATGCTCGTGCTGCAATGGCCTCTTCCAGATTGCATCGCCTCGTCCCCGTCAACGCCTTCGCCTCAGAAGTTGACGCCGGCGGCAGAAACGGGGTCCTTCCCGGTGACACCACTTCTCCAGCTGAGGATGAAGGTATTGTTAAGGATATTACTTAAGGAGTCCTACGCTTATCAGATTATGATTATATCTTGTGTAAAATGCTTGTATCTGTGTTGAAGTAAATCATCAATACGATCTTCGCTCGTACAGGGTACTCTGGTACTCTTTACATTTGCGTTTTATGACCAAATTTAGTTGAATTTCGGTTTAATTTTATGATGCTATTAACTTTTGCTTTCTTGCTGACTAATTTTTTAGTTTTCAGTTTCTTAATGGTAATAATATTGCAATTTCAGATTCAGTTTTTGTGATTGTTTCGTTTGGCTTATGAGCTTATCCAAATTGAAAAGTAGCTCACCGCATCTCAATTGCTCATGCAGATTAGTATATGCAATATATATGAGTGTGTGCACGCGTGTGTGTGCATGTGTATAAATATATATTTTGATATCTGTGACTGATGAGCTAAGAATCATCTGCCGCTGTCTGTGCTAACATCCTTCAGAATGTGTGAGTTAATGAGGATTCTGTAGTCTTAAAATTCAGAGAATGTTGTCTTTGATACTTTAAATTGGTAATGTCTTTGCAATTCTTAGTCAGGAACCAATGGTTTTTACTGGACGTGCCTTTTGTATTGGTAGTTAAGGATATGGTAGTGAGTATCTTAATATTGCCATGGAAAACTTTAGGAGCAGACTACCGGTCACAATTGTGCCATAGACTTTCTTGTTTTGCATGTAACAAGACACCTGCTCTTGAATCAGCCGTGCCTTGACATAAACTGTTCCTATTATCTGAATGGTTGATCTTGTATGCTTCATGACACTTGCTTGCTCTCAACTCAGATTTTCAGTCTAGTTTCCTTGCGGATTTTCTAAAATAAATAGATTCATATACTTGGACCTACTTCACGTGGAACATATGTTTTGCTTCCATTTCTCTTGTTGTGTGGAATTGAAAAAATATGTTCTTTTAAATGATTTTCGTGAATTATTATTTTGTTTGAGCTTCAACTGTATTAATTGTTACCAAACCTAGAGATAGGAGCATTTGAGCTTGCCTAATTTTTATTGTCACTTACTACTTTATGATTTACTTCATCAAGTCGGAAGCTGGGGTAGGAGATACTCGATATTAGGTGGAGATTTTTCTGAAGTATCCCTTTATAAGGAATCAAGGGCTAAATCCAAGAGGAAGCTCCAAAAAAAGTGAGGATCAATGAAGTAAAAATCAAGAAGGGAATGTTCCCCCTACTCTGGGCAGGTGTTCTAAATTATGACTTGTAGATGGCTAGCCAAAGGAGGGAAAGAAGGAACGTCCACTGATATTGAACCCAACTCATTGGACTCTGTTAGAATCGACAAATAGCACTATAGAAGTACTATATTCGACACTTCTTCTCAAGTTGGAACATATATATCATTGGTGCCTAGCTTGTTGCAAATATACTTAACTTAGGGACCACTAAGTTACTTTGTAAACAAATTAGCTAACTAACCACTAGAGCTAACATAGGAAGTAACAATCTCTTTTGACAAAAGCTTTCCTCTCACAAAGTGACAATCAATTTCTATATGTTTGGTTCATTCATGGAACATCATTTTGTAGCGGTTTTCTTTCCTTTCAAGTAATGAGTATTACTCATGGGGTATATGACAGCTTCCAAAAAGGAGGAGAAAAGTCTAACCGAGATTTTACTCAAGTTATTGGATTCAAAGTCCAACGTCTTGACCGGTAGAGCATGAGACCCTCTTTAGATGATACTTGAAATGTAACTTACTTAAGAGTTACTAATGGCTAGGTTAGCTTCATCTGGTTTTTTTATTGGAAGATGTGATGAATGGCAAAGTATTTGAGTGAATAGGCAAAATGGGAGGTAAGAATCAAGATTTCAATTATCAATGGCCAAGTACCCAGTGCTGCTAGTCACTTGGTGAGCACCAGGTGGTATTCCAGTCAGAAGAGTGTTATAAATGACAAGTATAATACTGCATATGGGAAGCAGGAGACTAGAATCTCACTAGACTTCAATTATTAATGGGTCAAGCAAACACTAAAACAGCTAGTACTGGAATAGTTGTTTAGGTGTTGTTTTCATTATGGTTTTTCTCATTGACGGGATCAATTCTTCAGATCTTTTCTATGTCCTGAACAAGTGCCCATTTCCCACATTTTGCCTGCTACTTTTAACATGAAGTGATCCATCATGTGAAAATTTTGCTACTGTAATATTAGAAAGATAGCCTTTTTGCCATATTTTCTGTCACTAGATGAGAAAAACTTGAGTACAATAAACTTGGAGCTTATGATTTGGCTTTCTGGATGTTCTTGTTAAGTCTACATGACATCTTGCTTACTTATCTGGTTTAAGTAGAATGAACCTTTTAGACCTATAGACATATTTATGTTATTTTGCATGAAGATGGTTTTCCCCATGTTTATTCTCAATCCGGGAATTGATGTGTGAGATTGATATTTAATGAAGGGTCTTTTACATCTGTATTTGTCATTCTTTTATGCTGTTATTATGTTATCATCTAATTGATCTTCCTGTATATAGAATCAACAATGGGCAATGGGTATCGTATTCCTCCACAAGAGATTAGAGATATTGTCGATGCTCCACCTCTTCCTGTACTATCATTTTCTCCACATAGGGATAAAATACTATTCTTGAAGCGGACATCTTTAACTTCCTTGTCAATTCTAGCAAGACCAGAGGAAAAGCTCGCTGGTATACGAATTGATGGAAAATGCAATAGCCGAAGTCGAATGTGAGTGATGATGAATTCATCTGCTTGTGCTCAATCCTTCAATTGTCTCCATTATTTTAGTACTGTTGTTATAATTTTTGCATGATGCCTGTGGAATTGTGGAGATCATAGAATCTGCAATCTACAATGGTGGCTACTCTAAGGTCTTTGTTATACTTTGCTCATCGACCATGGGTATTACTGATGCTATTCTGTACTAACTCTGTTTAAGTTGGAGCTTCTAAAGAAAACATGTCCAAATCTTCAATTTCAGGTCATTCTACACTGGTATTGGAATTCATCAGTTGATGGATGATTACACCCTTGGCCCAGAGATAGAAGTTTCTGGCCTTCCTGAAGGTGCTAAAATTAATTTTGTTACCTGGTAAGCCAAAATGTTTCTTTTGTCTATTTGGCACTAGCATAGTTTTGAAACTTTCAAAGTCTTGGCCCCTCTTTTTCCCTGATGGAGAACGTCCACTAGTTAGCTTCAGTGAGATGTTTATAAGATGTATATTCTTTGGCTTGTTTTTATTTAAAAAAAAAAAATCTCTTCTCAAAAAGCATTTTCTTTCTTACTCTTTTTTTTTTTTTTGGGGGAAATCATGTTGACAAGAGATTGCACATGAGTGGAAGTTATCATTGTTCTGCCTCTACTTTTACCTTTTCCTTGCAATATGTTGAACCTATCTACTAACATTTTATTTTGCTTGAAATTTGTTTTGCTCATAATGCTGTTCCAATCAGGTCCAACAATGGTCAGCATTTATGTTTTAGTGTCCGCGTTGATGAGGTATGCTATCCTATCTCTCTATTTACATCTTGAAAAATATCACCAAGTATTAAATTTCCAGCTACTTTGCTTGTTAACAGAAGCATTCTCAATAACATTTAGTATATCCTGCATTCTATTGAATGAAGACTTGTAAAGTTTCAAGTACCATTCTATGTTAAGAGCATATATATGGGCACCTTAAATGTATCCATTTTGTTGTAAACAATCATTGCTGTCCATACCAGGAGGACGGAAGCAGTAGCAAGCTTAGCGTGTGGGTTGCGGATGTGGAAAGTGGAAAAGCTAAGCCACTATTCCAATCACCTGATATTTATTTAAATGCAATTTTTGAAAAGTAAGGGCCCTCATTGTGCTTTAGCATTGAAGGAAATTATATAGAAATTCAAGAGCACTTTCTAATGTTTTCTTCTTCTTCTTCTTCTTCTTCTCTTTTTTTTTTCCCCCTCCATCTTTCAGCTTTGTGTGGGTGAATGATTCAACTCTATTAGTGTGTACCATCCCTTTATCCCGTGGAGATCCACCAAAGAAACCCTTGGTTCCCTCTGGTCCCAAGATTCAATCCAATGAGCGGAAAAATGTTGTTCAATCCAGAACCTATCAGGATCTTCTCAAAGATGAATATGATGAAGATCTATTCGAGTATTATGCTACTACGCAACTTGTCTTGGCTTCGTTAGATGGAACAGTGAAGCCAGTTGGGCCACCAGCCATATACACATTGATCGATCCCTCTCCTGATCAGAGATGCATCTTGATCACTTCAACTCACAGGCCATTTTCTTTCACTGTACCATGTGGAAGATTTCCCAAGAAGGTTGAATTGTGGACAGCAGATGGAAAATTTGTGAGGGAACTTTGTGATTTGCCTCTTGCTGAAGATATTCCCATTGCATTCAATAGTGTGCGAAAAGGCATGAGGTCAATCAATTGGAGAGCGGATAAGCCTTCAACCCTCTACTGGTATGGACATAAGAATCTTGTATTTTTTTGTTTACGAGGTAAAATAGATACCTCTTTGAAGAGCCCTGTAATATCATGTATACAACACATTGAAGGGGCTTCTAAAAGCAATCTTGGATAATTGGATGGAAGGTCAACATCTATAAAACTGCTTGGTCTAATATCTTATAAGTGGGAGTTAAGGGAATTTACTTATTGATAACAACTCTGAGGTTATAATTGCAGTATCTGAGTAACAGCTGTTCTGTTAGTTAATTAACCAGATACTGTCAAAAGTAGAGCAACCTTAGGAGTGAATCGGTGTCTGAGGATTTCACGTCCAGCTGAAGGAAATGTGAGGAAAAGCAAAGGAAGTGGCAAATTTTAAACAATGTTCTCTACTTATGTGACACTCATATTTCTCGGTTAAATTTCCTTCAACTTAAATTTTTTTGTTTGAGTACCTAATAATGCTTTCTATATCCAGTTCTCTGACTGCAAATTTATTCAGATCACATAGAAGATGCTAGATAATTTATTTGTCTCTGGTTCTATGCTAATTCCATATGTTTCTTTGTGGCAATTAATAGGGTTGAGACCCAAGATGGTGGTGATGCTAAAGTAGAAGTCTCTCCCCGTGATATAGTTTATACACAACCTGCAGAGTCACTTGGAAATGAACAGCCAACAATCTTACATAAACTTGATCTTCGTTATGGGTATGAAAGAAAAGCTGTCTTTTCTCAGCCAAATATCTTCTATATTCTTCTTTTCCTGATTAAGTTGATATAAACATATTGAAAGTGATTCAATCTAGCAAGATTCTGCTTCCCCTCTGCCTATCCTACCACCACCATCCACCCCAACACCCAGTGGGTGGGGACAAAAAGTTAAATTAAGACACAGATTTTGTAACAAACATAGACATCAGGTTTAGCCTATTTATGGCAATGTGGTTCTTCCATGCTTAGTTAATGGGTGAACAATTTCTTTGTGCTTAACATTGGCATGGTGTTACTAAAAAATTTGTATAGCGGTCTATATCTTTCCATATTATAAGCGTTATATTCATTTCTAAAATCAGTTTTCTGACAATTGGCTGGCAGTTTGTTTTGCTTTACTTTAGGTTCATGATAAAAACTCGCTAATCAATGCAATGCTGAAGGACAAGAAAACAGGAGGAATATTTGCTATGATTCTCCTACATATTGCCAGAACTAAAGTTATATTTCTCTTTAATGTTTTCGGCTACCTGAAAAAACCTTATCTAGGTTGGTATGCTCATCTTTTGTGATTAGGAGCAAGATTGAGGATGAGAACCAAATAACTGTGAGTATAGATGTGAAAGTAGTCTCTTCCCACTTACCAAGGGGTAAATGTTGCAGACGTTCATAAGTTTATCAATATCATCACAGTTGTTTACAGTTGTATGAGTACTAAGCACAATCTGGTTGCTTTGTATTTCCTCCATATCCAAAGTCATTGCTAAAGCTCAGATTTGGATCACGCAATCAGAAACACAGCTTTTGATGAGTATAAGTACTATCACTTTTGCAACCGTCATCATATTTATACCAATTACACTTGCTTGATGTTACACTTTCTCCAGGGGGATATCTTGGTGTGATGATTCACTTGCATTGGTGTATGAATCTTGGTATAAAACGCGAAGGACAAGAACCTGGCTAATTGCTTCTGGATCTAAGGATATCAGTCCACGTATTCTCTTTGATAGGTCCTCGGAAGATGTTTATTCTGATCCTGGCTCTCCAATGTTGCGGAGAACACCTGAAGGGACTTACGTGATTGCAAAGATAAAGAAGGAAGGTGATGATAGGATCTATTTATTATTGAACGGTAGTGGTGCTACTCCTAGTGGAAATATCCCCTTTTTAGATTTGTTTGACATGTAAGTTTGATGATAGTATATTTCTTTTTCGTTGTTTCCTTTGTTAGAAAGCCAACAGTCTGACACGAAAAATTTCAGTAACACAGGTGATAAGGAACGTATATGGGAGAGTGACAAGGAAAAATACTACGAGGCAGTTGTTGCTTTGATGTCTGATTATAGTGAAGGGGAGCTGCCCGTTAACCAGTTAAAAATACTTACTTCGAAAGAATCTAAGACAGAAAACACTCAGTATTACATAATGAGTTGGCCAGAAAAGAAAGCATATCAAATTACAAATTTCCCCCATCCATACCCTCAGTTGGCTGCATTGCAGAAAGAAATGATAAGGTATAAGAGGAAAGATGGAGTTCAACTTACCGCAACCCTATATCTTCCTCCAGGCTATGATCCCAAAAGAGATGGACCACTTCCATGTCTTGTCTGGTCGTACCCTGGGGAGTTTAAAAGCAAAGATGCAGCAGGACAGGTTCGTGGTTCTCCTAATGAGTTTGCTGGCATTGGGCCTACTTCCCCCTTGCTTTGGCTGGCCAGGAGGCATGATTTCTTCTTCTCCTCACTAATTGTAAATTTGTATATGTTGCATATTTTGATCGAACGGTCTTATATTAGACTTTGAGTGTCTTATTTTTCTGTTATGCACTTTGAACACTTTTTGATTGCTTCAAGTATTATATTTATAGGTATGCTATACTATCTGGACCAACAATTCCCATAATTGGTGAGGGTGATGAAGAGGCAAATGATAGGTAAGTTGTTGAAGCATTTCCCAAAATGTTGTCACTTTTTGCAGTTAAAAGTGGTAAGAAGCTGTTTTCAGGCACTATCACGGAAGTCCCCTATCATGAAAATCTGCGCCACCTGCGATATATGAAGTCTTGCATGATTCGTATTGGTTAGCTTTTTATGTGACACTACATTTTGTATCTTCTTACAAATTCCACTGAACATGTTCATTTGTCTAATGGTCTTCAATGTGTGCCATATGATATTTTTTATCTTAATGAACCAAATAGAAAAGGGTTCATCAAGATTGGTAAAACCTCTATATGTGTATGAATTCAAGATGCTTAAGCTGAACTGACCCATGTGCGGTGGAAGCAGAATGAAGTGGATGCTGTTACAAATCAAAAAATGCCATTTCAGTTTCTTTTCCTTTATAAACTGGTATATTGGGACCAGCTTTGGTCAAGAACCAAATTTTGATTTCTTTTGAAAGGTGGGACTAGAATATCAAATAGAGGAAGTTAACGGGGACGATGCTAAGCAACATATACGGCTTTGGGTGGAAATAATTTAGTAAGGTGTCCATTCGTTATCTTGTGCTAGTTTAGTCATTCTTGGTTGCAAATCTCTACAACATGTAGGCACCATATTCTTTCTCTATGTTGCCATCCTTAATTTGAACTGCTGTTGTCTTCTGTCTCATTTCCTTTTAGGTGCCTTGCCAACTGATAATAAGGCTATTCTTTCTCCAGTGATTTGTTCTTTGAGTTTCAAAGACTAAATCCATTCTCACATAATTCTTGAGCTAGCATCTTGATTATATACTGGAGATTCATTGCTTTAATTACAAAAGGTCAATTAGTGCTGGAAATTCCATTATTTGACAAGGCCATATTTGAGTAGACCACATGTTGGTGAATACTGGAAGCACCATAAATGGACACGGTTTTGTTTTAAATGTTAGTAAATCATCTTCTTCAGTAAATCAAGCAAAGCTCAAGGCGGTTCAGCAACTTGACCAAGATCCTGGGAGTCAAACATAGCTGTTGGAGTTAAAATAAATTTGTTGTAACTGACTTTATATATCATTTGTAACTGACTTGGTTCGAAATCATTTTAATTCTTTGAAAATTTCAAATAGCTTTCTATAGCAGCTTGTGTATCTATATAGTGCATGTACTCTGTTAGCAGAAGTTGTGGAAACTCAATATACAAGAGTTGTCCTTTTTTATTAAACCATGTAATGAGCTATGTTTTGAATTGACTAGGTATGTAGAGCAACTGGTCGCGAGTGCTGAGGCTGCAGTAGAGGAAGTAATTCGTCGGGGGGTGAGTCTCCTTACCTTGCTGAATATTTTAGTGCAAGTTTTGCATTTTATGACTCGATTTTTTTGGTGCTTCTCATGAAGGTGGCTCATCCAGACAAAATTGCTGTCGGGGGTCATTCCTATGGGGCATTTATGACTGCAAACCTCCTGGCGCATGCACCTCATCTGTTCTGTTGTGGAATTGCTCGGTCTGGAGCCTATAACAGAACGCTTACACCTTTTGGGTTTCAGGTAGAACACCTAATTGGGAAATTAGAATTGATGATTATCCATATAAGTTCTTCCTGGTGGATTGCAAGGCATTATTTCACTGTCTTTTATTTTCCTCAACATTTTTATGCTTATGTTTCCGGAAATACAGAAGAAAGGTTTAATTGTTGGATTTGCTTAAATCACAGTATTTACGTAATTTCTTCTGATAGAAATTTGTGGTCCATTATTTGCAGAATGAGGACAGGACGCTTTGGGAGGCTACTAATACCTATGTCAAAATGAGTCCTTTCATGTCAGCTAATAAAATTAAGAAGCCCATTTTGCTCATTCACGGAGAAGAGGACAACAATTCAGGGACACTGACGATGCAGGTAAACTGAGGGTTTGGCTCTGTTTTCTAACTTCACATATGCTTTCATGTGTAGTACATCTAAGAGTTCTATGACCAGTTTCAGTTTTTTGTTTCATTACTGCTCAGGGTTTTCTTAAATGCTTGCAATTAGCTTCCTTGTTCTTAAGCATTATTACTTGTAAATAATGCAGTCAGATCGGTTCTTTAATGCACTCAAAGGTCATGGTGGACTTTGCCGACTTGTTATTCTTCCCCATGAGAGCCATGGTTATGCAGCACGAGAAAGCATAATGCATGTTCTCTGGGAGACAGACAGGTGGCTGCAGAAATATTGTGCAACAAATGTTTCTGATGCAAAAACAGATCTTGATGCATCTAAAGGTAGCGAAGGAGCTGTAGATTCAGAAGGTAAAGCTGTCAGTGCTGCTGGAGGAGTTGCAGAACTGGGAGATGATGATGTTGATAGATTTAACTTTGCAAGAAGGTCATTACTATGGTAATTGTTGCCGCTTTTATGCCCATGTTAAACCAAAGGCCGAAACTGTGACGCTGAACTGTTGCCTTCTTCAATCTTCTATGTGTGATTTGTGTTTTGCTTCTAACTGTGACGGTCAAACGTATGCTTCTAATCTTACTAATATGTTCTTTTAGATCTGCAGATTTTTCTGGTCCTGAGCTGCAAAGAATTGAAGCTAGGAATTAGATCAAAGGGAAGTCTAAAATGTACACTCATCCACTATCTAGGCGGCTCGGGGACTCGCTCGCTCAGGAGCAACCAACTTTGAATTTTTTTCGGAAATGAATCTTACCAAAATCATAATTCGTGTAATATGCTAAAGGAACTCAATAAATTTCCAAAAGGGGTTGGAACTTGCTAGGGGCGACAATATTCGGGATGTGTAAAATAGCATCTGTGACACTCATTGGAATTTACTATATTATAATGGAAGAATTTAACGGTCTGTGTTTGTTCTTCTCTTCTTTTTTTTTCCCCTTTTTCTTTTTTGGCTAAGCGAATTAAGAACGGGTGTTGTACATGAATCGTCAACAAATTATTTTCTTTCAGATTGCCCCTTATTTGAGATTGAATGTAGACCAATTAAACATGACCCCCTTCGGAATTTGGTAAAAGGTTATGGGTATTTGGGATTTTAAAAGTATGCAGATATTTTTCACACCAGAAGTAGCTAAGCAATGCCAGACACTGACGCATGTTTTGGCGGATCATCAAGTGTGTTATCTTGACACGTTTGTGTAGACGTGATGGGACAAAAAATGGATTGGCCATTGAGGATTTTGATATTTACGGTTGGAACAATTGAGACCTCAGAAGTGTGATGGCATCGAGATCTTTTCATTCGTTAGTCAGAAACTTGTTCTTGGATTTTTTTTTTCTTTTTTTTTTTTTGTTGGGGGGGGGGGGTGTGGTTTGCGGTTTCAAATGTTCTTGGATCTTCAAATCCAGCGAAACTGAAGGCAGGAGCATTTGTTTTACTACTACTAACTTCATAGATATCATGATGGAAAAAAATGATTGACCTGGTTTTACAAGCAAGGCCAGAATCTTTTAACAATTCAGACAAGATTCTTTTGAATGTCGTCCAATGATCTACTGAAGCAGTCTGATACATGTTAGTTGCTGTTCAATGCTAAACATGCGATATTTCAATTCAAACTGGAGATAGATATGATCGGAGTATAAAAAGATATTTTCCAGCGATAATAATATCTCAGGATAAGTCCGACGTGGGAGTTGTGGATTGGGGAAACGTACGATAAGAAACATGTGCTCACAATTAACTGCGTATTCCAATTTACATTGCTTTCTTATGTGTGTGTGTGTGTGTATATATATATATATAAAAAAAATAATCAAAGGTAGCTGTAGTCTCAAGAATCTTCAATATTATTTAAAACCTCTGCAGTTTTGACAAAAATATTCAAAGCAAATAATAATCTCAAAAATGGCAACCATATCTAGTGTGAGCCTTGCAACACCAAGCATCTTGCCCAAAGCATCAGACTCACCAAAGCTCCATCACAGTTGTGTTAACATGCCATGGAAGAGCTCAACACAAGCACAATTTCTTCGGGCACGCAGTAGAATATGGTATCTCCGACCAGTGGCGGCAGCACCAGACAGTATCTCTGATAAGGTGGCCGAAAGCATCAAGAATGCAGAGGAAGCATGCTCCGGTGACGCCACTAGCGGCGGAGAGTGTGCGGCTGCATGGGATGAGGTGGAGGAGCTGAGTGCAGCTGCTAGCCATGCTCGGGACAAGAAGAAACTGTCTCCTGATGATCCGTTGGAGAACTACTGCAAGGATAACCCTGAGACCGATGAGTGCCGCACCTATGACAATTAATTATCAGATTTTTATTCGTATATATGCTATCATGCATGCATGTTATACTTGAAAGTTATGAGTCTACTTGAAAGCTTTGTGCATATTTGGTTAATGAAAGCACTTGCTGATTTAGCCAGCCAAGAAAAAAAAAATTAGTTATGAGTCTAATTCTTTATATTCATGCTTTCGATACCCTTAAGTTTTAAATTTTTAAGGAGTATGTCAAGATTAGAGACCTGTTCCATATGTATGTTCTAATTGTAATGATTTAATTCGATAGTTTAAATCTTTTTATAATCACATTATTGTTTTATTATTATTAAGTTACCACCTCTTACGTGAAATTTGTTTTTAAACCTTGTACATGGACATTACGTTTCTAATATTTTAAATAAGTGTCAATAAATTTTGAACTTGGTGCCGTTTGTTTTTTACGTTCTGATACCATATATATTGAAGTACCACTCCATCTAAGAGTTTAAACTTATAAAGAGGATATTAATTTATTCATTTGTTGTGTTAACAAGTATAATTCATCTCTTTTACTGCAATATTATGAGAAAATCATAATAACCTAATTATAAGAGGATATCCACATATTCTCCCTTCCTTGTGATGTACATAAAATTCACATGGATTTCAATGAATGTTTGAAGGAATGTAATCATAAATTTCATTGAAACTGTAAAAAATCGGATGTAAGATTTTCACTTGTTCTCCTTGGAGGTGAGGATTTCTATAATATTAATGCCAATAGGTAGGCATAGGCATCTCAAAAGAACTATACAAAGAAAAATGACACAAGAAAATCTGATTAGCGTCGTAATTCAAATTTAGCTGTTAATCGTCGTCGTCGTCTTCATCTTCATCTGACATTTGATCATCAGAGTCCTGATTCTGAAAAAGGAATTGAATTAGATCAAAATAGATTGCTGATTTTGCGATGCTCTACATATTTTTAAATGAACTATATATATATATATATATATGTAGAAAACTGACCTGGTGCTGGTATCTAATACTATTTTCGACTGCTGTGATAATTCGTACCAATATGTACATAGGGAGTATTATGCCACAAGTCTTTATAATAAGTACCTGCAGCAAGATTATTTGGCGAGGAAACAATTGTTAGTTGATCAATGGGGATAGCATTTGGAACGTCATTGGTTCAAATCCAATAAGGGATTTTTGTCTTTTTTTTTAGAATTAAGGTAAAGGAATAACAAATATGAAGATAAGAGCTTCTGTTTGCAAAATTTGTGAAAAATATCAGACTAATCTGTACCAAGGACGAATTATAATGATTTGTTCCATCGAAGGCCAGACTGTTTTGGCACTTACAGTAAAAAGTTCAAATGGGTAATCTTCTCTTCTTCCAGCCAGCACTACCAGCATATGTCTTACCAGCAAGAAAATTGAAAGCTGCCAAATTACATTGTTTTAACAACAAAATTAATTTAAGGAAAGAAAAAGTTTTAACAATTAAAAATAAACAACAAAGTGATGACAATGACTATTTCCAAATCTAATTAGTTGGGTTGGTCACACACCCCTCACCAACCATTGCTGGCCAGTCTAATCTAAAGAAATTGCTTCAATTTAGTGCTTTTTACATAATTTTGTATAGCACAAATGTCAGCATTCTGGGACCAATTAAGTTGCCATGGCATGGTTAGGAAGGAAACCATAAGAATGATAAATAGCCAAGGTGGGTTGAATTATTAGCACCTGGCTCCTGAGGTCTCATCCGAACTTGAGATTTAAATCCCTCGTAATATTAACATTACGAGTCATAGATCTAACAGTGATTAATTTGTTCAACTCATTTCTTATGCTTCATTAGTTTTTCACTATTAGATCTCCATTATAAAGTTACAAAGTTATAAGAACATTATTGGCACAAGAGTTTGTACCCGCCCAAACTGCGCCAAACAGACTCTTGTGCTAATAGGCGCTGCAAACATGCACATAGAAGTGAAACCTTTTCACATGCTTGTACGTTTGTATGGTGGTATGGTGAAAAAGGAAATAAGTTCCCATTTTGGCAACGATTGGAGCTCAATAAGGGCTTTTGTATGGTTTAAGCAATTGATTCTATAGGCAGGGCTATTTTCATAATTCTTACGAGCTTTTTCATAATTTATTACACTTCTTCGATCGACGTTTCGGGTTTAAAGAAACTACTGACATGACCCATCTAGCATAAATCATGTAAAATTTTACCCACTAGGTTAAAGCAATTGCCAATTCTAGAAATCATGTGGGTCTTGACCAGAAAAGAAAGAAGAATGAAAAACCATGTCGGGAGCAAGTCCTGTTTCTACCATTTTGACAATTCACTTTTCAGTAATTGAGAAAAGGTCTCAGTGAAAATAGCTTACCATTTTAACCAAGAGAAAAAACAAAAACAGAAAAGAAAAAAGAAAGCTTACGAGGAGAGTCACTGTTCTCCAACAAGAAGCACTTCTTTCTGCTGCTGATGAGCACTCTGGCAAGTAGTCGGCTTCATGAATTGGCCTTTCTTCTGCATTAGCTTGCTCTGCCTCTCTCCTTGGAACTTCCACGCTCCCTCTATTCTCATCCAATTCCACAAAACAAAATTTACTCAATAATAACATAATTTCATAATGTTACAACAAATTTCACGCCTCATAAATGTAGAAGCATGCACAAGTCAAAAATCATTGGTGAAAAAGGCCAATACAAATACAATATAATCAATCGGTTGGGTGTGTAACTCAGGAGTCAGGAGGATGTGATGGGTGTGATAATGAATCTTTGACATGAAGTGTGAATTCTACATACATATCGTATTGGATCAATGGACATACGTAACTCTCATTCTGTATGGTTTAAGAAGGAATTAGATACATTATTTTGCAATTTATTATAATTACGCTCAGCTTGACATAACATTTTTGCGAGAGATTATTTCTACAAGAAAAATGCATGTAATGGATGAATAAGAAGTAGATACCTTATGGTTACTGTTGTATCAAGTACTGGGGTCTTCTTAGGTGATGCAGTGTAACCAGGTTCAAATGTCTGTAACAGTTAACATTAGCAAAGTGTCCTTTTCAGTGTGTATATATACACACTTTTTTACGTACAGTAGAAACCAAGCTTGCCATTCAAAATCCATGACTCACAAATTCTAACAAAAAAAATGTAGAACAAAAGAGATAAAAAGAAAATACAGTTGAACTGCAACAGGAAAAGGGGAAAAAAATTTATAGGAGAAGTAGAAAAACAGAGTTGCGTAGCTTGAAATTGTTGCCATGGTCAAAAAGAATTAATGCACTAGAAAAACTAAATACGACTACGGAAAACTTATAAGCACACGTTGGTGGACCGTGGGCAAAGAATTTTAAACCGCAAGCAAACCTGGTTGTACAGAATCACCCATACGTACGTTTCCTTTCAAATAATCCTTAATATCTGAAATGTGTAAATTACGGGAAAAAAAAAAAAAAAGACTTTCTTTTTCCTCCAAGAGGAGGATTATTTGCGAGAAGTTTTTCGAGTTCACACGAGATTCCAAATTCTTAGACGACGTAATTTTTTTTCTAAAGAAAGATAATCCAGTTTAATCAAGATTAAGAAGTTGCAGTAAGCCAAGATATTCCAGTTTTGTTCCACAACTCTCGAACGAAGCGATACCAGAAAGGCAAAGAGGAACGAGTTCCAGATATGAGAAGCAAACTAAGCGCTTGTTTGGTATCCTTGTTGTTTCCTGATGTTTTTCTGTTCTTATCCATCAAAATTCAAAAATTAGAAAAAACATAAGAAAAAGAAATATTAAGTTATTTCGAGAACATGGTCCTGTATTATTGTTAATCAAAATTCAAAAATTAGGTCGCTTGAGAGAACAAAAACCAACAATCTAAGAAAAGAGTACGAGAAAAAGAAATAATAAGTTATTTCAAAAACGTGGTCGTGTAATCATTATCATTTTTCTTTTTAATAAATCAACCCACGTGAAAATTACACGAATTAGGACACCAACTTTATAGAAAGCCATGGATATAGGAACTGATGAATTAACAACATAAACCAAAATTCAAAAAGAAAAAGAAAAACAGAGCACTTAACATCATAAATTCTTGGGTTATGAAGTGATGAAAACTCTAACCTGCAAACAAAGCTCACAAACAGTGTTGCCCTTTTCATTGCACCATCTCTGTATGCAATCTCTGTGTGCAAACTAAAGTGATCAAACAGCCAAGCCATGATCAGAGTATGAAACCAAAGATAATTAACAAGTCAAAATGATCAGATTAAAAGGGTGATATCGTTCTCGAGAAAACAGAAAAATCATTAGATGAACATGCCCAGATGAATTGTGTTGCAACATACCTTGACAGTTCCAGAACAAGCACAAGGAGCTTCCAAGCTCCTACAGCTTTCAAACTCTTCTTCATGGCAAATTCTGCACATATTATTTATTCCAGGGTATGACCTCAAATCATCTACATATACCACAACTTCACCCATGCTTTTTTTTTTTGCTTTACTGTTTCTTCTCTTCTCTTGTCTTGTCTTTGTTTGCTTTCTTGGTTTGTGTAGCTTCTTGTTTCTCCCTGTGTAGCTCTAGCCCTTTTTTTGGATCTTTCTCTGTTCTGTGCGAGCCCGGCCTTCAAATACTCCTCCTAAGTCCTAAGGGAACGACCAATGAAATTCCAAAACTACCCTTACAACGTCGATTCCCTAACTCTTTGGACAGAAATAATGACGCGCTTTAGGGAAACAAGAATATGTACACTTTGCCCACAAGGGTAGTCTTTTTAAGTGTGCGCATAACAAGCTCCTTGTTACGTGTTTAAGTTTTATTTTTTATTTTTTATTTTAAATATTATTTAACGTTTAACGTTTAACGTTTTGGTTGGCTGTGAGTTTTGAAATTAATAACTTTTTATTTTTAAGCTCTTATATCATGATAATAAATTATTACTTCATCTAAAAGCTTAAATTTATAGAAAAGATATTAACTTATTTATTTATTGCAATGGTGCTATCAAATTATAAATTTGTAATCTTAAAATAAATTAATTAAAGATTGGGTATTAAAAAAAAATATGCTTACTTTGACCATGTTCATCAAGAGGGAATGCTCACGGATATTGATTTTATAGAAGTCAGAAGAAGTGTCAAATGGGTTTTCATAGTTTCTAGATGGTTTCTGAGAATCTTAATGACAAGTTAAAGGTTATAGTCTTTATTAATACGTTTACCAGTTTAATTAAGTCGAATGGGATTTTCCTTATTTCAATTGTTTGATCATTTCCTTGATGTTTCAGTTGTTTGACATGAGCTAACTATATTATTATGAATTTAATTAATAAGGTCAAGCAACATTTTCTTTGGTCTTGTTTGGGCAGCTGTACCATTAATTGTGATCTCGCAAGTTTCAACTGAAATTGTTTATTGAACTACAAATAAATCAAGCGAAGGCTAGCAAACGATTGACCTCGGCAAATTTCGAACAAAGCTTAGTATCATGCGGTTTATTTTTAGAATTAATTAACTTTTTTTCTAGTTGATGAAGTTGCTTAGATATTCAAATAAACTTTAAAATACAGCTAAAAGTATCCCTATAGCTAATAGCATTCTCAATCTGGCAAAAGGAAAAGAACATACGAGTTGGATGCTATAATCTATGAATTCCACATATAATACTAGTACGACCATAATTAAAAAAAAATGCATTGCTAAGATTACGTCGTGAGAAGAAGCTCCAATGTTTTTTAATTGGCTCGTGACGGACAACGATAATTAGGATGATGATGATGATGATGATGCCCTTTGGGCGTTTGGTGTCTATTGATTTTGAATTTCTAGTCTTTTTACAAGTTTGAAACTAAGCTGTATGATTGTTTTGATTAACGGCTAGCTAGCTCAAAAAGAAGAGAGGTCCCACTTAAATTATTAGGGATGAAAAGAAGAAAGTCTTTGGCTCATATTTTGTGGGTCTATTTTAACGTTCAATGATGCTTCTCTTCACCAAAATTCCATAATTTCTTTCTTTTTTACTACGTTTTTATTATATATATATATATATATATATCTATATCTATATACTAAAAATACTTTTTTAGTGTTCTAAGATATTGTGCGTGCTGACAATTGTGCTTATCCTCTTCTTGTTCTTCTCATTTTCTCTCTACTATGTCGTTAAATTGCTTGGATACCTCCAAGCAATTACACAAATCACAAATGGCCATCTCGAAGCTTCTTACTTCTTTGTTTTTCTTTTAATTAGCCACAACTTGTTATGCATTGGGATTTTATTTTTACTATTTTAATTTCAAATTTGAAAATAAAAACAGTAAACATTTGAAAGTTGATCGATAGTGAATTAAGATGTAAAAATATTGTGATAACGAAGTCACCTAATTAATGTGAAAAAGGTCTTAAATCTGATTGTATTTGATTTCATTTGTATGCCTTAAGTTTGGTTCGGAGGTCATTTTGTTTTTGGTTTCACCAAGAGAACTAAGCCAAAAGGACTTCAGACTGGCAAAAATAAATGCATGACATAGTTCAGGACAAGACTTTAATTAATGTTTTCCCATATTACATAGTTGTCTACTATTTTCGCATGATAAATGAAGAGATAATGCTTTGACTTGAGGGAAAAAGAAAGGCCAATACACTAATATTTGCTTAAGTTGGTTGGATAAGACGGGACCAAAAAACAAAATAATAAATGATTTTTACCTTTCTCACTTCGTTTTCGTTTCCCTTTATGTTTTCCACTAATTCTATTGCTTGGCAAATCATGTCCAATCCGTTCTTCTTTGCTCCGACTTATGAGATTTGAAATTTTTTTTGCAATATATTATAGAAAAGATCTAACTATTCTAAATTATTTATATTACTTTTAAAATAATATTATCAATTTAATATATTTTTATAATAGTATAATGTTAAATTAAAAAAAATCAAACAGCCACGGGAGGGGAGGGGGACCAGAGGACTGAGGGGCCTAGGTGACTAGATAATCACATTATCAAATCAGATATATAATAAATAATAATAACCAAAAAAAAAAATGTCCCTCTTGAGTGTCGATCATTTGTGATGAATGTAAGACAACAAAAACTCGTCGAAAGGAAGAGTCTCTACATACATTAGTAAGCCACTAAGCTTCAAGTATAAGTATGCAGGATTGAAATTATTAGGTGTCTAAGTGAAAAGAATTTTGATACCAACAATACCAAATAGAATACGTCAATGATAGTTCTATTCAATTATAAAAGTAATCACTGTCACGTGTTTAAACCTTGAGAATAATTTTTTATGAAATTATAAGGTTTAATTACGTTAAGAAATAAACATATAGAGGGGTAAAACTCTGTGTTAAGGGCAGCACATAGACAAGAGATTCATGCGCTAAACAATCCGTCTGCAGGAGGCTTCGGTTAAGGAATAGCTTATGAGTTATAGGTGGGAGATCAGGTGCTTTTTATCTGGGGTGTACGCCTGAAAAAGAATGAAATATAGGTTAGGTTGGCTGTTTCTTTGGGCTTACACCATACCATTTCGGTTATGCATCCTCCAAACAACTCGGCCCACCACTAATCCCATGCATCCAGAGACAGTGAAACAACTGGTAGCTGATTGATATGAACTTGGAAAATATATATATGCACAGACTTCAACGAATGTCCAATCATGGAGCTTTCTTTGAAAATCAACGGGGACTTTGAAGGGGGATTCTTTTATCCTGTTCGGTGAAAATGGGTCATTTTGGTCATGCGTGAATTTCAATTATGACATTAACTTGATCAGCCTTTCAAGCTACAGCACTTGTAATGAATTACAGATTGAGGTTGCCCTCTCCTCAGTGAATCGAAAGAACTCATGACATGACTTGAGACTATGCGGGCCATGAAGTCTAAGAAACGACCACCGTTTCATGCCCGTGAAACGGTTGGCAGAGCGATTATTATTTTATCTAAAAGGTTAAGTTTGTAAAGAGAATATTATTATATTTATTTTATTGCGCTAATAATACACTTCTTTACTTGCACGCAGATATTGATGTATTTTGTTTATTGCATTAATAAGTTATCTTAAAGTGAAAGCTTAGCCATCTTGAAGAAAATTCCAAACTGGGAAACAAGATTATGGGGTCACGCTCATGACTTGTGAAAGAGAAACACTGTTACTTACTTGGGAGAAGAGTGTGGAGCGAGTCATGTGAAAGAAAGAGCAGCAGCAAAATATTACTTGGGAGAAAACAAGAGTGCTGTCTTTGTGACAAAGCAGCTCTTCTCTAGTTTTGATATTAATCAGAGGTCAAGAGGCAAATAGCCAGGAGGCCTCTAGATTTGCAGAATTGATCATCTGATTTGTGGATTGTCAAGGAACTGGAGTCTGCTGTCTATTATTTAAGTTTCAAAACATTGCCTAATATATAACCAAGTATTTATTACTGTATGATGAGATAGGGAATTATTATTTATCCATAGATGACTTGTATAAATTTGAATTCACTACTAAGATACATGGTCTCCATCACCTGGACAAGAAGTAAACACTAGTTACATAACCAAATCAAACCAAATTAGCTACAACATCTTTGTTTCCTGTGTCTTGTCATTTAGATAGTCAAACTTTAACAGCTTGTAATTTAAAAATGGAAATTACAATAAAAATTAAGTTGACTTATGGTACTTTAAGCTAAATTGAATTCGTTTTCAACTTGCGAGTTGTGGTTCATAAATTATTTTAAAAACTTTTGCTTGTACATTACTTGTAGCTTGTTTGATAGTGTTTTAAAAATAAATTAAACTAAGATCGATTAATTTAAAAATATGTTAAATAGTACAACTTAAGTGTCGAAATGTATTTCCCTTTTAATTAGTTTCTACCCAACTCCGTAATCTATATACATATATTAAAGTTTGTTTTAAACATTGTAAAAGTGTCATGTTAACACTTAAATAATAAGGATTTTTCTACTATTAGCTTATACAATAATTTATTATTTGTTATTTATTTTATATTCTATTATTTCTTATCTTTATGGATATACATTATATTGTTGGTTTAATTGAAAATTTCGCTTCTGAATTCTAAAAGACTCATGTTCTTATCTAATGTATATACATTGTTAGTTTTAATTTAAAAATTAAATGACCAATCAAATAATAATTAAAATAATATTCATTTGTAGATTCTAAAATATTTATTTCTTATCTACTGTGGGTGTATATTATTACGCTTCATTAGAAATTTAATTATCAATCAATTAATATTTAAAGTAGTATTCATTCTATAAATTTCAAGGATATATATTATTACTTCTAATTTAGAAGTTTAGCTTTTAGTCAATTAATTTATTAAAATAATATTTATATGTGAATTCCAAATGACCATTAAACCGAAAAAAATTTAACGTCTATTATCAAAACGAAATTAAACTCAAATAAATTCAATGTCTATTATTAAGAAAATAACTCATGTAGAGTACAAAATATTCATGACTAAATTCATCATTTATTATTAAAAAATAAACTCAATTAAATTTAATATCTATTATTGAAAATGATTGTAAAAGCATGAATATGAAAGACACTAGTATCTTTATAATTTATTTATAACAAAATAAGCAAAGTGGTTCCATCCTTGCAATATACATATTTGGACAATGTGTCACGTTTTTACCATAATAACGTACTTCTTGAACGTAATGCATCTTTAGAAACTTTTCCACTCATTTACTTGTTCTTTTTGGGTTTTTTTTTTTGTTTTTCCGTTGTAACACGTGAAGCGTGGAATCAGAACAGCACACCAACCCCTTAACTACAATGCCATCTAAACTCATCCCCGTCAGGTTTGTTGTTCCCTTCAGCAACGCCACGCACACACACAAAACGACGTAGTTAACATAGTCCACACCTAGATCTGTCGGAAAAAAACAGAACAATGTTTTTGCTGGATTGGTTCTATGGCGTTTTGGCATCCCTTGGTCTATGGCAAAAGGAAGCCAAGATCTTGTTTTTGGGTCTAGATAATGCTGGCAAGACCACCCTTCTTCATATGCTCAAAGATGAGGTACTTTTTTCTTATGGGTTGCCCCTTTTTGTTAAGATTATTTTTATTATCGGTTTATATTTTTAATTGGATCTTGTTGTGGTTTTGATGAAATGAATTATTGATTTGAAAATCAACAGAGATTAGTACAGCATCAACCGACGCAGCATCCCACATCGGAAGAGCTGAGCATTGGGAAAATCAAGTTCAAAGCTTTTGATTTGGGTGGCCATCAGATCGCTCGCAGAGTCTGGAAGGACTACTATGCCAAGGTACTCCTGCATTTCCCTTGCCCCTATTTTCGGCTTCCTTTTAATGTAAAGTTTTTTATGGTTGAAAAATGTGTTTGAGCTTTGAAAACAGTCCCCTTTTGTAGAAATGCCAAAATTGCATACAATAGACATAAGGTGGATCCAATCTTTTTTATGCATTGCACATAATAGAAAATTTGTAAATTGAGCTGCCTCTTTCTCTTAGAATATGTTGTTGATAGATACATAAGTGGATTTGACTCTTTAACTGAAACTGTGCATAGCAGGAGATTTATGCACTATGTGGCGCTTGTATATAATTAGTGGCACAATGTCTTTGGTCGTATTAGTTTCGTCAAATGTTATTATTGTATGATCTATATGTGTCTGTGTGGCTCTAATATAGGAATATTCCATTCTTTTAGAATTAGAGATGCCTTAGTTCCAGTGGATTAGCACAACATGGTGAGAGGCATCCTGGTTGAGTTATGTGCAGATAAGGTAGTGGTTGCAGGGTTGGATTAGGAGAGAATGAAATCATTCAGGCCTCTAAATCAAGGATCACCAAAGAGTCATAGGCAACAATAACTAGATTTCCTCTTATTAAGGCCTTCTTGGAGGGAGCCTAGGTTCCGGTGGATTTGAAGTTCTGAACAAACTCAATGAGAGGACATTCTGGTTACGAATTAGAGGCAGATAGGCAATTGGTTGCGGCAATGGATTGGGAGAGAATGAAGTCAATAGGACCATCTTTTGGGTGTCTTTTTGAGCAAGAATGAAAACAGGAAAAAGGTTTGCTCATGCATATCACAAGAAGTTCGGGAGAAGGAAGCAAAAAGGTTTAATGCATTCATTGCCGATGTTAAATCCTACATTTGCAGCTTTGTTGTTCCACTTGTTTTTACTGCCTGAGGTTTGTATTTAATTGTTGACTAAACCCTTTAAAGTTTACTTAGAGTACGCCATGATCTATCAGAACAACTTGAACTTCAGGAACATATGATGAAAGAATGATTGAATTTGTTTATATGTTGGTTGCTTTTGGGACATGGATCTTTTCTGGTGGAGGCTAACTCAGTCAAAGTTGGAGCAAACAATAATAGATTATCCAGATACTGCAAATAGTAGTCACATCATTCTTTTTTTGTGATTTATCAATCATGCCTTTAAAGAGGGAAAGGGACATAAAAGACATGTGGTACTGATGTGAAGGGCATGGAATTCTGAGTGGTTTCATGTATCTTTACTTTTCTAATCTGAGGATTCAGTCCTACTGTGGCATTCTTGATTGGACCTATTACTATATTTGTTGATTATAGATCTCTCACTGAATTGGTACTGTTTTTCTCAAAATATTTAGTTTCTCGGTTTAGTTTTCTGTATTCTTTGAGGATCATGATCTCCTTTGTGCTATGTTACGCCCTGAACTCACAATCCTAACTTTAGGGCATGACATGGCATCGGCCTAAACTTGCAACGTGACAAGTTTTACTCCAAGCCACACGAGCACATCTTAAAAGAATAATACCTCCAAGCGCTATATTTATATATACTGAAAGCTAATAATTTACATTGAGTTGCTAGGCTTAGTGTGTTTTTGTGTGTTGTGTGGAAGTAGATTATATATTATGGCTCAATGTAGTAGTTCTTTGAATGAAGTATGATGTGTATTTGTAAATGATATGAATGATATAAATGATGGAATTTATTGTGGGACTAGATCTTGCCTTGTACAGGACTTTCGAGTTTGAGATATATCTCCTATGTATGTTCAATTACTATACTTGGCATATGTTTACTACATAACGTCTAGTCCTGCGCTCTCTTTGTTTTTTTTGGGGGTCCTTGATGCTGTTCTAGACTCATTAGTTATTGTATGTGACTTCCCATCCTATAGGTTGATGCTGTAGTTTATCTGGTTGATGCCTATGATAAGGAGCGGTTTGCAGAATCAAAGAAGGAATTAGATGCACTTCTTTCAGATGAGGCCCTCTCAAATGTCCCGTTCCTTATCTTGGGGAACAAGATAGATATACCATATGCTGCCTCAGAAGATGAGTTGCGATACCACCTTGGGCTGACTGGCGTCACCACTGGCAAGGGAAAGGTGAATCTTGCAGACTCTAATGTCCGGCCTTTGGAGGTATTTATGTGCAGCATCGTCCGCAAAATGGGTTATGGTGATGGCTTCAAATGGGTTTCTCAATACATTAAATAGTTGATGATGAGGACATATGTTAGATGTTACATCTAAACCCCCTCTCTTCAAGTAAAGGAGAAAGAGAACCAAAATGAATGATTCATTCGTTCAGTTTTTCATTCTGTTGGTGAGCTTTCATTTTGTATGATTTGTGCTTTCAGCTAGTGATGAGGAGCTATTTTATTATTGGTGCTCTCTAAAATTACCTTTACTAAGTTCACTTCATTATCATATGTCATGTCATTATTTAACTGTATCAGCGCCATCTGTAATCGTGGTAGAGCTACAAATATGAAAGAGCCCCCAGTGTTTCTCCATTTTAGATGACCACGTAAAGATATGGGCCACATAAATTGGAAAACTTGATCATTTCGTATCCTTTTCCTTTGTATCTAATGTGAATTTTTAACCGTGTTTGTATTATTTTCTTCTTTTTTCTTTTTTCCCCTTGCGTGTGTGATATTAAGACCTTGTCTGGCAACACACGAAAAAAAAAAATATATATATATATATAGCTTTTTTTAATTATCAAACTATCCTAGCAATTAGTTGTACCGAATAAGCCCTAATTATATTGTTCATCAAACAACGAAGCAGAAAATTGTTGCGGGGTGTGGGCCCAAAGAAAGGCATAGCAACCCCTTCGGCCACGCGCAACATCGCACAGGATGTCAACTGTACCACGTTTTTCTTCTAGAGAGCCTTTGGAAAATCCCCGATCGCTACACTAAACACGTTACTCCTAAGTGCGTTGGTCAGCAGTCAACACTCTCTTTACTTGTTATTCTAAGTCTTTGACTCCCTCAAAATTCCCGACCTCCCTTCACGGCTGCTTCCTACCTTATGGGATCCCACAAAATCTACAATACCTTAAAACACGCAAATCAAACGCATCCTCTTGTGTGTGTGTGTATATATATATAAGCATACACATGCATGCCCCCTTCACAAACTAAAAATCCATTGCGATTTTGTATACTTGCAGCAACTCTTCACAAAGAGACTCCAGTAAAATCCAGAGAGTCGAGGCTAGCAGAGAAGATCAATAAATGGGAAATTTTATGTCGTGTAGCTTCATAGAAGTAGGAGGACCAACTACAGCAAAGCTCATTGATCTTCATGGAAACCTGATCAGGCATGTGAATCTGCCATTAACAGCTACAGAGCTGATGCTTGAAGAACCAGGCCACATGGTGTCCTCTGGAGATGATATACAGCGAACTTCGAGGCTATCAGCTATGAAGGCTGACGAAGAGCTATCCCCACGGAAGATTTACGTGTTGGTCCCCGTTGCAAGGGTCCAGAGTAAGCTTTCAGTGTCTGAGATGGGGCTGATATTGTCCGCTTTTAAGGAGAAGAGAAGTAGTCCCAAAAAACGTTGTAGCTCCAAGGTTTTGCCAACTACAGTTGTCATGAGTGTTCCTGAGGAGAGCACGGAGGCTCCCGCCGGAGTTTTGACTGGGGTTGATGATATTGGTAGTTGCTGTCGTCGACCGCGGCCGTGGACACCCTCCCTGGAGCCTGTCTCCGAGGAAGACTGAATTTTTATGCAAACCTTTTTGTGCCGTAAATAGTAGACACTTGAAACATTTAGGTCACTGATTACGCTTTTTTAGTCACACTTGAAACAAGTATGAAAAAAATTGTAGTTACAACTATGTGATACCTTTTGGCTATTGTGATTAGAATCTTGCAGTTGGATTCTTGTACGTGATTATTAGGTGGATTCTTTTATATGTAAGATTTGTGGATTAATACCTTTATCTATTACATGCCTTATTGTTAATATATAGTTAATACGGTCTAGATAGAGAGTGTAATTACCCCATATCGTGAATCGGAATATATATTTTTCATCTCTTCCTTTTTATATTTTGTTTGGTCAAATGTCCCATTATGAAAAATATCCAAAACGCTTAGAGCACGGCATATAGTATTGGGGAGCCACATGATGGATTTGGTATTTTCATCCCTTCCATTAAGGAAGTTGACCATGAAAAAAAAAACAAAAAAAGATCACCAGTAAAGTGAGTCATAAGTGTGATTAAAATGAATTTGTAAAAACTTCAAAGAAGCTTCAAATGACTACCTCAAAAGTCTTTTGGAGCCAGTCATAAATTGGCTTTAGCTTTACTTCTGTTTAGCGTTTTGGAACTACTCGTTTGTAGACTTCGACAAGGTGCAAAAGACTGATTCCAAATGTATTTCCTATTAAAAAAAAAGAAAAAAAAAAAAAGAAAAAGGTCTTGTAATTTAAGAATCAAAATGAAATTTTCCTATATACTCATTCATTTTAATTCTATATAGAGTTACATTGAGGCATAGAAGCCTATATGTAGTCAATTAGTTAAATATAGTTGAGAGCTTCCTCCAATTGTTCGTTAGGTATGACTTCAATACGTAAAACCCCTTCAAACCAATGGCTTCACGTCATTAATTTGCAGTTGGATTTGAATTCCGCAAAGTAAGAGCAGATCAAGTAATGAAACTCTTCCAGTAAGGGCAGGTCATTTTTTTTCCTGTAATTACGATCATATTTATAACCCAGTCCATCTAAAATAAGATGTAATTGAATTTGATTTTGTCTAACAGTCTGGCTCTGAAAGGATTATAGTTCAGTTATTTAAGCATATGCAACCGAGAAATAGCAAGAGATTAGCATTAAAATTTTAATCATCGTGATTTGATATGATATGAAATTATTTTGATATGGAGACAATTAATAGTATATACCAGCCACAAAGACATGGAATTGGAAAAAGATAAAACAAACCACTTGTAGTTGTATGCCCAGAGAACCTGAAATAACATGCAAAACTTACCTTGAAGAAAAGAAGAACTTTTATTATGAATATCGACCAGGTAAACACTTGAAGGAAGAGACACATCAACGCAACCCCTTGTTATCACTTTTCCAAGAAAATCTGTGATTCAACCAATAGCATACCTACGGCTTCATGGACACAAACTGCGGCTCTGTCTACCATACGACTAGTGGACAAGTGGGTAGCCACTCAGTGTAATCATTGTTGAGTAATCATAAAAATATGGCACCGAATATGATCCATGAAGTCCCATAAGTTTCTTGCTATTGGTCTTACATACAAAAGAGGGATAGATGCCAAATTTCATGTAGCCAATTGCCTTGGCTAATGTTGGAACTGGGAAGTGACACTCTTATTTACATTAATTAATGCCATAATAATACACATATAATATATGTAATGACTTAAGCTTAATTATTAAGCTGTCACTACAAGTCTAGGTCATTACAAAATAGTACCCGGAACTAGTTAGTAGCCAAATACAGGAGTTAAGTGTTACGTGGAGAAAGTGTTACGCCAAGGGTACAGTGAAAGTCACCTCTTAAGTCCAAAAGAGTCACGTTTAGAGTTCTATACTGCCTGATTCTGTTTGTTTGTAATTGTGTATCCCAGACAAAGACGTTAAGTCCTCAACGGGAATGAAACTCCTAAATTATTGCAAAACGAGAAACTCCAAAACATTTTAATTTATTACATAACCAATGCTAAGTCCAAATGCCCTAACTAGCGAAACACACTAGAGAAATATCAAAAGCTTAACAACATCTCTGGTCCTATTGGATTTTACAATCATTTACCCCATCCTACTAGTTCTAATGCAAACTCATTCTTTAGGATCTGAAAAGAAGAATGAAAGAAAAACAAAAGGCGTGAGTGAACGAATACTCAGTAAGAGGATCTTCTCCCAATAACATTATAACGGTAGCAAATGCCAAAGTAGAAAGCTCAAACTAAATGAATAAATAATGAATACGAATAGAGTATTAAAACTACCATGATAAAATTGTAAAGTTTAACATAGAATAATCACATGCAGTAATAACGGAAAGTTCTTAAGCTGTACCGCAATGATAGGTACAATGCCCCTATCAGGCCCACAATGTTGAGTACGATGCCCCTAACCAGCCTACAATATTAAGTACAATGCCCTCAACAATGATGAGTACTACGTCCTCATCAGGCAAGGGATCTCTTCATATTCACACATTCACATCAGATTGTACAACTTATGAACAAACTCAAATACATGACAATATAACGTTCGAAAGTAAAGGATACATTGAGCAAAGGGAAAAAAAAAAACCAATAAATAATATCACACGTAGACACTTTGGTTGATGAAAGTATAACTGACATGCATGCTTACACGTATGCGGTTGGACGTTTGGATCAAATTAAAAAAAAATTCCATGAGCAAACCATATTCAAGAAAATAGTAGTAGTAGTAGAGTTGTAGGTACATGAAAACTAGTAATATTTTTTTTTTTTTGAAAAACGCCAACATAGATGTTAACAAAAAAAATTGTTGTAACCTGCTAGGAACATGTTTTCTCATCTAAGTTGGCTTGTAGGCATTTGGCTGCTTGAAAAGAAATTAATCAGAGGAAAGATATAGTTCATATATCTAAATAATAATATAAAAGATATAAACAAAAGAAAAATCTGCCTACGAATACCAAAACCGATTCGGGCATTCGGCCATGATACAAGTTTCAGACATAACTAGAATTTGAAAACCATATTTTACTTATCAATATTGTAATGTCTCACATTGGTTTATAGAATGATTTATGAGTGATTTATAAATGAGTTGTGTAGGTATAACTAATAATTTGAATTAATTATTTTGGACCAATTGATTTAATTTGAGGGCCCAAGCAATTAGCAGTAATAGTTAGGCTCACAACACTATTCTTGCTTGCAAACTTGATTGTTTGGGCTCGGGGCATGAAAGATGTAGTTTTAACGTCGAATCATTTATCACCCCACATCTAAGATATATCGGTATTAGAAAATATATTTGGTCCGCACCAAGTTAATTAGAATCTCTACCAAGTTTAATAAGATCATGTAATTAAGGGACAAAACTTCACATCTTATAATTAACTAAAAAGCAGTGAAGTAGTACTACTGCTAGAAGTATCAACCCCTGTAATTCGCCGAGCAAATTTAAATAGCCGGCCGGAACAGAGATATGCTCCAGCCCTGCCTGCATTCCCCATAACTGATTATAATAGTTACAGTTTTCTAGTGGAGGCATGGAGCAACGGCTTTTTTTTATTGGATTTTGATATTGAAAGAAAATTTTAAACCGAAAAAATTGTTTGAATTATTTTATTATAATTGCATACGATTAAATATCTAGTGTCCTTTTACAGTACTCTTGGTATAAAGTAATTGTGCAATCATGTATCCATTTGCCGTCCAGCATTTACCAGCAGCCGACATGGATTAAAAGTGAGTCTCCAGAGCATCTGACCTCTCTTCCAAGCCACGCTAAAAATTTGGGATCTCTACGCTTTTCCACCAAGGGCATTATGAGCTCATTTAAATTAACTTTTTTTTTAAAAGTATTTTTTTAATAATTTTTTTAAAAAAATATTTTTTAAAAAATTAAAAGTTTTAGGTTCTGAAAAATACTATATTAGCTTTTAACTTTTTTTAAAATCAAGTCAAATAATTCTTGTCAAAATAAAATACTATTTTTAGGGGGGAAAATGCTTTAAAAAATCAATCTAAACCGGTCCTATAATTTTACTTGTTACGTATGAGTAATTTCACTGCACTGCGCCCGTGACTTTCCTTTCTGGTCACATGAAGTCATCCTCTTTTGAAAAAATGGCACTGAAGCAATTTTAGTGGCGATGGTGGACCTATTCCGTAACCTGCAAAAAATTCCGTTGTTTACTACATTTATCTAAACATGGATACTGACTCCAAATTATCTTTTTTGGTCTGGAATAGAAGCAAAATGGGTTAAAAAATGAAAAAAACATTTGGAAACCCCGAATGTTATTTGAATTCTGAAACTAGAAAAAGTTATATCTTATACCGCAATTTTGACAAAGCACAAAGGGTGAAATGCATTTTACCCGCATTTTTTTGATTGTCTAACTTGCAAGTCGCACTTTTATCTCGTATTGCAGTTTAAAAAACATCGTCAACATCCCAAATCACCAAATATCTGGTGTTGCAGTTAAGAAAACATCATGAACATCCTAAAGCGGCTCCTTTCCCTCGTCATCTATCTATATATTCTCCATATTGTCACCCAGCCATTTATACAAACACAAACGTTCACGAAAATGTCTAACTCTTCTCTTTCCCTTGTCATCTTTCTTCTCATTTTCATCACTACTACTACAACTACAACTACAACTATAGTCTCCTGCAGAAATACAAATGTACACCCACCTAATTTTGCGTGCGATCCGAAAGATGCAAGAACGAAAAATTTTGCTTTCTGTCAAACAAATTTACCAATCCCCGAACGAGTGAAGGACTTCATTGGACGCTTGACATTGCAAGAGAAGATTCGGCTACTAGTGAACAATGCCGCCGCCGTGCCACGGCTGGGCATTAAGAGGTACGAATGGTGGTCGGAGGCGCTTCATGGTGTCTCCGATGTCGGTCCGGGAACCAAGTTCGGAGGTGACTTTCCCGGAGCGACTAGCTTCCCCCAAGTTATCACTACAGCTGCTTCCTTCAATGCATCACTCTGGGAAGAAATCGGACGGGTCAGATTGCTTTCCTCTCATCTTAATTTGTTTCTTTTATAAGGGACAGTCTCAAGTAAATTTAACTTTTTTTTTGTAACCGAAATTAGGCGTTCGCTAATTTTGGTTACTAAAAGTCCTATTTCTAGTAGTGAATTCAGACATGCATTTGATCATGTGAATACTTAATCTTGCTTAACCTCGTGCCAAAGATATATAATTTTGATTAGCTCAGCATATGTATTCACCTAGTCTCCTGTTGTTTCAAGGTGTAACATTTCCGTTATCGATGACCAAAATTAGGTGATTTGGGATAAACATTTGGATAATGTTACACCTTAAAGTAATCGACAATGATGATCTTGGTCGTTTAGTTTAAGCGACATTTGCTCATTCTTTCAATTTGTTTCCATACAAAAGCCTGAACCTTTTTGTTCAATGGGATTGCATGGGAATCTTAGATCTAAACATGAGTGCAGAATGTTCGTTAAAATTGATTATGGAACTCACTTTAGTCTATTCTGTAAATATTCTATTTTACTTTTTCGCCAGATATGGATACAATTCCTTCCGAATAATTTTCAGCACTATATAACTAATCATATATGATTGGTGTTCACTTTAGACTAAAAAAAAAGCATGCCATTAAGAAAGCATATTATCATGCATCTCATAATTATGATCACTTTATTAGCTTATCTTGGACTTACGATTTTAGCTTAAGATAAAATCAAGGAAGCAATAAAGCTCCAAATCTCTTTCGTAAAAGAAAAAGAGAAGTTGGAAAAGGGAAGAACGTAGTATCTAAGTGCTTGCCTCATTGCCTGCCAACTTAACACGTAAGACAATGTATTGCGACTTGAGTCGATTATCAAAGAGTGAAGATATATAGTAAGTTCAATTAATTGATTCAAAATATTTTAAGGGTGTCTTGATAAAAAGCAAGAAGAACTCAAGTTATTATTCAATTGTTCTATTCTTTTTTTAAATTCACAATAACAAGAGATAGGAAATTAAATGAGATCCTCAGCAATTCCATATTTGTGTCACCTCACGCGATTTATATAAAATTAATAGAAAAAATTAGTGACAATAATAAATCATTTAAATTATTTAATTATTATATTATTTATTCATCACTCCATCAAATAGCTTTGATGCAATAACAATACGATAATAACCATGGGAATGCAACGTCCTCCAATTTTATCATACAGTGGGACATGTTGAGAGACGAGTTAATCTTTTGATAGACTTAGTTATTAAGGCAATTCGAATTGGTATCCTCCCTTAGATTAGTCTTACAATCTCTCCTATAAATTATTTTCATGTTTATAAGATAAGATAAGATGTTGACGTTGTAAGAAATGTATTTCATTGCTTCTGTATATGGGAATGCAGCATGCTAGTTGAATAGCTCAAAATACAAATGTAACTTCTCACTATGACCAACTAATTAAAATGATATATACTATAATAAGAAGTGTAGTTAGATTGGACGGGTCATGATATCTTTATCTAGCTCTGGTCATCTCATGCATGCATGCATGCAGGTGGTGTCGGATGAGGCAAGGGCCATGTACAACGGAGGTATGGGTGGGCTCACCTACTGGAGCCCAAACGTCAACATTCTCCGAGACCCAAGGTGGGGCCGTGGACAGGAGACTCCCGGTGAAGACCCCGTCGTCGCAGCCAAATACGCCGCCAGTTACGTCCGAGGTTTACAGGGAAACCACGGTGACGGCCGGTTGAAGGTTGCTGCTTGTTGCAAGCATTTCACTGCCTACGACCTCGACAACTGGAGTGGGGTCGATCGCTTCCACTTCAATGCCAAGGTTCATAACAGAACTGCACCTGTGATCTTTTTAAATTATCCAAAAAAGGAAAAGAAAAATAAAAAAGAATTGTACTACTGCAACCAACACATGGTATTCTGTGCCTCCAGCTAGTAAATAATTGACGGCTTCACAAGTACAAAGTTCTCTTCTTTTTTTTTTCCAAATTTCCACAACCCTAACCTACAAATATGAATCTATCTTAATGTTAATATTATAGTTTCTTCTGGAGGACTATAATATTAACAACATATATAAATTAATTAATTATAAATACACAAATAATTCATTATAACGAAGAATATCACAGCAAAACTTTTGTCCATTGTTGAGGATATCTTTCATACCTCTCCAAGTTAAAAATTGGAATTCCAAGCAAAAAAATAAAATAAAACGTAAGAGAAAAGAAAGAAAAGATTGGGGGGAAAAAATCTTCGGTGAATAATGAAAAAATACTCCCAATATAAAAATTATTGAGCAATTTTTGTCGTTTCGTTGTAATTTTTGCATGCATGCATCTTCAACAGGTGAGCAAGCAAGATCTGGAAGACACTTTTGACGTGCCATTTAAGGCCTGTGTAAAAGAAGGCAAGGTGGCGAGTGTGATGTGTTCTTACAATCAAGTCAATGGAATTCCAACTTGTGCTGACCCAAATCTGCTTCGTGGAACCATTCGTGGTGCTTGGCATCTCAACGGGTAAAATTAATTGCTATTATTAATCGACTTTTCCTTATAACAAATTGACTTCTCGAATTGAGTTAGATTATTTTTCTTATCAAGTTATAGACACAAGCTAGTTGTTAAAATAGCTCTTGCTAAATGCAAAATAGACTGTATATAATCAATCTTAGAATGAGTTTGAACTTTTCCAGTCCTTTATAACGGGAATTTCATGCAATGGATTGCAATTCTTGCACCCTTTTACAGTTTAATTCTTTTCTAATCTTTTGTACAATTTTTTTTAATCTATATGTGCACCAACACAAGGTTAATTATGATATTGGAATCAGGTATATCGTATCGGATTGTGACTCGGTAGGGGTATTCTATGATAATCAGCACTATACGTCAACACCAGAGGAAGCAGCTGCCGATGCAATCAAAGCAGGTATGATGGTCTGATAGATACTATAGCCAATATTGTATAAAGTTTGCGATTCAACGATGGTAAACTTTCCAAGGAATAATTATAATAAAATAATTTGAACAATTCACTTTCACTAATTAACTTGATTCCTTCGTAACATTATGAAAAGATACGAATCTACGACATATAATATTGGAATGATGAAGTGCTGAACATGGGTTGGAAGTTACCTTTTATTTTATATGTTTGGACCAGTTACTATATAATATAATGGCCCAGGATTATAAGTCGTGCATAAAGATGAGCTGATCACGAAAGTAGAAGATTACGTATACTAGCTAGATTTGATGTGTGTGGGTCGACATACTTGTGATGTTCAGGCTTGGATTTGGATTGTGGACCATTCCTAGCAATACACACACAAAATGCAATCCAAAGAGGGATACTAGACGAGGCGGACATCAATAACGCCTTGGCAAACACTGTGACCGTCCAAATGAGACTGGGCATGTTTGATGGAGAACCATCCGCGCAGCCGTATGGTAAGTTAGGTCCTAATGATGTTTGTACTCCATCCCACCAAGAGCTTGCCCTTGAAGCCGCTAGACAAGGGATTGTTCTTCTCAAAAACCGTGGCCCTGTCCTGCCACTTTACGGACGACGCCATCGCACTGTTGCTGTAATTGGACCTAATTCCAATGTCACAGTCACAATGATCGGAAACTACGCCGGTGAGAAACTAATATTAATTTTATTAGTCCTGCGTATGGTTGGAGTTTCGTGCAACTAATCTCTCGTTTTGATGTCGTGTAACTAGAATGACATAGAGACTCGAATTAGGACAATTAATGAGGGTATATCATATGCATTAGTTAATTTATTGTACGTGTACCTTGTAGGTGTGGCATGTGGATATGTGACTCCCCTACAAGGAATAGGAAAGTACACGAGGACAATACACCATCAAGGTTGTGCAGGTGTTGCTTGCAAAAATGATGCTCTCTTCAGGGAAGCAATTGATGCTGCGGGCCAAGCAGATGCTACTATATTGGTGATGGGGCTGGAGCAGTCCATCGAAGCAGAGTTTAGGGATAGGGCAGGCCTGCTTTTGCCAGGACGCCAACAAAAACTTGTATCTAAAGTTGCCATGGCTTCTAGAGGTCCTGTTGTACTTGTCTTAATGAGCGGAGGCTCAATTGATGTTACATTTGCCAAGAATGATCCAAAGATTGGAGCTATCCTTTGGGTTGGCTATCCTGGCCAAGCTGGAGGTGCTGCTATTGCTGATGTGCTTTTTGGACGCCACAATCCAGGTATTCTCTTGTTGGCTTATTATTATCAAGTACGTTTCGTTTTTTTTTTTTTTTTTTTACCTTTATCTTTTCGGTTCTTTTATGTCGGGATCTTGATTTGATACACATGACTATTTGGTTCTTTAAGTGCTTTAATTTACTACTGAACTAATTCCTTATGGTCTCTAGTTATATTTTCTATCTAGGTGTCATTGGGCTTTTTCATTTTCCATTGTAATTTTCTTTTTCTTTTGAAACATTATATTTCATTATCTTGTTTTTATATTTTTAGGTGGGAAGCTGCCTATGACTTGGTATCCACTAGAATACCTTTCTAATTTGCCAATGACAACAATGAGCATGCGATCAGACCTATCAAGAGGTTATCCAGGTAGGACATACCGGTTTTACAAGGGCCCTGTGGTGTACCCTTTTGGACATGGGCTGAGCTACACAAATTTTGTTCACACAATTGTGGATGCACCATCGGTTGTGGCAGTTCCTATTGGTGGTCACCATCATCATCGTCATTCCAATACTACAATGGTAAGAGGTGCGATTAGAGTGTCACATGCGAGGTGCAATAGACTCTCAATTAGTATACACATTAATGTGAAAAATACGGGTTTAAGAGATGGCTCGCACACCTTACTTGTCTTTTCAAGACCGCCTGTTGAACATTGGGCACCAAGGAAGCAATTGATTGCCTTTCAAAAAGTACATGTACCCGCCAGGTCACAACAACAATTGCGTATCAACATCCATGTGTGCAAGTATCTTAGTGTTGTTGATAGAGCTGGAATTCGAAGAATTCCTATGGGTGATCACAGTCTCCACATTGGAGATGCTAGACGTGTTATTTCCCTGCAAGCAACTCTCGGAGTCATCAAGTCCTAATCCTTTTGGTGAGAAAATGTGTTTGCTTGCTCACCAAACATTAAGCACTAGCGAAGCGCAAAATACAGCTTTGATTAAATTCTTGCAATAAAGATAGGTTGACAAAGAAAGAATTAAAGATTTAGATCTTCTCATAACGACTAACGTAATAGAGAATTCAAATCTATTGTTTATGCATAGTTAGAGTGAATGACGAAACCGAAATTCGTCCACTTAATGTTCGCACATTAGGTCAATAGATAAATTAAGATAGCAAATAGCTACTTGGCCAATCCTATTCTAGATTACAGACGAGTCTATAAATTCCATTGCTATACATGTTTGGGCTTGCATTATTCTAAAGCCATCACCACTCTCTCAGAAATGATATAGATTGGTGAAGAATACCATATTACAAGCATGTCAGCCTAGCCTTTCCCATTTGGCTCACTTTTATGCTGCATATGCTATAAAGTACTTAGAGTCAAAATTCAATTAATTATACTTTTGTACTCTTTATATTTATCTCTCGTCTATTTTATTTTCTTCTTTATCCATACCGTTAATTACATTACGCAAGGTACAATAACTACAAAAAAACCAACAATAAGCTGTAGTTTTATTACAAAATAACAAACAATAGTTGACGATTTTACAACATAGGTAGGGATTTAAATAATACATAAGTATATTGTTATGCAAGATAATTAATAAATGTATTCTTAGCTTGACTAGTGGATGATATGATTATAGTCATACAATAAGGAAGATTCAACGTTTGAATCATGGATGAAACATGGCGTGGTTTTCTTTTTTTGAATTATATAGACAGTGTTTTATATAACCAACGCCCATACTAATGACAATTTTAAAATAGGCGACGCCCACGTCGCCGGCGGAAAACCTTCACCTGTTACCTACTTTTTTTGTAGTATAATCTTACTTCACGCATTGTTTTTTGGATTTTGGTTGGAAATTTTATACTATTTTCGGAGTTATTCGAACACCTCTTACCCCACCCGGTTACAAAAACACACACACACATAGATTCAAAAGAAAATTAAAAAAAAAAATGGTAACTAAAAAATGTATATTAGATGTATATTTCTCATCCACTCTTATCCGATAAAATATTTATCAAGTAACTTTACAAATGGATTCTAATTTTTACAGGGTGTTTAGTTTGGTTTTTTTTTTTTCTGGTCAAACTTATTTAAAGTCAAATTTAAACTAATAAAAATGTTTGTTTTAATATAAAAAAGTATTTTTTTAAGTAGCTTTAAATAAAAAATAAAAACCTCCCATTCTTTGTTTTTTTACTTTTTATAGCTTTAAGCACTTTGAAAAAGACAAATTTAATCAAATTATTTACTATCTTATTCTTATTTTTTATTTTTATTATTAAAATATATTTACACTTTTATCTTATACACGCATTTTAAATTTTATTCTAATGTCCTCAATAATAGTTACTTTAACTATATAAATAACTTTTTAACCCACTTTAGCTAAATATATAAATATTTATTTTTATTACTATAATTTTTATTGAAACATATTATTATTTAAAATCAACAAAAAAAATAACTTAAAATTAAAAATACTTTAAATAACTTTTTGATAAGTCACTCTAAACATCCTCAAATATGGTGAATAATATTGATAAGAGGCCAGTTTTCTCTTATCCGAAACTCTGGTCCCAAAAGTATTAAAATCTGTAAAGTTGTAAAAGAGGTGTCAGATAGTTAAAAAGAAAACTTTTGGAAAGGCTGACTTGGGGGTGGGCTCGAAAAGCAAACCACTATGCTGAGCCCGCCAGTGAGGCCCCATGCTTGTGCCCAATCCAATTCCTTTCACTCATTGGAACATGTGTCCAATTATTACAACTCTGATTAGCCTTTGACCTTTTCACGACTTCACCAACTTGTCATCTGTTTTACTTCTACATTAGTGATATTACCCTTCCATTAGTTTTTTACGTGCCTCTATATAACATACTCGTGCATAGAGCCGAATGGATTTTTAGGGGAAAAAAACTTAGCGTGCTAACATATCTAGATATCATGTCAAAAATAACATATATAGCTTATGGGCTCGTTTAAATTATTTTTTTTTAAGTGCCTCTTTTTGATAATTTTTTAAAAGATATTTTTTTAAAAAATTAAAAATTCTAACTTCTAAAAAAATCAAATACAAATATGACCATATTCATTTCAACTTCAAATTTTGTAATAATCATATTACGATCTTAATATGTATACAATGTTTAGAAACTCACTAATAGATGTTTTCAATCATCGAAAAGCCAGAAACCATCATCAATTCTAGAGTAAAATGTATATCTCTCTGTGCCTTGTGAAAGTTGTATATAACCCCTTGTAATTTTAAAATATAATAATAATTTCTGTGGTTTAAAAAACATTACACGTTAACCCTTGCCATTGATTTCTTTTGTTAGAATTAATGGAGAGTTTTCAAATTGGTAAAAGATTACAATTCTAATTTTAAAACTAACACAAATTCTTCCCTCTGGTCTAAAAACTTATGATTTAAAATAAGGTGTAAATAAATCACTTGAGTGAAAACACACACACATATCTATATGTATATATATGTATGTATGTATATGTATGTATGTATCTATGTATATACAAATTGTGTAGACTTGTTTTTTAGGAACGGAGTGGAGTAGAGAACCACCTAGGTGTAGGCATGATGTGAAGGCGTGAAAGATGACGGAAATATTGAAGGGGATAATATCACTGCATGCAGAAATCCGTATTTTCGTTGACTAATGTTCACGTTGCTTCCAATCAAAGATATTGAAATCTGCCGGATGCTTTGTAACGATGCATTTACATGCGCCCCAGTAGTTGACTTCCAAGGCCCTGAACTAGCAATTGCCAACCAATGAAAGCTCTGAAATTTGTTGTCTTTCCTCGTCACAACTATTTGTCTACATTGCTTTTCGTGACACTCGAGAGACCACGGGGTCTGAATTTGCGTCATTTGGGGCCTGCTTATAGCTGATTTGTTGACCATCTATTCTCAATTGTGACACAACACTCGTTCTTTTCCTTTCCGAAACTGTAATGGAGACAGCAATTTCATGGCATCCCGTGTAAGTTCGAAATTGATGGGATATTTTCACTTTTAAACTTTTTATATATGACACTAGTATCTAACCGTTCTTGGGTCATACAAGTTATGGATTAATGGAAGGAAAATCTAATTGAAAGAAATTAAACTTGGATGGGTGCTCATCATTACGTTGACCCAGCCCATATTTAATAAGAATTGTACATCTCTAAAGAGATTGACTCTTTACAAAAAAATTACACACACGGTAAGAAATAACTTAGAACTCTTCTTATCCAGAACCTAGAGTGTTTAGTATTTTGAAAATAAAGTTTATCTTCTCATAGGATAATCAACAATTACAAGAGGTAAGTGTAAGCGCAAAATAAAATTGTCTACATAAATTTATAGTATAAAATTCAAAGACATAATTAATAGCAAAACAGGCACATGTTTGAGCTATTATTGTTGATGAAATTGTTGAAAAATAACTGTAATCCAATTTAGACTTAAATCTTCCTCTTTCTACTCTTACTCAAGATTAACAGATGTCTATGGGGAACAAACTGTTAGAGTTAAGAGTAGGAGAGGGGATCTAGTCCTATTTATAATAAATTCTGATAGGCCTACCCATAAAAAGCTTTATCAGAATATATGAGTCTATGCACAATAAAATCATATGGATTATGAGGTGGACTTAAACCAAAATGATTACAGAGCCAACTTATAAACTAAATATTCAGCCTATTTTACAAAATCAAAAATAATCAACGGTAACTCACTTTAAAAAGAAATTTTTCAATAGTCTCCTACTTGGGTAATGTTAATTGTTTAATTTATTTAAAAAAAACGTTGTTGAGAAAAATATTTATTAGGTTGAATAGGAAAATAGAATATGGCCACAATTTTAAAATATTCTGATTCACAAAATTATACCTCGAGTGTATATCCGGACCAACAAGATTGTTAAACATCGAACCATAGTAGTTATAGTGTTCTATATTGATACAAGACTTTTCATGGTTACAAATGTTATCCCACCCTATTTTCACGGACCAAACATACAGCAGCGTAGCAAGAAACTAGTATTAATATGTGATCAAAATGTGTTATTTCTTTGTCAGCCCTCCATATGATTTCTCCAAGATTTGCGTTCAAAAGGCTAAAAAAGTCTATCATTCTTATCCTCACAAAATAGCATTTAACATGCTAGATGAAAGAACATATATCCTCACAAAACAACATTCGACAAGCCAAAGGAAAGATTATTCTTAAGCTCACAAAACAACGATCAATAACGGCGATCAACATGCTAGAGGTAAGAATATATATATCCAACCAAAATGGTGTCCTTATAGAGATACTAATCTGAATAACGGATCTTATCGCAATGGACACTAAACATAAAATCCTCAACGAAATACAAATATGAGTTAACACAATATACAATTATGTTGTAAACCATAAAACAACATTCTATTGTAGGAATGCAACAATGTGCAAAATGAAGTATAAAATAATGGAAACATTCAATAATACATGATAATATAAAGCTCTCACTAGACAATAGCATCAAAAGAGTGTAAAAATACTCATATTCTCAATATGTTTCACAAAGATTATAAGTATAAGACCCTTGGTCAAGGGGTCAGCTATATGACATCAACAACAATCTGTTATTTATGAATGTCACAACTTTTAACAAATTTTTGACTACCAAGAATTTGATATTCATATGCTTGCAAGCTTCAATACTCTTAATATTATTTGAGAATAAAACAACAGCTCTATTAATACAATAGATCCTTAATAGATCTAGTAATAGAATTTATAATTCTCAAATAAGATATCATGTTTTTAAGCCACATAGTATGAGATGAAGCTTCATAACAAGCTACAAATTCACATAGTTGAAGAGGCAATAAGTTGTAGTTTAGCACTCTTCCAAGATACAGCTCCTAGGCTAACATAAAGACCTACCCAAAACTAGATTTTGATTATCTAAAAATCCAGCGTAGTCAGAGTATTCAATCAACTCTAGATGGCCTACTCTATGATAAATAAGCACATAGTGTTTGGTCTTTTATAGTTATTTCATTACCTTCTTAGCAACAACACAAAATTCCCTTTCAGGACTTATTTAGTATTGACCAACAACTCTTACCACGAAAGTGATATAATGTCTAGTGCATATTTGAGCATACAACAAGCTCTCAAAAGTGTTAGCATATGGCACATCTTTTATAAAATCCCTCTATATATCGCTTTGAGGATATTTGCTTAAGCTAAATTGATCATCTTTTACAATAAGGTCTCATATGGCTTACAATTCTCCATATTAAATAGTTTGAGAACTCAATCAAAGTAAGCCTTTTATGAAAGAGTAAAAATTTCAAGAACAAAAGAACCATCCTCAAGATCTTTCATATCAAAAGTCACCAATAAGCTTTGCTTACTCTCATGTAGCATATACAAGTCCTTACAGTTACCAAAATATCATCCACATATAATATTAGGAAGATAAATTCATCCATATATAATATTAGGAAGATAAATTTACTCCCACTGATCTTGAGGTATATGTATTAATCAACTTTATTTTCCTCAAAACTATAAGAAGTTACCTTTTCATCAAATTTCATATACTTGTGGCAAGTCATAAATAGATTTTCTAAGTCTATAAGCCATGTTTCCCTTATCAGTAACAGTAAACCCTTAAGCTATTTCATGTAGACGTATTGATATAGATCACTATTGAGGAAAACTATTTTTACATTCATTTGATGTAACTCTAGGTCAAAATGTGTCACAGATACCATTAATAGCTCAAAGAATATTTTACGAAAACATGTGAAAAAGGTTTCATTATAATTTCTACATTCTCTTTACGAAAAGTCTTTGATAACTAATCTCGTCTTTGGTCTCTCAATCTTTTCTAGGGAATCTCTCTTGGTCTTAAAGACCCGTTTGCAGCCAATACGATTATGGCTCTCAAGAAAATCAACAAGTTCCCAAATTTATTTCCATCATAGGTTGCATCACATCTCTCATAGCAACCAAATAAATGAGATAATCATTATAGATGGAAGGTCTTCTTTTTCTAATACTTTTTTTAAAAATGTTATTCATCATTAGTCTAATGAGGTTATAAGCTCTCAACATGTAGATTATCATTAGCTGTAATATGATCATCTACTATACGGTATCCACTAGTATATTGTCTCTTAATATGAGCAAAAGTACCATCTTGACTACTTATTAGTAATGGAAATGAGAAAATTTTTCTATCATTATCCTCAATAACAAATTTAACACATGTAACATTACCAACATCCAATTGTAAGAATTTGGACATTTGAGATTTTGCAATCTAGAACTACATGTAGGAGAGTAAAATTTATATCATTTAGAATGAGCTAAGTACCCAATAATAACAAGTAGTCTAAGGTTTATGGTTCTCTTAGTGGATTGTAAATTCTCACCTTAGAAGGACTCTAAACTCGGAAATGGTTCAAACTAGACTTTCTCCTTAGCCAAAGTTCAAATGAAGCTTTAGGGATAACCTTGCTAGGAATACATTTAAGGATATAACAAGCCATTTTAATGGCTTCATCCCAGAGATACTTTGGTGGGTTATTAATACTCATCATGATTCTCATCATATCCTTAAGGGTGCAATTTCTCCTTTCTGCCACATCATTTTGTTCAAGTTTATCAAGCATAGTATTGGGCAATAATTCCATAATCATGTAAGTACTTGGCAAACAACCCTATTTGCAACCAAAGACCCCATAATACTTACATTGCTGGTCAGGTCTAACAATTTTAATAACTTTCCCAAGTTGTTTTCTACATCAGTCTTAAAAATTTTTAATTTGTCTATAGCTTTTAGACTTCTCTTTAATTAAAATGAGGTATCCATAACGAGAAAAGTTATCAATAAATATAACAAAGTATTTATTACCACAAAATATAACAAAATAAGGTTCAACAGTGTCTATGTATATCACTTCTAAAAGGCAAAATTGCGGGTAGCATATTTCTTTTAACTTTAGTATGCTTACCCCTTATGCACCCAAAACAAGTTTAAGATCATTAAAGTTGAGGGGGAAAAGAAAAGAATATAAAGTCACTTTTACTGAGTCTTTCAACTCTTCCTCTAGAAATATGACATAACCTTTTATGCTATAGCAAAGAAGAAGTTTCTTTAATTAAGCTCCATTTAGAAGCGAAATTTCCTGCATGAAAAGAGTCATAAGGAATCTCTATAAACATACACAATTGATATAAACCATTTGCGAACACATTCACTGACAATTTTGGAATTGAAAACAATTGTATTGCCATCACTAAAGTTAAAAACATAATTAATTTTGTCTGAAACAAAACCAGAAATTAAGTTCCATCTAAAAGACGACGTCTAGAAAACATTTTCTAAAACAAATTCAAAACTAATTTTTAAATACAGACTAACAGTCCCAATCTAATACTCTAATCCATTTGGCCTTCATCTATTTTCTTTTTCTCTAACCAAAGTTGAACTTATGCAATAAGCTCTTTTGTGACTTTTTCTTACGGAAGAAAAAGTTCTTATCAAACTTAGTGATAACAGATTTGGGACCTCCTACATTATGATTTCGATATTGATCTAACCTTTATCACCCTTTTTAAAACCTTGACCTCTCTTAGGAGCATGACCCTTAAAATTCAATGTACTAATGTTATAAGAATAGGGTTTAAGATTGGAAACAAACTATACAATCTTTGGGTTTCTACCCTTAATTTTATTTTCCTTAGCAACACAATGATTATTCTTTGGTTTCTCTTTCCTATAGCTATTAAGAGTTCTTTCACATTCTCAGTTCAAGACAAGTCATTCACTAAATGTTTAGTTATAGTTATCTTCATAGTTGTTAAGGCAAGACAGTTAGATCTCTCATATTACCGATTATATTCCCTTTTTAATATCACTATTTTTATCAACCAACGCGGCATGTATAACAAAATGTAATGCCAAGTCAATATCAACTATACTCAGATAAAACCCAATATCCACTTTTATTTCATAATAGTTTTATCCATTCAAGACATAAAAAGTAATGATTGTTCACAACAAAGGAAAGAATCCAGGAAAAGAATGCAATATCAATCAACATTATGCATACATGCTATATTACAAAAGTAAACATTATAAACAAAAGAGTCCAAGCACATTATTGTCATATCCACCTTTGGGCAAATAATTTAATATGTAAATAGGCACTCTTTAATATAAATTAATACATAAGCTCACCCTATTGAAAGAAAAGTCAACCACCTTTAGGCAATTGAACCCCCTAACAGTATCGTAATCTTAATCCATATTATATGTTTATACTACCGGGCTAAAGTCATATAATGATCTTCTTTAGGAGAGTACTTCGCACTTTACCATGGTAATTTCCCAAACAAAATGAGAAAAGTCATAGATTCAATTGAGCAAGTCACTTTGATAAATTTACCAACTTAAATCTATGTTGCCAACTCATTAGGAAAAATTAATGCTTAATTTAACCACAAAATGCTAAATGTACGATTGACCACACAATATGAAATACTTCAATATGACATGTCTCAGTGATCAATTTAAAATTGCATTTCTCAAGAAATTTAGAAAAATTTACTTAATATTCAACATGACACATATATGCACAATTTAGCAATAAGAGATGTATAAAATTCATGAAACTTTAATTAAATTCAATATATGTAGACCCACACTCAATAATAAATTTATCAAAGTGCATGTCATGCTCAAATATATATTATAAAAATAAAAATTACAGGAAAAAAAATAATTTGCATGACATTCATATATATCGAGAAACATCACATATGCAAGTAATTTAGAACAGTTCGGTTGGTAGTTTACCACTCAAAGGATTTCAAATTCAATAAACTGCATCTTGTCCCCTTTTTTTTAAAATATGTATCACGACAAACACCCAATTACCATGGTGAGGGAAAAGGAAAACGTAACTTGTAATGTTGGTTCAATGGTAACATTTAGATCATAAGTTGCACATTGTCTAAGCAACATCCCTTTTTTTTTTTTTGTTGTAAAATCATAGGTGTGGCTGGTTTATGTGTTACACTAAGTTTTTAAAGTTCTTGGGTTCAAAATGTAGCGGCAACTTGATATTTTATTTTATTTTTTTTGTTTGACATATTTCACGATAGTAAATATTAACCTTAGACAGACAAAACATAAGCAAAATTGGTTACCTGGTTTAGTGGCAACATTCTGGGCTCTAAAATTCATATCAATATTGACCATTAAAGCTTGACTCCAGGATGTCTCATTTTTTTTTTTTTAATATGTCACCATCAGATTAAAGGCAGACAAAAGAAATAAATCAAAGCAATCACTTGGTTTAGTGGCAATATTCTTCACATTCTTATTATTATTTTATTTTATTTGTTTGCAAGTAATATATGAAAAAGACAAAGTCAAAAGTAATACATGAAGAAGTAGTGGTTGGCTACTAAGTTTATATCTCCGCCATGCATATTCAAATCTTCTAGCCATACAAATCTTTTTATTCTAATTTCATTATTATTCTAAAAAGAAAACAATTCAATTTAGAATAATACAACAAATAAATAACATGACAAAACAAGCAAGGAGAGTTAACTCTCAATCAATTTTATAAAATAACAATTAAATAATCACAAAATAAATCAAGAACTCACATAATATATATGCTCAAACAATTAGTTCATTCATCTTTTTTTTATTAAATAAATAAATCTAAATTCATGTATAAGTGACTCTGATACCACATGTAAGCATAATATAGGATTGTATACATGAATTTACAGTATAAAATTCAAAGACATAATTGATAGAGGAAACACGCACTTGTTTGAGCCATTATTGTTGCTGAAATTGTTGAAAAATAATTGTAACCCAGTTTAGGCATTGATCATTCTCTCCTGCTCTTACTCAAGATTAACAGATGTCTATAGGAAACAAACTGTTAGATTTAAGAGTAAGAGGGCGACCTAGCCCAATTTATAATAAATTCTAACAGGCCTACCCATAAAAGGCTTTGGCTCTGTTTAGCCTACCTGTGTGATTTCAACTGTTAAGCTGTAGAACTTTTAGCAGTAGAGCTTTGGGTAGAAGTGCTGTTGAATAAAAGTAGTTGATTATTTGGCCTGGTATTTTAGAAGTTAAGCTTTTAGTTGTTTTGAGGATAATATTAGACTTTAAAAAATATAAAATAGTATTTTTGAGAAAAAATAAAGAAAAATAATTTTTGACATAACATAAAAATAGCTTTTCAAAAGCCTTTTCTAAAAAGCTTTAATTTGGAGTTTTTGGTTTTTCAATTTTTTTCAGGTTCAACTTTTGTTTAAAAGCTCTTATAAACAGGTCAATTTTAGCTTTTCAACTCACAAAAAACACTTTTGAGTCTCTAAAAGTTGGGTCAAATAGACTCTTTATCAGAATATATGAGCATGTACACAATAGAATTATATGGATTTATGAGGTGAGCTTAAACCAAAATGATTACGAAGCCAATTTGTGAACCAGATATTCTGCCTACTTTATATTATCAAAAATAATTAACGGTAGTCTACTATAAAAAAAAATTTTTCCAACAGATAGTTCTTTTTTCCTATTAACACTAATGTTTTGAACTTTTTTTTGGGACTTCTGGTCAGAAGAATTTCCTCTTCTTGTCTCTCATATAAAATGGTTTCATTAGTTGCATGGAAGAAAGTATAATTCGATTTTCTTTGATTGCTATAGAAAAGCTTATTAATCACACCTAGTGTAATGTCTTATTCAGTTTACAAGATGATTTGTAACTTATTTATAAATGAGTACTATGAGTATAAATAATAACTTGATTTAATCATTTTAGATCAGTTAATTTGAGAGTCCAAATAATATCAATTATATCAATAACACTAATCGACTTGAGAGTGTAGGCTTGGGGGCGTGATACCTAACTACCTTGATACTGATTGGTAATGAAATTAGGTGGATGATTTGCAGGGGTATATTCTTTAAACTGATGATGCAAATACTTTTTTTGGCAAAAAAGCATCACCCTGCATATATCACCAACCCAATCAAGCTGGCAATGTTGGGGGGCAGCTCTTATAAGTTGATGAAGATTGCAGTTGTCGTTGTGTTAGGCGCACTACTATACCTCGCAACATGGACCACTTCTGCATGTGAAACTTCATCCAGTGAGCACGTGCTTCCCAGTGACCTCTCTGAATACTTTCACAGGGTTTAAGCTAACCAGTCATTGGATGATTTAAACACAGTTTCATTAGTGTGTTTTTTTTATTTTTGGTAGATATGATAATTATAAGGTATGATTATATGCTGTCAAAGCACACACAACTTATGTACATGGAGTATATTACAAGGGATAAATAAAGAAGCATATCTAGACTTGAGTTATTTGATTAGAGAATCTTGAGGGCTTCTCTTCACTCAATGCGTCCTTGGATTCCAACATGCCTAGATAATGGGAACGTGCCCCGATTAACAAGTTATTCAATTCCCTGTTTCATATTGATGTTAATCTTTCAATTTTCTTATTTTCATCGGAATTTATATTAGAAGCATCAAATACCAAAACATATGACCTTATGAAGTTAGTCAAGTACAAAGCTTGTCTCATGATTAACGTGTGCGAAAGAAATTGACTTAGAGCCTGTTTGGATTGGCTTTTTTTAAGGAAAAAATAGTGTTTTTTTCTAAAAAAGTTACATTAAATTTATAATAACTATTTGATTTAGTTTCCAAAAGTATTGAAACTATGAAAAAAGCTCAAATACAAATTTTTTTAGAAGTCAGAATTTTTAGCTTATCAAAAAAAGTTATTTTTTAAAAGTTGTTAAAAAATGCGTTTTTGAAAAAAACCAACCAAAACGAATCCTTATTGGCGGACTCGAACTCAAGATGTGAACAAATCTCTCATTTAGGCTTCAAGCTCTCCATCATTAAACCAACCATTTGGAGTTATCTTTCTTTGTATTTTTTTAATATGCTTTTAATTATATGATTACTTCAAAAGAGGTATAATGATCTTGATCCCTTCAAGTAAGGATCTTGCTCCAAAGAGTTGGAGGGATGGACAACCTCACATGCACAACGCTGCCCGTTTAAGAAAATCAAAATGTTTGAGTTGGAGCATCGGATTCGTCTGGAACCAATGCATGCTACCCCCATTAAGAGTTGCTCTAATTAAGCTCTTCAGCACTGTCCTCTACAGATCTGAAGCTGCAATTTATTATGACTCAAGAACGACTACAATCATAAACCCTTTTTTTCACTTATCTTTCCTCCTTTTGTTTGGGGTGGAGTCATTTCTTGCTCTTTTTCTTTTTTCATTCAGTGGGCGCTAAAATCTAACAATATAATGTAATTATAAGTAATCTTTTCAGTGAAAGTTAAATTGATTTTTAGTTTAACTCCAAAACTCATTCTTTAATGATTTTGCCTTCGAAGTCAATGGGAACTATATATAATTCCTTCCTGCCCATATATGGTACTAGCCTAGCATTGAACTATATATCATTAAAAGTTCTATATGTTTAGCTTCGAAATAGTTCTTTGAGGATTTTCTTTCTTTTTTCATTTTTCATTTTTTGAGCTATATATCTTCTTTTCTCGCAATGTATTTAGCTATATGTTTAGCTACATATTTAATTGGATTTGGTTAGGCTATGACTTTTTCGCGAGATCTCAACAATGTATTTAGCCTATGCTCACAATGTTATGGAAGTCAACCTCATAAACTACATTTATGTTAGGTTGCATCCTTTATTATTTGGAAGTAGTTGGTTAGGTGATTATATACAATTCCAATACTATCCATTGCAACTGCTGCATTAATTAATAATCCCACGTTTTTTTTAAACTCGCGCATCGAGTTTGAATCAACAAAAGAATTACTTTCGGTAAATTCCCCTCATCCCCCAACCAAAAAAAGATAAATCTCTTAAAAGTTATGTATTTTAAAATTTGACACACATAATACAAGTTCAGAAAATTTTTCGAAAGGAACTTTTGTCATCAAACCGAATCATCAAATGTTAGTCATCACAACTATTGCAAGGATCTAACTATTCATGTGTGAATTATATCATCTTAGTCCTTCATAAAATTCAAATTTCAAAGAGAAATAGGTAATGGAAGGGAGAAAAAGTATTTTAAAAAAATTATCCTTGTTTAAAATTTGAATTTTATGAATAGTTGAGATGATATAATTTACATATGAATGGTTAAAATTTTTCTAAGAAAGTATTTGATATAAGAGTCCTAATCCAGTTGCATCTACCTGGTGTGTGAGATATGAATAATTTGCAATAATGTGGAATGACAACTAGGGAAGTAGAAAACAAAAGAATGTGCAAAAAAAAAAAAAAATGCAGCAACAATAATAGACCAATCAATTTGCGGACGACCAATAAGGTTGTAAGGCTGCGTGGTATTGAAATTTGATGCCCCTTAGGCCCTCCATAATAATAAAATTGGTCAAATCATTAAGAAAGCTGTGGACACTGCATGTGTTTTGCCACACTTAACGGATAAGGACATGAAATGTTTTTTCCGCCTTTGTTTTATGTCAATGCCTCAAAGTAGGACTTTTGCTCAAAGCATCATTTAATTTTGGCCCTTCACCTCAGCTCGCGTCAAAAAACGACTTCCCTGGAAACCGAACCTATTTATGAGCGTCGAAGACGTATCGAAGGCAAAGTCAGAAATATTTAAGACTTGTTTAAATTAGTTTTTTTTTAAAGTGTCCTTCTTTTATAATTTTTAGGGAGATTTTTTTTTTTTTTTGAAAAACTAAAACATCTAGTTTTTGAGAAAAGTTAATTTTGAGATTTGTAGAGAGCTTCAGTTTTTTTAATTGAAAAAGAAAAGGCCAATTCAAATAGGCTTTGATGTGATAACATTTTGAGACAGAAACGTTAAGAGTGTGACCTTTACTGACACGACAATATATATATGGACATAGATATAGGTATACATAGATAGATATATTGTATCATTAAATATGTAATTAGCAAACTACATTGCCTAATTCCATTTAATTCGACATGTACACTAATTTTTTATATTCCAAACTACTAAAACTCTATTATTAGAATAAGGAATAGTATCTTCTCATATCAAATACTCTTTGGTGCAAAAAGATCATAATCTCTGAGTAATTTGAATCCGTAAAGATTACATCTAAGAGATACAAAAATACCTAAAAGTTGGCTCAGAAGAGTTAGAGGGTGTTTGGCTTTACTTATCGTGAGTGCTTACAAACACAAAAAAAAAAAAATACCATCCCATATATTTTATATTATTTAAATGATTATAAATACCAAATAAATAAAGCCAAACACTTAATCATCCAAGGGTGGACCCTTGTAACTCACAATGCAGGTACAGAGATTGATGAATTCCAACCCAGAACTGGCCCCTCTCTCATCAAAATGGGGCCCCATTTTCTCTGCCACCTGGAGATATATATATATATATATATATATATATATATATATGAAATTATGAACCCAAGAGTGTTGCAGCTATAAATATATATATATATATATATATATATATGCATGGCCAGGGCTGGAATGAAGCTACCCCCTTCAAACCCTGATTTGTCGATGGGGCCGCCAATGCTCCCGTGCCTAATAGAATCAGGAACATGTGCAGAAAACAGTATGTAGTCACAATTATATTAACGGGACCTTCTATCATTGTCGAAACTCGTTCATTTTTAGGCAATATCAGTTAAATAAACTACGTACATTTATTAACTTTCACAGTTTTGCCACCATTAATTTATCTTACAATCTTATACTCTTGTTGTGTTTATATGCACTGTTAGTATAATAAATTAATAAACTAATATCCTCTCTACAAGTCTTTTAGATGAGTGGTAACTCTAAAATGGTGTCAAAACCTGAAAGCCAAACGACACAAATTCAATCCTTATCGTGACCCATTTAATTAAATTGTCCACATGCAAGCTCTAAACAAATCAAGTTGCACGTGAGGGGTGTGTTAGTACAATAAATTAATAAATCAATATACTCTCTACAAGTTTAAGCTTTTAGATGAAGTGGTAACTCTAAAAAGTGAAAAATTAGTTCTCCATGCACTATTAATTATATTGCTCTTAGTCAAATGACATAGTTATGGACATTAATCAAAAAGATATATGTACGTACGTGATATAGACAATATTGAAATTTTTTTCTACTTGAAGGGCTAGTCAATTAAGGTATAACACAATTGTCGACTTGTTATTTTCTTGATATAAAGGTGGCCTGAGATTGGTTATCTAATACCTTTTCTATTTTTCTCTAGTAGAGAATTCAATTATTGCGAAATCTTGGCAATCGTTTCAAAATCAAAGGGCGTATATAAGGATGTAGTTTAATCTCCATTGCAATCCAAGAAGCAACCAACAAGCAGGAGGGTTAACCTATATATGATGCATGAGCCAATGTAACAAGAACCGCGACCCTGCATAATGCAAGATTTTATTTTCATGGTCATTGCATATTAATTATGTGATGCATTTTTAATTTGATTTTAATCGCAATTTACATGATTCCATTAATCCATCACTGCAGCCTCTTAATTAGTACAAAAAAGGTTTTCTCATGATGAGATGCCAGGAAAATCCAACCATAATATATCGACTGATATTTGCACAATCAATATATAGATGTAATATATGATGACTTTTTATCATATCTTGTATCATCACAATCATTGGTTTTAAATTCATTCTCCCACTATTTTCTCATCCTTATCATCAAGTGTGTCTTCCCTTGATATATAATTCTTCCAGTTTTCCTTGGATCACAAATGGTGGGCTGCTGGAACAGTACTAGTTAACCGAAGTGGTCACCCTTGTACAAATTATGTCACGTCCAAAACCCTGGATGATATGCACATTTGTAAGGTACAAATACGATTTGTCTGTATGTCGTTAAAATATATAAATGCCTCACATAAAATTTTATTAATATTCAAGACTACCTTATACGATATTGAGCCACTCCTCATATTAATTAATAAACGTAACGTGGTATCAGAGTTGGACTTCTGGTCCAATCTTAGCATTGCGCATGTCGACATGTGATCCATTCAGCTCGTTGACGTCGCATATCGATTCACATATATAGATGTCCCATATGTATTATTATCTTACCATTGTTGTTTTTTTTTTTTTTATAATGAGATTATGACAATAAAAATAAAATGATGTTACAAATATCACGAATTTAGTGAAGTGGCCGATGATTTTGGGACCATGCACGAGATTGTCGGGGTACGTGAGGGGAAAGGGAAGTAAGAGAGAGACTTTAATACGAACACATCTTTACACACCACAATCGTATTCATGTGCGTGCATTCACTGATAGGATGTGGGCGAAACCTAAAGGAAAGTGAAACCCAAAAGGAAAAGCATGATTCTTGTGGCTTACGAGACTTTCACTTTTACCTCCATATTAGATATACGCTCCTCTGAATTTACCAAATTATCCTCTTCCATTAAAATGATAAGGATCATGTCAAGTTAATTACATGCGCGGATGCATGACCGATGTTGTATTTGTTATAGATTTATCTAAATTTTAAATTTAAAAAGTATATAATTATATATCTTTTACAAATTTCAGATAAGGATATAACAAATACAGCACGAGTTTCTCCACTTCAATCTTTTTTTTCATTAATATCAATACATTTTTACGCTATCACATTAGTTGGGTTATCTCTTGCTTGCTCATGTGATACTTCATCAAAGTATAAAGAAAAGTTGAAGATTAGATTACTTTTCTTAAAGAGAATGATCCATTGGAGAATATACATATGCTTTTAGTAATTAGGCAAGAAAAAGAAATTAAATGTAATATTACTTTTGCGTTTCTCACTGTAAACTATTAATTTTGACGCCATGCGACTTCATGTAGGTGATAAGTTCTAAATAAGTATTTAATTTATATGTTAGATGTACTTGATTTTGGAATATAATGCTTCTTAATCGATATTTTTAATGTAATTTTGCATAAATGTGCTTAGTAAAAGAAGCTGGACGCATTACATATGGATATTGAAGCTTTTTGGACAAGTTTGTAGCGGTCAAAGTTGACGTCGTCACATGAAAAAATGCCGTTTGATTGCTACGCGGGTTTTGACTGGGTTAACCAAGATTGAAGATATTTTTCTGGGCTTTTGGAAAGAATTAGATTAAATATTAGCAGGCTTTTTATTTTGTTGGACTTATTTTAGGCTTTTACCTTTTTATTATTTTTGGGCCAGGTTTTCTTATCCAATAAGGAAAATAGGTTAGGGTTTTTATTATATAAATACCTCTTATTTGCACTTGAGAGGTAGACAGCTTTTAGTAGACAGCTTTTAGTAGACAGTTTTTAGCAGACAACAAAAATTTTCTCTTTATTCTTTGGGCAATATTCATGGAGAAGCTGTTTTAATTTCTTTTCTAGCCGAGGATTGATTAAGATTACGGTTCATCAAATTCGTGAGATCTAAGTGTTTTTCTTCCTTTCATGCTATTTTAGTATTTGCGTATTTACTGCTTTAATAATTAATATTGATCTGCGATTATTTAATTTTGCGCATTATTTAATTGCATGACAATAGGTAGCCAATTAGATTAATTTAATTCATCTAAATATAGTGGTAGCCAGGTTTCCTGTGTAATTACGCTATCTAAATGAGCAATTACCGCGAGAGTATTGACTTTTAGAATCGGATCTTTCTAGATTTTTATTGCTGCCGTTAGATAGATCTTCCGAGTATCTCCGGGGATTAGAACGTCTAATAGGTAAGGGGATTACGGGAAAAATCGTAGGGATTTAAACCGTTATCAACTCCGTAAGGAAAGATAAGGTTATTAGGCCGAGCCAATAACTATAACTGATTTATCGAAATAGCTGAAAGTATTTTTGCATCTATGATCGAATTTGTTGGCCGAAATTGCGATTGTTTCTCAGGCTAGATTTTATTCTCATTGATTTTCTGATTTTTCAGCTTAGCATTAATTTAGAATTGCATATTTTAGTCAATTTAATTTTTATTTACGTTTTTTTATTTTCTAGTCAGATTGCGTGCCCACGCAGCGTGACCAGTGCTCTAGACAAATTTCTTAATTTTACTGATTTCGCATTTAATTCCCCCCATTTTGGTTGCAACTTAGTTGAGTAATCTACTTGGTATAATTAGAATAAAATATTCTCCCAATTCCTATGGACTCGACCCTTTTCTCACCACGTACACAAATTAAAGTTGCCAGGTAAGAAATAGGAATTTATTTTTGGTGGTTTCGACGCCCATCAGTAGGCGTGTCAATATATTGCTATGCAATAAAAGAACTTGAATTTGTTAAACAATGTACATATTATCAAATTTGTACATGCATGATTTGGCTACTAACGTTTAATTAATTGTTTGTCATGGGGTTTAATTTTTGGCATGAAATTTTGTGATTTGGTTCTTTAAATGAATGAATGCATATTTTGATTCATACAGTGACATATTAATAGGATTACACGATATAATTGGTGCCTAATTAAAAAGATCAAGCTCTACATGCTAAACAATTTAATTTTACCATATCAATTTATGATTTCATACTCTAAATCAAATTAAGGGAGATTCCAACTCGTATATCAGGATTTCAATACAATTCTAATCTTTATATCAAGATTGTAATACAATTCTAGTATAATTCTTTCTTAAAAGATCACGTGCGACATATAAACCAATTTACTCTGTGTGATTCAAATACTCAATATCTTAATTGTTCTTCACTAAGTTTTTGAAGGATAATTATGATGAAACACCTCAAACCAAGAGAGGTAGATTGCTATAATTGTTATTAGAGGATTGTGATAAATTGTAATCCATGCGCGAAAGATTGACCTATAAATACAAATTTAATTATTTTTACTATGAGGATCGTGACTTGATAACCTTATATTAAATCAAGGTATATAATGAAAATGCAATTAAATTGTAGTTGAGGAATTTGAAGATTTGGTCATCACGGTTGATAATAGGATTATCAACGACTGAATATCTTAAGTTAGGAGAAAATATATAGGTTGAACTAAGCATGATGAGATTTGTATGCCATGAGGTATTATCAAAATTTGATATAAACATAGTGCCAACACAACTATCATTAATGTTATTTGATTTTCCAATAACACCACTAAATGGCTATATCATTTTATTTTTTTAATAATTTAATTTTTATCAAGAAAATAGCACATAAATCATATAAATCCAACTTGTACTATAGTACTATCAAAAAATAAAAATAAAATAAAAAAGAAGAAAAATCCTAGAATCAATGACTTTTTTTTGTCACAAGAGAGATCTAGTTAACGAAACCTAATTATTAAAACAATCGACAGAGCGTGACCAATAACTAAAAAACCTTGGCTGCAGCATATCCCATAACAAACACCAACTAAGTCGAGAATATTCACCTACATCAGAGGAAACACGGTTAGTGACTTGTAAAAAACATAATTAAACACATTCGACGTAAGGACCCTCAATGAGGGCATATAAGTAAACGGAGATGGTGATGAATTAAATAACCCGGAGAGATTTAAACACTCTTTACTTTGCAGTGGGGCAATTTGCTGGCGTCTTATCTGTTTTCCCTCCGTTAGTTGAACTCCGAGGACCCGTGAGCTCGTTACCGGCCATAGCCGGTGTCCATGTCCCCAAGTCACCCCCCGCCCCAGTCAATTGAAGATTTTGTTTTCACCCCACCAATGGAGGGGGGGGGGGGGGAAAGGAAAATTGTCTAACTGTAATAGCAAAGATCTTTAATTTTAGTGTTTCTTATTGTTGTGCCATCACGAGATAAACAGATAAAAATAAAATATCAACTTCTCTAATGGATGCCCATTAAAGTTAAATGCCTCCAATCGTCCGTGCATATTAAATTTTATCTTTTTCAATTATTTTCCATTAAGCATAATTTAACTCTTAAAAGAGAAAACTATTGAAAATAGTATATTTAATGTGAGGGATAATTGAAAATAGTAAGATTTTTGTGTCAATGGAAATGTTAGAAAGACCGAACATAATATTTGCTAAACAACATAATTTTGATCTAAACCTAATAATAGAAAACTGTAAAGATAACAAGAGGGATCGAGTCTTTAAGGATGCCTAAATGGTAAAAATGGGGTTGGATGCGGGTTTGATCTCTATCTCTTGCTATAGGACGAGTATCTTGACTTACCGAATGATTAAAATGAGTGTCTTAACTTATCTGATGATTGAATTATGAAATCAATTTTTCATTTAAAATTTATCAATAAATAGTCAGGCTTCGTACTAAAATTTTCTCGTATGAAAAGGGATTGAGAGATATCATTAGTGTAATTGGACATGATCCACAATAAAATTAGTGAGTGGTATTTGAGTTGGTAAGAGATTAAGGCTTATTGTGATATAATAATGTCACCTGGTAAGTGGCGTTAAATTCCAGTTGATATATATATTAGAGCCTAGCACGTGTAGGCGATACAGATTAGATCATTAGTTTATACCGTAGCCAGTAAGAAAAAAAGACAAAAAAAAAAGGAGAGAGAGAATCTAATGTTGGTGCCAGCGGTGAAGTAGAAGGATTATCAAAGCTTTTCTCTCTTCTCCCTCAAGTCAAAGCTGGAACAACACATCAAACCCCCGCCCGCCCCCCCCCCCGCCCCCTCTCTCTCTCTCTCTCTTTTATTTACACATCCTTTTCTTTATTTTCCCTTCTCCGATTTTACACCCCACTTTCCCAGCTCAGCCAGAAGCTAAAAAATTTTTCAAATGCTCTCTTAGACACACATAACACACACTCTTATATATATATATATATATATATATTCACACATTCGTATATATATATATATATACATATTAATTATATATATAGACACAAATACACACCCATCAGGAGATAGAGTTTGATGGTTGATCCCTGCACTGTGACTATGGCTGGATCTCCATCTCTCTCCGGTGGAGAAAAAAAGCACTGGTGGCTCAGCAACAAAAAGGTTGGTCCTTTTGCACACCCCTTCATTTCATTCATACAACATTGCTAAGAGATTTAGGTGCATTTCTCTGATACCATAAAGCATTGCTATTCACATGTTTCATTATGATGTTTTCTTTTTATTACAGCTCGGGGAAAAATATGTGCGAGAAGCGAAGGTTCTGATCGGGTCACATGAGCATAGCGAGATCGCCTCCGCTCTGAGTCTATTGGAAGCGGCCTTGTCTCTGTACCCGCGTTACGAACAAGCGCTGGAGCTGAAAGCTCGTTGTTTGCTTTACCTTAGACGATTTAAGGATGTGGCTGATATGTTACAGGACTATATTCCTAGTCTTAGAATGGGTTCGTCGTCCGATGAGACATCATCCACGACGACGACAACGACGACGTCGTCGTCTGATAACTCGTCTAGCCAACTGTCTAAGGAGCGGGTCAAGCTTCTCTCCTCCTCAGCTGGTGGCGATGATGAGCCGGTTTTCAAGTGTTTTTCTGTCTCGGATTTGAAGAAGAAGGTCATGGCTGGACTCTGTAAAAACTGCGATAAAGAAGGGCACTGGAGGTAATTTCATTTGAATCCTTTAATATTTCATTTGGGGTATTATGTTTTTCTTTTAGTTACACGTGACACTCGTCATGCAAGATTGTGCCTAAATACGCGAATTGATGTCGTGTAATATCGTTAGTTAAAAGTCAAAATTTATGTTACGAGTAGCATTGGTGCTTTTTTTTTCCCCGTTGAATTTAGAAATATTTTTTCATCTATGATAATTAATTGTTCAAATCCAGACAGCGGCTCGTAGATGACGCGAACAGATTGTCAGCATTGAATGCATTGTTCTAATTTTCATGTAAAAATCTGCTTTTTACTCGGTCTTTATTAATTTTGTTTTTTCTCCTTTTTTTCATCCGACTTGACTGGGTTTTTGTCATGGAACGAGTTAGATGTGACTCTCGGTTTGAAATTATTCTTGTGTGTTTGTGTCGCAGGTACTTGGTTCTAGGTCAAGCTTGTTGCCACCTGGGGTTAATGGAGGACGCAATGGTGCTCCTCCAGACCGGGAAGCGCCTCGCCATGGCTGCGCTCCGCCGTGAGAGCATTTGCTTGTCTGAGGACAGCTTCTCGTTTTCAAGATTTCCCCTGGCAGCCTCCGCCTGCAACCAGCCTCCGCCAAAGACGGAGGCAGAGAGTATTTCCCAATTGATCGGCCACATTAAATTGCTTCTCCGTCGCAAGACCGCGGCGATCGCGGCCCTGGACGCGGGTCTCTATTCGGAAGCCATCAGGCACTTCTCTAAAATAGTGGATGGCCGCCGTGGAGCCCCTAAAGGCTTCCTTGCGGAATGCTACTTGCACAGAGCTTCAGGGTACCGATCTGCCGGGCGAGTAGCCGAGGCAATAGCGGATTGTAATCGGACATTGGCATTAGAACCCTCTTGCATTGAAGCTCTTCATACTAGAGCTGCCCTTTTCGAAACTATTCGATGTTTGCCTGATTCGCTCCACGACCTTGAACACTTAAAGCTCTTGTACAATTCAATGTTACGTGATAGGAAGTTGCCTGGACCGGCCTGGAAGCGCCAAAACGTGCAGTACATGGAAATTCCAGGGAAACTTTGTTCATTAGGTGCAAAGATTCAAGAATTGAAGCAGAGGGTTGCTTCGGGTGAAACCGGAAATGTAGATTATTATGCGTTGTTTGGGCTTAGACGAGGTTGTACAAGATCAGAATTGGAGAGAGCTCATTTGCTTCTTACATTGAGACACAAGCCTGATAAATCTTCAAGCTTTATCGAGAGGTGTGAGTTTGCCGATGAGGCTGATGCAGATTCGGTTAGGGATAGGGCGAAGATGTCTGCTTTGTTATTGTATAGATTGATTCAGAAGGGGCATAGTAGCTTGATAACGGCGATTGTGGAGGAGGAAGAATCCGAGAAGCAGAGAAAGAAAGTCGCAGCTGCATTACAAGCCGCGGCTCAAGCAATTCAAGTCCAGCAGCAGAATGCTCCGGCTCTGCAGCAGAAGGTTGAAGCCATAGAGGTATCTACTTTGGTATCAAAGACGGCTGATTCTACGAAGGCTGAGAATAAGGCTGCTACCACCACCAAGGCCTCAACTCCGGCGTTTCAAGGGGATCAGGTTGAAAAGAGGACTTCTTCTGGTGCAGCGGCCACAGCATCAGTGTATCAAGGAGTGTTCTGCAGAGACCTTGCAATTGTTGGGAATTTACTCTCTCGGGTTGGCTTCAATCGTCCACTTCCAGTAAAGTACGAGGCATTAAGTTGTTAAATGATCACTGGTTATGTGTTGGGACGAGAACACATGCACACACGGAGCAGTTGAACAAGAAACTCGGAGAACTAGAGGAGAAAGAAGTTTGAAGCTATGAGATGTCAATACCCGAGGGAAACTCCGATTGTGGCCGCATAATTTTGTACAAAATTAAAAAATTTATTACTACCGGCCGGAAAAAATTTTTGTTTATTATCTAGTAATCTATTTCTTTTATGTTCTTAGCCTTTCTTTTTCTTTGTACTTGTACAGAGTTTAATTTCAGCACCAAATCGTCTTTGATGTCTGCTAATCTTTTTGGGTCTCTACATAGGTAGCTAATAAATAGATTCGTCCATAAATGGATGGTTTGAATGCTAAAGCGAGAGTTAAAAATAGCGAATTTATGATGAAGTTAGAAATTTAAGAACCACACCATTCAAATCCAATCTTCGGCTTTTGGTTTTGGAAACTAAGCACAAAATGCAAAACATAGTACAAACTCGTTGCTAGCATGGACGTTTCATTTTAGTCTCAACTCTCGAGCACAAAAAGCGTCCAATAAAAATTAGAGCCTCGCCCCCAGGGGCATAGGTGAGTTGGTAAGTGGCCAGGTGATTAGGGTGGTGACACCCTGACAACACGGGATCGAGTCAGGTGTGGCGATCTCATTGAAATATTGCGATTTCATTCTAGATTTCCGCCGTTAGTCCTCTCCGGGCCGCCACTCACGCACATCCTCGATTTACCTCCCGCTCGGGCCGCCACTCACGCACATCCTCGATTTACTCCCGCGATTAGGCGCCAGGTGGGAAAGGGGTTCTCCTTTGGTTAACCTTTTTTAAAAAAAAAAAAAAAATTAGAGCCTCGCAACAAGGGACTCGACTTTCACGTACAAAATGTGTCCTGTGAAATTAGAGCATCAGAGCATCGCAATAACGAATTCGAGGAACAAACATTTGTCACCCTGCGACACTTATCCACCACACCACGCTGCCAAGACCTGACACATTCCACAAGATCACGTTCGAGAAGCTTTTGCTATTCATACTCAAGAAATATTTCTTAGCTTCAAACACGCCCCATAGCTGCATATCACAGGGAGACGATGGTCCTCCATTGGCAACTTTACTATTCACGTCCACCCACCCAAAAACACTGGACGACACGTACAGGTATGTGTTTTTGTGTGTGTGTGTGTGTGTGGGGTCCATCAGATTCCTCAGCTGGCTGATGTGACAATAATGGGTCTAGTCAGCAAATTTTTTCCAGACATACTATTCGAAACTTTTCCTTGCATCATTACTACCCTGGCCAAGGTAATTAGTAATTGGTACGGCTCAATAAATTTTTCACAACCCCGTTTAATTACCTTTTGAGATTTCTGTGATTCGTGTCACAGTATGTAAAAAGGTTTTAAACATGAGATTTTATACAAATATAATAAAATAATTTAGATAAATTTCTTTTTTTCTTTTTTTTTTTTTGGTTGCAAAAAGAGGCAAAGCCGTTGAAGAACTCAAAACTTAATTCTTTTTAAGATGTATAGATTATAAAAAGATTTGTAAGTATTCAAAAGAATGTGTCAAGAAAGTAGGATACGGTAATGAAAAAGAAAAATCTTTTGTTGGGGAATAGATATGTAGTGTTAAGGACTTGACCATTCTTTAATTTGACCTCAAAAAGATATCCATAAAGTCTAAATATTAGGGTTTAAGAATATTAGCTTTAGCACCTTTTTGCTCTTAAGTTCCGTTCCTGATTAAAGTGTGATCTTTTTAAGTCGATTAGATCTTACCCTATATCTGCTAATTGAATTTTTTGTAAATTTTTTTTATTTTATAATCGATCATTATTTACAACAAACTTAGATGCAATTGACCCCAAAAACACATAAAATTATCTCTATGAACTTGTGATTTATCGATAGTTTTGTAAATTCTAGTAATAGTAATATGATGTTGCATTGTGTTAAAAAGAACAAAATCACTTTATAAGTCAGAAGCACTAATCTTGAAGATAGAGAAGCCACTCTATAAGTAAGTCTTTTTAGCAGAGAGTGGAGTACAAATATTCCTACCCGCCATGTTGTGCAATTCAAAATAAGTAACAGACTTTGATACACGAAATCCGATTTTCTTTGCATTTTGTTAAATATTATGGACCCAATTTCCTAAGCCCCAAAAGAGAATAAAACCTAATACTATTTTTTTGGTTGTATCTTTTGTATCTTTCCTTGTAAGTGACTTTAAAAAAAAAAATTGTTTTTGGATAATCGAGCTCTTCACCCCCCCCCCCCAACACCAATGCTTTAACCAATGTTTTTTCACCTCTTGGACAATGCGGTCTTGAGGTGCAGAATTCGAAGGTCACCATTTTAGCAACTGTGTGCATTTGTTAGCCCAGAAAATGACAAGACGAGAAGCTTCTCTTTTTTTGTGTTCTTTCTTTTAATTTCTCTTCATTTTTTTTATTTGAGTATTAAATTTTTAAAATTTTTTTAAAAGTTATATTATCTAAGGGTGTTTAATTTTAACTACATGATTCTATTTGAAAAAAGTAGAATTCATATCTATACTATAAATTAAAACAATAATTCTAAATTTCAGATTTGTTTTCCTTCAAATTTCTGATGCAATACATTTTTGTCCTATGGTATATATAATAATGTATTCTAAAAAATGCACCCAAGCTTCCCTTGCAAGCTTTCAATCAATAATTTTTTCTTTCAAATTTTTTTTTATTAAAACTTTTCTAAAAAGAAATGGATGACTTCGTGACTCTATCAAATCCAAGATCTAAACAAGCTTCAGCAATACGTCTTAACAATTCTACCACTAAACTATCCATGACAGCTTTTCTTTTTCCTTCCTTTTTTTAATCGGTTGGCATAAATATACATACATGTGCAGAAAGTGAGTGAATTGAATTCTCTTCAAGCCAATGTCTTTTCCGATTTATTCACTTTATTTTTGCGAATTCTTATTCACTTTATTTTTGTATGATTACAATTTAAAAGTAGTACAAACATGATTAAAAGAAATTAAATAGAAAAAAAAAAAGAAATCATAATATAATGACGGCATATTTCAAAGTTGCTACACTGTGGTTAGATTGCAATTGGCAGAAAGTGATGTATGGAAAAGAATCACGTGCACCGTCCGAAAAAGACTATCTGTAAATGCAAGAGACCTGTTTGTGTGTGCTGTGCGCAATCAAGTACAATAATTGAAGGGCATAAAGACAAATTCAGAAAATAAAAAAAAGAAAAAAAGGAAATTCAAGCCATTGCAACTCTTATAATAATAACAACATTTTTTTTTCCCTTATCAAAAAAATTCTTAAATATTTGCTATGATTTTGAACCGTTGGAAAATAAGTTGTACTTAAACAAACACATGATTTGCAGGTTCAGATTGCTTCCCCAGTTTGACTATTTCTCTGTACGCCCCTTTTTAAAGCTCCATATCTTTTAATAAACAAAGCAAATTATTAATGGAGAGCATTGTGACAGTCTCTATGCATATTGGACTTCGCTGGATCAGCTAAATGCATGACTTTAATTTGCTTCACAACTGTGATCCAATAATAAGTCTATAAACTAAATGCATGTAAATGCATTGTCCCCTCGCTTGAAAACAGATCCCGTTCAGTACGTTAAGAGCATGTTAATATTATAAATAAATGACCAGTAATATATTTATAAATTTAAACTTTTAGATTAAGGTAGTAACTCTATCAATATATATTTATATGCATATATGTGCGTATGTGTGTGTATATATAAATATGAATTAGATCTCAAATATAACAAGATACATAAAATGCGAACTTTTTTTTTTCTGCGAGAAAATAAAATGCGAACTTGAAATGTGAAGATTGTTAGTGGAGAAAAAGTGGAGAAACATGCCATAACATTTCTGCCAAAGCGAATAAACTATGGATAAAAAAAAGACCACTTCTATCTCATAGTTACTCTCAAACGTTGTTCTGAACAAGAATTATTTTTGTATTATTTGTTTGCAGACATTATGATAATGCAAGTATATGGATATATGTGATCATATTCTTATGATTCTCTTTTCACAGCATTTTTTATTTCCTTGTGGCGAAAGTAAAGGTTTTTATGCACACTTTCTCACGAGGGGTATCACTTTTTATGGCCAAGACTTTTTTGGTGTCGAGTGGCATCTGTCATCTCTAGTTGAGTACTTCTTTTCTAAGTTCCAAGTCTTCCAACACAATCAACCCAATTTTCTTTTTTTTTTCCCCCTTTGTGGAAACGCTGTAATATTGCATGAGAATGGATTAAACTAAAATCGATTAAATCTTTATCTTGTTAGGTGGAGTTCATTGTATGGGGACGACAATAATATTCATATTTATAAGAAGTCATTTTTTTTCTTTAAACAAAACATTGATAACAATATCAGGGTTAGTCTTATAGATAAATAATAATTCTTTGCAAGATTGGATGCTGAGACTTCATATAGTTGGTGTTGTCTTTACAATATGAGTGTAAGTTTTAAAACTATATGTGTTGCTGCCTAGGCATGGCAATGGGGTAGGGGTAAGGGCAAGGTGTGCTTATTTCTACTCTACATCTGTTAATAAAACTCTCACTCCCTACCCTTATTATATATTTATATCGATGTAAACTCTTACCCCTATCATATATTTTTAAAAAATACTAATACGTAAGAACGTGTTAAAATAGGTTAACTTTTACAACTAAACCAAAAAAAGATTTTAATGATATAAAATTTATAGTAAAATATATAAAAATATATTAGAAATATATATGAAAGGATGTAATGTTTATATTTAAAAATACATAAGAACATATAAGAAATAATAAATATAGATATATAGCATGGTAAAGCGGAGTGGGGTGGATAAACCCATATCCCTACCTGCCCCTGCACTAGGGTAGGGGAAGAAAACACCACTCCTACCCTTATCAAGGGTTTTTCTCCAAAAAAACCCACCCCTACTCTTATGGTACTGCTGTAGAGCTGAGCGGGGTGGGATACCATCATTATCCCTAGACTGCTGCCTTATTAGGATCAAAGCTCTAGTGATAATCTTTTCAAAACGGATGTTATTTTGAGAAAAATGTTATAGACAACACATTAATATCCTTTCTACAAATTTAAACTCATAAATAAAATGGTAACTCTATCATGGTACTAAAGTCTACAAACTGAATGGTTTTAAGTTCAAAACTCAACATCACCCGCATGTTAACACAACACAACAATATCTTCATTAAAAGTTTAAACTTTTAGATGAGTAATAACTCTAATAATAATTAATGAATAATATTATGGGTGTGATATGAAATTAAAGTAAAGATAAAGGGGTTGAGCAAAAATAACACGTGATGTTTGAATGTTGGGAACATGGAAAAGAGGAGAAGTCGTGGCCAGATATGATGATGTCAGTGGTAGCCCCATGTGATGGAACCATGTGCTCTCTCTCTCATGTGGATATAAATATGAATATATGATGATGGCTTTTGCTTGTCAAAATGGATGGATGCTTCAACCTCACAAATTCATTTCATGTTCGTTTCCGTAATATTCGAAAGTTTCAAAGCAACGTAAAGAACAAAGAAGATGAGCTAAGAGTTGGTGAGATTGAAGTAATCTCTAGGTGGCCTTTTCTTTCTTTTTTAATCGCTTTTTTTAACTGACAGGATTTAAATTTTAAGACATATAATACACTTAACTAGAGATAATAAGTTAGGCACAAAATTTAATAGAACTGGCCTCTAAAATTAATATTTTGAATGATTAGATTTAAAATATAAGACCGTCTCTGTTCATACCCCCAATCATTTAATTGCTAAACCAATCCATTGATTTTGAGTCTATTTGGTCCGGTTTTTACACAATCAAAAATCACTTTTTGTGAGTTCAAAAGAATAGAGCTAATTTATTTAGCTCATTTTTAAAAAGATTTTTACATAAAAGTTAAAGTTGAAAAAAAACTTTCAAATTAGAGCTTTTTGAAAAAGGCTTTTGAGAAATCAATTTTTTTCGTCATGTCAAAAATTATTTTTGTTCTTCTTTCCTCAAAAGTACTATATAATTTCAAATTTTAATATTTTCCTTAAAAATAGGTAGAAACTCAAATCCTAAGATATGCAGCCAAACAATAACGACTTTAATTCAATAATACTTTTGACCAAAATTTTACCGCTCAATAATTGAAATCCTATAATTAGACTAAACAAAGCCTTCAACTCTTTTCTTTTCTTTGTTACTTGCTTTTGGTCTTCTTTTTTTTATTTCTTTTTTTTTATTTCCTAGTGGTGAGATCTGAGTTTGAACGTTGAGGATTCGTGCTGACATTCCCACGAGTCATGACAAATTAATATAAATTTCTGAGGAATTTGTGATTTGGGTAGATGTAGTCAAAGTTAACAGAATTCAAACTTCTTGTATTGTAGCGATTGTGAACTGGAAAAGTGGTCTAGATTTTAAGGGTGTTGATTCTGTTACATATAAAATAATTATATAATTAATAACCAATTATATTTGGTTTTGGGAGTTTTCAGCATTAGGTTGTCTAGTTCCCGCCTGCACAATAAATTCTTTGAATTATATTAATGGCCCATGTTCAATAGATTCCCCACCCCTATGCCACATCTCATTCTTTTTTTTTTTTTTCCTTTTATATGATAAAAAAAAGTTACCTCATTTTCACCCGTAGAGCTTCATTTATAGAAGTTTCTCAAAATTTCGAGCTAATTCAACTAATAAATTTACGAATAAAACTAAACCACTATTTTTAATCTAGTCCTTTTTTTTTTTCTTTTTTGTCCGAAAAAACAAGAAATATTAGAAGTCTTTCGAGAGTCATTGTAACTTTCAGAATCTTATATTACATCAAAATGTTATCTAGTGATGGTAAGATAAGACTAAGTTTATATTCTTTTTTCAAGAAAAGGTTATCCTGACCCAATCGGTTGACTTACGCACAAATTTCCAATTTGTCATCTAACAATCTAATTTGGTGTCCATTAGCTTTAATCAAATGTGCCCCATCCAAATGTACTGCCCCAGTTAAAGAAAGCGAGAAAAGGCACAGAATAGAAGTTGTTACAATCATCTTACTTAGAGAAATCATAACCAACAACTTAGTCAACCCTATCACAAGTGGGATCTGGGTGTAGATTTATACAATACCAAGGAAATATAATTGTAATGTAATATTCGGATTAATTAACCATAATTATATAAATAGTTCATTGCGTTGAATTCCTCATACCATTCCAAAGAATATCTTATTTTACTGAAGATCTCTTAATAGTTTTTGGACTTAACTGCGGCCCAAGTAAACTAGTCGTTGAAACAAATTTACACACAGAAAGAAGGTGCGCATAGCATTCCAACTAAAAGTTACTAAAGACAATAGGGAAAACCATAATATGATCATATTAACCTCAATTAGAAAGAACTAAGCTTTTGTTCTTGGCACATGTTACAGGGAACTATACAAAACTAAATTTCACTCTTATCTAAGTAAGAAAAAGAAGAAAGAATTATTACTTCCTCCGTGATTTAGGTTTCCCTTTCTTAGAGCTTGGATGATCATTCGTCCTGTCCTTGAGTTCTCGACATTTTGGGCAAAACCAATCGTCCTCCGGAACTTCATCAAGTGGTGGATCACAGCAATCAGTGTGTGCACCAATGCCACATCCAGAAGAACCGGTTTCGTCGCCACAAATCAGCATTACTTCTCCTCTATCACGAGACCCGCATACTTGGCATGGTATATCACTATTGCTATCTTCTTGCGCGGGGGAGAGATCCTGAACAATTTCTTCCATCCGATTCATCAGGCTCTCAAGTGACTTCTCGGCCCAAGCATGAGTCCCATATTGTACGTGTTTATCAAGAGAATATCCAGGCTTGCAAACATACTCCACCAAATAATCAGCTAAAACACAAGGTATCTCATGCCTCAAGAAATCTTGAACCCACATATCAACCCGTGGTATGCCAGGACTAACAACTGCAAAATCAACCCCCGATTGAAGGAAACGAGTGTAAGGAGGAGAAGTTGCCAATATAGTCCCATCTCCAGCCTTCACAACACGTTTTAAAGTATCCTGAATTGAGAGGGAAAGAAATCAGAAATGCAAAAACTGAGACATGTGACATAATAGAAAATAGAAGCTGGAAAGAATGAAACGATAGACAGAAAACAGAAATAGCACACAAAATTAAGTAATTTCAATTGCAAAAACAGAGCAGGATATAGCACGAAAAAAGAACGTGCAGGAGAGGGATAATTATAGAACATACCAATGGTGGTGCAATGCATTCTCCATAAACTATTATACGCATTCCATAGAATGCACCATGGCCTGTCCTCTCTCTCAGGAGGCGCCACTTTCGTGGAGCCTCTAAGTTAATTGCACCATCTTGGCTCAAGCCATTCTTGTGCCACTCGTACGCCTGCTCTGGCAAGAATCTTCCAGCCTCATTGCTGACAGTTAAATAATCAGTCTTCAGAATCCATCTGTAAGAATCAAGAGACTTCATATGAGAACAAGTAGAATATGACACTTCTCGGTGGCAAAGAGCACCATATCAGCGTCAAGGATAAGAACTAGTTCTTTAAAGACCTCAAGAACATCATACCTTCCTGATGCTGCAGCGGCAAAAAGTTTTTCGGTTCTGCGTATTGGATCTGGAACAATGAGATGTGTTGCCTGATACGACCACTGGTGAGAATCCCTACAAACTCTCCCTTTCAAGCGTCTAATAACCTGTTGAAACTCCTTTCTTTGAAACTTATGCCCACTTAATATGAACCACACAGGGTCATTTCTAATTTCTGAGATAGCTTCTTTGGTATCCTTCGAATCAGTCACAGGCTTTTTCTTCAATTTTGAAATCACTTTCTTGTCACTCTCTTCATCATTACTTGCATTTTTGCCTCCGAAACCAACAGGTATGTTCTCCTTCTCCACCTCCAGACAACTTTTGGATTTTCTCAGAGGTGCTGACGTCTTCGATTTAAGGGACGCTTTTGAAGAAATTCTCTCTTTCTCCAGCTCTATGTTCACATTACTCTTTTCAGGTTTAGACTCCTTCCTTCGAGTATCTCCTTCAGAACTTGCAACTTTAGTGACATGTGAAAGATTGTTCCTCTTGGTTTTTGTTAAAGGTCGTTTTTTACCTTTGGTCAATCTTTCAGCTGCCATATTGTCCAAAGTTGACTCATTTGGTTCAAGTTTGTTGTCACAAACTGCTTCATCAGCTTCACTTTCGCTGTTTTCTACACCATTTGTCATCAACTGAGAGTCACCAAAAATGCGGCTAACATTTTGTTCTGCTCCACAAGGGGCACTTAATTCCTTGGCTGGTTGCACATCAACTGAATGTGGTGCTTCAACAGCATTAGGGTTCTTTTCTCGTATAACCACATAAAAATCTCCTACTCCATCCTCAGGAGCTTCAGTGTCATCATCTGCAAATCCAACTTTGTCAAAAGCCCTCTGAGCTTCAACAGATTTGTTTGCATCATTACTGTTTTCCTCATCCGTACTACCTGATGGATGAAGTGACTCAACCCTCTCAGAATTAACTAACTTCTTGTGCTCTTCTGCATCTTTCCTTCCAAGTGTGTTTCTTGCAGAATCATTATGGTAAACAGTTCTATTAGGCTCAACAGAACCTCTTTTGTTTGTAGGGGTCGCCTTACTGAATCTTGAAGTAGAACCCAATGCCTTCCTGGCAAGCATTTTCTTCTTGAGTGGTTTCTGCAATGAATTTGCATCTCCTTCCTTTGGCAAGCCCAGCTCAGCCACACCACTCGATTTCTGAATACCTGCCATTTTAGTTCCAGATGACTGTGTGGACTCATTGCTTTCCTTTGACACCACACCTTCACTAGTGGAATGTCCATTTGCTTCTATGTTGTCCACCTTGCTGGCCGAGCAACTTTTTTCAAATTCCTTGGAAGACGCTTTAAGTGCTTGTACATTGGATTCTCGCTTAGTCGCTGGTGTGACTGCTTTGGATATGTCATCAAAAAATTTCTGTGGAGTCGCTGGTGTGACTGTTTTGGATATGTCATCAAAAAATTTCTGTGGAGGACCTGCAACCTCATTCCTACCCATACAACCAGCAGGCCCTGATGGAGAAGGTTGGTTACTTATTCCATGTGAACCATGTTTCCCGGATGACAGAACCAAGCCTTCCATTTTGTTTGAAGTGAATACATCACCTGAGACCATTTTAACATTGCAACTCCTCTTTTCTGATTTCGGACTATAACAGGACATGGCCATTTTTCTCTTCTCAGGGAGTGTACATCTTTGTGCCTCTCCAGGATGTGACAATTTTGGGAAGCAAGAAGATTTTGCACCATTGGAAGTAGTTTCATCCGGTCCCAGAGATGAAGGTGAAATGCTGAAGCCATCGCTGACCTTGAGCTTCTGTTTGTCCACAGTCAAATGACTCCCCATATTACTTTCCTTTTGCGGCGAGGATATTGGAAGACTGGCTTTTTTTGTGCTTCTCCTGGAATAATTTACTGGACTTGGCTTTGATACATCAGAATAAGGTAACATCTTAGCAGTTTTAGCACCAGAAGTTGAGTCGCTTCCAACCTTCTCAGGACTAAGTGCTTCGTTAAATGGGTTTGATTCCAAGACCGGAGGCTCATGAAGAGTTCTAGCATCACGAGAACTAGGCAGATCAAGAGTCTCACTGAGAGTTTCTTGTGGCCATGATGCTAAATCAGCTTTTGCCTCCTTTCTTGTAGTTGACAGCATCTCATTGGTATTTTCAGGGTCCGACAAAGGTTTACATGCACTTGAATTATTATTGTTTCTGGATGTCTCCTGTTCAAACAGGAAAGGTTTATTGGGATTTTTCATCTCAATTTTTAGATCTTGAGGATTGAAAATTTTTCTGTCACTATATTGCTTAGCCACCATCTCATTTGTCTCCTCATCCGAATCCTTAGCCTCAGCATCCATCATCTCCAACTCATATCCACTGCAAACACCAAAATTCTTTATTTTTTGAGTAAACGCAATACCATTCCCAGCCAGACAGAAATAAAGGAGGGCGAATTAACAAAAATCAACATGTGGCAGGGTCAATTTGCTGCATTCCTAGGATCGATGTTTGTCAGATAGGAATCAAAATTAGAGCTAATAACACTCATACACTAACTATTCTCACCTTTTATTGTAGTCTGCTTCTGGAAGAATTTCCCAAGCCTTCAAACTGCAAGAGAATTGAAAGGAAAAAGAAAATTAATGAAAGCAAGTCCAGTAGTGAAGGCAAGAAGCAACTGAATGTTATACAAATTGTCTACTCATGGACAAAACAACGCTTGAATGAAACACAGGAAAAGTGGAAGAATAAGGCTCAAACTCACCAATCCTCCAACCACCGATGGTTAACAAGCTTTATCTTCTTCAGCTTCTTGGCAAGCTCATACTTCTCCCCTATTAAAATGTTCCACTTAAAAGTGAAAATTTGAATGGCAAACAATACTTACAGTGTATCAAAGTCTGGAGCATAAAACATGAAATACTTGATGATCCACATCAACCTTATATTCAGGAAATAAATAAACAGGGTAAAAGAGAGACTGGAAGACCTACGACACTGATTTCAGTAACAGAATACAACTAGCACAAATTCATGAACTGCAACAAATTACCAATCAATAATTGGTACTTTCACCAAATGATAGTTGAAGAATTAATAAATACTATCATGTTTACCACTGCGCCATCAACTCAATAATTTCTCTGGTCATGGATATTGTAGCGTGTACAACCATAATAAACAAATGAAGAGATATAAGTATGACCCAACCCAAAGGATATTTATATGATCGAAGATCAACTGTTCCGAACCCAAATTTAAGCAAAAGAAACACTCATTTCCACCCTAGCAAAACTTCTGAAATTTTGAGAATTCCACTTCAAGTATTCCATTTTATAGCAAAAACCATTAATTACCCTACAGGAAAATATAAGATGCCACATGAAATCTCAAGCAGGCTAAAGCTCATTTCTAAGAGCTGAGTAGATAAATCATAATAAAGTCCAGGCAGCAAATCAGTATATTAAAATCCCTGCAGACCATGTGAAGACAAAAAAGATAATCAGCATGCCACCACAATCCAACCCTCCATCTAGCAATGTAGGTTAAGATTGCAGGTAAAAAATCTCATATTTATATTGCACGGAAAAAGAAAAGATTAATGAAAGAAACATAGTACCTTCAAATTTATAGCACACTAGATGAGTTACACTGTTTGCTACCAGTGGCTTCGAAAAATTTGCACCCATCAGTCCAACCATTGTCTGATGAAGGAAAAAGAATGACAGTCGGAAGACCATACAAAGCCAAGAAAGAAATGTCAGCATAGCCTCCCTTTTAAGGAAAAAAAATTACAGGTTACTCTCTTAATTTATCAGAAAGAACAAGACACATGGTAGAGCGAACCATAATGTCATCTCGGTCTTGCCGTTGGTATCCAGTCAAGCAAACAATTAGAGATTTGGCACCAGGAATACCACTGGGATCTCTTAATGGCTGATACATGATCTGCAAAAGCAAGATACTCAGTTTAACGAACATCAGAATTGTTGCATGGAAATAAATAATACAAGAGAAAGCCACTGATGAATTTGCATGGACAGGTACAACTGTTGCTAATGCTCTCAAAGAGGATGTCTTTGACAAACAACTAAAGGGAACCTGTAATTGAGATATCACGCAAGCAATAAGACAGAAATAGTTCATCTGGGTCCATACGTCATTGAAGTTTTGCTAATTGCATCCTTAAGAAGGATTAACCAGAATTATTTAACTCACAATAATCTCAAAATACCTAGACATACTGCAAATAAATGATAAACGGAAAAATTCAAGAGCTTCCAGGCAGCCAGAACAAGACATTGGGATCGTGAAACACATTTGCTCTGCAAAAGTTCATATTTTAATATAGAGAAATTGCAACTACTGATTCATGGTCAAAGGATTTCCTTTTCCCAATCAATTTCACCATCAAAATTGGAAGTTACATATGAGAAGGCAAAACTGCGTGGATAAAAACTTACAGAGGTGGTATCGACGGGCATGGCCACATCACAACTATGATCAACCCATAAGCTGGTCACCACAGCTTTTCCATCATTTCGAGCCATAACACATATAGGATCATCCTATGCAACCAATTAACAAAAACATTAAATTACTCTGCTTAATACTATCAAAATCGAAAACAATACATGGGGGCAAACCATTCTGCTTTGTTGTATTTTGTAAAAGTTGCAAGTTAACACTCCTCTTTACATTAAAAACCTAACGGCTACACGAGGAGAACTAATCAATGGTCTTATGAATATCACAAATTTTTAGGTTATTGAAGCAATGTTGTGACTCATATCTTAATAAACACATTAAATTATTAAGCTACTACATTGTCTAACTCAATGAAACATTTGAACTTTTACAAAGTAGCTAAATTAAAATTTTATAGCAACAACAATCAAAAGAAAATAATGCAAGATAACCTAATCTAATTACTTGAGACAAAGGTGAGTCACCATCTTATGAACAACAAGCATTATTAGATTATTACGAAACTACATGACTAAAATTGACAAAACACTAGGTTCTTTTATGCTTTATCCAAATTTTAAAAAATAGCAAAAACATAACAAAAAACAAACAGAATCATAATTACGATAAAAAAAAGGAGGAAAAGAAACAACACACACTCACGTAAACTATCTGATCGACAATGACGTGGGTGCATTCCGGCCCGTACCGGCCAACGTCAATCCCGCCGCCCTCCAGAAGCCTCGAGAGAACCTAAAAATGAAAAAAAAAAGTGTAACATAAAATCCAAACTTTGAAGTAGAATAAAAAAAAAAAACTACTTATTTAATTTAGAAAGTAAAATGCATAATCGTAAAATGAAAACCTGGCCGTTCTTAACGGAGTCAAATCCAAAGAGAACAAACCGGACTCCGATGAACGCCTTCGAAGGATGGTCATAAACGATGTCTAGATTGTTCTCCAACATTGAAGATTTTGGCAGCTTAATTTTTCCAAATGCTTTTACTATGAACAAGTAAAAAATTAAATAAATAAGTGGAGTAGAAAATGTGAAGCGTTCAGTGTAAGGAAGTAAATTAAGAAGATAGGGAAGGGTAAAATTGGATATAAAAAATGTCGGAGGAGGGATTTTTTCTTTTTGATTTTTGGGTGCTGTGGCGGGAGAACCAAAATTTAGGTGAGAACGCGAGGGAATTACACGTGTGACTCGAACCTGCGTAAGTGCAAGCCACACCTGGGCATGTGTGGGCTTGGGCCCATTTCTTATGGGCTTGTTGGGTTAAAAATTGAAAATTCTTCAGGTTCCACTGCAGCCCAATTTGTTTCTTACTGATGTCCACTCCATCTGGTGTTTGGGTCCACTGTAGTTATTCTGGGCTAGGTCATGTATTTATTTGGGCCTCCGGGATTGTTGTTGAGACCTTTTGGTTTGTATCTATTTGTGTTTCTTGTGAAAAATATATACGTATATATAGAAATAATATGTTTCCTTTTTGATTTACTTCCAGAAAAAGAGACATCCTATGAAAATGATGAGGGGAAAAAAAAAAAAAACTCCCGCGCCTTTCCTGAAGTATGTAGAGGTTTAAAAGTATTCTTTTTTTTTATTAGTTTAGAAGTTAAAATTAATTTATTTACTTTATTTTTTTAAAAAAATTACAAAAAACCAAAATTATATAAGTTTTCATAAAACTACTTTTACATCAGTGCTAAGACTTTTTGAATTTCTTCAAAAATATGTACTCATATTTTAAAAACTTAATATTATTCTTAAAATAACTTTCAGCTAGGCAAAAAGAAAAAATTAAAAAAATTGAAATCCAACGGAATAAACTAAATTCGGTCAGATTTAACTTAGTTTTAGAGAAAGTAAAAAAACAAAAAAAAAGAACCAAATTTAACATTTTTGAAAAACCAGAAGAATATCTTTTTAAAAAATTATATATATGTATTAAAAAAAACAATTCAAATGAGTCCTAAATGCAATTATATTCGGGCTTAATTATTTTTGCTCACCCCTTATGCAAATTTAGGGCGAACCGGGCGGTTCATAGCTGCGGTAGATAAAAAGGCCAACGAGTCGGCAATTTTTAGTAGAGATTGTCTGAGAGTAGCTGCTGACGCCTGTGGACTTTGGCACCCGCTTCCCTTTCTCGAGTGATTAGGTAATAATATTTCGTCTCTCTCGAATTATTTCTCTCTCTTTTTTTTTTTTTTTTTCCTCCTTTGGAGTCAAATTTTTTCACAAAAGTTGCTTATGACAGATTAAAAGAAGAAAATAGCTTTTATCAGTAGAGGAGGAGGAGGAGGAGAAGAAGAAGAAGAAGAAGATGAGCAACATTAGTAGCGCAGGCTCATCAGCAAAAACAAGAATGGGATCATCTCATCCATCAGAAAACACTACTACTACTAGTAGTACCACTTCTTCCAAGCGCAAGCGTGGAGTCTTCCAGAAAGATTGTAAGAGTTTTACATTCTTTTCTTTTTTTTTTTCCCCTAACCTTCTTATTTGTTGGTTCAATTCGTGTTTTATCTAAGTTGCAAGTTTTTTCTTTATAAAGGATCTATTTGGGTTATTTAAAAAAAAAATGAAAAGATATTCTTTTTTGGAAAAAAAAAAATTTACATTATTTTGCCCATAACTATTTGGTTTGTCTTCGAAAAAAACGGAGCTCCGAAAAAGCTGTCTTTTTTTCCAGAAAATTTAGAATTTTTGGGCTCGTTTGGACTGGCTTTTCCTAAAGTTCTTTTTTAATAACTGTTGGGAAAAAAAAAATACTTTTTTTTAACAAGTTACATCTGGGCTTTTCTTTGGAATTTCAGTTTTTGAAAGTCAATCCGAACGGATCCTTTAGCTTGTCAAAATAGCACTTATCTAAAAGAAAAACCAACCCAAATGAACCCTTAATGAGTCGGGTGTGAGTTATACATGCTATGTCCTAACAATTTAAGAGGTAATGTATGCGATATTTTGTGATACGATTTCTTGTGTCTCATGATACTGGAAAATGGTTTCCCCTGTTCTTGAAAGTTATTGGATTACAGGGTTAATGTACAACTTGAATTTTTATAGTTTACCTAATTACTTTATATAGAAACCAACAGCAATAGTTCGTCTTATGCTTATGTTTGTCTTTGTTTATGTAACAGTGCAGCATATGATGTATGGTTTTGGAGATGATCGCAATGTAAGCAAGCTTACTTTTCATTTTCTAGAATCAGTCTCCTTTTTTAAGATTTATCTATATCATAGAGTAAAAGTTGGGCATTTGGACCGTTGTTAATTTCATGTTGATATCAAGTAGATAAGACTATAGTTCGGTGTTGTCTGCTGCTGTTTTCTCTGCTTTTAATGTATATAATTGGCTAATGACTTCACCATTTTGGAGATGGTTCTAGTTCTTCATAATTTGACACTGTATGCCTTCTTTGTTACATAATGGTTAACACTTCACCAATTAGAGGATCGTTGTTTCTCCATTAGTGTAAGCTAAGATGACAAGAAATGTGAGAGTCCTTTGAGATGCTGTAAATATCTTAGCTTGATTACAGAATATGTTGATGTACATAGATTTGATGATGTCCACTGTAGCTACACATAAGTGCAAGAGCTCATAATACATGACCGGAGTTTTGATAGAGCCAGCCAAGCTTACCTTTCTAAGGGGCAAATTTTAGGAAGATAACCCTGAGGAGCCCCTCATTCTTGGGCCTTGATTGTGAACTGGAAGCAAAAATATGCTAAAGAATGAGAAGAGAGAAAAAGAGAGTCTGAGAGAAGGGGGAGGGAATGACTAAAACAAAGAGTAGAGTGGTACGTGGACCATTGGAAATTAATCTATTCTTAATTCATATATGTTCCAATTTAGTAACTTGTGATGCATAATTACTTCCAAAGATGATTTGTAATATTTTCTAGTACCTAATCTTTTTCATTTTGTATTAAACTACCAGCCACTTCCAGAAACGGTAGCACTTGTGGAAGACATTGTTGTGGAGTATGTGACGGATTTAGTAAGTTAAGAGATTCACTGTTTCTATGTTCTCTTGAATTTGTGAAAATCCCATGCCATCGTCAATTTTCTCTTCAATTTAGTAAACCCATCTCCTGCTTCCTATAAACTTAATTGTCAGAAAATATAAGATGCACAATCCATACCATGTCCTTTTTAGATTTTTTCCCCTCCCAAAAGTAAACTGTAATATATGTGTGATATTGTAGGTGCATAAAGCTCAAGACACTGCATCGAAAAGAGGAAAGCTTTTAACTGAGGATTTTCTCTATTTGATTCGTAAGGTATTTATCTATGAGATTGGCTCCTGATGAAGATTTATTTGCAAAACACATCTTTCCTAGATTGAGCTCTCATAAATGTTGTATAATCTTCATTTCTACCCTCCAATTATCTTCTTCCTTCATGTCATTAGGCCTAGTGCGCATGATTCTCACCAATAAGTGTTGTTTTATAAGAATTTGAAGAATTACTACTTCTATTGATCTCATCAAGGCTTTTGAGTGTGTTGAAGATCTCTGGAGACACTAGTGATGGACATCCTTTTTGTTGGTTGTGCAAAAAAAAAGGAAAAGCCATGATTTCAAAAGATACAGGATAATATGGAAAACTCAGTGTTTGTTTTTGCAAATATTTAAAAATCATTGTTTGAATCTAAGTTAAGACCATAAGCCAATGCCTTAATTTTAATTTTTGTGCTTCTTGGATCACACAAGTCCATGAATAATGTCAAGTAATCAGGGTCGAAAATATTATTCTCCTTGGAATCATCACATTCTCTGAACAGCTATTTGCTCTCCATGTTCTCCTGCTGAGGTTATAAAATGTTGCATGTGTGTGCTGTGCCAAATAACATTTCCTGTATTCAGTTTAGAACATTGAATATTATTGCTTGCTATAATTTTATAGTTCACAGAATTCTTTGCCACGAGTAACAATGCGATGCACTCTCAAGTGATTAATAGAAATCATCCTGACATCGGTTTGAGAAATTATGGTCTTGCTTATACTGAACTTTGTATGATTCATGTGCTTTCCACTAACTTGGGATTAATGCCACATTGAATGTTTCTTCCCTTAGGACCTTCCAAAACTCAACCGCTGTACGGAGCTTTTGTCCATGAACGAAGAGCTGAAACAGGCTAGGAAGGCATTTGAGGTAGATGAAGAGAAACTGGCATCAGCTGAGTGATGGAACAGTATGCAGATTTTGGCATCGTAAATATTGTCAATCTGATCTTAGAGATTGTAGGAAGAGATTTTGTTTGTGATGGGGGGGGGGGGGGGGGGAGGAGATTTTGTTTGTGATGGGGCGACTCGAGGAGAATCAAAAAATTAACAATGAAATGAATAGTGACCATAAGCAAAGGAAGAGGAAATTTTCAAAAGGTGAATGACTCAACTCTCCCTTGTGATTTGATTAATATTCACAATTTTTTCTTGTGTTTTAAAAATTAGCTATTTGACCTCCTGTGGTTTCAACATTAGTGCACACGTCCCCCAAAAGTTAACTGTCGATAGTTTTTTAACGAATTTTAATAAAATGTCATTTTTGCCTTTGTCTAATCTAATAAAAAAATATATTTTATTTTCATTTAATTTTAAAAATAAAAAATAAACTTTAAAAAAAGTCTTAAAAAGTTCATTTTGTCCCTAACTTATTAAATAAAATATTTATTTTACCTTTATTTTATTTAAAAATAAAAAATTAAATTAGAAAAAATACAAAGAAAAATGGAAAACAAGAGGGATGGGGGGTGGGGCTGCTGGGGTTGGGGGCTACTGGGGGTGGGGGCAGCGAGGGTTGTGGAGGTGGTGGGGAGTGGGGCAACGGGGTAGTGGAGGTGGTGGGAAGTGGGACAGCGGGGGTGGTGAGGGGTGGGGGTGACGGGCGTGGTCGGGGGTAGGGTTGACGGGGGTGGGGGCAGGTGGGCTAAGGTGGTAGGGGTTTTTGTCCTTTTTTTTTAATTTAATTGCTTTTTTTTAAAACAAATTAAAGATAAAAAAGTTTATTTAATGTATTTATTATGAAAAAACAAAGCAAAATTACATAAGCCGCTCATGTATGTCAAAACACGTTATTTTAGACGGAAAAATTAACAGAAGAAGTCTATGTTCACCATCATTAAAAGTACAAGGAGTGATTTAGCTAATTTCTTAATTACAAGATATTATTGTGCATATTTGTCAAATCACAGGAAGGAATTGAGTAATTCATCCAATTTCCAAATAATGTATAGATCCGTATTACATGTCCCAGCTCCAATTACACTTGAGTTGGATAGATATTCTCAGGCAACATCTGCACGGCATACCATCTAATCTCGTGTTGTTACAATAATCCTACTGTGGCTAATTACCTACACCTCAAAAGAAACAACAAAATCGTGAAATCGTCGGACAGCCTAGAGGATCACAATAGTCTCTGGCATAAGATATCACTGTTTGTTTTGGACCGCCTAGAGGACTACGAGTCTACGATACTCTCCAGCATAAGACATCACTGTTCAAACAAAGCGGGGGAAGCTCTGACCCTTGTGTAAGTACCATCATGTTCCAATGGAAAGACAAAATTTCTTCTCTTAACCGAGGATTTCCTTGATCTTTGCCTTCTGTTCTTCTGTTAGTGAGGTGGGGAAAAGAACCTCAAATTTGACATATAAATCGCCCTTTTTATTGCTGAAGTGCAACGGCATCCCTTCGCCTTTGAACTTTCTTACTTCCTTGGGCTTTGTAATTCCCTGAGTGACCGAAAGAACCATTTTCTCCGTTAATATACTTCTGCTTCTCTTTCTTCCTCTTTTGAGGGAGGGAAAAAAATGCCAGGTTGGGGGAAGGGGAAAGGGGACAGCGGTAAAAACCCCCCGAGTTCTGTAAATTAAAAGAAAATTTTGAAATTTGACTTTCACCTTTGAGCTGATGTCCACTGAATGATCATCGAGATGCTTAATGGTCTTTTCGAAACCAACCAGAGCTTGAACCTGAAAGGACAAACAGAATGTTGCCATGTTGATCGAACAGAGGACTATTTAATAATCAAAAGAAGAGGAAGTTCAAGGAAAGAATAGGAAGAGGGAAGAACAGCAAGGTATCAACACTGCGAGTCATAATATTTACATGAAGACTTACTCATGAGAGTCTTCAGAGTATCAAATGACTCACAGATATGAGAAACAATTGCTTTATATGCTAAAATGGATTGCACATTCTTTCGAACATTATGACGTACCCAAATACAACCTCTCATTTATATAGTTCACAGGTTTTGGGGACAACCAGAATATAACAAATTATAGAATAGCTATATTTATACGGAAAGTTAGCTGTTTGATATTCTTATGCAAGCCTATATATCTCGCCTATACCGATTATATAATTAAGCAGAAGAACCAAACCTTAAAAATATACCACCAAGGCACCAAGGAAGAAACTGAGAAGCTGCTATGCAAGATATCCATCTTTGCATAAAATCTCGACAGACAGTTGGAAGTGAAAACACTTTCAAGCATGAATGGGTAACAAAAGGAAGGCAGATAAATTTACCAGAGTTACGGTAACGGATGTGTGCAGGTCATTGCCTTCCCTTCTAAAACGATCATGAGGTGCTGTACGAATGCGGAACTGTAAAGAAAATTGATAAGAAAAGATAATGATCTTTTCAGCAATGAAGCAACAGAATAGGTCATTATCTACTGCAAAGCCAAGGATAATGGTCTGACCTTCAAATCACCTGTTTCACCATCTATTTTTGGTTCACCATCTTCGTAAAAGGCTACTTCCTGTTAAAGCAAAGAGCATATTATTGTTATCTGAACCTAACAAATAAGAAATATAGATAGCATGGGGGATGACAAATACTCCTAAGGGCAAATGGGTACGACTTCCGATTTAAGCAAAGAGTATACTATGTTATCTGAACCTAACAAAATTAGAAATATAGATAGAATAGATGGATACCAAATACTGCTAAAGTAAAAACGACTCCCACATTGCTGTTTCAACTATCAGCAGACAAGCATGAAAAACCATATGTACTAACTAGCTACCATCCCTAGATGACGTGTGAGAAATTAACTAGCAGCAATGCTGCATCTCCTAGTCTTTAACAGGCATTCCAAAACTCTAAATTCTAAATGCAGAATGACTGATAGAGATAGAACAATGATAATCACGAAATACAACAATGAAACTCCTTAAAAGAGATAGCAGCAAAAAATGACATTGCATGGTATCAAGTCACCAACCTACTGAAAAAACAAGGAGACAAAATATACCAATCTGGATATAAAAATTTTCCATTTCCAAAAGGCTTAAATTCTGTTTTTTCCCTACTATTTCCAGACAAAGGATGTAAGCGGTGATGGACATTGACTACTCTCATCTTTGGTTATGTGGAGAACATACAGAAAATCTTCTAAAAGTGACAAAAAGTTGCTTACTTGCCCATCTTGCATTCCTTTCTCTATATCCACGGTGATGAAATATCCCTCCCTTTCGTACTTAACATTAGGGCATTGATCGCAGACCTAAACAAAGATAAAGGAGAAGTCAGAAGTCAGATTTTGAGCTAATGCCAACAGGATGAACTGAAAGCATACTGCAAAACACTTCCCACCTTGAAAAGCGAATTGTTTCTATACCTTAGCTTGTTAATTGTTAGAGGATTCTTATAAGATTGTCAAAATGAAAATGTAACCTGCCCTTGTTGACATAAGAAAATACCTGCTCTGTCATCTGCTGGAACATCCCTGGACCAATTTGCCTGTGATAAACCTCATTTCTGCAGTTACAGCGCCTTTTACCTGGGGCTGGCTTTATAACATTTTTTTCCCTCCAAACCTGATATAGTAAGAGCACAGATCACATAGACAAGCCATGGATCAAATAACAAGATCAAAACCTACAGCAGTTTCACGGTTAATCAAATATAAGATTAATGTTAGTCCAATACATAAGGCAGACTGTTTCAAATCTGTAAGTGACCTTTGACAAAAGTTACTCTTAACACTCGAATGGTATATTATAGGTAAATATAGGTCACTGATCAAAATTCCTACGATGCACTCAATAAATATTTCTCTCAATAACTTACAAGAAATATTGCACCATTTGCAGGCTACTATGGGTTCAAGATTATGGATTCTCTCTGCTCGATCCTCATTCTGGAGCGATCTAATGAATATCAAGCTAAAAACCAGGGATTTCATATGAAAACTACTAGAGGAAACAAAGGTTTACCTTCAAAGAACCACCCATGTACAAGTCTTCTAGGGTTGCGTCCAGTTCAACAATTACATCATCACCTTTTAGAATCTTCTCTTCCTCTTCCTTCGGACCTCCACCAAAAAACCTGCAAAAATTTGCCAGTTGCTGAGCAAAGGGTGAGAGAAATGATACCATGTCTAGAGGATCATTTATGGAGACACGACTCAAAAGGACTTTAGCACCTATATCACACTTAAAAATGAAACTTTTCTGACACTAGACCCATGCCTAGGAATTACTACAACCAAAATCTGGTATGCAAACAATTGACGTAACCAGAAGTTGAAGAGGAAACTTCACTATTATAGAACTTGGAATGCTAGGATTTCGATACTTTGTAACCTTAACGAAATATTTGCAGATGGAGCTTGTTAATTGTATGAAAATCAATAAATCCTCTATCAAATTAGTTACTTCCTCAGTAACAGCTCCAATGTCAAGTGTAATATTCCAAATTGCTAATGTACCAAATTCTGGACTGGTGATACAAACCTGCAATTTGTTAGGGGGCAACCATCCCAGGTGAATTTGAAACATAAGATAGTCTACAACTAAAGCAGATAAAATCATGTAAATTGAAATAGAAGACATTTATCTAATGTGTGGATTTGCATGTATAAAAAGTATTCTTAAATTCCACACAAGTATTAAATTGACTTGGTACCAGCTTTCACAAATGCTGCTGCACTTCTCTCCAACACACCAGACTATCTCACCTTCTGCATTTTTGAGCTACTCATTGCTCTTGCTCTCTAACTGCCTCCACGTGTTCAAACATAAAACTAGAAACAGAAACGTGCAACTTAAATGATACTCCAAACTTTTCTTTCCTTCAAATTTCATGATTTTTCCCAATTGCTAGAACATGCTCAAATTTATTAACTTATACATATAGCATTGCAGCACAAACATTACTTGTGTAATTTGCATCAACTATATTATGTGCACTTCAGAAAGCACTGAAGATGATCTTTATGGGGAAAGGGAACTGAAAGTCTGAAACAGAAAAGTAATACTCACGAGCTAAATATGTCTTGAAAGTTCATTCCTCCACCATGTCCGCCACCACTGGCAGCATGCTGTTTTAGACCCTCCTCTCCATATCTATCATATATATTCCTCTTTTCACTATCGGATAGCACTTCATAAGCTGCAGCATTGAACCAGCAAAAATTACACACATATCAATTGAAAAACCATTTGCCATAATTAAAATATGAATTGATAGAGAAAGATCACTTTTTCTTATTCTAAGATTGTGATTGGATCCGCATATGCTTGGTAAAGAGAATAATCTTCTCCTAAGATAGGACAATATCTCTATGCACATAGGTCAGCGTGAGTTCCGCGTAAAACCCACTTGAAAAAATTCTAACTGCCTAAAATAGCAAAACAACACTACACACATTAGCCTATGGAGCACATAAAGCTCACCCGAGACAGCACCCAAAAAGTATATTAGCCACCTACAATAGCAGAATGGCAGAATAGCTCTATGTTCATGAATCACACTAGAGGTGCATATATAGCTAACCCGAGGCACCACCTAACAAATATATCTCAAGTGCCTAAAATAGCACAAATAACACTATGCACATAGATTAGTCCGAGGTGCACACAAGGCTCAACTGACAGGCACAACTAAATAACTACACCAAAAAACAGCAAAATCATACTACATACATAAATTAGTCCGATATGAAAGTATATGTGATTCAAAACACGGGCAAACAAATATTGTAACCGCCTGTAAATATGATAAATAGCAATACGTACATAAAAATTGCAACAAGTAGATTATGAAGTATAAGCAGCATACCGTTGTTGATTTCTGCGAACTTTTTATTGGCCTCCTCATTTCCCTGATTCTTATCAGGATGATACTTCAATGCCAGCTTTCTATAAGCTCTTTTGATCTGCTCATCCGAAGCTCCTTTTGGTACTTGCAATATATCGTAGTAACTTTTCCTGAAGTTAACACTCAAAATCAATCAACACAATGCTTGTATATATACATATATAGACAGTACACGCATGAACACACTCAATGAAATACGGTACTTACGCTTCAATGGCAATTAAGCAGTGTGATAAAAGGCACAACAAGCAGATCAATTTTGATCCTCGATGCGCCATTTTTGCTTTGGCACACAGATCAAAATTTCAAAAATGAATTTTACAAATTTTTGCTAGGTTACTCTTTTGGAATTGGAGAAAATTTTAAAAACTAAGATGAAAACAACAATCTAGAATTTTGCAAAATGGCTGGGTTTTTTTTTTTTTTTTTGGGTGAAAAATTATGAATTTTGTTGTGGAGTGATTTGAGTGAGAGATCAACGGTAATCAACGACAGAGTTAAAAGACTTGAAGGGAAACGTGTTCTTTAGAAAACTAGCCAATGAGAAGGCACTTGAGCTTGTTCCAGCCAATGGGAACACGCCACGTCTTTAGCGTTTTAACTGGGGCCTCGTCTGTCTAATTAGGCCGTCCCGCAAGAGCCGAAGTGGGTCAACGCCCATAGCCTATGAAGGTTGGAGAGCAATGCTCAGAGGTAAAAGAAAATGGGCCACTTGGATAATTAGATTAGAGGTCTGTTCACTGCCTTCATGGGCTGGGGTCTGGGTCCAAGAGGCCTTCATTTCCCTACTCGTGCAAAATTTGAGCTTTCTTCCTGAAAGGTCTCTTTTTCATCAGAAGATAAATTCGTGTATCAACTATCATGGTTCAGAGTGGTGCTTGGAAATTCCATTGATGCTGTTGGGGTTTTATCCGATCCAACCTATTACCCCGACTTGTTGGTAAGGCCCAACCTATTAAGCCATCCTATTGGCCAGCCTATGAACCAACCTATGGAGCGTCACTAAGGGCTTGCTCGCAAATTATAAGGTGCATCTTCTTTGAAGGTGCACCCTTATTTATGTAACCCCTTAGACATATTTATTTAGTATTCAGAAGCTGTTTGTCTAGTAAAATATACTGAAACATTTATACATGAAAACAGTCATAAATGTTTGTTCAGTATTCATAAGTTGTTTGTCCAGTAAAATTCACAGAAACATCTATACATGAAAACACTCACAAATATTTGTTCAGAATGAAAAGACTATTTATTTAGTATCCATAAGCTGTTTGCCCAATAAAATTTACAGATCATCACAATATCTATTGAGAAGTGTAAAATTGACAAACATCTATACGTGAAAATAGTCACTGGTGTTTGTTCAGAATAAAAAGATTATTTGTTCAGTAAAATCCACAGATATATTTATTTAGTATCCATAAGCTGCTTGCCCAATAAAATTTACAGATCATCACAATATCTATTGAGAAGTGTAAAATTGACAAACATCTATACGTGAAAATAGTCACTGGTGTTTGTTCAGAATAAAAAGATTATTTGTTCAGTAAAATCCACATATCATCATTATATCTGTTGACAAGTGTAAAATTAACAAATATCTATATATGAAAACAACCATATATGTTTGTTTAGAATAAAAAGACTATTTGTTTAGTATTTATAGGCTCTTTATTCAATAGAATTCACCTATCATCTTTGTTTAATACTAATAAGTTGTTTGTTTAGTACATTTATAATCGCATATGCACATTACACTGCACACCTGCAGGTGCACGATATAAGTTTCTGGGCTTGCTTGATCCCACTTGTAAGATCCCAAACCCATGTAAGGTGGTTCAACCCGTCAAGTCAGGATAAATCATAACTTCTTGAAAGTTACCCTTTCAAGTAAGGATAGTTTGTTCTACACGGATTAAGACTTAATAGATACATATCTATGAATAAAGGTAGAAGAGTCCTAACACCTCCTGAAATTGATAGGCTTTATATGCCAAAGAATGCTCAAGGGAGGTAAGTCAAAGATAACCTACCACTATAACACTTACCTTGGATGTCAGAGACTCAAAGGTTTTTTGCTAGGAGGCACCAAATCGGTGCCAAGTGCTTTCCAACCTCATATTGTTGTCCTTTTGCAAGACATTTCACGTGTGCTCTACAAATGTTGGATTTTGACGATCAACTAATAAAATACCTTATTATTGTAATCCCAAAAACGCAGAGAATTCTAAATATTACTTTCTTATTACGTTTTATGTTTATATTTAATTGGTACACTAAAAGAAAAGTTAAATAAAAAGAATTCATAATAACTCGAATTTATCACAATTGCTATTACAAATTTAAACATTTTGATCAAATATATCCTTTGTTGTGTTCCACTACTTGGTTCCTTAGATTGTAATTCTGAGTTCGAGAAACCTTGTTTTGTCCCCCTCTTTTTTGTTAACTAAGGGCATGTTTGGCGCAGTTAGCAGATTATGTAGCGGAGAGTTGTTTGAGCAGTAGATAACTATTTAGGTAGTGGATGGCCATTATATTTTAGCGATTATGTTTTACTAGCGGATTGTTTTAGATGTGTTCGATAAAACTAGTTGTTGGGTTACCTGGTAAATACAAAATGAGGGGAAAAAATATTGGTATCACATTCTTATTGTTATGATTATCATTATTATTGAAATAATGAAAATAATTTATTTTACAATTAAATATATGTTTCTTAAAAAAAATTTATTAGTAAAGAATAATAAAAATCACTTTTTTGATAAATTAATTTTATTAATATTATAAACAAATAGTTTTTATTATAGAAATATTTTAGTTGATTGAAAATTTATAGTTCAAAGAAAACTAATAAATGGATGAACAAGACTTATGTTTTTTTAATATCTTTTTATGCGGATAGAATTTGAAATTAATTTTTGTCTTATTTTGTATTTATATTTGTGAAAGAAAAATATAAAAATGTACAAAGAGACTAAATAGAAGATAAAATTGTCAAAAAGATATTAGAGAGAAATAGTATTGCCAAAAGAAAGATGAAACACCAAACTCTATTTTGAAACACTAATAATATTAACATTTCATAAACACTACTTCAAATATTATTTTGGATTAAAAAAAATTATTTAAAACATTATTTAACCGAACAACCAAAGTCGCATAAAATAGTATTTTGACTTAGTTAAAACACTAAACACTACCGAAAACAGTGCCTAAGTGATTTTGTTAAACCTTGATTCAATTTTCGCCCTTTGTGTGGACTTGCTTGAGGTAGATGTAATTTTCTTTCATTATTATATAACATAATCTATTATTATATGGAGGAATTATGAATACTTCAAATGAAGCAATATCATGGGTGTATCTCTGAATTGTAATATAGTTCTGCTTAGATGTTCACAAAACCCAAAATTAGTAATACTTCTAAAGATCCATTGATTTGATACAATTAAGCATGCACATTGGCCAGATTCAGCAGACAAAAGCAAGACAATTTTCATGGAACAGGACAAGATTGAGAAATCTTGATCCCAAGAACTTAACTAGTTCAGGTTGCAAAATGCTTAGTCCAAGAGTACACTAGTTTAATTCCCAAAAACTCTCGGCTCAATACACATTTTTAACTCTAATATTAACTCAAACCGAAAAAATGTTTAGTCCTCGGTCTCCAAATTTCGGCTGGAACTAGATGGCAACTCAAACGGCGAGGGGGCAGGAGGCTGAGCCCTCATTTGCACAGATCGCAAAAGTGCAGCTCTCCTTAGGTCCGCTGAGTGGCAAATATCACTGGGTGATGAAGGAAAGCGGCTCTCAGATTCTGAGCCGCCTCTTTGACGCGGCTGTGGGACAACCGAACCGGCAGAACCTGAAAGCCACCCACCCAATGATCTTTGACATCGAAAAGGTGATGATACTGGGCTCAATGGTGCACTCTAATGATCAGCTTGGGATGAACATGCGTATGTTACAAAAAGCTTCACTGTACCCAGCATCATCTGAATCCTCACACATTGGTGAATACTGGAAGGACGACACGTCATCCCTACAATCGCCAAACCCACATAACGTAAGGGGTTCAGGGTATATTTTTCTTATATTAGAGAGATGATGTGAGATCGAATTTCACGAGGATTACCTAGGATAAAAGATGGCCTCGGATCTTGCTGGAGAATGCATGATATTATCAGTTGAGGAATCTCCAACCGTTAGACAATTCAAACTTGAAGCCATCATCTGCACCATTGTCCACCTAGTAATTTAAAATAACATACATTTTGTGCGCAAAACTCAGACACACAATGACACAAATTAAACAAGGTGTGACTTGACGAGATGATATTTTATATATAACAACAGAATAAAAAAGAACAGAAGAAAAATTAGTTGGGGGGGGAAAAAATACACCTCGCCAAGATAACGCTTGTTGGATTGGAGATTGTCGAGATAAACGTCGTCTTCAAGATCTCTGCTTCTCTTACCGCTTGGTGATGCCTTGATCAACGATTATGGCGATGATGATGACAACGATGACGACATGTTCACTTCTGAACCCACCAATTAAATTTATTTTGTGTGATTAGACTCTGTCAATTATTTTAGTAACAAAGTTTTACCAACTGAATTTTTTTATTTAGAAAAAGAAAAATCAAGAATTAATCTTCAATCTTGTCCCCCCTTCTGTTTCAGTGTTTGCACAACCTACACCCGCTCCACTGAACGTGCTCATAAATCCCGAAAGTGTAGCATTCGAGTGTAACAACGTTAGCGTACAGAGTTTGTAATAATACAGCAAAGCATGTATTTGTCTCCATCGGTCAAAATTGGCAAAAGTGACACAAAAGCGGATAAGACGCGTCAACTTTTGGCTCAGGGACCTGGCTGGTAAAAAATTTCGCTGCCAAGTTCATCATCTGACAACTTGTGTACTTTATGCATAGGAAATTTCTTCGGAAACGTCCTCAAAGCTGTGCTTTTCCTGGCATATTTGCAGAACTTAGATGTTTGTTTCGCTTTGCTTATTTAAGTTTTCATAAGTTACTTAAAAAATAAAAACTTTTTATATATTTTTTATTATTTATTATTTATAAACATCAAATTGGAAGGTATTTAATTTTATTTATTTGATGTTTATAAGTAACTAAACAAACAAAGCCAAACACCCTCTTAGTTGTCTTGTTCATCTTTTTAAGATTGTTTGTTAGCTTGGTTAATTTATAATATGGTCTCAATCGCCTTCAATTGGGGGCGCACTATTGTATTAGGTCGTAATACTTTTTTAAATGTAAAGGTTGTTTATTTTAGTTTTATTCTGACAGTTTTCTTATATTTAATTAAATTTTTATTTAAAGGAATCCTTATTTAAGTTTTACTCTAACAACTTACTTATTTTAAAATTTATCTAATATTGTTCTAGGAAATGAAAATGCTATCAACAAATCTAGGTTCCAACAGCTTACTTATTCTAAAATTTACCTAATATTGTTTTAGGGAATGAAATGTTATCAACAAATCTAGGGATGTCAAAAAAAGATTTGAGGGATAAACCTTTTATCAACAAATGTAAAAATAAATGTAGAAAATTTGTTCCAGCAATTTATCCATACAACTATCCCTACATTTGTGATAGGGAATGATTTAGGGCAACTTCAGGTTAGTGGTCGAACTTTTCCAAAAATTTATGCCCTAACTCAAAAATGAAAACCCTCGTAATAACACTCGATACTTGCAATTGCCCTCGCTACCATTACATAAGACTGATAGCAAAGCCACGTCATAGAAGGCTGAGGAAGAAACCTTTAAAAGCAAAGGCAAACTACCTACTTATATATCACTTTGTTTTTTGCTTTATTTGATCTCTAGGCTATCTCTAATAGCTCACCCAAGCATAAAAAAAATAATATTTAGGAGAGTAGTTGATGCTAATGTACTCCAACAGCTCCCTTATCTCATTCCTCAAATTTTAAGTTTTTCCTGACCCCAAAACAAAACACGTAAGGATTTTTTTCATCCCAAAGCCAAGATTCAAATCTCATCCCTCATCCCCATAGTTTTAAGATTGCAATATTTTAAAATAGGAAAGTTATTGGAGTGAAACTAAAATAGAGATTTCTTAAAGTTTGATATAAAAAATAGGAAAATTTTTTAAGTAGAACTGAAAATAAGATATCTCAAATTATAAAAATATGACTCAAATCACTTAAATTTAAGGGAAAAAATAGAAGAACAGTTGGAGACCGCTGTTCAAGCTCATACAATGGCAATTGTTCACCTTGGATGAATCCTATTACTTAATTGACATTGACAGATATGTAGCAAACCAAGCAAAGAATATGTCGATATACTTAATGTATACACGTTCGTCCTTGCCTCAAACACAAGAACAACAAATTGAACAAGACAAGGGAAGGAAACCCAAAGATAGATATTTGATTTGAACAAAGGAATAATTAGCTTCCCTTGTCAACAAAGAAGAGTTAAGTTGGTGTATCCATACCGTTATATCTATATATATAAAATATATATGTTGGAAATTTTCTTTTTAAAGTGGGCTACCATTAATTATTTTTGGTTTTACAAAATAGGCTGAATATCTGGTTCACAAGTTGGGTTTTGTGATCATATTGGTTTTAGCCCACCTTATAAATCCATACGGTTCTTTTGTGCGTAGGCCCATATATTTTGATAAATCCTTTTATAGGTAGGACTGTCAGAATTTATTATAAATAGGGCTAGGTCCCCTCTCCTACTCTTAACCTAACAGTTGTTCTCATAAGTATCTGTTAATAACGAATAGAACAGGGAGAGGAAGATCTACGCCTAGATTGGGTGACAGTTATTTCTTCAACAACATTTCTTTAACAATAATGACTCAAACAAATATGTGCTTCCGCTATCAATTATTTCTTTGAATTTTATATTGTAAATTCATGTATACAATCCTATATTGCGCTTACATGTGGTATCAGAGCCACTTATACATGAATTTACATTTTTTTTAAAAGAAAAATTGGAATACTTGTTTGAGCATATAGACTACGAAAGTTGTTGATGATGTTTTATATTATTATTAAATTTTATTTCATAAAATTGATTGAGATGCTTTCATAGAACTCTCCTTGGTCGTTCTTGATTTATGATCTATTTTATTTTTTGAGTTTTTCCACTGAATTATTCAGAGAAAGCCTTTACCATCCACATCAAGAAACTAGCCATTTAAAAAAAAAAAAGAATATTCATGATTTGATTTATATTTTTGAAGACCCATGTTTTGGTCATGTGTTTCAAATTTTTGCGATTTTCTTGATTTTTAATAAAATAAATAAAAAGGTATTTGCATAATCCAGCAAAGAATTCAACTTTTTTGGTGAAATTGATGTTGAATTTGAATTTATAGGTGAAAAAGACTAGGATTAAATTATTTGATTATAAAAATCGAATTAGATTTGAGGTTTTTATAATATGGGTTTTCGTTTTTGGTCTAAACATAATCTGTATTAGCCCGTTTTAGAGGTAAAAGAGCTATGTTTGGTAAATAAGACTTTGGGATGATTAAACTTTACAATTAATAAGCATAGCCAAACAGAATCTTATTTTAAATTGGTAAGGGGTGTATTTGGTAAATAGTCCTTTTGGGATACTTAGGCTTTTGTTGTATATAAGCGCGACCAAACAAGGCCCTTGTGTTTTAAGCTAGAAAGGGTTACGTTTGGCAAAATTTAGTTTCTTTAGCCTTTTAGTCTTTGGATTATTTGCATAACCAAACAGAGCCCTTATTTTTAAGATAGAAGGTTCTTGTTTGGCTAAAGGTTTTTCTTACCAAAAACATAGCATTGCATATTTTATATTTACCAAACAATGCTTTTGCTACAATGGAATTGAATTTAATTTAAAATTTTAATTTTTTTGTGTATGTATATGTGTGTGTGTGTGTGTGTGTGTATATATATATATATATATATCTTTTGAGAAGGAAAAAAAACCATTATGGCTGAGGTTTTTTTTTGTTTTTGGTCATCTATTATTATATAAATAAATATATGTACATATGATATATGCATTTGGGGCTCGTTAAAATAATAATAATATTTATTTATTATTATTATTATTAGTTTCCTTTTTTAATTCTCAGTTTGATTGTATATTGACAAATTGAAATATATTTTGTTATGCCCTAAGATGTGTCATTAACGGTGACATGTTCTTGCAATGGATATTTTATAATTATTGATTATGTCTTATTCCTTTTAAAGTATTAAATTAATTAATATATCATTAATTGATTTACTATAACGAGTCCTTAGGGCACTTTTAAGTGCAAGTGCCATCATCTATTTGCTTTTGTAAATGTAATAGAATTCTATTACTAAGCGAGTTGCCATTGGATCAAGTTAATATTTGGTTTTTGCACCAGCAATAATTGTTTTAGCTTTGTTATGAAAATAAATTTAATTAAACATTGAAATTTTATATTTTTCTCTATGGTAATTTCTGTGTTTTATAAATAAAGATTTGATCTAGAAGTTTTCTTTAGTCCTCTGAATTTAATGAAAATATTTATTTTCTTTATTCAATTTGAAATTTTATATATCTCCTATTGCTAGATTATTCATATGTGCTCTTAAAATTTATTGAAGAATGCAATTTTAAATTGATCACTGAGACATGTTATATTAAATTGTTTCATATTGTGTGGTCAATCGCATGCATAGCATTTTGTGATTAAAGTTAAGCATTAATTTTTCCCAATGAGTTGACAACATAGATTTAAGTTGGCAAATTCACCAAAGTGATTTGCTCAATTAAATCTATGGCTTTTCTCGTTTTGTTTGGGAAAATATCATGGTAAAGTGCGCAATGTTCTCCCAAAGAAGATCATTATATGGCTTTAGCCCGGTGGCATAAACATAAAGTATAGACCAAGATTACAATGCTAATAGGGAGTTCAATTGCCCAAAGATGGTTGACTTTTCTTTTAGTGAGGTGATCTTATATGTATTACTTTATTTTAAAAGAGCACCTATTTCCATGTTGAATTATTTGTCCAAGGGCAGATATGACAACGATGTACTTAGACTCTTTTGTTTATAATGCTTACTCTTGTAATACAGTATGTATGCATAATATTTATTGATATTGCATTCTTTTCTTGGATTGTTTCATTTATTTTGAACAATCATTACTTAGAAGTCTTGAATAGATAAAACCATTATGAAATGAAAGCAAATATTGGGTTTTATCTGAGTATAGTCAATACTGACTTGACATTGCATTTGATGTATAAGCCACTTTGGTTGATAAAAGTGGTGATAAAGAAAGGGTAATATAATTGGCAATAGGAGAGGTCTAACTATCTTCCTTAATGACTATGAAGAGACCATAACTTAGTATTTAGTGAATTACTTGTCTTGAACTAAGAATGTAAAAGAACTCTTAATAGCTATAGGAGAGAAATACCAAGGAATCTTAAAATATTGATGACAAAAAATTACCCATTATATTATTGAGGAAAACAAAATTAAAGGGTAGAAACTCAAAGGTTATATATTTTGTTTCCAATCTTAAGCCCTATTCTTATAACGTTAGTACCTCAAATTCTAAGGATCATGTTCCTAAGAGAGGTTATGGTTTTAAAAAGGGTGCTAAAGGTCAGATCTAGATCGTAGATTAAAATCACAATGTAAGAGGTCTTAAATCTACTATCACTAAGTTTGATAAGAACTCTTACTTTTGTAAGAAAATGTTATAAAAGAGCTCATTGCACAAGCTCAATTTTGGTTAAAGAAAGAGAAAATAGATGAGGGACAAGTGGATTAGAGTGACCAAACTTGATTTCTATTTTTTTTTTTTAGACAAGATTGGTTATATTTTCACTTTAAAAATGACCAAGTACAATTGTTTTTCAATTCAAGAATTATTAGTAAATGTGTTCTATCAAATAGTTTATACCAATTGTGTTTATTCCTAGGAAGTTCTCATGACTCTTTTCATATAGAAAATTTTGCTTCTAAAAGGAGTTTAATTATAAGAAATTTTTTTTCTTTGTTATGGCATAAAAGGTTAGGTCATATTTCCAGAGCAAGAGTTGAAAGACTCATTAACAGTGAGATTTTACCTTCTCTAAATTTTTTATGATATTGAAACTTATATTGGGTGCATAAGAGGTAAACCCACTAAAGTTAAAAGAAATATACTACCTGCAGTTTTGCTTTTTAGAAGTGATGGACATAGATATTACGGGACCTTATTCTGTTATATTATGCGGTAATAAATATTTTGATACATTCATTGATTTTTTTTCTCGTTATAGATATCTCTATCTAATTAAAGAGAAATCTAACGCTATTGAGAAATTTAAAATTCTTAAAGACAAAGGTAGAAAAACAACTTGAGAAGGTTATCAAAATTGTTGGATCTGACAGAAGAGGTGCATACTGTGGCAGGCTTGGATCTCTGAACAACATATAGGGTCGTTTACTAAGTAATTATAAAATTATGGTATTGTTGCCTAGTATACTATGTCTACTATTCCTGAGTAAAATGGTATGATCAAAAGGTGAAAATACACCTTTACGAATATGATAAGAAGCATGATAAGTGTTACTGACCTACAAGAGTACCTTTGCAGTGAAGCTATTAAAATGACTTGTTAAATACTTAACCATGTTCCCAACAAGTTTGTCCCTAAGGCTCATTTTTTGAATTTTGGTTAGGGAGAAACCTAGTTTGACCGATTTCCGATTTGGGATTGTCCTGCTTAGGTAAGGATTTTCAAATAAAAAACCACTAACCCTAATAGTATTCGTTGTTTCATTTGGTATTTGGCTCATTTTAATGATATAAGTTTTACTCTCCTATATGTGTTTCTAAGATTGTCAAATCTCAAATGTCCAAATTCTTATAATTGGATGTTGATAATGTTGTATGTCCTCAACCTACTACTGAGGATAATGATGGAGAAATTGTCTCATTTCCACTACTAATAAGTAGTCAGACTGGTACTCTACTCACATTGAGAGACAAGATATTAGTGGATACCCTATAATAGATGATGATGTTACAGGTAATGACAATCTACATGTTGAGATCTCACAACCTTATGAGATTAATGATGAACAACATCTAAAAGGTCTATTAGAGAAAGAAGACATTTCATTTATAATAATTATCATATTTGCTTGAATGCTATGAGAGATGAGATGCAACCTATGATGAAATTGAATTTGGGAACTTGTTGATCTTCTTAAAGAAGATAATCTTATTGGTTGCAAATAGTTTTTCAAGACCAAGAGAGATCCCCTAGGGAAGATTGAGAGGCCAAATGTGAGATTAGTTACAAAAGGTTTTACCCAAAGAAAATGTATAGATTACAATAAAATGTTTTTCACATGTTTTTATAAAATATTCTTTAAGCTATAAATGGCTCCTATGAATGTGAAAATAGTTTTCCTTAATAGTGATATATATATCTATAAGTCTATATGAAATAGCCTAAGGGTTTATTATTACTGGTAAGGATAACATGGCTTATGGACTTAGAAAATCCATTTATGGTTTTGAATCAGGCCTCAAGGTAATAAATATTTGAAGTTTGATAAAATAGTAACTTCTTATTATTTTGAGGAAAATAGAGTTGATCCATATATATACTTCAAGATTAGTGGAAGTAAATTTGTCTTCCTAATATTGCATGTTGATATTTTTTTTGCTAGTTATATATGACTTAGGTATGCTCTATGAGACTAAACAATATTTACTTAAGGCTTTCGATATGAAAAATCTTGAGGATGCTTCTTTTGTTCTTGGTACTAAGCTTTGTTGAAATATGTCTATTGGAATTTTTGAATGTTTTACGAAAATCTTACATTGATTGAGTTTTCAGAACCTTTCAGTATGAAGATTGTAAGTCTTGTGTGCATTAATTGTAAAAGGTGATCAACTCAAATTAAAGCAACATCCTCAAAATGATATAGAGAGGAATTCTATGAAAGATGTACCTTGTGCTAGTGCTATTGAGAGCCTGTTATATAATCTGGTATGCACTAGACTTGATATCGCTTTTGTGATAAGAGTTTCAGTTGATAATAAATCTTGGAATGAATTATTGGGTTGGTGCTAATTAGGTTTTAAAATACCTACAAAAGACCAAAAATTATACGCTTGTTTGCTATAAAGTAAATTATCAAAAGTTGGTTAGATTTTCTAACTCTGACTATGTTGGATGCTCAGATAATTGAAAATCTACTTTTGGGTATATCTTTGTGATAGCCGAATGGGCTATGTCTTGGAAGAGTGTAAAATAACAGCTTAACGCCTCTTCAACTATATGAATTTGTGGCTTATTATGATGCCTCATCTTCTATTGTATGTTTTAAGAATATAATATCTAGTTTTGAGAATTATAGATCTATTAAGATCTATTGTGATAATAGAGTTGTTATTATATTCTCAAAGAATAATAAGAAAATTAAAACTTCAAGTATATAGATATTAAGTTCTTGATAGTCAAAGACTTTGTCAAAAATGTTGGCATTCATATAGAATGAATTGCTAGTGATGACGTATTAATTGATTCCTTGTCTAGGGGTCTTTGACTTATGATTTTTGTGAAATATGTTAGGAATATGAGTATTTTACAATCTTTTGATATTATTGTCTAGTGGGAGCTTTATATCATCATGTACTGTTAGATGTTCCCATTTTTTATGTTTGCTTTGCACATTAGTGCATTCGTACAATAGCATGTTATTTTATAATTTACAATATAATTGTATATTGTAATTACTCATATTCATATTTTGTTGAGGATCTTATGTTTGGTGTCAATTGCGATAAGATCCCCTATTGAGTTTAATATCTCCATAAGGACACATTTTGTTTGGAGATATGTATTATTACCTTTGGCATGTTGATCACCATTTTGTGAGGTAAAGAATAATTTATTTTCTAGCCTGTTGAATGCCATTTTATAAGGATATGTATTCTTTCCTCTAGCATATTGAACGCTATTTTATGAGGATAAGAATAATAAATTTCTCTTGCTTTAAATGCCGATATTGGAGAAATCATGTCGAGGACTGACAAATAAATAACACATTTTGATCGCATATTAGTGCTAGTTTCTTGCTACTCTTCCGTATGTTTGGTCCATGACGATAAGATTGGATGAAATTTGTGACCATGGAAAGTCTTGTGTCAATAAGGAATACTATGATTACCATGATTTGATATTTGACAATTTTGTTGGTCCGAATATGCGCTCGAGGTGTAATCTTGTGAATCAGAATATTTTTAAAAATTGTGCCCACATTCTGTTTCCTATTCAGCCTAATAAATATTTTTCTTAAATATTTTTTGAAAAATAAATAAAACAATTAACGTTGCCCAAGTGGGAGACTGTTGAAAATTTTCTTTTTAAAGTAGATTACCATTAATTATTTTTGGTTTTATAAAAGGCTGAATATCTGGTTCACAAGTTGGGCTTTGTGATCATATTAGTTTTAGTCCACCTCATAAATCCATACGATTTTTTTGTGCGTAGGCCTATATATTCTGATAAATCTTTTTATGGATAGGACTGTCAGAATTTATTATAAATAGGGCTAGATCCCCTCTCCTATTCTTAACTTAACAGTTGTTTCCATAAGCATTTGTTAATAATCAATATAACAGGGAGAGGAGACAGTTATTTCTTCAATAACAATTCTTTAACAATAATAATTCAAATAAGTATGTGCTTTCGCTGTCAATTATTTCTTAAAATTTTATATTATAAATTCATGTCTATAATCCTATATTGCACTTACAATGTATGTATTGTAATACATGGAGGGTAACGGGGTAAGAAAAGAAACAAAATAATAATAATAATAAAGAAAACAATTGGGTGTTTATGAAGACGATAACCAAAGAAAGTTTAATAACTAGCCGTATTTACAATGATCCAATATAGTTCTGCGATAAGAAATTAGTGAAGAAAAGATAGTAATGCGGAGAAAGACATCGCCAAACACGACCAAGCAAAAGAGTTGGTAGATGAACTGCTCTTTGAATGACCATGGTCGTTCCTGCTTCCATGACTTCCAGCAACCATGCCAAAAACCATCCCGTAGCCTGCTCCTTTGCCTCTTCCTCCGCTTCCTCTGCCGCCGCCTCCACCTCCTCTACCACCGCCTCCGCCGCCTCTGGCCATCGCTGACGTCATCAATAGGCATATGAGCGTAAGCACGAGCATGAATTTCAGAAGCTGCTTCATTTTTCCCTTAAAGGACAAGGCTTTTTGGTATTGTTTTTCAAGTGAGTTACAATAAACGTAGTTATACAAGAGAGATTGCTCCTAACTGATAAGCCTTTTCAAGAAATACAATAAATTATTTTATAAAGTAAATCTACATGAGTTGTCTACTTCTTAGAAATTAGAAAGAGGAAAAACTATATCCGATATTGAAAAAAAAAAAATGCTAAACATAACTAAACATTGCCCACAGATCTCGAAAGTATAACATACAGATGCAAGTGTAAAACAAAGGATGAGATTACGAAAGCTATAATATATTAGTAGTGGAGAATATGTACCGAAACGCGCAAACGTAAAGTGGAACTTAAAATGAAAGAGAAGCTGAGAAGCAGCTTATTCACAACTGACATTTGTGGCTATGCGAATTTGCTGACGAAAAAGCGTTAGGATTTTGTCGGTAAGTTCGCACCTTAATTGTTATCCTTTTATACTTTACGTATCGTAGTGGCAGGGTATGGGTCTATTTGGATTAATTTTTTTTTAGAAAAAAGTATTTTTTTTTAAAAAGTTAAATTAAATTTGTAATAACTATTTGATTTGATTTTTAAAAAAGTTAAAATTTTAAAAAAAATAAAAGTCAGAATGTTCAGCTTCTAAAAAAAATTATTTTTTAAAAACGGTTAAAAAAAGTACTTTTAAAAAAAATCAATTCAAACGAACCCTATGTTCACCAGCCTATAGTAGTGCATGGCCCACTTACACCTTTTTCCTTTTTATTTTTTCTTTTTTGCCGCAAAAGAAATCTAACTAGCGCAACTATTTATTGGATCAACTAATAGAACTCGATCACTAACAAACAAACTTTAAATGCACAACACATCCCCTATAATAAGTACAAAAAAAATCAATGATACTCATCCATGACAGAAAACTAGAATCAAACTCGGATCACGACCTATATTCAACTCACATATACCTTTCGCCTTGTGAAATGTGTTTAGGTCCTTTGATTCTTTGGTACTCTAAGGGTTTGCATGTCAAAATTAGCTGTTAAGGTAACTGATAATTGTTTGAGTAGCTAATGGTTGTTTGGATAGCTAATAGCCGATATATTTTAACTGTTAGCTTGTAGCTATTTAACTAGCTTATTAAACAAAATATGTTTAGTAAAATTAGTTGTTGAACTAGTCGATGAATGCAAAATAATGTAAAAAAGCATTAATATTATGTTGTTGTTGTTATCATTATTGAAATAAAATAATTATTGTATAGTTAGATATTTATTTTTATAATAATATTTCAATATTAAAATATAACTAACTATTTTGATAAGTATTTGTATCAATATTATAGAATTAATTCTAATAGATTCAAGATTTATTTTGTTGAAAAAGTAACTTTTTAGTATATGTTGATGTAGATAGAATTAGAAATTAATTTAAATATTTTTTATTTATATTTGTGAAAGAAAAAGTAAAAAAAAATATAGAAATATTGAAAAAATAGTAGAATTGTCTGAAAAAATGAGGGAAGGGTAAAATTGTCCCAAAAAATATGAAAAGCTAAAAGCTTCTTGTTAGCTTTTAGCAAAAGCTACCTAAACACTAAAAGCTAGTCAAGAAGCAGTTTTACTGAATAAGAAAAATTAAAGATAATAGTATTTTGACTAGTCAAAACATTAAAAGTTAGTCAAGAAGCTATTTTTTTTGTTGAACACGCACTAAAAGTGATATCTGCTTATTTCATCTTAAAAAAAATGTTAATGTCAATAGCCAGAAATTTTAACTTATCAAAAAAAAAATTTCTTTTAAAAAGTATATAGAAAGACTAATTATAGAAAAAAATTAATTCAAACGAGCCTTATATTTTTTAAATGGAAGTGAGTTGGGGACAGAAAAATGGAACTGAAAAAGGGTTTAGTAATGGTTGCTATGGACTAAACGAAGGAGGAAATAATTTTGATCAAAAAGGAAAAAGAAAAGATTGATTAAAAAGGGTGATTTAGATAGAGAAAGATAAATTAGAAAAAGTAAATTAAATGGTAAAAAAATAAAAAGAATGAGAAAATAAAATAAAAAGTATCTATCTGTCACGTAAGAAGTGATAAAGCATTATTCTTTTTTAAAAGTAACGACATCATGGGGACAATAAAAAGTCCTCCTGTTTTTTTTTTCCTTTTTAACAACAATCTCATTATTTTTTGAAATTTCTAAGTAATCTATCTTTCTACAAATCATAAAAACGAAGAAAAGTTAAAGTTGTAAGTCAATCTATCGTCTTTTATAATTCAAAAAAGAAACATGTATATTCGTATGACAGCAAACAGAGATTATGTCGGTAGAATTCGTTAAGGACCTAGTCACGTAACAGAGTAACTACTGAATTCATAAGCGATTTATTGGCGTTATAAACATACTAACTGGTTTATATAAAAGAATACATCTTGAAGTGTATTTTAATTAAGTTATACTCCTCCGTTAATGAGAAGGCTCGACAAATATCCATACAGAGACCAAGAAAGAGTTACAGCAGAAAGTATTCTTATGCAAGAAAAACAATGTGTAATGGACTGTCTTTGTTGTTGTCTTACACAATACCTATATTTATATGCTTGAGTCCAAACGAATTTAGAAAGACTCCAAGGATCCCCTTCTAACTCCTATTTTGGTCCTAACCGTCTAGCTAAAAATCTCAATTACGTGGTTCATATATCAACAAATTTTCATCATTGATTTAGATGTCGTACCCGTACCAAAAATAATTTTTTATTCTCATTTTCTCTCGCTTCTTTATGTAAATCAACGGTGAAGATACTGCGTTTCGTGGAGCGAGTGAGCGCAATGACTTTGGATGGCAACCTTTGCTTGTGCTTGGTCAGTGGTTGCGTTTGGTTGAGAGTGCTGGGTGTGATGCGCCGAGGAACTACCTTCTTGTAAACCACACTAGCCAACACAAATACCCTTTATATTTTCAGCTCCTTTTTTCCCATTGCTGGTGTGAGTAAGAGGTTTATTATATTCTTGGCCCTTCACTCTATTCAAGTGGAGGATGGGATGTTTGCCCAACCAGCAGGTCACACTGGTTTAGTAGAGCCTTTTTTTTTTTTTAAATAATTCTGCAGGTATATGGCAAAGCGATTTATTAGGGGCATTTTTACCCTATTCAGTGTGTGTTTTTCATCCTTGGGAAAGTTGGTCGAGGAAGGATTTTCTATACTTGAAGACGCGAATTCAATTTCAGATGCTGTGTTGAAGAAACAAGAGTAGAGAGCTGATGGGCACAATCAGTCTTTCTCTAATGTTGGATGAGTGGGTATGGCAGTTGTACCCCACTAACCTTGCCTTGCATAATTCAGAATTGCAGCAGAGCAAGGGTGAGGAATGCAACCTTTCATCAAATGCGAAATTGATGGTATTGTTTGCTTGTAATACAGAAGCATAAGCTAACAGGGTTTAGTTCTGTATAGAGTTTTATGTAGCTTGATAACGCAATTGTGGGTTAAATTTGTATGTTTCTGGTTCTCTATTAACCATTCTCATTCTGCGGGGACTAGATCCTCCTTGACTGTCATTTTTTAAGACAAATAAATTTCCGTCCTCTGGCCTTTGCGGACAATAAAAAAAAAAAAAAACAATTATAAGGCTAGGATCAAAATAGGAGTTAGTGAGAGGATTTTCATCCGATAGCCTCAATAATGAATTCATGTTTCCTAAACTAGATTTAGGTAACTCTTCTTAAACCGATTTAGATAACTTTTCCCAAAGCCGATTTAGGTAACTTTCCCTAGATCCAATTTGGAGAGTGTCTGGGGGTGTTTATTTGTGGCTTACATTTATTCTATAAATGATAAAAAGCATGTGAGGATGTATGTGTGTTGTTTTTTTTTTTTTTTTTTAAAGACATAATAAGCTGCAAAATAAGCACTCCCAAACACCCTCTTAGATAACTTCATTAATAATGGTCTTGCGCCATGGATAAATTAATGAACACAAATCCAACAGTGCCATCATTTTAACTATGTCTGAGTTTGTTCGACTTTTTATTTATTTATTTATACCATTTGTTTCCCAATACATTAGGATCTGTGTAAATCACTTTTTGTCACGCAGAAGAAATTGAAATTGCTCAAAATATAAATATGACAACGATAAAATAATCCTTCTCCTTTCCGGAGAAGAATTAGTTTATGTTGTTTTGCCAAATTTAAGGAACCACAAGGAGCAATGCGTCAGAACTTGCTGTTTTAAGACAGCAACCTAATTCATCTAAAACTCATTGCAATGTCACATTTGTAATTACTATCAATATTTAATTTAACATACCACTATTAATCACTGCATGTTGGGAAAAGGACAAATGGTAATCGCATTCGAATAAATTCCAGTATTGTTCATACTGCTACGCTACTATGACAAAAGTTACCCATCCCTGCAGAGATCAGTTGCACAACAAAAAGAACCGTTAGAAGAATAATTGCAAAAATAACAATCATAATAATGGTGAAGTCCTCCTTGCTGATGAATGACCATCACCACCATTGCTTCCATGGCCTCCTCCACCAACCACGCCATAGCCTGTCCCACGGCCTCCACCACCGCCACCTCCTCGAGCTCCACCGCCACCTCGACCATCTGCAGAAGTCATAAGTAGGCAGATGAGAGTGATCAAGTAAAGCATGACTTTTACAATCTGGTGCATGTTTGCAGCGAATTATTGCAAATATATATATAATTTTCACCCCACACTATCACCCCCAAGAAAAACATAGTTATAATCAAATAATTCAAACAAAACAGGCAAAGAACTAAAAAGGGAATATAAGTTAACTACGCCCTGCTGCCAAGTCTATAAATAAACAAAGCCAAAGAAGGGGGAAAAAAGAACAATTTGGTCAGGAAATATAGGCGGTGTACACGCAATTGTATGTAAATTTGTGTACAGCAGACGTTACAGCGTCCTAAAGATCAGTAAACTTCAACGTGAGTTGGTCACTCTTGCCACTACATACCATCTAATATGTTTATGATCATGAAGCGAATTATTCCATAAATTTAACTAATTAAACTTAGAATTTGTTTGGTCGAGTAAAACACTCAAAATTACTTTTGTTTATCTTTGTGGAATAGAGAGTATCAAATAACAGGAAAAAGAAAAAAGATTTTGAAGCGTGATTATTACTTTTTGGAGTTATAAATGATGGGTTTTCATTTTTAGTTAAATCGACAGCATGGGGACAATGCACGTCCCCCCGTTTTCTTTTTTAATGACAATCTCATTATGTTTTGTAAATTCTAATTAATCTATGTTTTCATAAATTATTAAATAGAGGAAAATTTGTAAGAGCTAGTTTGGCTTCCAATTTAAAAATATTGTTTTATAAAAATAAACGGACTGTTAGTTAAAAGAACTTTTGGTGAAAACGAAATTATGTTTGGTTACTTTTATATGGAACGGACTTTTATTAAATAAGATAATGTTTCGTTTTATATTTAAAAATTCTAATAAACATTCATGCCACACTACCCCCAAGAAAAACTTAGTTATACTATTATAAAAGCCGTGCATTGCATGGGCTGTGATATGAATTTTATAATAGCAAGATTTATTACTAATGATATTTTTCATTAGATTGATATTAATCAATTAAATGTATATCAAATGAAATATATTTATTGTGAGATGCATTTGTTTCTGTGTGAATTTGAGATCTAGGCAATTTATTGCATTAATGAATTTTTAAACATTTAAAATTCAATTAATAACTTGGCAATAAATTTTTTTTTTTTTATTTCACTGAAAAATACTATATCCAGAGAGACGGGGGCTAAAATTCGATGATCTTTGTCAGTCTTTCTTTTAAATATGAGAATAAGCTAAGAGGCTTTTCAATTGTTGCGTGCATACCTGATGGGGTACCAATTTGTATGAACTATTTGGAACCAAAAAATATTTTTAATTCAATTATATAAAAAAAGAAATATAATTTTCAAAAACTTAACTAATACTATATTAAATAAATAAAATTTAGGTGATCTAGATTTCATATCATATTTTGTGAATTTTATGTTTTACAGTATAAATTTTTGTCAAACTATGACACTATTAAATATTATATAAAATTTTAAATATCTCATCTAATAACTATAATTTACATACCGTCTAATATTATCAATATGTTTTTCACGTATAATATAATAGAATTCATATTCAGTCCAATGAAATCTAAATTTTTCATAGTTGAACATCAATTTATACATAGAATTTTATTATCATACCTTCCTTTGATTGTTGTTAATGAAGTGATTAATAATATCATTACTTTCCATATAATAAAATTTTACCGTCTACTTCTTAACCATCTGCACCACCATTTCCGTTTCTCTTTTCTCATAACCATCTACAACAACAATTGAGCAATCATCTTAATTCAAAGGAAATTCGTATGGAGATGCTTACATGTCAGCGATGTTCTATGCAAAGCAAGCACCTAAGTGATTGAAGAAAAAATTAAAAGGAGAACAATTTATTTCGATCACGCGACATTTTATCTCATTTATTTGATATCTTTTCAAGTAATTGCTAGGTGGTACTTTTAAAATGATAGCAATTGTAAATCTATAACAGGAGAAATTCTTCACCCATGATCTTTTAAAATAATAACATGCTATTATTGATTGTGCATAAATACGAGAAAGCATCAGTTCAAACCTGAGGTACAAACATCAAGACATGGCCTCCAGAGTGAAAGAATCATATATATAGCTCTGAAAGAAATAAGTGATGTACTCAAATTAACAAGGATTGTAAACAAAGCTCATATTCCATTCATAGCCAATTGATAATTTCTTGCTTGAGAACTTAAAAGGAAAATAAAGATAAAATGTGAAATATGACCGGAAAAAGTTAACTTTTTCTCGTAAAAAATGATGAAGAAAAGTGAAAATAAATCCATATTAAAAGACTAGGTACTTAGTTTAGTACTCTGATCTTAATTATAGGATATTTACCAATTTCAAAGTAGAAGGAGGGAGAGAGGGAAACACAGAAAGAAAAAGAGATCAGGAAAAATCAGCGCATTTGAAAAAAACATGTGCCTATAATAATATTGTCTAATTATTTTTTTGTCAATTAGAGAGCCTTTCCTTTCTAGAGAGGAATTTAAAAGAAGAAGAAAAAAAAAAAAGAACTGCATAACAACATAATGGGAAGTAAAGAAATGAGGGATTAGTATGTTAGAATACTAGCTGTTACCTACCACATAGAAAGTCAACAAATTCAACGCATTAAAGATTTTAAGTCGCTTCACTTAGTATCAATTAATTTTACGATAAAAACTCAAAATTCTTAACCATGTGTGAATATTCTTCATATTCGTCAATTATTTAACCACATGTGAGTACTCTTCGTATTCATCTAGCATCCAACATGTGAAAATTCAGTAGTTCTCCTCACACATTAGGAAATTATCACTAAATCCAAGATCAGTTAATTTATTAGAATACTATTACCTCTCATATTAAAAAATCAATAAATCAAGACCACTTATTATTACCTCCCACATAAAAAAAACTGAGAAATCCGAGTAGTAGAATGCTATTGCTTTTTATATACAAAAATCAATAAATCTAAGACCATTTAATAAGATATATTAAAATAGTATTGACTCTCACATAAAAAATTAATAAATCTAAGATCACTTAATAAAATGCTGAACGACCCCATCTAATATCAATTATTTTCAAGAAAATCTTAGTTAACAATTCGAGGATGTAGTTCAAAAAAAAAAAAAAAGAAAAGGAAGATAACCGACAACTTATGTTACAGTCTATATATATCCTTAATTTTACATATTTACAGAGCTACAATATAATAGACTGTATTATATATAATAAGTTAAATTTGTGACTTTAATTTTAAATTATACATGTGCCCGTAATAATATCGTCTAATTCTTTTTTTTTTTCCTCTCTCAAGTAAAGAGCCTGTACCTTTCTAGAGAGGGATTCAAAAAAAAAAAAAAACTGGATAACAATGTAATAGAACGCAAAGAACTGAGGCATTAGGACGTGGTTCAAAAAGCCAGAAAAAGAATATTAAAGGCAAATAACTGACTTAAATAAAAATCTGACTACCACATGCACCTCCCAAAACAAAAAAAAAACAGTAGTTTTTGGATACACGAAAAAAATTAATAGAAAAACGAAATATGTGCGAAGAAAGACAAGGCCAAGCAGGAGCATGCCAACGCGGTGGATGAACTGCTTCCTGACGAATGACCACCACCACCTTTGCCATGGCCTCCGACAACCATGCCAAAACCTCTCCCACGGCCTCCGCCGCTGCCTCCTCCTCTTCCTCCACCGCCGTCACGACCTCCACCGCCACCACGGGCATCGGCTGAAGTCATAACTAGACAGATGAGAGTCAACAAAAGCATGACTTTCATAAGCTTGCGCATGTTTGCAGCAAATTATTAACAAAATATGACGTTCACGCCGGACTATTCCAAGAAAAAAAGATGAGGATCTCTTCTAACTTCTATTTAATTCTAATCTTTTAATTTAAAATCTGAATTATATTATATATATATATATATATATCAACAATAATCGTGATTAAACAAAATAGGAACTAAAATGGTAATATAAAAATTAATTACTCTACCGCCAAGTATATATGGAATAGGCAAAGCCAAAAAAGAAAAAGAGAAAAGAAAACAACTTGATTAGGAAATATAGATGGTTTACACGCAACGGTATGCAAATTTGTGTACTCGACACGTTGCAGTGTCAAAAAGATCAGGAAACTTCAAACGCTGGAAAATCGTGACGGTCAAGTCAGAGTGTCAGACCGTTTAATTTATTTAAAAAAAGAGATAAAATGCATTTGACCCTTTTATATTTTGTGAGAGTAACATAAAATTTTTTATATTTTTAAAGTTTACTAATACATCTCTATCATTTAAAAATATTACATATTGACCCATGCTATTAGTTTTCCGTTCAAGTTATCAAAGAGTGTAGAAACAGACTTACAATACATTTTGACTTATTAATAATAAAAAAATACAAATAAATTAGTGTAAATCCCCTCTCTAATTTTAAAATAGTGCAAACCCCCTATGGTTTTAAAAATAATGCATATTCCTCCTTGTGATTTGAAATAAGGTGCTAATGCACCCTTAGATGAGTAAAACACCGAGAATATACATATTTCTTAAATTATATAAATTTTTTAGTTTAAATGGTGACTCCTTGTTAAAAGATACAAATATATTCAGTAACAATTGAATGTATATAAATAAAGAAGTTTACATACTTTAAGATAAATATATTAATTTTACTTTACAATGGTGTATTTAAACCTTATTTCAAATAAGAGTTTGTATCAATTTAAAAATTCTCTATTAATTCTAACTGAAAAACTAACAACAGAAGCCAATGTGTAATGGTTTTCAAATCACAAGGGTGTGTCAGCGAGTTTTGAAAATATATAGAGACTTTATGTATTTTTAACAAAACACAAACGGATAACTCAAAAAAAAAAAAAAGTAGACTGTTCAGTTCACGGAATTCACCTCTTTCGGAAAAAAGGTTTTAACCTCCAACGACCGAGCTATATGTAGGGCTTGTTTAAATTGTTTTTCTTTTCTTTTTATGAAAATACATTTTTTAAAAATATATATTTTTTAATAATTATTTGATTTGACTTTTTAAAAAAAATTAAAATTCTAATAAAACTTTAAATAAAATTCTTTTTTAAGTCAAAATTTTATATAAAAAAATATTTAATTGAAAATAAAAATTTTTAAAAAATCAATCCAAACAAACCCTTATACCATAATGAAAAAGAAGAAACTTTAATGAGTAATGCCAGTTCCCTACCAATTCTTCCGTCTTTTTTAGGTATATTATTATTGCATGAAATTGCCAAACGTACTTCTTCAACGTGGGTCGATGACTCTTGCCATTACGTACCATTTATTATGTTTATCGTGAAGCAAATTGTTTCAGGAATTTAACTTGGTAATTATATTATCGCCAACTTCAGCCTTGACCTCTAGAGGATTAGAAATCGATTCTACGTATCTAAATCTGTAATCACCAAAATGATCAATACAAGAAACTCATTTTGACATTATTGACCGCAGGAGTATATAGAAAGTCATAACTTATAATTGGATATTCATAAGAATGAGATTTTTTTTGTTTAGTTAATTTATTTTTACGAACTAAAGATATTTTCAAAAGACCTATTATTTAAATTTACAAAGGAAAAAAGTGAGATGTGTGTCGCTTGAAACTTCTTTTGGCCCATATATATAATTTAGTCATGAAGTTCAATGCATGTTTCAAGTTAACCAAGAGCTAAATCATATTATTACTAATGAGTGAATATAAATTCAAAATTAAAATTTTTGGTCGTGAAAAAGTCGGTATTCAACTACTTCAGGTATAGCGCTAAACAGGATTGGGAAGTGAAGAACTTGATTTTTGGTAAGTTAGCGCTTGATTGAGTTTGTAATGTTACCCCTCCAGATGATATTTTTGTAAATAATTTGTACGTCATTAGTGTGAGATAAACTCTTGTAATCCCCTAGCTTTTATTAATTTGAAGTGATGTTTTCATCCCCAAAAACAAAAATACTTCTCCATACCCTTGGGGAGATATTAACTTTTTGTATAAGGGAAAAAGCAACATTGCATCCCAAAAATCTATTACATATTCATGTTTAAGGTTGATATTTGAAAAAAAAAAAGAGAGAAAAAAGAAGTAAATCTTTCGATTCATGTTTAATGTTGTTCTTTTTTAAGAAAAAGAAAATAAGACAATTTGAACTAGTGATAAATTACTTCGCTCTCTTCTTGTTGTGCTTTAAGTTTGAACTAATAATTAGTTAAATTGCTCTGCAAAAAAAAAATTAATTAGTTAAATTTGTAACTTCTAAATTATACATGTGCCTGAAACAATATTGTTTAGTTCTTTCCCCCCCCCCCCCCCCTCAATTAGAGAGCCTTCCCCCTTTCTAGAGAGGAATTTGAGAGGAAAAAAAAATGCATAACAATGTAATAAGTAGTAAGGAACTGAAGGATTGGGATGTAGTTCAATTAACCAGAAAAAACTAAAGACAAACAAGTAAGCTAAATAGAAATCATCCTACATATTTACATCAAGGCAGTAGTTTTTGGACACATCTATAAGAAATTAATAAAAAAACGAAATATGTGTGAGGAAAGACAAGGCCAAACAGGACCATGCAAAAGCAGTGGTTGAACTGCCTCCTGATGAATGACCACCGCCACCACCACCTTTGCTTCCATGGCCTCCAGCAACCACCCCAAAGCCTCTCCCACGGCCACCGCCGCTGCCTCGACTTCCAATTCCACCACCTCGACCTCCACCTCCGCCGCCTCTACCACCACCACCTGCGGAAAGGGCATCTGCAGAAGTCATAAGTAGGCAGACGAGAGTCAACAAAAGCATGATTTTCAAAATCTGGCTCATATTTGCAGCAAGTTATTAAAAAAATACAACGTTCATGGCATACTACTCTCAAGAAAAACATAGTTATGTATGCTCTTTTTATCTTTGCTTATGTAATCAAATAATTCAAACAAAACAGGTCAAGAACTAAGAACAAAGTAATATAAATTAATTACCCTTCTCCCAGGTACACAGACTAGGCAAAGCCAGAAAAGGAAAAGGACACAACTTGATCAAGAAATGTCCAAGGTGTACACGCAACTGTATGCAAATTTGTGTACTGGACACGTTACAGTGAATATTCACCACTCTCTGACTGCCATGATCCCCTTTTGGAGAAAACGTTTCAACCTCTTTTTCATTAAAAAAAACACTCTTTTCAAAAAAGAATATTTATTTGACTCAGACTTCTAAAATTTAAAAATTTTGAAAAGATGTTCAAATACAATTTTTTTCATAAATAAAAATGTTAAAAAATTACATATTCATGTTTAAGGTTGTTTTTTTCCCAAAGGAAAAAAAAAAAAAAAGAAGAAGAAGAAGAATGAAGTAAGTCTCTCGATTCATGTTTAAGGTTGTTTTTTGTTTTTTGTTTTGTTTTTTTTTTAAACTGAGTCAATTTGAACTAGTGGTAAATTACTTTCGATTACTTTACTCTCGTAAACCTTACTTTTTGCGAATTTCCTCTCTTAAATCTTGTAGTGTTTTAATTTTGACATTTGTGATATTCATTGGAGTGCTTCTACGATAAGTACATTGCAATCCAAAAGGAGAAAACTTTGTAATTCTCTATTATCTCAATATCAAAATTAAAGCTAATGACTAAAGCTAGTAATGAGATCAAATACAGTTTGATCTAGATCAATATTAGGCATTGTTCGACAATGCAAAAGATTTAAAAAAAAAACTTCTTTACTTCTTCTTACCGAACAACACCCAAGACCAAAGTAAGCAAATTATATCATGCTCTTGCAAGATTGTGTTCCTGTAGAGTATGGTGTATCACACTAAAAAAAAAAATGATCAAATCTAGATCTAATCATGTGCAACTCTTTCTCTCTCTCCTCTCTTTTCTCTTTTCTTCTCTTCTTTCTTCTTCTCCAATCATCACGTCACCACCAGGCCACCATGTCCGAGCTTCAAGCTCTCTTTGGCATCATTTCTTGTTATAGTTTCGCGATTCTTATGGTACCTTTAATTCAAGATTTAATTGCTTAAATCTATATTCACCATTAGTGGATGCTCAACCAATTTCAAGCCTTTTACATCGTGATTCATAGCAACACCACCACTAAATAAGTCTTCACATTGTCACCTCGCTCATTGTGTGTGAATGTGTGCGCGCGCATATGCGTGTTTTGTAAGAGTTCGTGCATGTATTTTTGTGTTTTGCATCTATATGTGTGAGAGCAGTGAACAAATAGTCGTGGGATAATGAACAAATATTTGATGTATATATGAAAGTCAGTGAATAAATAGTTGTGAGGTAATGACCAAATATTAAGTGAACAAATAGTTGTGGAGTAGTGAACAAATGGTTTTGGTGTAATGAATAAATATTTGTTGTATATATAAAAGTCAGTGTAACAAATAATTATGCAATAACGAACAAACAGTTATAGAGTAGTAAATAAATAGTTGTAGAATAATGAATAAGTATTTGCTATGCGTGAACAGTAGCATGTACTATTCACTCACATTATGTTGCTGAGCTATTTGCTTTTTTCTTTTTTATTTTTTTAAATACACGAAAGAGCATAATACTTAATGAAAGAACACTTTGTGAAGGACCATGATATAAGGTTCCGATCAAAATAGATGTAACTTTATATGTGTACCTGGTCCCTTACATTTTGTGCAATTCGTTAAACCTCTGATCAATTGCCATCAATTATTTTCTTCCTTATTTAGTCAAAATCCATTCTTTCTCATTGTATGCGAATATATATGTACGAGCCATCAATGGGCGAAAGAGAAAATGAGAATATATATGTACAAGCCAAATAAATCCATTCTTCCTCATTGTATGTGAATATTTATGTACAAGCCATCAATGGGCGAAAGAGAAAATGAGAATACATATGTGCAAGCCATCAATGGGCGAAAGAGACAAAAGAAAGTAAGACGTGTAATGATTTAAGTTTAACTACTAACCTGTTGTCATATTGAATTTCATCAATTGATTTAAAATACTTAAGCAAGTAATGACAATAATAGTGAATTTAAACCATTATAAAGTGTATGCAAATTTTATATAGAATTAATACGAGAGAGTGTTATAAGACGACACATGCAAAATTATTACTTATATAAGGTGGACAAAAAGAGTTAACGTGGCATATCCATAGAATAATCTCTTCCTCCATTCTGCAGAGAAGAATAGTTTTTCCTTCATGCTTTTTACCCAACAAAAGCCACGAAGAACAATAATTCTAGAAGAATAGTCAACCCTGAGAATGGTAACAGGTCGGTTAATGAAGAAAAAAATAATAATTATAATTATAACAGTTATCCATTAAATATCTGTTAGTTTCAAATTTAAATCATATTCGTTGCTATAATTAGTAAATCCTCTTTGGATCTATTTGGATTATTTTTTTTTTCAGATTTATGTTATTTTTGTAATAATTATTTAATTTAGTTTTCAAAGAGGTTAAAACTTTGAAAAAAGCAAAAATTGAGTTTTTTTTTTCAAAATTAGAGTTTTTAGCTTTTTTGAAAAATTATTTTTTTTCGAAAGTCATTAAAAGAATTACTTTTAAAAAAGTCAATCCAAATGAACTCTTTTTATGTTTTAAGATATTAAATTATCAAATACTTTTTCTGTAACCTTTTTCTTTTCATTTATGATTAAATAATAATTTCCAAATTGCAAAAATTTGTTATGTTTCAAGTGCGAGAAGTGGTAGTAGTCAAGATTAGCCCCGAAAAGCAGGCTCCAGCCCATATGGTGAGGCTGATATGAAGAGGGCCAAGGCCTCAGATAGTTGGATCATAGCTTTACCACTTAACATGATGTAAACAACCTATGATACCGTTGATACGTTAGAAATAAATTTATTTTTTATTTTTTGGAAAAAAGAACAAAGAATCACAAAGTCTTCATTGAGTTGATGTAGACTGATTATGCGAGGATAATTCCAACATAAAAATAACAGGAATATTACAGGGGTTGGCTCAAAGGTTTGTCAAACAACTTGATCTAATGAATAGTACATCAAGTTGTATACATTTTTAAAATGTTAAAAATTAAAGAGAAGATGCAAGTCAATGTGACAAATAAAATTTGGCTGGTGGGACCGGATCACGATCATTTCGCAGAGCACGATTACCGTTAGCCAAATCTAGAGTGTACTGCTTGTGCGCGGAGCACGATCACTAAACAATAAATTTTCGATGTGCAACTTATCTTTTATATTGAATTACATTAGATAAAATGAGAGCATTTATCAAGTGTAAAAAATTAGAATTCAAACTTAAATTAAGAATCGCATTCGAGTTCAACTTTTATGGTTGAGTTATACACGCGAATAATTAATTATGCTTAAAAGATACCGTGAAAAGAGATAGAGGGGAATGGGAAACCCTGAAGAACGGTGCCTGCAGTCGCCAACTGGCTATAAATAGGAAAGCGACTTGACAACCGATGAGTCCCCCACCATTTTGAACCGTCAAAAACCACCACTTTCCCCTGTTCTTCCCGCTCCCACATTTTCACAAACATTTGGCGTCTATACCCGGCAAACAGAAGCTTACAGATTACAAATATACATACATATCTCTATACAGAGCTAAAGCCCTAAGCCAAGCCTCAGAGAGCCGAGAATGAAGTACGTGCTAGTGACGGGCGGTGTGGTGAGCGGGCTCGGCAAGGGCGTAACTGCGAGCAGTATCGGCGTCGTGCTCAAAGCATGTGGCCTTCGTGTCACCTCCATCAAAATTGGTCCGTGCTTTTTCTTTTTTTTTTTTTTGGTTGTTGTTGTCACTATTTTATTGTTCTTTAGCTTAGCTGTTGGTTTATGTGAGTTTTCTTCGTCTTGCAGATCCCTATTTGAACACGGATGCTGGTACCATGTCCCCTTTCGAACACGGCGAGGTTTTCGTTCTTGATGATGGCGGAGAGGTTCTCTTTTTTCACTTCTTTTTTAAGATCAAGTGAAGTTGCATATCAATCACGTGCTAATCTTGATAATGTAATGACCATTATGTTTAAATTTGACAAAGCATATGAGATTTTTTTGCACATTTTCGCTTACTCTTAGTATGTATTTTGTGTGCCAGTCTGATTATCTTTGCGAGTTGAATGTAATCATGTTCACCTTTTCATAGCTAATTATTGTGTCTTTGGTATATATCGTCTCTTTTTATTGAAGGAATATGCTATAGCAATTATGTATAGTGTCTTTAGCTATTGAATAGAGAATCTTGGTGTCTTTTACGTGCCTCAGCTTGTAACTCTTAAGTACTGATGGTTATTTGTAGTTCATTGGTGGCTATTGATGTTTAATCATTGATCATGTTAAAAATTGGATGTCTATTCTATAAGTTTGTCTGGAAATGTCCTCACTTCAAATTTGCCATTATCCATATATATCTTTTATTAATAGTTTTCGGCGGCTACTAACTATACTTGTCATAGAAGTGATAAAGGACGCATGTTTTGTGAATAGTTCTAGATTTTTTTTACTTATATCATTTGCTCAGTAGAGCCAATGCTCTTGTTGTATCTGTGATGAAACTTAACCCTTCATTTAGAACTACTGTGGACAACGTTTGGCATCGATAAATTTATCAGGTGTTCCTCCTGACAAGCTTTTCTTCGGGTTTCTTTTTTCTTCCTTCCAGCCTTAATGGACATATTCTCATTTTCTGTCAATTACGTTACTGTGGCAGGTTGATCTAGATTTAGGTAATTATGAAAGATTCTTGGATGTGACTCTTACAAGAGAAAATAACATTACTACTGGGAAGATTTATCAGGTGTTCAGTTATCTCTATCTTTGATGCCATATTGTACTTCAGTTTTAGATTTATGCTCATTGCTGAAGGTAATGATCTCTTTGTCATGCACCAGTCTGTCCTTGAAAAGGAGCGAAGAGGAGACTATCTCGGGAAGACTGTTCAGGTGGTGCATACTTTGATCAATGTTTTAAAGTTTGTAAGGAAAAAAATAATGATGATAAATGAGTGAGGATGGGGATAGATCATTAATTTTTTTATTTGTTTATCGGATTCCAGGTGGTCCCACACATCACTGATGCTATTAAGAATTGGATTGAATCTGTATCCCTCATTCCTGTTGACGGGAAGGAGGGCCCTGCTGATGTTTGTGTCATAGAATTGGGAGGAACTGTAGGTATGATATTTTAAAGGCAGAGAATTATGATATGCTGATAGTCCATCCCCCCCCCCCCCCCCCACATTGATTCTCTTTATATGAATATGTATACATGTTTACTTATTTTCTCCATCTGCTAGAGCTGATCAGGAATTTTTTCCCCTGCAGGTGACATTGAATCAATGCCATTCATTGAGGCTCTGCGACAATTATTTTTCTCTGTTGGTAAGTTCCGTCACTTATGCACTTTGGGCTTCGTTTGCTGTCATGTGATGTGTGGTAACCAGTCTGGAGAATTGATTCATCAAGTTATCTGATCTTGTGTTTGATCAGATAACTTCTTAGAGCAATTTGTTTGTGATTCATAAAATATTCCCTCTTTGAATGTAATGTTGATCGATAATTGTCTCCAGTTTACGTCTGGTTCGTTATATCATTGATTCATCTGCATATTTAATGTTATCGTATGATTAGTTTCTGGTACCAAGAAGAGTGACATTGTAATCTGTTGATATATATGCAGCTCTAAGTTTTATATTTTGAAAGTTTTACTTTTCTCTATCAATATAGTGACATTGTAATCTGTTGATATATATGCAGCTTTAAGTTTTATATTTTGAAAGTTTTACTTTTCTCTATCAATATAGTTTTCTCTAATTTTCAGGGCAAGATAATTTCTGCATTGTTCATGTCAGCCTGATACCTGTCCTGGGCGTAGTGGGTGAGCAAGTAATACTCTTTTGTTTTGAATGAATAATCTTTTCTGGTATCGAATATTTAGTGCTCTATATGTCATGCTCTCTGATTTTTTATTATCCAGTTTCAAAATTTACTTTGGTTTTCCCTTTCTTTTGCTTTCTCTCTTTTTGCTCATATACATTTTATTCTCAGAAAACAAAGCCTACACAGCACAGTGTGCGAGAATTGAGAGCATTAGGCTTGACTCCCCATCTTCTAGCATGTCGCTCTGCCCAGGTGTGTTTCTACCAGCTTGTCTTTAGATTGTCTAATAAGTTGAAGTTCTATGACCCAAATCAGTTTTCTTATGTGTTTCATGGTCTTTTTGTGTGTGATTCTGGACAGTGGCTTTGGTTTGGTTATTGTCTTAAATTTGCATTATGTTTAATCAACCATACAATTTATTAGTTATGGTATTTATCATCATCACATCTGATTATTCTTATCAAAACCCTACACAGTTCTACTTAAGTAGGGATTTGTTGAACTGACTGTGCTTTCTTCTTAGCTTCTGTAGTTTCCTTTCTTTCAATGTGCTGCTAAATTTGGAGTGATGTAACAGCTTTTTATTCTTATTGCAGCCTCTCCTGGAAAATACAAAGCAGAAATTATCACAGTTTTGCCATGTTGCAGTATGATTCTTACTCTGTGGGTTTGATTTTGGACAATAAAAATGAAATCTTTAATCACATCTGGGTTTATCGTGATTTTTTCTATTTGTTTCAGGTTGGTAATATTCTCAATATACATGATGTTCCAAACATATGGCACGTTCCCCTCTTGCTCCGGGTGGGTCTTTGACAGCCTAAATGTCACTTTATAGTTTCCTTGTCATCATACCTTAGTTTCTGATCCATTTCTTGTTGCAGAACCAAAATGCACATGATGCCATTTTGAAACAATTGGACTTGACATCGTAAGATTTTCTTTTGACACTTAATGCCATTTACTTTTGGTAACTAGATTAGAAATTTAGATCTTAGCCTTTTCGTCATTTCTAAGAGTGAATGACACCTAGGCTAAACAGAAATCTGAATTGGCTGATGTGTGGTGCTGTGTGTTGGTATGAGTTGCATTTATCATTTTGGTTATTTTATCTTTGATATGCTATAAATGTGATTGTTATCTTTTTCATTTTAATCTTGAATAATATCTGGCTTGAGCTATGTTCTCTGACAATTTTAAGTGGTGTGTTTTAGAGTTGCAACTCGGCCTAATCTACAAGAGTGGACCAATAGGGCAGAGACTTTTGACAACCTCACAAACACAGTAAGTATTATATCAACGGGTTTGTTATTTTGTTGCTGTATTTAACTCATTATGAAGGAAACATTGATTTTGTAGGTAAGGATTGCAATGGTTGGGAAGTATGTGGGTCTTACAGATTCTTATTTGTCTGTTGTGAAGGTGAGGAACTATCTATTAGCTTATCCTTTCTTTTGCCATAGTGAACCTCTGATATTAATTACTTGTTCTTTGTTGAAGGACTAATCAAATGTAGTGCTACAATTCTCTTGCTGATTGGTGTATGAGTGCTCTTTTTTCCGACAATTATAGTGCATGCTCTCTCCTGCTTTATTTCCTTCACCCTTGTGGTCTGTGAATTGTATGATCAACAGACTTCAAATGGAACCAGGAAATATTAACTTTTCGTTGTTCATTACCAGATTATTGTATATAGATTTCCCTTGTTTGAAACCAGCAACTTAGTGCATGACACGAGTGTCATTTAATTTGCCTCACTTAACATTTGCAGGCTCTTTTGCATGCCTGTATTGCTTGTTCATTGAAGCCAACAATTGATTGGATTGCTGCTTCTGATCTTGAAGATGATAGTGCGAAAACGGTATCGAGTCTGTCCTTGATTTATTTGAGATTTATGTTTGATATTTTATTGAAAAACATGCCTGATTGTAGAGATAACATTTCTCTTCCAGACACCTGATACTCATGCAGCTGCCTGGAAGACTTTGAAGGTAATCTTGTGTATTTTTGTTTAATTTTTTCATTGTCAGAATTCAGGGGCCATTGTTAGGTTTGACCTGTATAAAGCCAACTAATGTTTAAATAGGTTTTAGTACTATTTATGGGGCTAAATACCCAAAACTTTCACCTTGTGAAATATTAGTGCAGGTTTGTAGTTTATGTCCCAAAACTAATCTATACTTTCTGATACTGTAGCATATGATAAGCACTTAACACTCGTACTGCTAAACCATATTCACCATGGAAACTCACATATAGGAAGCCTATATTTTCAGGATGCTTCATGTGTCTTGGTTCCTGGTGGATTTGGAGACCGTGGTGTAAGGGGAATGATGCTGGCTGCAAAATATGCCAGGGAGAACAATGTTCCATATCTTGGGATTTGCTTGGGGATGCAGATCTCTGTAATTGAGTTTGCTAGAAATGTGAGCACTGTCTCTTTTGGCATTTTTCATATCTGAATGGTGGTTCACATTTTGCCTATATTCTGATAGTTTCTTACCTTCTCATCATGTGAATGTCGAATAGGTTTTGGGCTTGGAGAGGGCAAACAGTACAGAGTTTGATGCTCAAACCCCGGATCCGGTTGTGATTTTTATGCCAGAGGTGCTTTGCTACCTCTCCAATTTCTAAAGTAATGGATGAAGAACTTGGTGGATTTGATAAATGGTTTATGCTCTAATATATGCTTGCAGGGCTCCAAAACACACATGGGGAGCACAATGAGGCTTGGTAGTCGGAAAACATTGTTTCAGACTCCTGATTGTGTTACTGCAAAGCTGTATGTGACTTAAATTGACCATTGCATTCAAAATTGAGCCTTAATGAGTTGTGACGTTGAGTGCTAGTATTGACCATCATAAAACTACAACCCTCATGCTTAACAAGTTTGTTGATTGCTGATGTTATGTCTTCTTTGTTGGCGAAATGACCTGATATGGTTGACAGTGCATAATTGTTTTTGTAATTTATGTGTCGAATGGACTATACTAATGCAACTCTCTTTCCATAGGTATCATAGTTTGGATTATGTGGATGAGCGGCATCGACATAGATATGAGGTTAATTATGGATATGACCTTTGAGGAACCCGAGTGTCTTTCGGTGGATTACCTTGTTGCATGGGTCATTTTCTGATGTTGTGTTGCTTGGTGCAGGTGAACCCTGAAATGGTTGACATGTTAGATGATGCAGGTCTCAAGTTTGTTGGGAAGGATGAAACTGGGAAAAGAATGGAGGTAAGTTCTTTATAGGGTCACCTATAGAATATCTGTTGGTATCGCATTAGCAGAAATTAATGTGAAGGATGGAAAAGTTTCAAATGTTAAGCAGTTTTTGATGACCAATTCTATTTTGAACTAGGACTCGGGTTATATGCAGTCAGTTGTTTTTTCAGTTTTGTTCTTTCTATTTTCAATCCTCATGTTTTGTTGTAATATTTGTCTTGTAGATCTTAGAGATTCCAAATCATCCGTATTATGTGGGAGTGCAGTTTCATCCAGAATTCAAGTCACGACCAGGGCGGCCGTCAGCTCCTTTTCTTGGTGTGTATGTGAGTTTGATGTTTGTGTTCTCTATTTGATTTACTTTGGAATAAACATTTGCATATTTTCTAAAACATCCAATCACTAGGTCTTATTTTGGCGGCAACTCGGCAGTTGGAAGCGTATCTTAGGACGCAGCAGAATGGGAATTAGACAATCTAACCTGTGGTTTTGTTGTTCCCAAGTCTTTCATATAAGGTATGTAAAACTTGTATGGTTAATAACCGTGGTTCCTCACACTTTAACTAGAAAAAGGAAATGCTATTCAATGTTGGCTGGTAGCTGAAATATTCCAATTGCACTTGCATATCACAACTGACCAGAGAAAAGAAGGAAGAAGGAAAAAAAGAACCTGCATACCTGTTATCTTGCTTTTGATTGGACTTGGCCTAGAAGTTTCCTTTGAACTAGAAACCCTTTTAGATGAGGAACCTGGTGAGATTGCTGGCAGATGTTAAATCCATGTGAATCTCATTCTTTTGCTTGATCATGAAGTACAGAGACGAGGACCTGATCTTGGCATCTTGTTTGTTCGTTTGGCTGAATTATCATATATTCACTTGTTTGAACTGGTTATGTGGCAATTGTCCTATGTTAGTCGATGGCAAGCATTGTGAATAACATGTTTGTTTGACCTCGTCATACATTCGGAATCTCATTTCTCTTTTGAGTTTTAAGTTGAGAATATCTCGTATGTTTCAGAAAAATCAATTTTATTTTGGAAAAGCAATCTTTGGCTCAAACATTTTTTTTGGCTCATGTTACAAGTTTGTTACTTGTTGCGCTCAACTGTCTTCCGAGTGAAACTCTTCTTCGTTGTGGCTTACTTTGAGCCCTTATCCTTAGGTAGGGATTGAGTTGGTCCAAGTAGGGCCTGTGTTCATCCAGACCTTGCTCCCTGCCTCACTATGTTTAGCGCATGAGATTGTGTTGATAATTGCTGCTTTTTGCTGCTTTCTCCTTGGGAACAATCGATCATTGAGGGAGTGTGAGAGTTGCACACACCCATGCACACACCCTTAACATTTGGCTGTTTTTAACTGGAAAACTAGGATTCTTATATCGGATCTTCTTGTGCGGTGCAGGGAAGACTGATGCGGATTCTATTTATGGTATTGATGGGAGGATGTAAAACAGAGTGAGAAATTCATATAGCTATGAGATAGCTACACGAGTTGAGTGGATTGTAACAATTGATGCTGAAGCCGATAATGGATCTATGGCCGTTTTTGGATGATTTGGGTGAAACTATCCCAAATTGAGTGTTGAAAGGCCTAGAATACGAGGATATTATTTCCTTCTGTACGAAAATTTTGATTGGAATGTCAATGATGTTATTGTAAGTATAGATCTTTTTATCCAAATATGTTTTATGAAAGACTTCCATTCGTCGGCAAGATGATCCGGATGGAAGCAAATTCACGAGAAGGTGGGTCTTAACTCTTCTCTAACCTCCCGCCCCCCCTCTTCCTTTGGATTTCTTCTACGCGGTCCAAACAGCTGATGAACGGAAGAAATTTCTGTGTGTTTCCTCCTATGAACTGAGTGGGGCTTGTCCAGAGTAGTGTTAGTAGCCACTATGGTGCGTGTGGTATGACTAGGTCTGGTTTCCTGTTTGTTCTCCATGTCAAGGGGTTCTGTATAGTTGATAATACGCTTTGTTTAGATACACACGCTATGATGGCATTAACATTTGCATATTATAAAAAATATATGTCAAGAGTACTTGTGACATGCATTTTTCTTTTCTAAATTTTAGTAATTACAATACTATATCACTTAATTATGCTAAAATAATTTAAATAAATATATAATGTTGAGTAGATGGAATAAAATATAGAACATGTCAATTTGAAAAAGAATTTTAAGGTTCAATAATTTAAACTTTATATTACATCTGATGCATTGCATGAGTTCACTGACCAGTATATGTATAGCGTGAATTATTTGCTTGGTTTATCAATATATTTTGGTTTTGACATCCTTTACTAATTTGTACATCTTCGGCAAAAGTGTTTAGTTAGATATCTTCTCTTGGACAAGACACGCGTATTGGCCCGAGCAAAGGCACTTTGACGCCAATTTGGATAGAATGGTAATCAGATTCACGTAATTCTTCGATGCTCCCTTAGCTAATTAATACGGTAGAGACAAAACTCAAGAGCTAGTGTGCTAACCAAAGATATCAAATTAATTTCAACATATATTTTCTTAACCACTCTAAATTTTTAAATCTCTCTCACATTTTTATTTCATCTGTAAATGGATTTCTCAAGACAGTAGCACCAAAGCGCGACGTACAGTTTCAGGAGAAAAAAGAAAGAATACAAATCTTTTATTTAATTTTGAATACATATATAGGAACCTCTGCTATCTATAAACAACGCCGCAAATATACTGAAGCTTCTACAAGAAGTATATATGGTACATATATTCAATAACAAAAATATATAGTTCAGTAGAGAAAGTTTCGTCTGCGCGCCGATCCTGGAAGGTAGCAGGGGTGCCAAAGATTGAGCGTACACAAATGCTCTATTTAGTTTGTTATATGTTATCTGAAATCTTAAATCTAAAAAGCATATAAAAGTATATAAAATTTTTACGTGCTTTTCAGATTTAGGATTTCAAATAAACATATATAGCAAAGCAAGCAAAAGGGCAGTTTTGTGAAACCACCTTGGTCAATTGGCACCTCTGTTAAGCATGTCATTGTATTGAAGATAGGATATTTGTCTTTGCATCTTGATTTGCTCATAGAATTTAGCTATGAACTTGTCTGCCTTCAAATCAATTTCATCATCGCATGGATTATTCATAATCAGTTGGTCACATGCTTCACAACTACTCATCTCATTAACATCATCATCATCATCATCATCTGCACCCTCCAAGAAACTCTTCCTGGCAACAACATCATAATTGTAATACATTTCCTGATCATGGTCGTCATGGAGATGGAAATCGTAATCAAAATCCAGCGTTGATGGATTAATGCAGGGTATGTTTGGCATCTTGAATCGCAGAGAAGCAGGACGGTGCATTTTGAAGTGAATGATTGGAGTCTCATCAAAAGAAAGCTGACGATCTCCATAATGAAGTGCACCACGTTGTTGATGATGAAGGTGACGGTCATGGCGAAGACCTTTCAAGTATTTGGGAACAAGACGCAGATCCATGATCAGCCTGTTCTTTAGCAGCCCGCCTTTTCTTGCCCACAGCAATGCTAGACGTACGAGCTTCCATGCTCTAGCTGCAACACTTGATGATTTCTGCTTCTTCAGCTGCATGGCCCGTCTACGCTAAAAATATCAGGGTTTTTTTCTTCCTTTCAGTGATCGATTTCTAGGTTTCGTCGTAAATTTAATTGGTCACTCGATAAAATGTACAATAATTGTGAAAAGTATAGCAACAGAAAGTGTTCTGCCTTTTGAGGGGTTTTTTTTTTTAAGTTGGAGAAGCTAGATGAAGATACTGATATAAACCAGGTGAGACAACAAAAGCTATATATATAGACATAACACATACATGTAGGGATGTGTTAATTATATATGTTACGCGGCATGGGGATGATAGAGGCTAGTGGCCAGTGGGTTGTGTGGGAATAGCAAAATGTTGGCCTGTGGGCGGTGGGACCTTGGCTGTACGAGGGAGAATCCAAGAATTAAACTGCGTTTCTTTTTTTCTTTAGAGGATTAAAAACGGATTGTTTTCTAATTGATGAGATTCCTCTAAAGTCATTAGCCAAGAGTTTTTTTTGACTCCTCTGGAGGCTCTTCAAGAATATGAACCTCAAAACCATAATAGAATAAGCTTCTGGACGTGTAATGTAAGATTGGTGTATGAAACTTTATTAAAGGAAAAAGTTTCAAAAAAAAAAAAAATTATAAGTACAGGTTATACTATTGAGAATTAGAAGAAGAAATTCATTCAGCAGAAATGTTGTATAAAGTTTTGTTTTTAATCATTGAGGATGATTAAATTAATGCCATCTGAAGTTCCATTTTGGAATCAGTCAACTTAATTCAGCGTTAATTATCAAGAAATTTCCATGTGAATTCAAACGATTTTGAAAATAATCGACTGGTCAATTTTCCAATCAGGACAACTCATTATCGTCTAACTTATAATATGACGCTTCATTATGTACAAATCTATTCTCTCTTTAATCAGGCTGCCCAATGATGAGCTCCCAATTCCCTTACCTTGCCGGTTGTTGGCAGACTGGAAATATTTATCCTTGTGATGTTGTAACGTTATAAATGGTATTCAACGAGTGTAAATTGTTAATGCTGAAATGGGGTGAACATATTACTTATAACCTTTAATTCTTACTCATAATTGCTATTATAAATTGGTAAATTTGAGATAGAAAATTTGATACGGAAATTTTCCGTCTCAAATTGAGCCGGATTTGAGGCGGAAAACTTGGACAAAATTTTCTAGTAAGTTAACGCATATTTGAGTTAGAGAGGAAAATTTTTATTTCAAAATTTGAGACGAGAGTTTTTCGGACGACAATTTTCTATCTTAAATTTATTTTGAGACCGAATTTTTTAAGTTTGAGATTGGAAAAATTCTATCTCAAATCCAAAACCTTTTTTGTAGTAAATATTATATAATGATATTTTATGAGAATCCTCGCTTCTTTTAACGCATTGTTGCTTTAATTTACTCAAATTAGTATTACATACTAGTGATTTTCGCACGCCACTGAAATTTTCTGTATCAAAATATCAACTTGCTTATTGCGAGACCTCCCCAGCAAGCTAAATCTAACATTTGGTGATCTTACAAAATGTCAGCAACCACGAGTTTAACTCTTTAACTAATGGCAACTCTAGACTTTTGATGCCCTTTTTTTTTTATCCTTTTGTTTTTTGTGATAAGAAAAATCTAATTAGAGGAGTTCGACTACCAATTGACAAACCTTGAGTGTGTAACACATCTTCCGTCTCTTATATTGAATACCAAGTAAGTCAAAAGTACTTATCTAGGTAAAAAATTAGAATCGAATTCGAATCATAAGCCGTATTAGACCTTAGCTTTTATTGCTAGGTACCATTGGAGGATGACTTTTGACGCCCTTAACAATAATATGTCCATCTTTTTATATTAGATTAATCGGTGGAATGATATAACCTAGACTCAATAGTTTCCTGCAGTAAATAACGTACGGCTGGGACATATTTTGGCCACACGTTCAAATGATTGGGCCAAGGAAAACATTTTCGTTGGGTTTTGTTGAAGGGTCGCTTTCGACGTTGTTTCTTTGCTGTAAGCAGGAAATCCCGGAAGACTTGGCAGGCCAAGTAAACGTTGTGCTCTTTATTGTGATTATTTGTTTAGATGTTTAATAATGTATATAAATATATATCCCTGTTCAAACATAGAATCCTATGAAGAGAAGCTTGCAACTAAAGTTTCAGATTAATTTCCATGTACTTCATTGGCGACAACTAAGTGTCTGCAAAAACATTGACCACATTAATAATAAATAAAGGAAATAATAATAGAACCAAGGTCAAATGAAATTTCCCTGAAAATACGGTGCATGAACTGGCATCTTACGCAATTAAACTATTCATAAAACAAAAAAATAAGCTACAAAATAGAAATTAGCTGAATAGTAAACTACATTCCCAATAATTGTATCGTTGTGTGTGAATTATGAAGGGAGATGTGGAAGGTAGGACTTTTCGCTAGCCCATCTCCCCATGCCCCCGACCACATTGATTGGTTTCCCCATGCCTAATTATATGAATATTTTGTTTTGTACATGTTACTCAATTCACTAGATAACTTGGCTCAGAACTGACTTTTGTCATATATATTTTGCCAACTAGCTAGCTTCATAAGGAAATAAATTTCTTCGAATGGTATGATACCATGAAAAGGATTCAATAGTGATAAATTGTGTACGGAGTAAAAATAAGTTATTTAATTTTTACAATTATTAGTGGTTTGAATTATTTTATATATTGTCATTATATAAGTTAATGATTACAATATAATCTGTGTTTGCTTGATACCTACACATAACCCTTCTCTATTTATGGTATATTTTGTTATCGTATTGTTTACTATTAACATTTTCATGCTTACTTGATAAATTTCAAATACTCGGTTAATTTAGATTCAATTAATTAATACAAAAACTAATTTAGCCATTAAGACACTTTAACATTTTCAATTCTTTTCGCTGATAAACCTAAGCCCAAAAGCTGAAGTAAGCAGAAGATTCGATCTTTATCGCCTGCCAGTTTCCTTTACAATTAGTAGAATTGATCTCAAAGACGTTGCCCTTTGTTCTTTCTTGAAGAGATTGTGATTTGCAACTAAAATCATATGGGATTGTTTGTATTATTTTTTCTTAACAGGAACCACTTCTTTTTTAAGGGAAAAATATTTTTTGAATGTATTCCTTTTGAAAAAAGTTAGTTTTTTTTTTTCAAAAGCTAACATTTAAACTTTTAAAATCAATATTTTTCTTAGTTATAAATTTGTTGGATTAATTTATAAAATAATACACACACACATGAATACATATATATACATACATACAGACATATAGACACACACACACGCATATATATATAAGTTGGAGTGAACTGGCGATGGTGAGAAAAGACAGTAGATGTCCATTCAGAGCTAGCTGGGCCTACTTTCAATGTTTCAACAACTCCTTCACCCAGAAAAAAAAAATTATATATATATATAAATTTTTGTAGGATAATGAGTTGCTTTTTGATCCATATATGCTAATATCAGTTCATAAAAAAATTTCTAGATTTAAAACAAAAATTTATACTACAAATTCCTTTAAAAAGTTCTATAATTTTTTTCCTAAATTTATAATTTTTTTTAATGAACTGATGTTAGTCTATTGAATGCAATAAAAATCATCACTCTCGTTCTTTCGGGCCACTGCATGACAACTTGAGTTCACGCCAGATAGTTTGACTCTTGACTATTTTTTTCCCACTTAAAATTGAGGCATCCAGATGCCTTTTTTTTTTTTTTTTTTCTTTTTCTTGAGATCACTTTAATTTGGAGTTGATAAAATCCAAACTATTACGTAGAAAAAACTATGGAGCTTTACTGCCTGACTTCAATAGGATGTGTTCTATGGGCTCGTAAATGTGAATCCTTGAGTTCTAGGTGATAGCAAAAGATGGAAATTTATTTGATACAAACAGTAAGGTTCTGGTAAACAAAAATTAGTTGTTTAGACAATTGATAACTGTTTGGGTAGCAGATAGATATTAAATTTCATCTGTTAGTGAATAGTTGTTTAACGAGGTGATAAAAAAATATGTTCGGTAAAATTAGCTGTTAGATTAACTGATAAATGTAAAATGACATAAAAAAACATTAATATCACATTATTATTATTATTATTATTGTTTTTGTTGTTGTTGTTACATATAGATAAGGCAAAAAATTTATAATTAAATGTATATTTATGACAACAATAATTTATTATTAAAGCACGATATCGATATGACAAAAGCCTATAATTTTAATGAATCCAAGGTTTTTTTGGTCAACAATCTTAAAAAGCAAACACTGATAAATTATTTGCAAAAATAAAAAAGATTATACACGATAGAGTAAAATAATAAATTATTATATAAAAATTATGTCAGATAGATAGGATTGAGGGGGAAAAAATAAAGATAAGATAGCATTGAGAAAAAGGGATAAGATTGAGAAAGAAGTATGGAACTATTTTTCTTCTTCAAACGTTAACATAGATAGCTTTTGAAAAACGCTTCTTTAAACATTGAGGGCCTGCTCGGCAAATTTAACTGTTAGAGTAGCTGATAGCTGTTGTAGTTTAGCTGTTAGCGGATAACTGCTTAACTAGCTAATTGACCACAATTTGTTCGATAAAATTAGCTGTTAGATTAGCTAATGAATGTAAAATGACAAAAAAAGATATTGATGTCATGTTGTTATTATTATTATTGTTATTATTATGATAATTGTAATTATTATTACTATTATAGGAATAACATAATATATTTCATAATTAAATATTTATTTTCATAATCATATTTTAATATTAAAGTATAACTAATTTTTTGATAAAACATTTGTATCAATATTACAAAAATTAATTTTAATAGATTCAAAATTATTTTGTCAAAAAAAGTACAAATAAAACTTATGCTTTTAGTAATATTGATTATATAGAAATTGAAATTTATTTTTATGTTATTTCTTATTTATATTTGTGAAAGAAAAGGTAAAAATATAGAGAGAGATTGGAGAAAGAATAGAAAAATCAAAAGATACAAAAAGGGTAAAATTGCCAAAAGAAACATAAAAAGCTAAAAGCAACCTGAAATGCTAAAATTTTTAGCTTTTGAGGAACACTAAAAGCTACCCAAAAAGCTATTTGAAACGCTAGTTTACCGAACAATAATAATTTAGTAAAATAGCGTTTTGACTGGTCAAAACGTTAAATTCTGCTTGAAAAGCTGTTGTTGAACACGCACTAAATGCTTCTTAAAACCCTCATTTAATTAGATAAAGTAGTTTTTTAATTCAACCAAAACACTAAATGCTATTTTAAAAATTGTTCCCAAACAGTACCTTAATGTAACTAGCTTATTTCTTCTTCAAATGCAAATCATATATTTTTCTTTTAGTCATCAATCTATCTATTATTCATCAGATGAAAGCAACAACCACTAAAAGACAAATTTGGAGCATTTTCCCGTCTATTATTGAAGCCTAAATTTTGGACACATGCCCATTGATTTGGCCATTTCTTTGCATCCCATTTGGCTATCTACTACCAATTGATCAACTGTTAATATTCATGTTTTCACCTACATCTAAAATGCCAATGTTTTGTTCTTTTTCTTTTATGTACAATTAGTTTTATTAATTATTTGTCGCTTTTGTTGGATATAGTGCATGAGAGAGAAGCACATTAGCAACTTGTCCTCTATTTGCATATTTTCTTATCTGAAAAGCTTCAATATATCACTTTAATGTATAGAAATGATCTTATTTATGTATTTTTTTTTTTTAAAAAACAAAGTTGTAATTTTGCTAATGATTGATAGTTAATTTGTCATCAATTCTTATATTACATTTTCTTTGAGTTGAAATCAATAATAATTATTTGATTTATTCAATTATTACGTTTTTCTAAAGAAAATTATTAGTATTAAAAATTTAACAACAATTAAATTTTACCAAATATATTTTTATTTTATCTTATCATAGACGATAAAAATATAATTAATTATTAACACTAAATAAAACATTTTAAAAAATAATCATTTCTCTCGTACATCTTATGAGGTATAATATAGTAAATGTACTGCAAACATGTCATACTTAATTACTTTGCAAACTTTCACCATTTTTTTTTTGTCAAAAGAATATTAATATTTATTAAAAAGAAACGACTAACACAAAAGGCCCAAATAACAGGCTAGACCCATAGGCAAATTATAAGTTATGCACCTTCAATAAGGTACACCCTCATTTATATGATCCTTTATATATATAAAAAAAAAAAGAAAAAAGAATTCAAAGAGTCATGTGTACAAATGGTTTTCTATCTTTGCTTTTTTTTTCTCTCTCTTTCTACATCTGTTCTCTCTCTCTCTCTATATTCTTTTTCCATGATCTCTTTCTTCGTCTTTATTTTTTTTTCTCTCTCTCTCTTCACATCTCTGTTTAGTCATATTTATGACAATTGATTCTGATGTGTGTGCGTGTGTATGTGTGTGTGTGTGTGTGTATATATATATTTGAAGGATTAGTTTATACTCAGTAGTTTATTATTGTTTGTTCACTATTTTATATCTGTTTATTCAGTGCTCTATAACTGTTTGTTCAATATTCTATAACTGTTTATTTAATAGCCTTTTCATTGTTTTTCAGTAGACTATTATTGTTTGTTTAGTAGCTTATTATTATTTGTTTAATATTTTATACTGTTTGTTCAGTGTTTTATAACTATTTATTCTGTAACTTATTATTGTTTATTCAGTGTTCTGTAACTATTTATTTAGCAGGCAATTGTTGTTTGTTCAGTAGCAGTAGTATGTTATTGTTTGTTCAGTGTTTTATAAGTGTTTGTTTTATAGGTTATTGTTGTTTTTTCAGTAGCATATTATTCATCAAAATATCTGTTTGTAATTGAAATTGGTTGAAACTATCAGAATTGTTTATTCATTATTCAATCTTTGTTTGATCATGAAAAGCTTCATCATATTATAATTTTGTTCATAACTCATAATTCAAAGTTACAAATGTTTTATATTTTTTTGAACGTTATTGCTTTAGATTTGATGTTTTCTATTTCTTTGGACGTTGTTGCTTCAATCATTTTGATTAAATTGAGATGTGATCTTGATTTGATATCTTTATTGAGTTGTTGAACAAACTGAATTGAAGAATTTTATTTTGGGTTTTGTGAGATTTAGTTTTTGTCATGAAACAAAAGAGAGAAGAGAAGAATTGTAGCAAAAAAAAAAAGAAAAGAAAAGAAAAGAAAAGAAAAAGCGCATCATGTGGTGCATGATTTTGTAGCACCCGCAGGTGCAAGTTGCAACATGTACCTATAAGTGCGTAGTATAAGCAGAACAAACAAGTCATATGTGGGCCATACACAATAATAACAGTCCAAAAGCAAAAGAAGACCCAAACACAATAATAGAAGTAGTAGTCATCTTCTTCATCATCCAGTTATCTGCTAACTTTTTCACCAACTTCAACCAAAGTCCACTGCAGGCATGCAATTCACCGAAGCTCACCCACAAAAAGCATGAACAACAACGGGGTAGAATCCCATATTGACCGAAGACCTTTCACCATTTTAATATTGCATATTTCACTAAGTGTGTCACATATTGACCAAAAACCTTTTTCTTTTAAATCGCAATGCAACAAAGTCCATCTCAATTTCAAGAATGATGCTTGTCAAGTATGTGTCGCAGGCGCAACTGCGATCCAAGTGTCTTCCAAACGGTTGCTGTTTTAAATGACAGTCATATATAATAGTATATGAATAATGTTGTAAATTTTATTTTTTGAAGTCATTAGACTTGTTGCTTAGACAAAAGAGTTGCTTTATTAATTATATTTAACCCAAGGAAGACAATGAGACGAGAGTCACAGATTGGAAAAAATGGTGAATTAATGTATATGATATATCCAATATGGTAGCAGAAAGTGTTAATCCCATTTTGTCCCATGACTTTAACATAAATCCCAAATTCCCCCAATAAACTTTTAAAATTACCTAGATTCTTCCATTTAAGTTAACGCCCTTAGGTGTGTGTTAGTATTTAAGGGTGTTTAAGTCTTTTTTCAAACAAGCACACACACAAAAAAGAGGAAATATATACAAAAAGTAAAACTTTTATTAATACACTTAAAAAACCAATTACAACTAGACATATGTGCTTGATAAGACTCTAGCTTTCTAATAAAGACCTTTTTTTATTAAGACGAAAAAAAATTATAAAAAAGGCTTTCTCTGTACAACTGATCATCTGCCATTCAAAAAATCAAGCCAAAAGAAACTGCTCAGGCATATGATTAATTATAAGTGTCTTGGTTTACTTATGCAAAGAAGCAAAAACAACTACTAATTAAAAGTATTGGTTGCGTACTTCATCACAAAAATTTGGCGCCTGCTCGCGTAAAAGTGGCGCATGTGCTCTTTGGTTAATATTGATAAGCAGTGAAATAAATTTAGAACTAGTTTGTGATGTTATGATGTTTTGCATAAAGTTGGAATTTTAACATTCTGTCCAAATGGAATGTGTTATTCACATAAGATTATACGAATGGATCAACATTTATTTTTTCCTTTGGTCATGTAAATTACATTTTTATATATTGAGCTTAGATAACTTCTAGTTTTTATATTATGACTTATGAATATATATAATCTAATTTTTAATTAATTTCCTACGATAAAAGTGAGATAAACATGTTTATGCCAATAACTCTAAGTGCATCTTCTTTTAATGGTTCTTGCAAAAATCAACATATCTATGTTATTGATTTTCCATTCTTATTCTATTTGGTTGCATATTTTGTTTTTTTCTTTTTCAGGGATTTTATTGATGAGGCTAGAACGCTAGAATATTCTTAAATAGAAGGAACAACATGTAATAAGGGTAATCGTTAGGTTATGGACTAAAATTAGAGGAAAAATGCAATTGGCATGAGGGAATTTGAGAAATTAAGAAATGCATATAATGTGTTTAGTGTTACGGGCAAAATGGTGAAAACGTAAAATTAACCATTTTTGGACCAAAAAAGGTCAATTATTTGATGTTAGGAAGACGTTAACACCGTTAATTTTGATGAGTGATTAATTATTTCCATGTTTTGGCACTATGTAAGAACTTAAAAAGGATCATCAAATTTCAGCTTAGATCTAATGCTAAGATTTTTTCACAAATAAAAATATATAGTAAAAAGCAATATAATAGAAGATGAATTTGAATAAACCAGCTAGTATCCATGGATGATCTCAGAGCACTTGTTCTTCATCCATCGAAGTCCATTCCTGATAGAAGCTTTGACCTTGCATTCAATACCGTACACTTTATACCTCACCACTCTCTTCTTCCTCTTCATCTCAGCATTACTAAACCCCCATGGCTTCGATGAGGACGACGACGACGACGCCACCTGGTTTTGCCTCGGAGGCCCACCTGTAGGGTACATTTGGTTGGAATTCCCATAATACCCTTTTCCACTCATAGCTAGTCTCTAGTCTCCCAGAAACTTCAAGAACTTGGATATGTAATATTTTTGGAGAACAGGGTTTTCAATATACACAGGAATGTGAAAAAAGGTTTAAGATAATGCAGAAGTTATCAAAAAAGCGGGGAAGAAAAGGAGGAAGAAAGATCTTAGTCGGAAGGCAGAAGAAAAAAAAGAAAAAAGAAAAAAAGTGAAGCTGTAGTGGTGATGAGTTGTTTCTTTTTCAGATTCTTTGATGGCCTCACTAGTACTCGATGATGATGGCTCTTAATTACTTTTTCTTTTTTGATTTTTTTTCAAATTTAAATATAATTCCAAATAAATAGTTCCTCGATTTGTAATGTCGTGCCAACCTCAATCTGTTGGATGAAATCTTCTCCTTCATCATTGTGTGTCTCTCTCTTTTTTTTTTTTGGGTAATTTTCTTTCGAATTAATGTTGACAGCCACGACTCGAAAGGAATGAAGATTCCACTCATGAATGCTTTTTAATTAGTCCTTATATATGTTTCAGTACTGCAGTAATTATATTGTTACTTAATGGATTAACAAATTGAATTAGGTAATTCAACCCAAAAAAAAAGGGAAAAAAAAAAGAATGAAGTGGACTCAGCCATTTATTGATTGAACGTTATGCATGTATTGGGACGTAAAATCTTATTATTACATAAATTATATAATTTCAGAGATAATTCGATATACCGTGTCAATGAGTGATTGCTCAATGGCTGTGGAAAATAGAATGCCACAATGTGATCCTTCTATAAATTGTTACAACCACAGTTACAATTTCTACTAATAGATAGTCTCACTAAGAGATCGACAGCTGCTACTACAAAGAGCCATCTAGCAAACCAGCTGCATTAAGACACGCAGAAACCCGAATGGGTTCAGAAAAGATCTCTAGAGTATTAGGTAGCTACTGTCAAACCAGGTCGAATACTTAATGAAATTAAGTGGGCCTTGAGAGGGGAGAAATTTCATCTAACGTGTCGCATACGATGAAAACAGGAAAAATTTAATTTACTTGTGTTCTTCTTCCATTTGATCTTGAGCCAAGGAGACTTTGCTTAGCCTACTTGGTGGTGCGGCCTTGGCATAATCATTGTTCCTAAGCTTTCGGCTTCTTTGTCGCCTGTTGCTTAAGCCAAATAATGCTCTTCGCGCCACTGCTTTCGCCAACTGAAATTCCTGCAACTCTTTGCGATCCTGCGATTTCTCCATCTGATCATCATTTTCGCTGCTGCTGGCACCTGAGAATATTTCACTCACTGCTTTTTCAGTGGCCATACTACACACTACAAAATTAGTACAAACTAAATAGTTTCATAAACTAAAAATTACCTAAAAATATTTGGAGACTTTAAACAATATAATTGGTGGGACTAGAAAGTATATTGAGTAGGATTGATGTGTGTATATAGTATATATAGTATGCTAGAGAAAGTTCATTGGAAACACACCAAAAAAAAAAAAAAAAAAAGTGCACGGGAGGAGACTACGTCAGCCATTGCTAGTGGGATGAAAAGCGAGTGTTGGAAGAGATTTGAAGCAAAGTTACATATTGCCGAAAGATCATTCATGTCTTGTAAAATTTCCTTATCCCAATATACTATAATTAATAATTCGTTTAATCTTTGGTAAGAAGAAACGATATATGTGACATTATTAGAGTATCTTTCATCGTGTTACTCATTTCTTACCCAGTAAAAGTTTACGTGTTAAATGTTAAGTTTCTCGTGTATATATGTTAACAAAAAATTTACTGTATAAAAAGTTATATATGATTAATACAAAATGATAGTTTGCATTATTCCTTTCTTATATGTTTTTCCTTTTCTCCTCCTTTCTCGTTATCAAATACCAATATGTAAATGCTACTAATTGGTCCTAATTAAAAGCATATGATAAGTATTTTATGTCATATAAGAGACAAGGTTCTATATTTATTGTTACGGATAAACAAAAAAGAAAAAATCTAGCTCGATTGTTATGCTCATGAACATATATAATAATTTAGTTTGTATTTAGACGCAAGAAACATTATAGACCCCTCTCTTCGTCAACACTGGACCAGGATTAATGAGCATGTCGGATAGAGTACGTTGAATCCTTAGTAGCATAATGAAGGCAATTTAATGGTGATAAATTGTTCCATTATTTTATGATAATTATATGAATAGTTTAAGATTATTCATTTCTCATGATCTTGCAATATCATGAAGAAATTCAAACCGATAAAATATCCAGAGATAATTTGTGCAATTAGTATGTTGTTGCATTTACATAAAAATTACTCAAAAAAGATTGTCTAGTGGACATACCACCACAATGTGAAACCACCATCACTTTTAGACTAGTCTTAGCATACGTATAATAAAACACAACACTTTTTTTTTAACTGCTTACAAGATTGCCTGACACGAAAACAATTCTTTGTCTTCTTATCTTGAACACCTTCTTTTAGAATACTACAGAGGATCCAATGACATCTTAGTGGATTCCATTTTACTCATGTCCCCAATCGAAGACGAATCCAGTTTCCTGTTTTTTATGAATATGATAATCAAGCAAGTTGTCCTAGCACTTCTCCTTTTTTTTGTTTCGGTCAGAAGCACTTTTTTTTTTTTTTTTTTTTAACTACGTGGGAGGCGAAGCTAATTATTTAACGACTAATCTAGGGGACGAAACCCCTATCACATGATTTCCAAGCAATTTCTTAACTCCATCAAGTGGTTCTTGTAGCCAGTGTATGCCTAGAGGATTAGATAGTCCATAATTAGCTAACTAGTCAGTGTATTTGTTCGTTTCTCTAAAAATATGTTAGAGTGTATAGCCCGGACGGTCAAGCATCTTTTGACACTCTTGGATATACGGATCCAAAATTGCCACGACTTGAGTGACCATTGATCCAGTTCACTAGCTCCTGTGAGTCAGACTCAATTTCCAATCTTCCAATGCCCCTTCTAATTGATTCCCGTAAACCTTCCATCAAAGCAACAATCTCGAACTTCTTCAAATGCCTCAAAATTAAAACTTCTAGTGCAATGCTCGATTTGTGTCCAAACATAAGATCATAATACTTATTAATTACACTCATGAAGGAGCTGAAACTTATGACTCAAATAGGGCATGTTTGAGTTGACTTCTTCTTTTTTTTTTAAACGATTTTTACTTTAACTTAAAGAGAGTGTTTTTTTGAGATGTTAAAATTTTTGGTTCTGAGAAAAGTTAAATTTCAACTTTTTCCAAAGTTTTAGTTTTTCTTGAAATCAAACTGAATACTTATTGTAATAAAGATGAGATGAATGATATATCTTGTGTGTATTTTGTTAACATAGAGTTCGAATATGAATGAATGATATTGTCAAATATAAAATAATTTTGCGAAAGTAAAATAGAACCACCTATGGTTATAAAACTTACTAATATTTGCATAAAGTTTTTAAAATCATAAGAGCTATTAGCGAGTTTTGGAATCACATGGAAGTTTACGCGACTTCTTTAAACTCTGTCGTCATGCTCAGTGTTTACGACTAGAGAAGTGAACTGTGTGATGGTTGTGGCTAACGATGCTACAAGGATCTGAAATTGGGTGATACGATGGAAGCACTGAAGCGACTCTACTGTTTTACTTTTGCAGCATTGACGAAATCTAGTGAGTTATTAATCTTTCCCCACCCACATATATTATGGAGACTTTCAGTCTATACACATTGGTTCAAGTCTTTCTGTTGTTATATGCAGGTTAATTAATACCAATTAGATCCTTGATTAAGTACCAAATTACAATCACGACGTTACGTGATGAGACGATCGATATTGTGCAAACCCTGTTAATGGATTTTAAGACAAGTGAACAAGCACTTCTACTTAAGCCGAATTTGTAATGAAATGACGTGAATAATTCCCAACTAATGAATATCCATCATACTTAAACTCGCATAAACAAGAGAGCCAGAGCCTCAACTTATACAAGAGAACTACCAGCATATAGTAGCAACTACCAAAGGCAAACTTAAAATTTTTCTGTATTCTAAATGGAAAAATCAATACCAATTTGAATGCAATTTTAGCTTAGCAAAGACTTTACTCATCCATAAGATCAATACTCGGAGCATACCATCCCAGCTGGGCCACAATCTTCTTAACTCTTTCTTCTTGTCCCTTTGAATCTCCAAACGCTGTAGTGAAGGGGTATACATAATTCACTCTGGTAGCCATTGCTCTATAGGCAACTGTGTCCTCTTTCACCAAGAACTCCATCACATCTCGACCGAATCCACCATCAACCTCAGCCTGCAGATACTTGCCGCTCGGGGTGTCTTCAACGGCTTGAATCTTCGCATTCTTCTGAGTTTTCAGAATCGCTTCTTGTAGTTTCTCAACGGCATTAGATAAAGAATTCTCAGGTATCTTCCATGGCAACGCGAAAGATGATGACTTGGGATTAGTTGATATGCAGCCTGGATTTATTGAAGGGCATGGCCTGATTTTGCCATTCTCTAGCCCAGTTGGCAAGTTCTTGGACTGAGAAAAGGGGGTTGTGGAAGGGAGAAGTGGAGATTGAGAGTTGAGAGATGGGATTGCTAAAGATGGCAATGGAGTGGTTAGTGTTATGCTCACTGCAACACCTAATGAAACTGCATGTGACCAAAGAGATTGTTTTTTTATCTTGGCTTGCTGCTCTGGATGATTAAAAGCTGATGAATTTTGTGTGATGTTTAAGCAATGTATTGAAGATAAGGAGAGATGATGATGATGATGGTGATGATGATGACCAATCAATTTTGGTGACATGTTTCTCCTATACTAATTAAGGTGTGAGTACTTTCTAATTTGTAGTTGTGATTGAGATTTCTGTAGAGAGTATCACAGCTCAACTCCCATTTCATTTGCGCCATGCTTGACTCCCAATTGCTACACGAATTTGGAGCCAATCTTTTTACTCCGGATTTATCAATTAGTGGTCTTATTTTGTTAGATATTCGATGGTTAAATTTCGTCAATTAAATTTTTTTCGTATAATCTTTAAAAAAGAAAAGGAAAGAGAAAAAAAAACTACATGAATCAGACTATTCCACGAATGGTTAATATACTAAGATGTTGTGTGGCTCGTAGTTGTTTCTCCTCATTCCTTTATCTACTTTCTTTTTCTTTTTGATTTCTTCTGTTTGCCCATTAAAAAGGGCTGGGGAGCACGAATTTCTAGAGGTGCATAAGAAATTGAAAATCTATTTCAAAGAGTGGCTGCTGTACTACTAGTACTGTTACGTACCAATATAGGATTCAGATTAATATAGTCTTATTCAGAGGGTAAAGATAACCTATTATACATAGGAGAGAATAAAAAATAAAAAAAGATATGTTTCCCAATGCCACACATTCCATAGTCGCTTCCAACCGCTCCCAAAAAGGGCCCGAATCAGCTCCTTTCTGTTGTGTTACATAAAAGATTATTATAAGATGTTTATTGGGAAAATCTTATACAGATGTACACACTCGTGAATACACAGTGAAAATACACACAAAGAACACATGATATTTTTAACGTGGTTTAACTTTTTATTTACTTTCATGATCCCCTCTAAAATAAAATTCACTATTCAATAATAATGGATGTTATAGTTTTTGTGCGGACAAAACTCTAACAAAAAACTCTTCTTCACAAAGAACTTTAAGAACAGACAAAGTCTATATTCACCCCAAGCAGCCTCTTTCAGCAAGAGCATGCAAAACTCTCTTCAATGCTCTCAAGCTCTCAAGCTCTCAAGCTCTCTCATCCACACCTCTCTGATAGGGTGTAGCACCTAAGGTACACTAATACAAGCTAGAAAACCCTCTATTTATATGAGAGGAATCCTTGTTGTCCTAGACAAGTTTTTTTTACACTATTTTAGGCAATTCTAAAATTTGGTAAAACTCTTAATTGCCTTCTTCTACTTATTTTTTAATTTGTATAGGCTTAGACTTTGAGCCACAACCTAATAATGCTTATCTTATTTGATGTTCATATAAAAAAGTATGATTTGTTTGAGTTTTCATAAGACACTTGTAATACGATATTTTATTTCTTATAAAATTAAAAAAAACCAATAAACATTGCCTCCATTACGTCAATAAGATAAACATCTTATAATTATAAGTCCATTCCGAACACATCGTTTATCTTGTTATTTTCACTTTCACCAAGAATCTTCTTGCAGCTTACGATGTTCTAATGAATCTCTCAAAAGAACTCCAGCAAAAACAGGTAGTTGCCAGAATAAATAAAGGTCAATGACATCGCACGCGATTAGTATCTGCAGCATTTAAGGTATAGGCAAGAAATATGTTCACGTTAAAAATGCTATTTTTTTGGGACCAATCTCAATAAATTATATGTGTATCCCAAACTCAACCATAATATGAGTTCGGGTGTTTGAAAGAGTGTTTTCAGTCATCGCAAAAATAAAATAAAATAGAAGAAAAAAAAAAAGAAGAATGTTTTCAATCGTAATTGTCAAGAAATAATAAATTGTCTCAATGACTCCAATTATGAACAACAAGGGTATATGATGAATTAACACTACCAACTTAAAATGTAGTAGCATGCGACATCGGAAACGTAAATTAACACTTGAAACCTTATAATCCGAGTTCCGAATTGATATATATATAGAGAGAGAGAGAGGTCCTAAGATGTACATTATTAAACAAATTAAATCTTGAACAATTAATGAGTAATGAACAAAAATTCAGTTCTCGATAAAAAGGGAAAAAAAAAACCAATAATGCAGTTACGTACAAAGCGACACAGTATATACAAATTTAACTTGCCACTTTATTCTACTGACAAATTAAATTCTAGAAACGTAAAACGACGGCTATGAGAAAAATTACATCTAACAAACTAATTAATAGACTCCTGTGAATTAACCAGGCTGATACCACATTTATGCATTATTCGTTATTTTCTTCAGGTTGAAATCGCATCTTTTTTCCAGCCAATTCTTTGGAACTGCGCAAATTCTGAACCTGAAATTTGACTTACAATATAAACTAATAAGATGAAGAGAAAACATAAATGTTAAATAACACCAAATATAGTTCACATTACAAGAAACTAAGCCAATAATTAATTTTACATATTTAAGCTTCTAGTTGTATTAAGAGTGTGAAAAGATTAACTAATTATATTTGGTCTAAGCGTAAAGATATTTAATGTCGCTAAAAGTTTATCTACACTTAGATATGTAATTAATGTTTGTTGCATTTGAAAGAGTAGCTAATGTTTATCACACTTGAAAGTGTAGCTAATGTAGGCATATATCAAATGAAATTCAAATTAATTACACTTTCAAGTAGAACAAATTTATTACTATCTAAGGAAAAATTAAATATAAGAAATTTAATATATTATTTTTATGGCAAAAAAGATAACAAATATTTTGTTACACTTAAAATCGTAATTAAAATAGAAATTATTATTTTATTCTTTTACGCTTACTCTAAATATAATAAAAGAAAATATGTAGCTACTTACCTAAAATCTTATAGTGTGACATCACAGGGCCAAATACAGAAGAAAGTGGAAAGAAAGAAAAATGGAAATGGAAACGATGGAGTGGGTTTTGAGTTGATGAATAGAGTTGGGGATAAAGCCAGGTGCTGGTGGTGGAAAAATAGGGAATTCAGGCGTCAGAGGATAGTAGTCTCCACAGCCACCCCAACAAGGAGGCTTTTCTAGGGGAGGTGGCGGCGGGTAATAGGACGAGTCGTCGGAGCTTGGTGGGAATGGTGGTGGTGGGCATGGAATTGTCGGCGGAGATGGTGGTGGTGGGCGTGGAATTGGTGGCGGAGATGGTGGTGGTGGGCATGGAATTGGTGGCGGAGGTGGTGATGGTGGTGGTGGTGGTGGTGAGAATAGAGGTTGACAAGGGTAGGCACAGGCTGAGCACATGGTGCATGCAACTTGGTCTTCTTTAGCCATTGCTGTTATACTTGACATGGCTAGACAAAGATCGACTCGAGAAATGAAAAGTAAGGCGAAGAAGAAAAAAGTGAGTTGAGAAGGTCTGGAAGAGGCCATCTGATCTCAATGTCTTTGATTTTCTTGATCAGTGTGAGTGTGGCAAATGCGCTACGTTGTAGAAGTGTCATATATATATATATATATATGTATATGTATATATGTATATGTATATATATATGTATTACATATACATATACATATATATAATTTATGTATATACATATTGTATATGTATATTTAGAAATTCTCATCCCACCATTGCTATCCTTATCCCCATATATCCTTACAATTGTAAAAATTTTGATAATTCAATCACATGACTACGTTTATAGAAATATAATATAAGATTACGATTTACGTATACTAGATCCTCAAATGAGTTTCGTTCTTTTCATAACTCTACTAAAGAAAAATGTCGCACAGAGAATTTTGTTTGTCGCATGCGGCGCGCGCTATATATATAATATAAGATGTAATTTGAGTGAATTTGGATAATTCTAAGTGTAGTAATTCACCTGGATAACAGTTAGCGTTGTTCTAGCTCTTACTAATCTAAGTTCAAAAAAAAAAAAAAGACCTCTTACTAATTTTAGCATATGCTTGGTTTTTCTTGAATTATGTATTGGGGTATTCTAATTAAATTTTGATCATTCCGACAGATACAATTCTTCTGCTGTTCCTATGCATGCAAACTAAACTGCAGTTTGAGTTAATACATCTCCCTAGCTAGCTTGAATATCTTTCCAGACCTACGATGTGAGTATGGACCACAAATTCACGTGGCATTTTTAAGTAATAGGTCAATCAAATATGTCCGAACCGATTCATACAAATGAAATTAATAAAGGAATATAATAGAGTTAACATCTTAAATTGCTCTCTTTCATTAAAGTGCATGTCCGTCATTTATTTCTCCAAATACACATGGCTACATATAACGTGTGGATCCAAGGATTTGTGTGTACTGTGTGAAAACGGCCGGGTGCATTGATGCCCAGAAGCCGCGGGAGCACATGGTTTTAATTTCGGTTATAGTGTTAAATGCCAAAACATGGCCGCCGACGAGAGTTATTTTCAAGGTGTGACATAAATTAACGTGCATTTGCGTTTACTGTGACGTAAACCTTTTGACCCTCCAGCAAAAATTTTGAGAACAGTGGGAAAGAAAAAAAAAAAAAAGATATGGGTCGAGATGGTTTGCCTCAACTTCAACATTTGAGGTATATATCAAGATTTTCTTTCATGTGACGTAAGGGTCTTGATATTACCAGGCGTGCGGAATCTATCTTGATACCATCATGCGCGTAATAAAATTTATCTTAAGCACGCTTTAATAATTAGATGTAATAATTTACATCTAACTATTCGTTTACTATCACATTAACTAAACCTAATCAATTGAACAAAATACCTAAGACCATGATCACAATATAAGCACTGAACCTAATACTAAGTGTTTAAAGGTAATCAGCCCGTCAATTCTCCAAGGATCCGAGCTAGGAATCAAAATCACATTTGTTTCTTGGAGATGTGCACTGTGCTTAATTTAATACAGATGCTCTTAGAATAAGTTTAGGAGAAATTTGCCAGTTCTAACCAAATTCCTTATTATATAACTTGAAAGAGATCAGCTCATGTGCTGGGGCATGTATCAAAGTCAAACAACTAATAAATGAGCACACGCCTCTGAGTGACTGGTAGATATATAATCTTCTTCTTCCAATTCCAACAAGCATGTGTCATATATATATATGAGGCTTATTAATTAATTAGGCGTAGAGTTAAAAGAAAAAAAAAATTAATAGTAAAAGAAAAAGAAAGAAACATGTATGAAGGAAAGAGTGCGCTATGCGTTGAAGGAAGGTTTTGGTATAACTAGTGAACTTACCGTGGTTCAACTTATTTATCACAAATTTAAATCGTAAAAATAATTTCCTTCGTAAAATTATGTATAAAGTAATATGACATATAATTAATTTTTAAACGATTCGTGGAGTGCTGTTTTAGCTGACGCCCATACATTAAACACTTACGGTGAATCACGAAAAGTATTCGAGCCATATTTACATGTGTATAATAAATAAATATTATGTCAATCAATCATAAAATTCAAACCTTCACACTTATTATTGTATTCATAGTATTCCCCATCACGTGACCATCACCTAAAAGCATCTTTATCTCACCAAAGACTTTTGTTTTCGCAACCCAAACTTGAGTTAAAGTTGTATGGGCCGGGGATGCGAAAATCTAGCCAGATTAAAAATGGAAGGGAGTAGCAACAATTGCGTACAAACGGAGAAGAAAGGGATTGGAGAAGTCAGGAGCTGGTGGGGACGGTTCCAACTGGAGGAAACGGTTCTGGAGGATAAAAGTAACGCCAAGGCTTAAGCTGAAGCCCAGGCTGCGCTTCTCATTACCCAAGAAAATCTTGATTGCACTTCGTGATGCCTAACTCAACTTCGTGAACAGAATTACTAGCCCTGGAGTTGGTATTGGCCGGTGGCTATGGAGTACTGGATTCGGGACGCAAATGCTTAAAAAGTACGATGATTACTGAGATCTATAAGTCCGTACGAACCTCTCGTTATGCAAAATCAATTTTAGGATCGAATTCAATAAAAAGCTCATAGAATATAATTCTCGCATTTTCACCAGTCTTTCAATAACTTCCACAGCTGAACTAGTATGCTTCTCGTTTATATAAATTTGTATTGCTGCCATCAATAGCCAGCTCTGAATATCAAATTATGCCTGACTGCATGAAACCAAATGGGGTGTCCGGAATAAGTCCATTCAATTTGCAAGCATTAGGCAGGTGGGGTCACGTATTAATGAGCTCATCAAGAAGCTTACAAAAAAATTGATGCTTTCTCAGGCCTTTCCAAGCTATACACCACAAGATTCCATCTTGCAAATTGCTGTGTTTTTATTGTTGAAATGGAAGTTTAATCCTGGATTAATTAGGTGCTAGTTCCATTTAGGGGTGTTTACTTGTTGGAGATCTCAAATAGTTTTTTTCGAACTTTTTGACTTTGGGGAAATTAGATACGGAAAATGGTTAATTGGAGAAAAAAGATTGGGCATGAGAAATTTTTTGACAAAAAAAGTTGGAGATTGGATAAAATTCTAAATTTTGAAGATTATCCAATTTATTCAAAATTAAGTAAACCAACTTTTTAAAATACCTAAAAAACACACTACACACATTACAAACTCTACGGGCATATCACACACTACACAATACACACATTACATACACATCACATATTTCACACGCTACACACACCACAAACATTATACATTACACATTACACATGCTACATAAGTAGCTCGGCGCCTAGGTCCATGGCGCCTGGGTCCTCGACACCTCTGTGCCCAGGCCCTTGGGTCCTGGGGGCTACGTCCATGGCACTAGGGGCCAGATCCCGGGTGGCGAGGTCCCATGCTGCGGCGGACACGGGCTTCGGGGCCGGGTCACGGGGCACTGAGGTGGTGGAGCCCTAGGCTGCAATGCACACAAGAGCTGGGGGCCGGACCTAGGGGCCTGCACACGGGGCTCGGATCCGACCCTTGCATCCCAACCATGGACATAGGAGCTGGGGGTCGGGGGCCGGGGGCCGTGTCCCAAGTCTTAGGGGCTGGGGCGTTAGAGCTCAGATTTTTAATGTGACAACCAAACAACAAAAAAAAAAATTCAAAGAAAATATAAACAATTTATTTTTGGCGAATGTGTATTTAGTGTGTGTTTACCTTTGAGGTATTTTCTTAAATTGGAGTTCTCCATTCCTTAAGGAGTTTTGTCCAATTGCTCCATTATCCGAATTGTATTCCCCATTGGGGAATTGTGCAAAAATTGGAGAAAAGATATTTTGAAAAAACAACAATACTCTATTTTGGACTGGACAATCTCCAATGATCACTCTCAGTTCCATTAATCCAGTTAAGCTGCAAGGTCTATCTATTGATCTCTTCTTAACATTAAAACGAAAGAAGTACAACGAGACAGAAAAGTCCATAAAGTCATATTCATTACGCGAATATAAGCTCATAAGATCGATGAAAATATGCATTAGGTTTGTTTTGCTTATTATACGAGAAATTCTTCCTAAATAAAAATCAACTAACTCCTAAAAGCTATGAACCCCGTGAAACAACATTAATGCGCTTTCATGTATCATATACGTCAGAGCCCGTCCAAAGTCAAGTAATAGGAAAGTTTTGCTTAAGTTTTCCTTTCTTTGATAATAAACGCATTTTGTTATAAGTTTACGCTTAACGTAATATTGTCATATGAACCATATATTATAGCTTGCAAGATCATGAAGAACTCCTCAAGTTCTAATGGGCCCAGATTAATCTTTGAAGCCCACCTGCGTATCCTACTATTATCCTTACACTGTTCTTTCCATTCATGAACTTTTGGGCTTAGAATATCTCCCCTTCTCTAATATTTGTAAAATGTCTGGACCCTTGGGCTAGAAGCCCATCTCTGCAAATGGTGGACTGCTGCAACAAAAGGCATGAGCCTTCATATAAATTTACTAATTATTGGTGAAGTTCGAAATTGTATGCCATTCTAATTGTGACTATTGCACAGAGCACGGATTTAATATTTAATAGAAATATTGAATAAGTTCAATTTATTTATTTTAATAGCATATAAAGAATTTATTCATGAATAATTGAATATTCTGCACGGTAAATGGATATTTTTAAACAACAAATGTTAAATTTACTCATGTTTAATCTTTCAAATTCACAAATAAAAAATACTTCAACTCTTTTAAGCATTAATTACTTAGTAATTAAATTTATAAATTAAAATTAATAATATATATACACATAATAAAAAAATAAACCTTTTGAAATTCATGAATGAATATTATTTTTTAAAATTAACTGATTGACAATTAAATTTTTAAGTTAAAACTAAGAATGTATATCGATAATAGATAATAAGTGACCGAACCTTTTGGAATTCACAAATGAATCAAATATTAAGTATTTATTGATTGATTATTTAATTTTTTTAATTAAAACTAATAATTTAATGGTATCCACAAAGATAAAAAAAATAATATAAATAAAATAAATAATAAATTATTGTATAAACTAATAATAAAATATCCATTTCCATATAAGCACTGATGTAACACTTTTCTAATGGTCAAAAAAGTATTTTTTTAATCGTAAATATTAAATTTACTCGGACTTAATCTTTTGAAACTCGTAAATAAATACTATTTTAAGAATTAATTGATTGAAAATTAAATTTCTAATGCTAATAATATATGTACATAATAGATCAGAAATAAATTTTTTAGAATTCAAAAATTTATTTAATCTTAAGTATTAATTGATTGACCATTTAATATTTCAATTAAAGCTAATAATATATATTTATAAAAATAAGAAATAATAAAAGGCAAAATAATAAATAAAATAAAATAACTATGCCATGCAAATACTGACTAGCACTCTCACAATGCACAAAAAAGTATATAATATATATATATATATATATATAGAGAGAGAGAGAGAGAGAGAGAGAGAGAGAGAGATTATTGAAACTTCACTATGTGCGCACATGATTTCACTTCTGAAATGGTGCAAGATTTATTTGATCATGTTTTATAGCAACTACTTGATTCGAAGAGGCAGACAAAGTTCATTTTCTCCACTTGATCCATGAAAAGAATTTATTTGCGTGATTAGTAGACTTCCATAAATCATTTTTTTTTATTCGCCAAAGGAAAATTAGTTAATGTTACTAAAATAACAATGAATTAATAAGCTATTATTTGGTGTTCATAAGACATGACAATTAGATTTTGTCATAAAGTTACGGTATTATAACAAAATTGAATAAAATCTTGACTATCAGTTACTTAATCTAACAACCAAAAATGATATATCAACACGACAATTAATAAAATGATTATCATTTGGCAACTTGGTTAAGAAGACTTGAGACTTTATCGTAGTTACCAAATTCTTCGAGACATAATTTTATTCGAAAGAGGCATGGTCCAAAACTAGCACGCTTCGCCACATATGACGCAATTAATAAGGAACGTAACGTGCTACTTTTAGCAAAAAATGAGAATGTCATGGCATTTACATCACCCCATGACATCGCGAAACATACTCAAAGCATTAGACCAAATCAACTAATGAGCACGTTGCAAAGTGCCCAGTTTAGTCAAAAGGATAAATTAAGGACGCCCAATAGCACGAGCAGCTGGAAGTTTCTTAAGGCAAAAGATGTTTATAAGGAAGTTAATATTTGTATAAATTGACTTGCAAATCACGTGATCAGTAGTAAGTTTATTGAATTTTGGATCGTTTTCACATTCCTGATAAGCTCTAAATTCTTTTGGATAATGATCTGAGAGAGGTAACTCATCTTAGAAGAATTGATTGTCAATCGACTTAGACAGTAAGTGAAATAAAGAAAAAAAAAATAAAGGAAAGTTAATAAATTTGTGCCTAGAAAAAAAATAATGCCTATTAATAATTTTGCTAAGACTTCATATAATAAATTTCGAAATGTATTGAATGCTAATATAAACCTTAAACACGACGAGAACTTTGCGAGTCATGAAAGATCGTTATCATCTCTACCAGCCGCTGACGACAAGGTCCATTGCATGCTTAGACACAGAGAAGAAAATGTCAGAACTGTTTGCCTCCACGCTGGCTCGGTCGATGTCTCAATCCAGCTAAAAAAAGAAGTCTCAAGGTGAGGTGGAATGAGCAAGACGATCCAACGGCTAAATTTGTGTACTAACGTCAGCTCTGCGTGACCTGCCCTCCGATTGAATTCTTTATTTGTTGAAACTTGTGCGCCCTCTACATGGTCAACGAACGTTATAGTTTGATGCAGATGCCTCCACTACAACATGTGAAGCTTAAAGAAATAATCCATAAATTCTATTGTTGGGTGACGAATGTCTGTAACCTCAATTACTCAGTAGGAGACTTTAATCACACGAGATGAATTTTGTGTTTTTTGAGACTAGCATAAAATGTTCATTTAAATAATGAACTTCTGTCTGCTCTTACGTTTCGTATTAGTCGGTCGTGTAGTTAGTTAGCTAGCATTATGGCCCTATCACAAGGACTGGAGTGCCAGACGAGGTAGGCCTTTGGTCTCGTCACAAATTTTGACCTGCAATTGAATGTTACTTTGTGTATGTACACATTTAGAGGGTGTTTGGCTTTGCTTATTTGGTGCTTATAAGTATTTAAATAGTAAAAATTATGTAAAAGAGTATTTTTTTGTAAGTGCTTATAAGCACTCAAAATAAGCAAAGCCAAACACCCTCTTAGTCTGCCTTTTGGTTAGGCCTACCAACATTAACATTTTGCTTGCATATTATATTTCCTTTTGATGTTTATATGAGGACATTATTGTTGTTCAACTAAGTTAAAAGGGAACTATAGATAGAGATGAATAAGTCTGTTATGCAAGTAAATTGAATCAGTCGAGAAACCACTTGACGATTTAATACATCACCAATATTTTATTATTAAGGAATTAAAGGAATTACTCAAGTGGCTAAAATCACCTACAGTGTTCATTTTTTTCTCACTTTCCTTTTCTTGACACCAACGTTATAAAGAACAATGTAACCAATACAATGTCCTATTTTATTATTTGATATCTTTCATTTGCATAATTGATGAATTTGAAAACCCCCAACGATCTTCCATTTTTTTTTGGGCTGAGGTTTTCGAATTAGGTATACCGTGAGATGAATAATTCAATTTTATTTGCTCAGATTTTAGTTTGATCTCAATATGATTTTATCAAACATCTACAAAATTTACTCCCAAACACCCTACACCCTACACCCTCCCTTCCCCCCCCCCCCCAAAAGAAAAAAACTAAGAAAAGAGCATAAAGACAGATTTTTTTCCACGAGAAAGGAGAGATGAAATAAAATTCAAAGCTTGAGAAAAACCAAGGGTAGACCGAAGGTGGTGGCGCACGGTAGTGACCGCCACCCCTCGGTTTTAATTTTTTTTTATTTTTTCTTTTAACTTTTGTAACTTTAAAATCAACTATGAGTTTCTTTTTTATTCAATCAAAATCTTTTTTTTTTCCCTTTTTCATAACATAAATCTTGTTAAAAGTGACTCAGTGTGAAAACACAGTCGCCACCTCTAAAAATACAAGACATGCTAACTGGGTTAGTGGTTTGGCGCCTTACTTTTAGATCGTTACATTTCAAATGTCAGGAATTTGATTCCATTCAATCACTTAAATTTTCTTTAATGCTACTTTTCTCTTAACCAGTTTTCCAGTTTTCATTTGACTTCCCATATGAAGATGAAGAAGGGCAAGAGCTTGACTTAGGTGGTCATGATGGGGATGGGGATGATGATGCTAACGTTGATGAAGAAATGGAAGATGTGGAAGAAGAAGAAGATGAAGAAGTTCAGGAGGAATACAATGAATAACAAGGGCAATACTACGAGCTAAGGTCCAAAAATGCAAATGATAAGCTTATGCAACAACTTTTTGACAAGGTTGATTCCATTGGAGAGAGGGTTGATTAGGTTGGTTACTACTGTAGGGATCAACATACCACCCTTGACAACCTTGCTACAATTGTTAGGGATCAAAGCCAAATCATGGCTCCCCTAGCTCGGGATGTCAAATTGATGAAGCTTCAAAAACTTCACTAGTAAATTGGCTTCTTACTTAGTATATTGTAAAAGCATAGAACAATGATCGCAACTCTTTCTTCACAAGAAGGACCACAAGTATTAACCCAATACTTGAGGATTTCAACCCTTCAATGTTTGATAGAAAGTGTCTCACAACTATGCTACCCAAGAGTAAAGAATACACCCAATATAATAGTAAGTGATGATTTTTGCAAGAACTTCTATTAAACAAGTGCACAAGAGGTATATAAACTTTCCTATATTGCTCTAAGTAGATAGGCAATTTATGAGCTTAAAGACTTGATTAAAGAATGTAAATGATATGCAATCAATGAAGATGAAATAAATGAAGCAAGATTGCAAGAAAGAGTATTGAATATTAAAAAGCTTGAATAAATGCTCTTGATCAAGTTATGTCTGGAGTTTGAATATGGGATTTATTTATAATAGTCAAAAAGTAAAATTCCAACGTTCAAAAAATGTAGTGCAGAAAAATACATTTACCGGCTAATCGGTAGCCGCTAGGCACACTGGATCTACTGGCTAACCCCACCGGTCAACCGGTACCTCAGCCACCACAAAACAAATCTCTTTGGAAAAAGCGGGTAGGCATACCAAGCATTCAACACCTTAGTCGGTAACTACCAACAACCTTTACCAATTCACCAGTACAGCCAACCAGTATCTGGAAATAGGTACAGAAAATCTGGAAAAGTAAACCACTTTGTACAAAATCAATCACTTTTTGTTACTGTACAAAATATGAATGTTTTTCTATAGTTTATAGGTTGAATACAGATTTTCTATAGTTTATAGGTTGAATACAGATACCAAACACTTAACACTCACTTCACATTAATTAAAAAGCATCTACCACATCAAGCATTTATTGCAAAAGCTCAAATCTTTACTAAAATAGCATACATAGTAGATTTTTGGTTGAAAAGTGTCCATATGTAAATACATACATATATATACCTGTTAGCTAAATATTCATTATTGATTTTGATGATGAAAATATATATATGCATTATTTAACTAAATAGCTTCTTGTGAAAATGAGATGTCATCAATATGAAGCTTGGAAAGATATGAAGATGTGCAAAAGGGTTATTTGAATAAGAGAAAAGATGAGAAGGCATAAGGAGGAGAAGAGAAGACATAAAGGGTACCGAATTTATTTTTCTTCTTGCTCTTTTTGTGAAATGCCTATATATTGTGTGGACTTGGCTCAAAATATTTTTCTTTGTCATTGGAAAAATTTTCAAGTCTTACACTTTTGAAAATAACATATGCACAAATGTATTTGAATGCACACATTGAGATAAAATAAGTTTTTGGGGTGTTTTTATTCACAACATGCATTTACATAGTTATTCAAAATAACTTGGAGTTGTGAAAATACACTTGAATTTATTTTTCTGCAAAATCTGGCTTTACTTCACATTCAAGTGGCGGACTTCACCGGTCGACCTGATCCGGTGGTCGCCCGCCTAATCGTAGAGGTGAAGGAAAAGCCGGACCCCTAGCCGGCCGACCGGCTAAGGCGTCCGCCTAGTCGAGAAGGAGAAGGGCAAGCGGACGACCAAGCCGTCGACCGGTGAACGGGTCAGAATAAATGCACTTGCCGCTTATTACCGCTCGCCAAAATCTTCATCCTTCTTCTCCTACCAAATCCCTAACCCCCAAATCTCTTTAAATACTCATTCAAATACACTTTCTAAACATCAATTGAAGTGTGCAAAAGTGTTTATCATCATTCAATCCATCTTTGAGCCATTCTTGCAATATATTTGAGCTTTCAAGAGCTTATTCTTTCTCTTCTTGAGGAAGATTTCAGATTCAATCTCTTTTCAATCTTGAGTATATACACACTTTGAGAGCTTTAATCATTGTGAGATATATCCATTTAAGCTTGTAAAGTGTGAGGAAATCCTATAGAGAGAATCTCTTGGGCTACTTCAAAGAGGTTGTAAAGAACTTGGTTTGTGCTTCACCAAGTTTTGAAGAAGCATTTTAGTGGAGATCTTTGAAGTCCTAAGGGGAGATTCCTTGGGTGGTGGACGTAGGCTTGGCCAAACCACCTTAAAATCGTTTGTCTCTCTTCTCCTTGCATCTCTATTTTTATTGTTCTTACCTTGCTTATCTTGTGTTTGATATATTGCTTGTTAGAAGTTGTAAATTTTCTGAAAATTTTAAAAAAAACGAAAGTTAGTATTAATATCTTAATTCACCCCCCTCCTCTTAAGATATTTGCACCCACAATACCATATCCCAATATATGCAATTTTGAGTAGAATACACTTAGTCATAAATACAAAGTCACAACCTATGTTTCTTTCAAAAAATGCTGCAGGAATTTGATTTAAGAAGCTTAAAAGCATATGTCTTTGCAAACTAAAAGATATATACATCATGCAAAGTGATTGACCAGTAATAAGAACACTTTACTTGAATTATGAAAAAAATGCAAAGAACAAAATGCAAGTATACAAATGAAGTCATTTTGATGAAAAACACATTAAGGAGAAAAGATGATCTAAAATGCAAAGATGCAAGTGCAATGGATATGCGTTTGAGCTCATAATATGGTACATCTACTAAGATCAATTTGACAAGATATAATTTATAAAGACCTTTTATGAATTCTCCGTGTACTTCAAGCTCAAGATCTTCAAATGTCTCCAATTTGATCACCAAGACTTTACAATACTCAAGTCTTCAAGCTAAGCTCAATTATACTTAAGAAAAAGCAATTATAACAAATTACTATAATAAAGACATCATCAAAACATAATTAAAACGTATAAATCCAACAAATAGTAGTTGTTTTAAGTTAATAAACTGTGCAGAAAAACGTGGCCTATTGTTGATTATATGTAAAGTTACTTTTTGGTAAAAAGTTAAGTTGCTTTTTCAACTTTTTCTGTCAGTACCGGCCTACTCAGGCGGTCGACCGGATATGTGTGTTGGTAAAACTAGTGAGTAATTTTGCTCTACTGGCTGAGTTAGGCAATCGACCGATAGGGTGCTTCGGTACGCCTTTTTAGCTACTAGAAGTACCGTCCTACCTACGGGGTGGAGTGCTCCGACAGCCCCTTTTTGAGCTCTTTCAAATTTGACCATTGGGAGACCTATCTTTTGGGTTTATAAATATTTCCTTCTTCTCTCAACTCAGACATAACTTGATCAAAACATATCTATAAGCTCTCCAACATTCAATACACTCTCTTTGCTACAATCTTGCTTCATTTGTTTCATCTCTATTGATTGTATATCATTAGCATTTATTGATCAAGTCTTTGAACTCATAAATGGCTTATATACTTAGAGCAATATAGGAAGGTTTATATACTTCTTGTACACTAGCTCAATAGACGTTTTTGTAAAAACCATCTTTTACTATTACATTGGGAGTGTTCTTGACTCTTAGGTAGCATAATTGTAAGGAACTTTCTATCAAAGAGTGAAAAGTTAAAATCCTCAAGTATTGGGTTAATACTTATGATCCTAGTGGTGAAGCAAAGGTTATGATCGTTGTTCTACATTTCTACAACGCACTAAGAAACCGATTTACTAGTGAAGTTTCGAAACCCTAAAGAAAAACCTTAGATAATGGACTAGACCCTCAAGAGTTTGAACCACTTTAAATCCCTAAACTCTTTACATTTTAAGTATATTTTTCATATATTATATATATTATTGCTTGAATTGTTTATTAAAAGTTTTTAAATGCTTTTTATGCCATTAATCCAATTCACACCCCCTCTTGGATTCATTCTTTGGACAACAAAATATTTATTATTTCATATTCTTAGGCTAAAGTTAATTTTCTTTTCTTTCTTGATGAAAATAAACTCTTCGCGCTCTCACTATTTAGTTTTCACACGTTACAACTTTATTCTCCAATCACCATCACTATCACAAAAAGTCTCAGCTCATAAATAGATTAGTATTTTTCACTTTAATTTTAGTTTTTAACTAATTTAATGTTGTTGATTCGTGCTTATTTATAATTATATATATGTGAGTGTGTGTGTATGTATGTCATTGTAAAAGTAAGGCTTTTCTTATTATTTATTCTTGTACTTGTTATTATCTTTTTTTGTCATTAATCTAAACTTTGGCATATACTGTAAATAAAATTGATATTGAAGTGGGTAAATAAAAAAAAAGATGTATTTCTTTTGAAAAAAATTATTTATTTTTAATTATCATGCGTGAAAGACATATCTTTGGATAACTTTATTTTTTTGTCATTTTCTTATTGTGCCAAATGTAAAAATATCATTTTCAAATTTTGTACTTTATGTAATTGATTTTCATTAATTTTTAATATCTTATTTTATAGTTCATTATTTTTCTAGAGGTGATTAATTTGTTATTTGAATTAAAAACTTCAACCAAATTATGATTGAATATAAATATGTTTTTGTCACTCTTAATTCAAAATCCTATCTCCGTTACTGAGAAGAATTATAATCAAAAAAGAAAAAGAATCAAAGAGAGGAGTGAGTGGAAAATGTTCAGTGCATAGGGAGAACAATATGATTTTAGATTCTTCATATTTATAATATTAAAAAGTTAATAATAATAATAAACTACTTAAATAATTTTTATTAGTATAAATATGTAATTATGGCCATAAATTATTTTTTTTCCAACAAAGGAAATCCAACTTGCGGAGTTTAATAGCTGATACACTCAATAAAATTTGGTCACTAACTAACAATCTTTGAGTACATAGTACGTCTTCTGTATTATTATTATCACCAAATTTCACCTATATATAATAGCAATAAGTTAGAGAAACAAATAAAGTTCTTATTAAGATGAAAGTCAACTACCACTATGGGGGCGGCCAGGCTGGCATTGGTACAAATTGAAGTTTACGGACTGATTAATGCAGCATTGGCCACGGATATAAAAAGGGCTTGAAAATGCGTGCGTGCTCAGTAGCCAACTAGCCATTGTACAATCCTTCATTCATTCATGCTCATGCAACTGGCTCGGCTGTGTTTGAGCAGGTGCGTACACTTGCCGGGTGCCTACAGAGACATCACCGTCAACAGCTGAAAATCGTCAACGTTAAATTTAGGACTAATGCTCAAGACGGAATGATTTGGGATTTCAGTTAATTTCTATTCTGTCCCAAAGTTCCAGAGTTTGAAGTTTTGGATGATAAAAAACTTGATAATAAAAAGAACACCATAATTTTTTGCGACGAAATAATCCAGTGTAAAATCTCAATCCAACACAAAAAATCTCATATTTCGTGCTCAGTCCTAGTTGAATCCTCTTCGCACTACCCTACATCTTTTCCACGTCCGGACAACAAAGTTGGGGACCCCAGCATTTGGTCCAAAAGTAGTTGAAGTGCTGCTCAAATATTCTCACACCCTCTCCGACTTTTTGATGTTTCTGCCGAGTGGTTTTAGATTGGATGTATACCCTCGTGAATTGTTTTTTTTTTTTTCCTAGGGTAATATTTGATAAATGATGACGAAGCAACAATAATCTTCAATTATAATTTAATTGAGACAAATGAGAGTCTGGAATATGACAAACAACGTATAAGAAGAAAAACTAATTATACATTATAGTATTGGATTGATTATTATTTATAATTTTCTTGTTTGAGATGACTTCTCCAATAGATCCTAAACCTCACATGTGAAGATGCTTGATAATTTCCTCTATTAGCTATCAGAATGGTGGAGAAGAAAATAAAAGCAGTGTAGAATATATTCTTCTCATGTCCACAAACTATTCGATAAGATAATGATGCCGGAAATAAAATGCAATACAATTTTGCGTCGAAGAGGAATATAAGCTATGGTTCGAGCGGTAAGTATATAGTTTCTCATTTTAGTTGCATACTGCTATTTGAAGCAAGTTACCATACTTTCACGATTGATTGAGATAAATTCTTGCTTTATATCTTCATAACACCATCACTTTTTGTATATAAAAAATACAAACTGTAAAGGGATTATTTAAAACATTTTAAACATGTCAATTGAACAATTTGTACAAAAACTTAAGTCGAATGAGATAAATACGTCATAAATAAAATTACTATTCGAGTTATACATACATTTATTGTATCAAGCTTGATATAAAATGTTAAATTCCTCTTGCTTTTTCTTTTGAGAACACAGAAACTGGTTGAATTATGATCCTTTTCTTCTTCTGATAAATGAAATTCATGTTTCTAACCAAAATAAATAAATAAGAAGTTGCCCTGTTTTGTTTCGAAAGTATGTGACTGATTAAACCCCACAAAAAAATTAATTGTTAAGCGTACGGCTCTCCGGACGGCAATTTAAGCTTGAAGTGTACGAACCATTCACGCATGTCCAGAGCATCAGGTACGCCAGCTGCTATATTTTTTTAAAAAAAAATCTTTTACTCAATTTTTGATATTACACGCAAAAATGGCGTATTTTTAATTCTGTTTTTAAAATTAATCTAATCTTGTTTTGAAAATGCATTCGTTGCGCTCCCAAAACGAGAGTGTTGCTCCTAGAACAAGACCCTACCTCCCAGAACGAGATCCTCATTCCAAAAATGCGGCCGCACTCCTAGATCAATATTAACTTTTTACTTACTTATATGATTATTTGAATTTGAGATCTAACATTTTTTTATCAAAAATTGTGAATGTAATGATTAAAAATGAAGTTTGATCCAACTTGAAGAACTAAGAAGATGCATCGATGAGCATGGAGTGCATTTAAGTCGATCTAATCAGTCCATTAAGAAGCATCACTACATCGAAATGGACAGACTCAGCTACGTGTTTAGCTAATAATTAATCGAATGCGATGGGCTTTTCATACTTTCATCATCAGTTTTGGTCTATAGAGTTCATGTATGGTTTATAGGATTAGACATTTCAAAATATATTAATCATTGGGACTTAATTATTACACACCTCAGGGAAAATATGTTTTGATTTAGTTTAATTTTGAATTTAATTTAAATTAAATTAGGTAGTTTTTATTAAAATTTTATTAATTAGTTTCTATTCATATAAAATAATCAAACCAAATCAATATATTTAGAGTCGGTTTGTCTTGGTTTAATTTAGGCTTTTATAGAAAAAAATTCAAAATTCATCAAAAATTTTCAGAAAAACAATATAATAATTAAACAAATTAAATAGAGTTGGGTCAAAAACAATATATTTAGAGTTGGTTTGTCTTCGGTCTGGGAGCATGTCACGCATTCTCGGAGTGCAGCTGCATCCCTAGAATGACGATCTCATTTTGGAAGCCAGAGTCTCGTACGGAGAGTGAGACCCACATTCTAAAAGTGTGGCCGCATTCTTAAAATTCTAAAGTGAGATTGTGTTAGTTTTGAATTTAAAAACAGGTCATTCTTACATGCAATATCAAAAATTAGGTTAAAAATATATATAAAAAAAATCTTGCCCAACACACCCGTACACACACAAAATAAAGGGAAAAATATCCCCAAATTAAAATAAATAAAAGAGGGGGAAAAAGAAAAAAGGGCAGAGAATTAATGAAGTGACGATTGGAAGCAACCATGTGTATACAGTGAGGATGTATGTAATGCTTTGCTGTAAGGACGTGCTGGCCCCATTTTAGCTCTTCCTTGTCATTGTTACGCAAGACAAGCAAAGCTGGTCCTCCTCTCTTCCGCCTAGCATCATTTGTTATTGCATTAGTTAATTAATTGATTTTTTTTGTCCCCATTCAATATATAAATTAACATTTATTCTCGTGCTACGCTCAAGTTCCAATATATTTTTTATTATAAGTTCTAAATTTTAGCTGTACATTTTTTAAGGTAGTTTTAAAAAATTAAGGACCTATTTGGCACAATATTTAAAAATAAGAGACCTAAATATCTTTTTTTAGTATATTATATGACAAGGGTTATAGTAAAGTTTTTTCTTATAAATCATGTTCACTTTACGTGTCTATAACAAATATTTTGTAATTGGGGTTCTAGTTATATATATATATATATATATATATATATAGTTTTTGCAGACATTTAATCAAGCACATGGATTGTAAACTTATGTGTTTACTACGGCATGAAGGGGATTGTTTATTACTATAGTTTATCTAAGAAAAGAGAGATTTTAAATACCGTTTTGACGTGAAGTCGAATTTAATTATCTGATTTATTGGTTATCATTGGAAAATTACAAAATTTGCATTAAAGATATGTAACTATAGCACCGGGGGGGGGGGGGAGGATTATTTCCTTTCTTATGATTTTGACCAGTTTGTCTATTATTTAGATTTGAAAAGAAAAAAAAAATTTACATATTGAGTTAAGTCATGGGTTAGGGACTAGATCATAATTCTTGTTAGGATATATAAATATGAAAAGTTGTTATATCAATGGGATCATTTAATGAACCTTAATGAATGTAACATTACACTTGTTAAAAAAAGCCAAAAAAATGCATGCGAGTATTTGGCTATTGAATAAACTTCCAAGGTATTCCAATTTGATTTACTAAATAAAAGAAAAAAATAATTAATTTCGAGATAAATTTTATTCTGTATCAAATAACCTTTCCCTTTTAACTTCTATTAAATAACCATTCCGTTTTAACTTGAACCGATTATTGATCATGGTAACAAACTTAATTTCGAATCACACTACTAATAATTCGAATCTCGTTGTTTGCTTGTATTCAATAATGAAAAATAACTTTCTCTTAATTGTAATGCTGGCATTTATAGAAAACGATAAATTCATTAAGGTATAGTAATAAGATTATGCCAAGAAAGATAAAAAGATTTTAATAATAATACGGTTATGCATAGGAAGATAAGGTTATCATGGTAAATGGAGTTAACACAATTTAATTTTGACAGTTTACCAAAACATAGAAAACGCATCAAGAAAACAAATTTTTTTTTTTTTTGACAAAAAAAGAGAAACACTTCGTCATCCTCTCTGTATACTAGAACTAGTATTAAAATTGTGTGTAAAAGTGTGCTTTGCTTTCCCATTCCCAAAGAGGAGATATAAAAAAAGACTTGAGAACTGCAACGCACGTCTGTCGCACAGTTCACTCACCCTCTCTCAAAAAGTCATTTCATTCCCTCCTTTCCTTCCCTTTCCTTTCATATCCTTCGATTTCCCTCCCCCTTTCTGGTTTGGTTTCTCAGCCTATGGATTGATTCCTCTCTCTCTCTCTCTCTCTCTAGTCGCTTCGTATCCACGGCAACATTTTTCTTCCGATTAGAGAAAGCAGAGAGAGGAAAAAGGAAAAAGAAATAAAGCTTCCCAAAATTAAAACCAAAAACCGAGGGAAATTCTAGAAAAAAAAAAGGAAAGAATTTTTTTTTTCCCGTTTTAATTCTTTTCCTTTTTTCTGATTTTTCCTTAGAAAGCCGTGGCGAACCTTAGAGAACCATCCTCTAAGGTTCATCAAATCCAGGAAAAAAAGGACCACAAATTTATCGTGTGAAAATGCCATGGTTTGTGAGATTCTCGTGGTTCATCTCCGCCGCAGTGGTGGTGGTTGTTTTGTCTCCTTCGCTGCAGTCGTTTCCGCCCGCCGAAGCCATCAGATCGTCGTATTCCGATTCTCATCGCCGATTCTCTTTCCAGAAAGCTCCTACATTCCGCAATGCCGATGAATGCCGTTCAACGGCGGGGAAAAGAGTCGGCGTGTGTGATCCAAATTTGGTCCACGTGGCGATTACTCTCGACGTTGACTACCTACGTGGCTCGATAGCGGCTGTTCATTCGATTCTGCAGCATTCTATGTGCCCGGAGAGTGTGTTTTTTCACTTCTTAGTCTCCGAAACTGGCCTCGAAACCCTAGTCCGGTCCACTTTTCCACAGTTGAAGTTCAATGTGTATTTTTTTGATCCGGAGAGAGTTCGCACCTTGATCTCTTCTTCCGTCAGGCAAGCGCTTGAGCAGCCGTTGAATTACGCGAGGAATTATTTGGCTCATCTGTTGGAGCCGTGCGTGCGGCGCGTGATTTACCTGGATTCCGATCTGGTTGTGGTGGATGATATTCGGAAGCTTTGGAGTACGAGCTTGGGGAAGAGGACGATGGGCGCGCCGGAGTATTGCCACGCGAATTTCACGAAGTATTTCACGCAGGCGTTTTGGTCGGACATGTCGCTTTCTGGCACGTTCGACGGTCGGAGGCCGTGTTACTTCAACACGGGGGTGATGGTGATGGATCTAGTGAAATGGAGACGGTTCGGGTACACGAAGCGGATCGAGAGGTGGATGGAGATCCAGAAGACGACTCGGATCTACGAGCTAGGTTCATTGCCTCCGTTTCTACTGGTCTTTGCTGGACACGTGGCGCCTATTGAGCATAGGTGGAACCAGCACGGCCTTGGCGGCGATAATGTCAGAGGTAGCTGCCGTGACCTCCACCCTGGCCCCGTCAGCCTCCTCCATTGGAGCGGCAGCGGCAAGCCCTGGCTCCGCCTTGACTCACGGCGGCCCTGCCCGCTCGATACTCTCTGGGCACCCTACGATCTGTACGGCCACTCATCGTGATAATGTGTACGAAACTCCTGCTATGCGTAATCTGGAAATCGTGAACCTAATTTTTTGTGCCTCTCGCCGGTATATTCCTCCAGTGACTTTTTTAATTTTTTTATAAATTTTTCTATTTGTTACTTAATTTTTTTCCTTAGTTTTAATTTTTGTTACATTTTGGTTAACCTCATGATATTTTCTCATTTCAGGCGATTTGTGCTCTATTATTCTATTATTCTCCTCTTGAAAATAAAAGAAAAAAAAAAGAATTGGATAGTCAATTTCATTTATTTCATCTACTGCTGCTATTTTTTTTTTCCCCCTTATAGAAATCATCGGTTGCTGCTAATGATTTTTTATTTTTTTGGTTGTCAATTTTTTATTGAGTTGTCGAATATTATTATTTTCTAACATCACAGATGATCACACCAGTGGAATATTATTATTTGCTGGTATCAGTAGATAAATCTGTATTAGGTTCTTAGTCTATTTTGTGGTGAAAGTGAAATATATTGTACCGACACTTAAGAAATGGACTAGAAGCATTGTAGGGGGAATCAGAGTGTGAGAGTGTCGGAATTGCCTCTGTTCTGCTTTCTCCTATGTGGTAGCTGACAATGGAAATGGGTTAATAAGATTGCTTAGGATTCTTTTTCACTTGTCGGGCATCTTGGTTCCGTTCTATGATCAAATTGCAATATTATTCAACTCAGAACAAATCTTAAGTCTCTCAAAGATGTCCAAACAGTAAGAGTTGAGATCAAATAAATGTAACTCATGAGTCGGGTTTGATTTCAATTTTCTGTCTTGGGTGACCATTCTTGATTTAAATGGTGAGGGAATATGCTACGCAGTCAAGATTTCTGTGTTGATAGTCGGGTTTAGCTGAATATTTCAGTAGTTAGGCTCCTCCAATTATTATTATTTTTTTTTGGTAGTAGGAAAAAAAAAAAACTAAGAACAAAGCAAATGCTCTAATAAGTTAGTTCTACATAAATTTGACACCACAAATCGTGCATCGTTTAAAGTGCTTTGAAGGATTGATTGTTTTGGAGGTATGCACAATTGTTGGTCACAATATGCTAAGATGGTTGACGCAATGCGGTTTTTCCATTGCTACTTTATTAACCATCTGTATTATCGACTAAATATTGCTAGACTGTTCTATGTCATCAGTTAATGGCTAAAGGCCGATCTTCTCTATCTTCTAATTGAAACTATCGCATGTGCGTCGCCGGCTGTTGATGCATTGGATAATCTGTAAAGGCTTCTATGAAACTTGTGAGTGTTTCGAGAGAAGATTTCTATTTATTGCATATTATTTTATTTTTATGTCACTATGTAGTCAGGTCAATGCTCGAGGTCTGCGCTATTTGAATGGTCCAAAATTAAATTGAACCCAAGCATGGGATTTATCGGACTTGGTTCTACTGTATACAACTATAAAGATAGCTCGAGTAATCCTCCCGGGACACTCTACGAATAAGAATTGAAGACATATCGTGCATTTGAAATTTGTCAATTGGTGGTCGAATTTAATTAGTTGAATTTCTTGTGTCACAAAAAAAAACATAATTTATTATATTTAGCAAGGTATTGGATCTTACCTTATTTTAAATTAGCTCCAATACTTAGGACAATAATCTCAATCCTTCAAATAAGACTAATTTACTATGAATCTTTTATTTTAAAATTTAATTTCTTTCATCAAAATCTTTCTTTCTCCTCTTTTTGCTTCGAAATAAAAGGTTAAAATTACTTTGATCTTATTTGAAGGATTGAATTTGTTTCTTTTATGTATTGGAGAGAACAGAAAATAGCAGAAGATTTTGTATGAATTATGTTATGCAATTTTTTTTTAAAATTTCAAAAAAGAGAAAAGGTTGGGGATATTCGCAATGGAGTGTTGCGTTATGGGGATCCAGTTGTCCAAAGTTTTTTTTTTTTTGGCTATGTCCAGTTGTCCAAATGAGGGACCGATTCCTCTTGTCCTGGCATTACACGTGGATTTTTTACTTGGCATTGTCGTGCAATTGATTTGTTTGTCCATATGTTGCGACGTTGCGACCATGATTAAATCAATCTCTGTCAAAATTGAAAAAAGAAAAATAGAAAAAACATCATTAAATCGTGATAAATACATACTTGCAAACTATAATGTGATTGTTTTGTGGGTTTCATTTATTGGTTCCATGTTGTTGGCTTTTGGTTGGTTGCTTGTCTGCTTTAATGACGATTAAGACTTACGGATAGCAACTCATAGCAGCAGCCAAAGCTTCACTCTGGTTTGGCAAATCGGACATCCGGCACTTACATTTGAAGCTAATAATTGTACGAATTAACTACGATTATGCGTATTAATTACACAACTTTAATTTAGAACAACTGTTTAGAGAACAGTATTTGGATCAAATACCGACATTAATGATAACGCTTCTTAAAAATGATCCACGAAGAGTTGCAATTTCTTGAATGATTTGTAAATGATAATCGAGATTTTAAAAAATGATATCCGGCACTTGCATAGTTACAAGAGTAGATTGAGTTCATTTCCCCCTTATAAGGTTCTTAGCTACTATATGTCACTTAGATTTTGTTTGGCTTAGTTACGAGATTTTAACTGTACAGGTTTTAGCAATAGAGTTTTGATTAAAATTTTTATTGAATAAAAGTTGCCGATTTTTTTATATATTATTTTAATTGTAGAGCTTTTAGTTGTTTTTAGGAAAATATTGCAATTTCAAAATTGTGAAGCAGTATTTTCAAAGGAAAGGAAGGAAAATAATTTTTGACATGATGTAAAATAAGTTTCTCAAAAGTCTTTTTTCTGAAAGCTCCAGTTTGAAATTTATGATTTTTCAGCTTTTTCAACTTTAACTTTTATGTAAGAACTATTTAAAAATTGGGCCAAACAAATTGTTTTTAATTTTTAGATTAAAAAAAAAAAAGTAGTTTAAATGTTTAAAACTGGACCAAACAAACTCTTTGGTTACGGAAAAGATTCATCTGGCCTTGACAACCTTTTTATGGAATTATTAATAAATCAAACTTTAGAGCAACTCTTGAATCATTGAGATGATTCTAGAATCTTAGACATACTTGTAATAGAGAAGCAAAGAAGTAGGTTAATCATGTGGAGGGTACTTCACTGTTTTGGGTCAATGTGTTGTGGGGGTGAATGGTTGCTACTTCACCTCTCTGTGTTTATGCATCCACTGAATAATCGAGAATGGATCATATTGAGAGTATAAGAATCCTCTCGAGAGTTCGTTGATTAAATTAGATTGTTTTATCATAATTTTATTGTCAATTCATCAATTTATTATTTTATTAAATCTTACTCAACAACTGAATTATTTTATAGATAAATCTATTTTCATTTTTAACATGTGACGTTAATCACGATTACTGTTAACTGTTAAGAAGAGTGTTGAAGAGTCAAATTTTAATTTATGAATGTGGCACAGTAAAATCAAAACAAAGGCAGGCTTGGGCTTTAGCCCGAATAGCTTTATAATCTTGGTAAAACTCTCCTGCTTTAATTTTTTATTTACCAGTCAACTCGCTACAAATTTTATGTTTATCCAATAAGTAGTGGTTGAGACAATGCCTCGACCGATTATCTACCTGGCAAGATCAAGATTGGTCATCACCTTGAACAATTAGTCTCTTGGTTGACTAGTACGACTGACCAATTATCTACCCGACAAGATCAAGATTGCTCATTGTCTTGAACAATTAGTCTCTTGGTTGACCAGTACGACTGACCAACGATGATTCGCCTTGGCAACTGTCTACAAATTAGCAGAACTAAACCAGATATAAGGTCCATTCCGTTGTGCTTTACATGTTTCATGTTGAGGGATATTTTTTTGACCCCGCACAAACAATTTCTAAAGCTGGGAACATATTTGATCATATCTATTTAATGTATTAGCATGTGGCAAAGGAATATGTGGAAAATGGCCCGCAAGAGTCAAGACGTAGCCCTCAAAAGAAACTAGGCTTTTCCCAGTAATCTTTACAGCTAGAAGCGGATATTACATGTACAGAGCCTATTCTTTAATTTTGAGGGGGACCATTTTCAATTTGTGATCCGGCCGCACTATGATTGGTTTCCAAGTACAGATGGGGTATGAATGTGGGTAGGAACCAAGCAATCTCAAAACTTTCACATTCAATTTTCTTTTAAGTCTATCTTCTATATAAAGTTCTTTTCATAAATATTTGAAACATTTCTGTACTTAGACATGTTTGTAATTTTATAAATCGTTGATATTTGTAAGATGATTTCTACTGTGTTTGTTAACATATAATTTTATATGCTTTTCAAATTTAAGATTTCAGATAAGCATATAACAAACACAACATTCATGTACGCGACTCGACTTTAATTTACTTGACTAAATTGATGCTATACCATAGTTTCATATTTTCCTTTTGCCTCATTTATTAGAGTCACAACAAATAATTGAACTCTTCATTTTATTAGACTTATCATACAAAAAAAGGGAAAAAGAGAACACATATATGACAAAGATAACAAATAAGGAGACTGAATTACAGAATTCGGGGTCTAAATGTCCATTATATAAAATTTAATACTAGAAGAGGTAAATTTATCTAGCAAAGAAAGTTGTGTGAGTTATAAGGCAAATAGTTGTTAATTAAAGCTTTTGCAAAATTAACCTTATCTTAGCTGTTAGTCACCAAAATAACAAATATACTTTTGGAATCGTATTACATAAAAATTTAACACTCAGAAAATTAATTAAAGACGACAATAAACAAAGCAAATCTAAACTTTATTCACAAAATTACTCTTAATACGCTGGTTTCGAACAGAATTTTTCTTCAAATTCCCCACCATAATGCTGCAGTGAAGACAAGCACGTACATATGTAAAGCTAACAATCAATTGAAACAAAATCATGTAACAAAGCCTGAGAATGAATAAACTAACCTCATAGTAAGCTAGGTCATTTTGATCAAACTGAGAGTTTGAATCATCTTGATCAAACTGATCATGATCTTGAACAAACTGTTTCGACAAAAAAGAACCATAGATTACAAATGAATATTCTAATTAAAATCATATTATATTCTGAAAAAAAAAATTTATTCGATAACTCACAGATGAAATATGAAGCCCCAACATTTCAGTCATCGGACCATTCACGACATCAGTTATGGTGGAGGGCAATGTAACTGGATTATAATAAAAGTTTTGCATTGCCTGCATTTGCCTAGAGCAATCCTAAGTAATCAAACAAAGAAAGAAAAAGATCAGAAGGAGGAATTCAATTGAAAATTTGATCCAATAAATTAGTAAAAATCTTTTCTATTAAATTCCATATATATATATATATATATATATATATTAAATCTCATAATTAAAAGAAAGAACCTGTACTTGCTCTGATGCTCCTAGACTGTTTGATATATTCATTTGGGCACCAATAGCATAGGATTCATGTTGCGCACCGAGCATCGTCTCTGCCATTCCATAGTTATAATAACTTCCCGGATGATGATCGACAAGAGCCGCATTGCTTGCACAAACATGGGCATTTGGTCTGCTAACATGTTCGATTTCTGAAATCGAACTTGTTGATAGTTGCAGTTGGTTTGAGATGGCAGCATTATAAGCGTCGTGTGCGTCGTTATGCAGTGGCAAACGATATTGAATTACTTCTAAATCTTGTGATTGCATTGGGGTTATCGTGCTCATTACATTCTGCAAATCCTTCTTCTCATTCTTTTTTTGAAGATGCAAACGATATTTCTAGATGGTAAAGATTAAAAAATCGTTAACTTTTCTTGACAAAATCAGCTGGAATTTAATAAAGTTCTTACTCAACGGTATAATACGTGCATATAGAACCTCCATTAGAGGCAAGATACCTGAAGATGGCTTGCCACATTCTCTCTAGTAAGACCAGCAACATTCATGCGCTCCAAAATCTTTTTTGGAACAGCATCTGAAAAATTTTAAGAAATAAAAATAATAATAAACATGAGGTTTACAACCAAAAAAAAAAAGAGATTAATACACATACAGTGATAAGCAATATCTTCTTTCATTTGATTTTACCTTAGAATTTAATATTTATATTCCTGAATATTTGAAGCCCATTTTTGGAACAATTAACACATGAAATACTGTGATAGTTCTAATAGTAATCTAATTCATATCACGTCATATGCACATATACATGCAATTAAGCAATACATTTCCTTTCGTTGTCATTGGGATTCTTACATTTTCTTTTCAGTAGGGATCAAGCCAAGATTTTAATATTGGGAGGGGCTAGATTAAATTAAGAAAATTGACGATTTTAAATATTTCAAATATAAATAAGTGTAAAGTTTAGATCACCATTAAAATATATATAATAATAGAATCATTTTTTTCAAAAATAATATAAGATTACCTAAACAAAATTTTATTCAATCAATCAATGTTGGGCTCATCTTGTTTTCATAAAATAGAATTTATCAATCATCACATTAATATGAACTTTTAAACAATTTCTTTTTCGATATAGATAAACCAAACTATCTATGATACAATCATTTTTCTTATATGTAAAAACTTTGCTTTGGATAATTTTTATAAGAAAGAACTTATTCTATAGTTGTCATTTACGAAAACTAAAAATAAAATATTATAGAAAGAAACTATGAGTTTATAACTATCGCTGAATAAAAATGTTTACACTCTAATGCATAAATTATATATCAATCGATGAACTAAAAGATAAGCTACTAACTTTAAGTATCTGTCAATAATCTACATTGCACTGCTATACTAGATAAGTTTTTTAAGTCGCGATAATTAAGTGCATTGTGTAGCTTAATTGATCTACGATAAAGAATTCAAGTTACATACATATATTACAATGTTTATAATGTAATTGAGTAGTACTAGTTGAAAATGATGATATTAATATCATGATCCTATTTCTAAGTCATTTTCTTTTATTTCTTGTTCAAATAATTCAATTAATTAGACGAAAAACTGAACATCATGAGCTTATTTCTAATCCATTTTCTTTTATCTCTGCTCAAATATTTTAAATAATTAAACAAAAAGAATTGAAGATAAAAGTTGAATCAATGTCACTGTATACCTAAATTAAGAATTTGTTCAGTTAATTAAGAAGTTTTGTGCACATCATTTTTTTTGGAAAAAAGAAAAACTAGAAACATAATTTTTTTATTAAAAAAAAATATGGAGCCCTAGGCGGCCAGGATCCACTCGGTCCCCCTTGCCTCCACCCTGCTTTCCTGGTAAATTTTTAATAGGGAAACATACAATACATTTGTCAAGTGCAGGAGCATGCACCAATGCTATAATTTGATTAAAATTGTAGTTTGATATATTAACGTCTCCCTATGTGTAAGATCCAACAAAAAGTCGTTTGAGAGGGTGTTTGGATTGGCTTATAAAAAAGCTACTTAAAGCACTTTTAGTTTTAAGTGGCTTTTTTTTATTGTCAACTTTAAGTAATTACGTGTTTGAATAAAAGTTATAATTATAAAAATAAGTATTTACATGTTTGATTAAAGTGGGCTGAAAAGTAAGTTATATAGTTAAAATAACTATTAAGGACATTAAAATATAATTTAAAAAGGTAAGTATAAGATAAAAGAGAAAAGATATTTTAGTAATAAAAATAAAAAGGTAAAGATAAAATAGTAAATGATTTGGTCAAACTTGTTTTTTTTCAACGTGCTTAAACCATAAAAAGTAAAAGCTGAGGTTGGGGAGCTTTTTATTTTCTACTTAAAGCTACTTAAAAAAAGCACATTTTTAATTAAAACAAATACTTCAATTAGCTTAAATTAAACTTTAAGTAAGTTTGACCAGAAAAAAAAGCCAAACCAAACACTCTCTTAGTATAAATAATCTCTCTCGACGTGCAAAGTCAATCCAATAAAAGGCCAGAGTAGCTTTACTTGAGTACAATACACCCTAAATGTGCCAAAATTTGCACATTAATTTGTTTTCCTTTCTACATTTAACTTAATTTCTATAATTTAAAAATATTTCCTTTTATGCAAAGAAAGTAAATCAGATGAACAGGGAAAAGGAACAATGACGTAGCACTTACTTTTTAGACCCATTTGATTCACAGCCATGACAAATTGTTCATGAAGTTCAGAAGTCCAAACCATTCTCGGCTTTTTCAGTGAGACTATATTGCTTTTAGGTACTTCCTCTTCCTCATCCTTCTCACGATTTGAACTCCCACAGCTTTCTTTATCTCCATGGATTGAATTGCCTTCAAAATTAGGGGGTCTCTCGCAATGGTTCATAATGCTTGATGAAGCCAGCAATGGCTTCAAACTATTTCGCTGCTTCCGAACAACATGTTGCCATAGGATCCTCACATCTTTCAATAGGACAGGTTTAACCAAGTAACCACATGCTCCTTGAACAGTTACTCTCATGATAACATCTTTCGAATCATCTTGTGAGACCACTGTTGAGTATGATAATAATCTAATAATCATGACTATATTATATAGGAAGATAATTCAAAAGAATTTTGCAGTTGTAGAAATGCTGCGCAAATCTAATAATCGTGACTATATTATATAGAGAGATAATTCAAAAGAAATTTTGCAGTTAGACAAATGCATGCAATGCTTATATAGGGAGATTATTCAAAAGAATTTTGTAGTTATATATACAAATGCAGTGCTTAGTCATGACTGCAAAATAATTGAGTATATCATATACGGAGATAATTCAAAAGAAGTTTGCACTTACAGAAATGCAGTACTTAGTGATCACAACCGCAGAATATCGTAGTAATTTAATAATCATGACTATATTATATAGGTAGATAACTCAAAAGAATTTTGCAGTTATAGAAATGCAGTGCTTACTCACTGCACAATATCGTAATAAGCTAATAGTCGTGATGTTATCATATAGGGAGAAAATTCAGAAGAAGTTTTCAGTATAAAAATGCAGTGCTTACTCACGACAGGCAGATCCATTTCTACTCCAATGATCTCAAGTAGTCGAACCCCATCCATATCAGGCATATGCACGTCACTTACGACGATATCAAATTTATCTTTCCCCTCTCGCAGCAGAGACAAAGCTTCCGTGGCCGTCTGGCACTTGGTGACTTAAAACAACGTAAAGACAAACCATTAAATTTTTTAAATGAAACACATATATTCTATTCTCAGAATAGTTATTATAATTGCTAAAAAAAAAAAAGAAACATGAATAATTATGCAACAAAGTATTTCTTTTTCATTCTCACTAATTCCCTCTCTTTTTTTTATCTCTTTTTTTTTTGGTTTGGCCACTCCCCATCTCTTATATTATACGTAATATAAATTCTGATATGTCTAAAAAAAATTGAAAATCAAGACTTTAAGAATCATTATCCTTTCGAATTTTCTTGTGCTGAAAACTAGGAAAACGAATAATCCTTCCTAACTTAGAATTATTTGTTCCCCGCATTTTTCCCTTCTATTGCCCGCTCACGTTGATGCATTTTATGACATTAAAATGTGGCAATAGTAACATAATCACACCACTCCAATTTGGATTTCAAAAAACAAATAAAAAGAAGGTAAAATCAAAAGGTTGTGTTGTTCTTCGATCACAACCCACATGACAAAAAGAAGGACATGAAAAAAAAAAATATATATATATATATATATATATATTTAAAAAAAATAGTTTCAATTGTTAGTGAATAAACCTTGGTAACCACAAGCTTTAAGCATTTGTTCGAGTAGCGCGAGGCACGTAGGATCGTCGTCGATGACAAGAACCCTAAGGCCTTCGGGGAAAATATTGGTAATAGCATTGCTGGCATTGTCTTCGCCAGAAGACATGGATGATTCAACTGGAGTCCACTGTGATGGCAGCTATGGAGAGGTATATTCAAAGGTTTATTCTGGACTGTTTCTTCATTCTGTTGTAGAGGATGTGCATGTCAAGAGAAACTGTAGGATGACCCAGTCTTCTACGATATATAAGTATTTCACTGTACACAAACTCTACTGAAAGTTGAAATTTTACTAGGATATATCCTGTTCCATGGAGAAATGAGTATTTTCAATGATTTTAGTTATCATCATTGATAAAAATATATCATTAAAAAAATTAGTATATTTTTGTAGAATTTAGTTTCTGTAAATTTTCAATAGTAATCATTTTTTTTATAAAGAAATATGTAATACTTGAATAAAACATTTAAATTGGAAAAATAAAATTAACAAATAATTAAAGATGACTAATATATTTGTTTGAATTTAACTTATTCTTTAGGGAAAAGATTGATAGAATTAGGATATATGGTACTAAAAGATAAAACTCTACTTTATAATATATACTAGTATGTCACCCGTGCCATTGCACGGGATGTGTTATATATAGGTTGATGTATTAGGAAGATTTAGTTTTTTATCCATCTATGAAATAATTTTAATAGATTAAACAATAGTACTACACTAACAATTAATAATATAATGTTGTATTAGGGGAAAAATTAATACACATACGTGTAATAATATACCGTTGTATTGAGGAAAAAAATTAGACCTACATAATAAAGAGATTTGCAACTATATGGTGGAAAAACCCATTGCTACATATATTTGAGTAGTATCAAAACCAACTTTTCCATATAATTTATAACAACTTGCTATATTTTACCAAAGGAAAGAAATTAACGATGTCACTATAATTTAAATACTATATAATGAATAGATTGCAATATATACGATAACATTTTAAGTAGTCAAGTTCATATATATATTTGTCAATTGGCAGAATTACATTTAAGATCTAAAATTAAATTACAGATTAGAAAAGGATTTTGAAGAATATTCCATTTTTACATATTCTTCTTAAAACAGAAGGAAGACTTGCTTTTATTTTCTAAAAATATATTTAATATTTAAATATAATAAACTATCATAAGTTCCATACTGGTTTAGTCAAAAAGAAACAACATGTTAATAGAAAATAAAAAAATAACATGCGAACAGTGACTAAGATATCATTATAAAAAAAATATAAAAAATGTATTTTTACAGGGGAAGCTTAAATGAATAACAAAAACATGAATAAAGAATAAAAAAATAAAATACCATAATAGAGATGAATAAACACAACCCAAACCACATATAAGCAGTTAACATTAAATAAATGTGTAGGATAATATAATAATAAATAAATTTTTTTTGTATCTCTCTTCCCGAAAAGCCATATACCAAGACAAAAGGAATGTAGATAATAAAAGATTTGTGCAATATAGCGTCATAACAATACGAACGCATGTATACAAAAGGGTTTAATATAAGAGAAACCTCCAATCTGCAATGATTCTAACGGTAATTAGTGTGTAAATTGAAATACATCTTAAAACATGCATGTGATTACCTTGTATATGCATAATTTTGAAAGATATCATAATATGGAATTATAGAGAAATTGTGGTGATAAAGAAGGAATTGATCGCATTTCAAGCATGTAAAATAAAAAGGAAGCAAATATGTGCTGCTATGCGTGAGATTAGAATGTTTAAGCTTGAATATGACACTAAAATAATGATTTAACCATGTTTTAATATTACTGATTAAGTGTAAATAATATATGAAAAAGAAAAGGAAAGACTTTTGAGTGCATGAAAAGGAAAAATTGAAATGAACAACGATTAAATGATTTAGTTGATTGCATAATTTAGGTAACAAACCTGTAATGTCCATATATATTTACAACTTTGAAAATTATAAGAGTTAAGATTCTGCGATTACGAAGGAAAAAAATTGAAAGAATCAAATATAATGAAAAAGAAATATTCTAGAAAAGGAAGGACATCTATGAATTTTTTTTTTAAAAAAAAGACAGCTATGTATTTTTTTAACATTTTTAAATAGTAAACACGTGGCAGTAATTTAACAATGCTACGTGGCAACATGGTATGCATCGGGGTCTGCTTTACACTATAGTATAGATATATATATATATATATATATATATATATATATATATATATATAGAAATAAATATAGGTATACAGATTTTTACATAATTTATGGTGAGGGTAAATATGTTTCGTCCATTTAATACTTGATAAAGTTTTCAATATTAATCATATTTTTCATTAAGAATTTATAATAATTAAATAAAACATTTAAATTTGAAAAGTAAAATAATGGACGATTGCTCAAAAGGTAATCCAGGAAAGGCAGTAGCAGGTGGTCTTTTTTGCAATAAGCAAGGTATTTGGAATGTTGGCTTCGCTGTTAACTTGGGAATGGCTTCTAATAAGATTGCCAAGGCAAGAGCATTATTTGAAGGACTCACAATGGCTGAAAATATGGAGCTCCAAAACCTGACAATTGAATCTAACTTGAAACTTTTGATCAATTGGATAAGTGGTCAAGCATCTTGTGGGAGAACAACATTATCATTAGTTGATGAGTGTAAGAGACGTATGAAGCGCAATCAAGGTTTTAGCTTGAAGCATGTTTACAGAGAGGCAAACCGAAGTGCAGATTGGTTGACAAACTTTGCGCTTACATTACCAATCGGCGTGCACAAACTAGAGGAACCACCGAAGTAGCTCAAGCGTCTTTTTGGGAGAAGATATTTAAGGAACTTAGGCTCATGACTCATTAAGTCAGATGTAGCCCTCCCCCACCACCCTTCCCCCCTCCCCCCTCTCCCCCCTCACAAAAAAAAAAAAAAAGGTTCATATCTATCTATCTATCTCTCTCTCTCTCTCTCTCTCTCTATATATATATATATATATATATATAATATAAAGTAGTGTTTTTGTTTTTTTAGTTTATGACACATGTTATCATGTCATACCTTTTCTTCCAAAAGAATTTTTATACATCTCTTTTTATTTATACAAAAATTTTTTCATAATTTGATATTTGAATTGCAATTGATTTATCAATTATTAGATACTTTTCATTCAAACTACTTTGTTTATATTTGTTATCGAGGAAATTTGACCTCTATTTATAATAAGGTGTTAAGAATTTAATTTTTAATAAATAATCAAAGTGATAGATTTGTATTTCTAATATAAATGTATGTCTACACCACAAAAATAAAAAAGGATCCAACCAGTTACTTTGGTAAGCCCAAAAGATTTGGCCAGACAATTGGACCGGAAGCCCAAATTATTGGTGTTCTATTGATTAGTTGAGCCCCTTACCTTATTGTTTAATGTAATTAAGCCCACGAAAGGGTGGAGTAGCATATTCTTCTATTTTTCATTTGCTCCAATACATAGGAGGAATAATTTTAACTTTGGATAAGATTAATTTAATTTGAACTCTTTATTTCAAAATTCAAATTGAGATCAGATTAATTTTATTTGTACGATTGAGATTATTCCTTATATGTATTGAAGAGAATAAAAAATATGAGAGAATCCAAGTCTAAGCTTTATGAAACCAAACCAAGCCAAACAAAATCATAATTATAATTGTCTATTTCATTCACTAACTAATCTATCTATCTAAGGCATTGTTTCATTTCAACTTTTCTTGAATTTTAAAGTCTGAAACTATTTTATTTGATTCATTTTAGAAGAGCTTTTAAGTAAAAGTTGGAGCTTTGAAAAAGGCCTTTAGAAAACTACTTTTACATCATATTAGAGTTTGTTCTCTTATTTATTTTCCTCAAAGTACTACCCTATATTTTACTATATACGTGTTCTTAATTTCCATTTAAGGGTAGAATGTGTTTTTGATGACATAAATTTATATCATACGCTGCATACAAATTGTCTTATATTTTAGAGAAAGATAAGATGAATGAAAAAGTCTTTTTAAGTTGATTTACATAAATTGGTAAAATATTTCTTAAGCTGATTTCTATTGAACCAATGTTGTCTCTTTGAAAGCAATAAAAGGTATAGCTTGATGGAATTTCTCTCACATTTTTTAATTTTATGTTTATTTATTTATTTTTAACAAATGAAGAATACTTTTGACAATCTTTTCAAACTCCCATTAAAGTCCAAGTCCCATTATATAAAAATCCTGCTAAGCGATTAAGATTCATCTTCTTTGTTTTCCTTTGTTGTAAATTTGCATTTAGAGGTATATGATCATACCCTGTAGTGAGACTGATTTAATTCGATAAATCTTTGTTGAAAAAGTGGAATTCGTTAATATCAGCAGCAGCCATACAACTAGCATTTACCAAATAGATTTGCAACAATATTTGCAATAAGGACTAGCTAATGCTCCTACCAACCAAATTTAATGCTACAGAAACTGACATATATATATTGAAACGAAGTGTTTATTCTTCCTAGCTATTTATATATATTTTAAACTTTGCATCAAAACACAATGAACTACATCAGACTAATTGATATAAGTTTATAGGGGTGAAATTTCACTATAAATTTAGAAGTTAATTAATCTGCAAATTCGAATAACCTATCTACAATAAACACTCTTCAAATAACTCATCAAATCTATGAAACAAATGTTATTGCTAAAAAACTACAAATTCGTGCATCATATTTGTAAAATAATTAAAATCCATAGTCAACACTATAATCCATAAGATGATTATCTGAGTTGATAATTAAAAAATATGCATCTCGATCACTAGACTCCAAATGGATGGAAGAGTTAGCATAAGCCATACAAAATGTACTTTTGGTGACTATAGTTTTTGGCACCTCTTTCGACAAGTCATCTGTGTAACAGATTAGGTTGCACCTGCAACTTGGATAGATTTTCTACTCTTTGATTGGCTTTGTAATTTTCCTATTGAAGTAAGCATAGAAATATACTAGTGCAAAGAGTATTTATTGATTTAAAACCTTTGGTTATATGAATATCTAATAATGTTCTTGACCAAAAAAAATGTACTTTCTAGAGAATTTTCCGTGTCATTTCCCTTGGCCGTATCTTTTGGACACATCGTTAAGGTTTGGTAGGAATTCTTTTATTTTAATGCTTCCAACACCTTTTTTTTCACCCAAAAACATCTTCCCACCACACGAGCACACGTGAATCAATAAATAAATAACAATTCGGACTGCTGCAATTTTTTTTTTTTGGGATGAAAATTCTGCATTTTTGTTTTTTCTTTTTTTCATGTATAGAAAGACGAAGCAGTCGTACTTTACGTCGAGAATGCAAATTCTCACCTATCACACACTTGAGTAATTTGTCCAAATGCAAAATATAAACGCCATAATAAGAAAACATCAGATTTGGAATGCGGCTCCTTCGATTGGATATGATGGCGGGCCTTACCTTACCCCCCCCCCCCCCCGCGGCGCCACCACCAAAATTCACTTTCAACTGGTAGCTGGTCGGGAATTTTTCCTTTCTATTTCTTGTATATATAATTATACAATTTTTTTTTTGGGTGTTGAGATATATTAAACTTTAATTTTAATTGATTTTGTATTTCGTTGTATCAAAATTAGATTTTACTTAGATTGTATTCATTCGGAAGAATCAAATAGGAAGGGTGATTTCATTTGCCCTACCACAAGAAATTTTTTTTTTTTTTAAATTTGGGGTAAATAACTCTTTCTTTTATAACTATATTCTCATCTCCAATTACTACTCAACAACCCTCAATCAACAAGATAAAAAGGTTAACTCTACCTTTTGTGAAATTATGCAAATAAAATGAATTCTCTTTTTACATGTATAATTATTTCTTGTGAAATTAAATTATGATCGACAGGAGTCAAGAAAAGGGTCCCAGCATTTTATGTCCAAAAGGACACGAAAAGCATAAATACCCTCTCCTAATGGGTTGAAGACCACCATATCAACAAGTCTTCTATATTGCAAATAAAATATATCTTATCTGAGCAAAATTTTGAAAATGGTTCCCTTATTTCCTTGTCTTCCAACTACTTTATCATCTATTTTGATTTCACGTTGGGGGTGACATATATTAAACTTTAAAATATTGTAATGTTATTAATGTTTGATATTGTAATAATATTAGGGAAAAAGGTCCTATTTGGTCCAATTGTGAAATTTCAACTATTTGAGCTATAAAGCTTTTAACAATCAAATTTGGTTAAAAGTGCAATTGAATGAAAGCGGTTCATTGTTTGATTTAGTATTTCAAGAGTTGAGTTTTTAGCTATTTTGAGTATAATATTGGAATTTAAAAATTATAACGTAGTAATTTTTTGAAAAAAATGAGGAAAATAATTGTTAACTTAATGTAAAAGTTTCTCAAAAGTCTTTTTCAAAAAGTTCTAATTTTGGGCTTTCAAGTTTGGCTTTTATAAAAGTTCTTGGAAAGATAGACAATAAAAAATTAGTTTAAATTAAACTCATAAAACTTATTTTTGGGTGTTTAAAAGTTGAGTTAACAGACTGTAAATTAACTCTATTATTTTTGTTAGATAAGGCTCTTCATACCTTTTGTTGCTAGAAGTAAGATTTTGGTAAATTTTTAACTGGTAAATTGTTAACAAGAGATACTTTAATATCTTATATTAATGTAAAATGTAATACGAGATTACATTCCCAATTACGTCTTGAGCCGCCAGTAACAAAAAGAACATGTAAAATCTTGTGCTGATTTTGTTAAATTTCCCGTAAGAATCGCAAACAAAATTTGCTTTTGATAGCTTGAATTAAAATAATATTAAAATGATATATATATATATATATATATATATAGTTGTTAGTGTAAGACTTTTGAGCTGACAGCTGGCATGGTTATGGCGGCTTGTTTGTGGCGAATCGATGGCTAATTAAAAATATAAATAAAATTTGAAGGTGAAACGCGCACAAACGCGATCCACTCGTTGCCTCTCGCTCTCTCTCTATCTCTTTTTGTGTGTGTTTCACAGAGACCCCCTTTGCATGGGTCTTTCTTCTTCTTGATCTCATAAAAAATTTAGTTTTATATGTGTTTGATTAATTGGATTGATTAGTTAAATTAATTGAGAATTTGCTTTTAGGATTGATTAGTTAAATTAATTGAGAATTTGCTTTTAAGCTTTAATTTCGAAGCTTTTTACTTTACTGGCCATGCGACGCTGGTTCTCCACGATCGCCCTCTCCAGAGAGGATTCCATCGAGCAACAAGTCTCCGATATCACCATCTCCTCCGCCGCCGTCTCCGCCGCCGCCGTTGATTTTTGCAGAATCAGCAATGACGGCCGATACTCATGCCCCTAGTTCCAAGTGCGTTATCTGCAATGCCGGCGCTGGCGCCGCTGCTGGTACACTCACGTCTTCATTTAATTATTTTATTTTATTCGATCTTTTGCTTTCATTATTCCGGTCAGCTGAAAGCTTGACTTGAAACAGCAGTATGTAAAATTGTGAACAGTGTAAGGGCTCGTTAAAGTGCAAGCTAAAAATTCTGGCTTCCGGAGAAAAAAAAGCTATATATTTGAGCTTTTTTTTGTTTTTTTTTTTCCCCAGAGTTTGAACTTTTTTGGAGCTCAAAGTCAAATAGTTATTGCAAAAAGGATAGACTTTTTCCCCTCAAACAGGCCCTAATTTATGGAATTAACATCTGGCGAAAAGATTGAGTTTTTTAGTGCATTTAAAAAAAAAAAGTTGTAAAGGGTTCTTGACGGACTTTGATAGTGTTTCTGATGCAAAATTTGCGTTTTTGCTCTTGTTTTGGTTAAAGTTGGGATTTTTATAATGTTGCAGGAGTAATTGCAGCTACATTTGTGTGTCCTTTAGATGTTATCAAGACTAGGTTTCAGGTTCATGGGCTCCCCAAGCTCAATAATGTGAATGTCAAAGGTAATTGCCAGATGGAATCTCACAGCTCATTTTCGATAGAAGGATTATTGTTTCTTTCTGATTATTAGAGTTGATTGAATAAGGATATTTTAAGTATTGGCCTTTTTTTATTGAGTCAGGCAGGGTCATAGTTGGAAGCTTACAACAGATAATACAGAAGGAGGGGTTTCGTGGCATGTACCGGGGGCTTGCACCCACTGTGCTGGCCTTGCTTCCAACCTGGGCAGTGAGTTTCCATATCTCATTTGAATGTAAAAGTTTCAATATTTTTAGTTACCCTGGATCTTACTTCTTAATATCTTTAGAGCTCCCGTTGTAATAAATGCAGAAGAGCCATAAATGTTCTTGTGCTTTTCATTGTTTCAGAGACATTTTGGTTGTGGCGGTAAATTTCTTTGGCTTGTGCTCTTTTGACCACATATATTGAAACAAATAGGATTTTTTTTTTACTGGTAAAGTGAGCAAATTTCATTCAAGATCAACTAACCATTTACAATAAAGATAAAAAACAATCAACACAAATGTCTTCTAAATCCCACCTACTCATAATATTAATATTCTGTACATTTTGAGCATATTTTCTTCCCAACCCAATTTTCCTTCTAACCATGTTAAAGATCCTGTCAAAAAGCTGCTCCTCTGTTAGAAATTGGTTGCTGTGAATTCTTCTGCATTTGTTATTAAGTTGTTTTGTTTGCTTGTATGTTTTAGCCCTTCCTCATTCAAAGAACTAAGTTCACTATTTTAAATATGAGCCATCATTATCTCTTTTGCAGGTGTATTTTACAATTTACGACCAGCTCAAAACTTTTCTTTACTCTGATGGTTAGTTCTGCACATGCATTATTGTAAAAGAGACTGATTCTACTCCCCTTATATCTATCAGTCTCATCTGCATTCTGTTGTCTGTGCTAAGATTCTGGTTGTTACCTGCACTTGTAGATGCAAATCATCATCTCTCTATTGGTGCAAATATGATAGCGGCTTCAGGCGCTGGAGCTGCAACAACAATTGCTACGAACCCTCTCTGGGTTGTAAAAACAAGATTCCAAGTATGTCTCTCCTGTTCTTTTGTTCATTATTAATCTTAATATATACACTGGTGAAAGATACAGTATTACAAGATTTGTTGCCTGCTTGATGAGGAGGAAGCTTTGTGGTTTTATCATTTTGTCTCTTTTGTTATTATTGGTGCAAAGGAGGATAAAAGACATAATTAGTTGCTGCCCTCCAATTTTACTTGACAATAAAGGGGAAGTACTGTATTCATGTTGTAAATTATATGTCATGGGGACTTTATTTTCCTATTGAAAAGAAAACAAATTGTATATAATGCCTGTATAATTACTGGATGAACAGTATCATAAGTGCATATTAAAAGGTACTGCTCATGACAGAGCTTTAATTTGAATAGTTGGAGAACTCGATTAAAGTGTTTCAGTTTGTAGGTTGGTCAGATATGATAAGCAGGAGAGTAACAACCTTAGTCATTGTTGAAGAGATTGGTTATCAACCATTTTAATGAATGATGCTCCAATAAATGAAATGTTAATAAAATTAGAAGGTCCAATAAGCCTATGTGTCTTATGTCTTTTCCCCACTTCTCTCTGCCTTCTGCAGACCCAAGGAATGAGAACAGGTGTAGTACCATATAGAAGTACACTCTCTGCTTTGAGAAGAATTGCTCATGAAGAGGGCATTCGTGGATTGTACAGGTTAGTTGTCACTTTTGGTGATCTGCCGCTGAATTATGGGGGATATTTTCTATTTCAAGTTACTTTTGTATTTGAATCTATAAATTCATCCACGACCATGTTAGTTTTATACCTTACAAAAAACACTTTCTTGTTCTGTGAACGCTAGGTCTCATGTAGATGTATGGGTACACCTAAAGATCTGAACACAATTGCCTTGATTTTTTTAAGGTTATTGGTGTAAATAGACTGTCTATCAGATTGATGTTAGCATATCAGATGTTAATAGTTTTCATGTTTTCTTGAAAAGAGAATCTGTTAGTGCAACTGGTTTGACCATGCAGAGCTAAACTGGATTTACGCTATTATTGACATTTTGTTGAATTGGGATTTCTTTTTTGGTGGTCAGTGGTCTTGTGCCTGCTTTGGCTGGTATTAGTCATGTTGCCATCCAATTTCCAACATATGAGAAGATCAAGATTTACTTGGCCAGTCAAGGTAACTTTTCTTAGTGTTACTGTTTCATGAGCTATTCCTTCCTCCCTTTCTCCCTCAAAACATAAGAAGAAAAAGTCTTGCCGATGAAGTATGATGATTCTAGATAATACCATGGATAAACTCAGTGCTCGAGATGTTGCTGTTGCGTCATCAGTTTCTAAAATTTTTGCCTCTACACTGACTTACCCGCATGAGGTTTGTCTCAACTGTTTAGAAATTTAATCTAAATTAATGTGCTGTTCTATACTGGACGGTTACTCGTAGTCGCAATATATCTGCAGGGTTACTGTTTTTTTATTTGTTAAGCAGTAATTCTGCTGGTATTGAAAGCTCTACGGCGATAGTTCTCCCTGTTGATGCTATCTCATCTCACTGGTCTATCCAGTGGATACCTTGAGCTTATAACTCTCTTTAGCTTTTCTTACCTACCCTTCTATTGTTCTCTTTCTGAAGGGAATGCTCTGAAAACAGGCATGTTGCTTCTAAATTTCTCAAGATTGATTGTTATCCATCTTTTGTTTGGCTTTTGGTCCTTTTTAGCCAAACTATTAGCGTTGTGTTTCAGTTAGATGTTTGGATGCAGCATTTTCCTTGCTACCACTCAAACCTGTGAACACTTTATCTTATACCTCTAAGCAAAATTATCATATGTAGGTCGTACGTTCTAGGCTTCAAGAACAAGGTAACCATTCTGAGAAGCGATATTCAGGAATGGTTGACTGCGTCAGGAAAGTTCTCCGGGATGAAGGAATACCTGCGTTTTATCGTGGGTGTGCCACCAATTTGTTAAGGACGACCCCAGCTGCTGTAATCACATTCACCAGTTTCGAGATGATTCTCCGTTTTCTTCTTACATTGTCCCCTCCTGATCCACAGCCTCATCCATTGTGAGAGGTGGATTGTGTTTGAAACTGGAATCTTTGTTGGAGACTACGGTATGGATTTAGTTTCTGGTCCTCAATGGTGAAGCTAATTGGGTCAGCATCATTATCATTGTTTCCTGCACCAGATTCAGTCGCTGTTGGTACTTATAGCAACACTTTAACATTTATAGCGACAGTTCTTTACGCGAATATGAGAACAATATCTTACAGTTACACGGACAATGATGATGATAATGAATTTTTAATAGTATACTTGGTCGACAAATATTTCTGCAACTTATTTTCGTGAATAATAGTTGTAGATAGGAGTTGCTTGATTGTTTTATGTACACTTCTAACGATGGAACATAAAATGGAAATGAATACAGTTGGTTATGACATATAGTCTAGTGCTTTTTTTTTTTTCTCACTTCAGATATCGTTCACCATGATGGTTTGAAAGTAGACGCCCTTAAAACAATACGTGAATAATATAAGGTGATAGCAAATTGGAAAAAGGGGGAAGTTACAAAGTGCAGTGATGTCAAATTTGAGCAAAAAGGAACAGGGAAAAGCTAAAAGTGATTATCTAAATTATCCTGAAACATTTTAACATTCATCGCTTCACTTTAATCTTTATAAACTTCCTTTTTATGTTGCATCCTTAAAAAGTCCCTATTTGATACTAAGGGTTACGTACGCATGATTCTCTCTTCAGGCTCGAAAGTGATAACAAGCTTCTGTAGATTGTGCCCAATGGAGCCAAACTTTTCAGCCCTGCTATTATAACGAACAATTCAATGTACAAAGTTCTTACCATTCAAACGGTTTGGGAACAGAAAATCCACTTCAAATTTATCGTAACCTTTGCATAAAACACAAAATTTCTGCCAATGTAAAAACTATCAAGACTGTATACAAGGAATAACTGCAAGTGTTAACAAGAAGTACTTCTGTAGTGTTTGATAACTAGGGATTGATTATTGAACTAAGAACAACCTCAAGGCACAACTGGTCTGAAAGGGAACAGAAGAATCTTTTTTATTCAATCAAAACAAATTCAGTATAACACAAACATTATCAACCAGCTAGCAATAACCAATCTTGCAGCAATCTCCAGTGCAGAAATTTACAATGTGAAATAAATTACTAAAACAACAAAAAATAATAATAATAATAATTCCAAAAAACAGTAAATGAAAACAAATATCTGAATCATGTTGCACTACCAAAAATTTTCTTACACAGGGAATGAAGAAATGGATGCTGTACATGGGCAATTTGACTGTGATCTGACGCCATCTCAATGAGTGCGCTTCTTGGGCTTTTCTTGTTCGCTTATTGGAGGATTCCACACACCGGCCAGAAGAGGAACTGCTGTCTTGCAATGTACAGAATGAAATGAATAATGTAGCTTCAGGGATGGGATTTTTATAGAACTGCAACTTGACCGTCTTGTAGCGAGGGGGAAAAGCAAGCAGAAGAACCAGAAATTGGGTTCTGAAGCTCAGGACACGGTTCAGGTACCACGTCAGTAGAGGACCCAAAGATGTCCGAACATATCCACGATACAGAAGGATCAGAAGTAACAGAGAACGAGATATTTGCAAGACAAATATTAGTGAAAGGAGATTCATTTATCCCAGTAAATATCCCTGCTGTTGTAATATTAGTGCCAACCATGTCCTTGAAGGTGATGCCACTGACGGCTGGGAAAGCATTAGGATCAAATTCGTCATCTGGATGAGTATTCCACTGTCCTGTGGCCTTGATTGCTTGGGGCACATTTTCTACAATTAGATTTGACATAAGAATGTCTTTTATATAGCCACCCCTTCCTATTGCCGTCTTTAGCTCAACGGCAATAGATGAATCATGCACATGAAGGCGCTCCACAAGAATGCTAGAGATGCCGCCGGACATCTCACTACCAATAGCTAATCCAGAGCCAGTAGAAGATTGCAAGCGAACTCCTCGGACATGAACCATAGCGGTTGGCTTTCCGTAGGCAATCCCATACTCATCCCAACCACTTTTGAGAGCAATAGCATCATAACCCGTACTAATGTTGCTATGTTCGATGCAAACATGCTCGGAAGAATCTGAAATTTAAGGTAAGAGTTAAATGACAAATCTAAAATTCAAATCGAAGATCTACAGGACAATATGAACCCATTATTACGGACTACATCATAAAAACATGAAAAGATCTAATTGTAATAATATCAACAGCAAACTTCTAAATCTCAGTTGGTAAGGAGGGACTAATGCCAAATCAATAACTCCAAGCATTTTCCCAAAAAAAGGTGCAAGATTTTAGCACCAAATGGATGGTCACATTTGACACGCAGGAACTTTGGTCTAAAAACCATAAGGAGGAGCAGGGTTGGAAGCTATCAGTCATCTTCTTTGTCATTGACTACCATTTCTAATATCAGTTCTCTACATTTTCCGCACTTTCAGCACTCATTGAGAACTTTGGCCACGACTTTTACTCAATTCTCTTCAAAATTCATCCACCAGAAAGAATCTACATTTTACATGCTTCTGAAATATTACCATAAACCAGAGAAGATTGAAGTTAAACAAAGATAAGAAAAATAACATAAACAGAAGTTCCCCTCATAAATAATCACGAGTTTTCTTCTACTATACATCCATGCTATTCTAACCAAGAAGTTCAGATACAGCCCAAAAAAATTGTTTCTCTATGACTACGATATATCATCACCAGGTCAGTCTGAATCTACATATGCATAGAAGCAACAATAAAATTATATATGAGGACAATTTGAAGACAGAAGTAGAGTTTTACAACAAAAGTGGCTTCATGTAAAATATTCAACATACCAGGTACTACACCGCTAGTGAAAGGAGATTCAGATGGAGAACGAATTGTTATGTTCTGGACTAGGACATTGCTGCAGCATATAAATAAAAACATCATGACAGTCTGAATAATATAATTACTATTACTGGAATCTTTAAAAAATATTATTAACGAACAATCTTTCTCCAATGGGAAGAAAACTACCTGCAATATGCAGGATGAATGTTCCATGCAGGTGCATTTAAGAAGGTCAAATTAGAAACCGCAATATCATTACATCCAATGAATTCTATTAAATGTGGTCGGCTGTAATTCAAGGAATGGAGATTGAACTGGTCCCACCAAACTGAACCTTGGCCATCAATAGTGCCATTATTCCCTGAACATTGATCATTGGATGAAAACCTCAGTGAGGTTAGGAACAAAAAAGTTAGAAAGTTTGATACATAGACTAAGTAGATAAAGGGAAAAAAGTTCGTGCCTGTTATCACCACATCCTCTAAATTATTTCCAGTAATCAAGCTGCGGTATCTTCCCTTAGGAACTCCAGTACCTTGGCCATAGGATGGTAATGGATCCATCACGTCCCAGTGATTGTAGTCCTGTAAAGCAGCCGATACAGTAAAGAATAAGATCCACAGGAGCATCTCAAAGACAACAATAAAAATTGAAAGCTGCCTCAAAAAGATAGACAGTTGATTTTAATATAAATTCAATGTCAATGCCTGGTAATACTTGAGGGTAAAAGGATTTTTATCTCATGCATTTTAACCAACGTCCACAGTCAAAATGAATTCAATTGCACTCAGGATAGCAGAAAGTTTTTACATGAGTGCAATAATCCACTTCCATCAATCCAATATTGGAAAAGAGAGAAAGTAGAATATCCATGGATTGCCATATGGAGGAAGCATTCAAAAGCTAAAGGTGTACAGTATATAACATGTGAGAGTCAGATGGAGCTCCACTAGAATCAGAATTAGAACTCCGTTTAATGAATTTCACTTTAAATTAGTTGCTCAGTATTAGCCAAATCGTTGCATACAGTCATGAAATGGGCGGGGAGTAAATAGCTTCAAACTTTAGTTTCCAGATAACAAATGCAATTTCAGGGGAAGTGTTTTTAGTATGTTTTGCACTAAGAAGAAATTTAATACGCTTAAACAATAATTTTCTTTCTATTATCATAATAGAAATTGAAAATTATCTCAAATACTACCTGTGATCCAAGAATAGTTGCATCTTTTTCCAGGAAGAATGTAAGGTGACTGGTAAGATTAATGCTTCCAGTAAGCCATTTGCCCGCTGGAACATAGAGTTGGGCACCACCTTTGTCAGCAAATGACTTGAGATAGAAAATTGCATTCTGAAATGCTACAGTGTTTGATGTTTTCCCGTCACCGACTGCCCCAAATTCGAGCACAGACACACTGTGCGGTCTTGGTTTCAGAGGCTTACTGGACTTGCATTCTCCATCATATTGAGCTTCACAATTTTCCACAAAAAATCCCACCAGGAAAAGCAGTATTATCTGAAAGATTGAGACATAAAAAGAAAAAGGTAAAGAGCCCATAGACGGTAATCTTTGAAGACTTCTAACTTTTCCAAAGCAACTCTACTGTTATTTCAGGCATTTTCTTTGCTGCCAACTGAAGACATTGTTTATCAACATTTTTTTAGAGGTTCTCAACGAAATTACGAATGAAATGATCTTTGTTCTATGCTACTTTGCACTATGGTAAAAACTAGATCAGTTGAATTAAAATTGAAAAAGTCCTCTGCTCCACTGTGTTTAACAAATATACTGCTAAAGAAGTATCAGAAGAATGCCTAGACTTTAGCCTTTTCTCCTTGCTCGATACAAGAGAGAACAACAGGCCGGGGGGAAAAAAAACCATTGTCTGTAGCAGTAGAATGAATAAAATTCACTAAATACATAGCTTGAAACAAATTCATCTTTCGTAATCCAGAGAAAGACACATTTGTCAGCAGTAAATACAATAAAATTAGTGAAAGGTAGATGTCAGAAAATGACCAGTCAAAAGCACATCAAAATTAGTCAGCTTTAATGGACTAAACAAATAAATTACATTAGAAATCACTAGAGAAGAAAAACAGATAATAAATCCACAATTTGGACCACATTTACACCATCAAATGGCAATAAGACATAACAGATACCAACAGCATGCATTTATGAGCAAAGGCACAAAACACACAAACACAAATTCCAGCTGTCAATGTCTGCTCATTCCTTCTTGTTCATTGGCAAAACAGAATCTTTGCCTTTCTGGGTCTGAAATAACAATCTAATTAGTTTACCGAAGAGACAATGCAGACAATGACCGGACAACACATCACATAAAAATATAAAATCAAATCTTACCTTAAAAAGAACACTTCACAATTCAGAGTACAAAAAACATACTTCAATAACTACAAAATCAAAACTTAAAAAGCATAATTTTTCAAGAACACATACTTCAATCCCCGCTTAACATAAGGCGAAACGAAGCAGATTGATAAAATGCAACAATTAGCTGTCTTCAACATACAATGCAGACAAAACGGTCAGCGATCAGACAACATAAACACATGAGATCGAATCTTAACCCTTAACAAAAACAAAACAACCTCTCTATAAGCAGTCAAAAACCAAAATTCACTTGGCCGTATAACTTCAATGGAGCAGATGACATAAAAAGGAAAGATTTTGATCACTACCCACGAGAGCGAAGATCGAGAAAATGCAGATTTTGATGACCAGCAACGCGAGATCATCATCAACAACACAGTGCAACCCGAAAAGCAAGCAGACTGAAACAAAAGGCAAGATTTTGAGACCAACCCACAAAAGCAAAGAACCAAAAACATGCAAGATTTCAAAGACCAACAATGTGAAACAATCATTACACAAGATCGTGCAAAAGCTGAAACCTTAAGCAGAAGCAGATTCAAAACAATGCGAGATTTTGAACCAACACAAACGCTGCCTATAATAGAACCCAAAAATAGCAAAAAAAGAATTAAAAATCTCTAAACCAATTAAAAAGAAGCATAAAAAAGATTAATTAATGACTCAAGACTGTATACAACGTACTTACTAGCCTCTTCATTGAGCTTCTTCTTCTTCTTCTTCTTCTTCTTCTCCTCCTTCTTCTTCTTAATTCCTCAAGAGCAGCTTTGACTGTACACAACAAAGAAGAAGAAGAAGAAGAGAAGAGGCTTGAGAGAGAGAGAGAGAGAGAGAAAGAGAGGTGTATTAAGATGACGATGAAGAGTGGCAATTAAGGGGGAACAAACAACAAAATTCTTAATAAATAAAAGAATTAGAAAACGGATGGTAAGAGAAAGCGACAGCTCTTCATCTACGCATACTGACACACATTTCATGTGCTGTAATCTTCTATTCTAAATATCCTAACTTATAAGTCAGGGCTTATCGGCGAATAAAACTTAAAAGTTGGTCGAATTATTGATGTATTTTTAAAATTCTTTTATAATTTGGGTTTTTCTAAAACTCTTTATAATAGTTTTAAATTCTTTTTTTTTTTAAGGCATTGTGGTGCTTTATTTCAAAAAGTAAAAAGACTTATGAAGAGGTTTTAAAACCTAAAAAGATGCAAATGCACTTTAGATAAATCACATTTAGTATTTTACCCAAATAAGTTTGAACCTACAAGTAAAGAAAAATTATTTGGTTCTTTTAATCAAATTATAGGTGAAGGTACTTGTTATAATTAATCTCGAGTGTTTAGGCCGTTTAGGGGGAAAAAAAAGAAGAAAATTATGGTGAGGTGGTAAGAATATTTTTGAAATTTTGAGTATTTAAACAAATCATAAAGAAAATTTCTTGTTATGATAATAGTTTGAAAAGTGAGATTGGTTTCTTGTATAAATTATTTTTCTCTGAAAAATACATCTTTTGCGTAATAAATATTTAGGTTAGATTAAAATAGGTTGATATTTTGAAAAAAAAAACTCAATTTTATGTTTTTTAAAGTTAGAAATTTTGAGATTCTCAAAAAAAATATCTTTTTAAAGAGTTTTTTTTAAAAAAAAATTGATACGAGAGGATCTTGATTTGTGTAGAAGAGCATATATGTGTGTGTGTGTGTCAACACAACCAGAATATATTTCAATTCAATAGTTGAAAAACATGCAAAAATATTTCCATAATCTTGACAATATTTTACTAATTTGAGATTTGTAAATCGATAACAATGATTTGATGGAAAGATACGCGAATTCCTAATGAATATATAACAGAAACTAGTACATTTTGGGAAAAAAATAGTACAAGAAAAAATTAGTGCTTTCGAGTTCAATGAATTTGGTCATAAATTTACAAACCCATGTCATTTTAAAATAACTAAATTACTAATTAGAAACAACCATATAAGGACTAATGTGATACAATCCTTCGAATGAAAAGAAGAAAAAAGAGAAAAAAAAAATTTCTCATTTACCATAATAATGGGGGCAGTAATCAATAATAATGCTGCCGTTAAATTTACACTGATTTGGAACGGTTTTTCCTTTTGCCGACAACTGAAATTTCGGAGGCAACGGTAGCTAATAGAGGTAAAAAAGAAAGAGTTAAAAGGTCATTGAGGGATGACTCTCTCTCTCTTTGTATTTCTTTTTTTTTTTTCTAAAAGGGCCCACTTATGCCAGAGGCTCCATAACCAGGTGGGATGTAAATTAGATTTGCAGCAATCTTGACTCAAGTTCTTAACGTGACTTATTTGTAGTTTAGCATTTGTACTAAACGATGTGTACCAAGTTCTACACATGACTCAGGGCCTATTTAGATTGATTTTTTTTTTAAATATTTTTTTAAGTTATATTAAATGTGTAATAATTATTTGATTTGATTTTTAAAAAAAATTGAAATTCTAAAAAAAGTTCAAATATATTTTTTTTAATAATAAAGGCTCTTTTGGATTGGTTTTTCCAAAGTTTTTTTTTTAATTTTTGAAAAAGGTATTTTTTTGAGAAGATAAAAATTCTGACTTATGTGAAAAGCTAAAATTCAGTTTTTCACATTTTCAGTTTTTTTAAATCTAATTTAATAATTTATGGCAAAAAAAAAGATATACTTTTTCCATAAAAAGAAATCCAATCCAAACAGGCTAAGATCAAGGGATAGCTCAAATGATTGAGAATATTTTTTCCAAGCATAAGGTCCTGATTTTTCAAAAGGAAAGAAAAAATCGAAACAAGCTTTAAAGCATTTGAATTAGATTTTAAGAAAGTTAAATTCTAAAAAAAAAAAAAAACAAAGTTCAATTATAACTTTTTTGGGAACGCTAAAATTTTTAGCTCTTTAAAAAACTATTTTTCAAAAAATTTAAAAAAGTTTTTTTAAAAAAAAATCAAAACGAGCCCTTATTTTTCAGAGCACCTACAAGGTTTTTGTTTTTTCTTTTTTTTTGTTTTAATTTTATCTTTTTTGGTCAAGTACTACAACGTTCATAAATAACGCACCACTTGACATTAGATAGATGGTAGGAATGATACCTTTGATCTTAGTAATTTATGGAGTGAAATACCAACCAATTCTACAAATATTCTGTGATATTAAGGGCTCGTTTAGATTGGCTTTTTAAAAAAGTATTTTTTTTAATAACTTTTGAAAAACAACTTCTTTTGAGAAGATGAAAATTATGACTTTTAAAAAAAATTGTATCTAAGTTTTTTTCAGTATTTCAACTTTTTTGGAAACTAAATCAAATAATTATTACAAATTTAATGTAACTTCTTTAAAGAAACAAATATTTTTTCCTGAAAAAAAAAAGTCAATCCAAATAGACCCTAAGTTGTACTAAGTAGGCAAGACAACCGGCAAAATTTAAATTCGAAATTAATAAATATCTAACTAACAACAAAATTGATATGATAAACTTTTAATTTTGACATATTTGATATATTTTATTTTAGGTATGCTATCATTGTTTGTGATGTACAAGTATGCATACATATAAACATATGTGTTACTTAATAAGAGGTAATTTGGTTCTTATTTATATAATCACTCATTTTTTTTATTATCACCTAGTTATCATCATTTTATATGCATACATGTAGTTAGTCACTTTATCTACATAATAAGATTCTTATTTCTAATTTTTTTAACGGACAAACTAAATATACATAAAAATTAAATATAAGTAACTAACAAGTTGTTTAGCGGTCCCACCCTATAAGAAGTAAAATACAAATTCAAATTTTGAAAAACATAGTTGTTTTAAAGATTTTTATCTAATTTTAAATTTAATGTAATTTAGAGATATTTAATTTTAAAAAAAAAAACAACAGTAATAAGTGAAGGGGAAAAATTAACACGCTGAGGTGGGTCCCACCTCAAATGATGTGTGGGGAGTGCTAGGCTGGCATCACTGAGTTGCCAGATCAATTGAAAGAGTAGAGTAGACCCCCACCTGCCGTCAAGGCCCACTCCACTCGAGGCCCACAAGGCCTTGTTCACAAGTTTCCAGCACACCCCCTACTTTACAAGTCATCCCTTGTCCACTTGTGCCCCTTCTTGTCTTGTGCTCATACTTTGAATCTCTTGCATTATTCTCCTGTCCTCTCGGCTAATTATTCCTCTTTTCCCACTAATTCTACTGTTAAATCACGCCTCCTAAGTTTGTTGGTGATGCTAGTTGCTAATCCCAAGTGTTATTTTAGTGCTCAAAATTTTCAGACTATTATTGAGAGACTTATTTAAGTTTCAAATTTTGACTTAATTAAGAGTTTTTTTTTAAACAAAAAAAATATTTTTTTTTCTGAAATACAAACCCATTTAAATTGGTATCATCCCGAAAAAAAAAGCTCTTTTCAAATCATTCACAATCAACTCTCTTGCACAGCTTAAGAGGTTCTTGTAGCCAGTCCACACTTAAAAGAAGGTTGAGTACATACTTTACAATTCAGTCCGTACATTTATTGACTTCTTTATACACATGATGCAATGTATAACCATGTCGATTAAGAAATTTTCTATGTTCCTCAATATTAGGCTTTAATCTTTCTGAGTGTTGATAGGTTCCCTTCAACCAATTAACAAGCACCTATGAATCGAAATCAAGTTCTAAGCGGTCAACCTCTCTCCTACTTGCCTCCGTTAAGCCTTCGAGCAAGCCGATGATTTCTGCCACATAAAAAAGAAAAAAAAAACTTCTTCTCTAACTAATTAATTTAAACCATTTTTATTTAGAGCAGGATTATGTAACCCCATACTAAAGTTGTCTCTTTCATTTTGGGGGTAAGTTCTTTAGCTAAATGAAGTGGTGCGCGTATATTTTTTTCATGGGCCGAGGGGCAACTGCCTCAATCACGAAACAACTCAATGATTTTGGATATTAAAAGCAAGGACACAACTTTTGTAAGTACTAGGTGGGAACAGTTTAAATTGTCAAAAGTAAGGGCACAACTTTGATGCAAAGTGGACACAATCTCTTTTGTGTATGTGCAAAATGTAAAAACCAAAAAGAGAAAATAACAAGTGATCCAGGAGTATACATTGTACATGTATGTCTATCATTGGGAGCATCTTCCCCTACCTCCCAACCCCCCAATTTATATATATATATATATATATATATATATATAGTTTGTTTTTAAACTATTTTTCTATTCACTTGATGGATTGCGCCCTTTCTACTTGATGGGCTTTCTTTGGACTTATTGCACTAACATTTAAAAAATAAAACAATTGAGGTTAATGGGCTATCCAAAACATAATTTAATAAGCTACTTAAGATGTCAAATATGGGCCCTGTTTGGATTAGTTTTTTTTCTAAAAAAAAAAAAAACACTTTTTTTTTAAGTTATATTACTTTTGTAATAACTACTTGATTTGGTTTCCAAAAAAGTTAAAACTCTAAAAAAATTCAAATACAATCTTTTTTAGAAGTCAGAATTTTTAGCTTAAAAAAAAAAACTGTTTTTCAAATGTTGTTAAAAAAACACTTTTAAAAAAAGCCAATCCAAACGAGCTCTATATATATTGGGTATCTAGTTGGTTTCTGGTATTTCTCATAATAATGTCATCTAACTATTTGTTAAATTTTAATTACTAAATTTAAGATTTGGCATATTCAATTATATTTAGTAATAATATATTTAATAAAAAATAGATAGTCGATAACTTCGGCATTGATTCTTTATGATTTTTATGTCATGCAAGAACATTGAGTGCAACTTGTGATATCAAAGTATTATATGGACATGCAATATATAAATCTTTTGATTTTTTAAAAAATTATCTTACCTTATGTTTTACTTAGCTAACAAAGTAGATATTGCATAAATTTTTAAATTTTTATATGACAATTTAATATATATTTAAATTACATATAATTTATTGATTATTAGATAATTTTTATTGAAACTCTTTTATTTATATTTGTTGCTGAAAAAATCTGCCTTTTATTCATAATCAAACATTGAGATTTTTAATGTTTATTCATGAATAGATAGAGTGATAGATTTTGTATTTTGAATAAAAAATAAATTTATTTTTAAAAAATAAAACATGTGACCTTTCCTCTCTCTATATTCATTTATTCTAGAATACTATCACCCTTAGTATTTTATTAAACACTAATATACTTAAAGCATTATCTCACCATACATTTGATTAATCTACTATATAAATTAGCCTTCAAAACTTCTCTAATTCTAAATAACTTATTAGTTAATTTATGCAACAGTAAGAAATAGATTAATAATTGATTTAATATTTCTTAATCAGTTATTTAAGACCTATTATTTCTTTTATAATTAATTATTTTAAGATTTATTATACTTTGACTTAATATGTTTTATTATATATATATTTATTTATATCTTAGTATTTATTATTTTATTTTATTTTTATAATTCTTCTACTTTTTTAATTCTTTTTAAAAATTATCCTGTAATATAAATGCAAAACTCAACCGTCAAAATTAACAGCACTATCAATCAGAAGCATCCAATAAAATGATCCCATCTCTCTCTCTCTCTCTCTCTCTCTCTTTCTTAATTTTTTTTTTCCTCTCTCTTTCCAAAATCTACTTCTGGATGAAACCAAGAATAAGTCAAAACTCTTAAGACAGATGAATACTTTTCTTTTGGCTAAAATCAAAGTTCAAATCAAATGTTATCCCTTAAAGCCGTAAGCAAAATTTCTCGACTCCATCCTAAAAGACTCTACCATGGTGTTTTTTTTAGCAAAATAAATAGTTATTATCATAATAGCGCTCAGGATGTGGCAAACATGAAGAATCACCAGGTACTTTTGATTTCTCTTTTTGAAAAAAGAAAAATCTGGTAAAAAGAGCATTTAAATTTGTTTTTTTTTTTTGGGTTTTTTGTTTCTGTATTTTTTTTGGTTGGATGCATTTTGGATGTTGCAGTTATTAGAAAAACTCCCAGAATATGTGAAAATAGTGGAAGTGGGTCCAAGAGATGGGTTGCAAAACGAAAAAGAGATTGTACCCACCAGTGTCAAAGTTGAGTTCATAAAAATGCTTGTTTCTTCTGGGCTGCCTGTAGTTGAGGCTACTAGTTTTGTTTCACCAAAATGGGTACCTCAGGTATGTAAAGCTTCTGCTAAGTTTTATTTTGGTTTCTTGTGCTAGAATGATTTCAAGATTCTTGTTTAGCTGAATCATGGTGTGACATTAACTTTTTTTTTTTTGGCGAATTTGTATTAATCTGAACTTTTTAAGTTTCACTTGATGTGTTGTTTGTGATTGTTTAATTGGGACAACTCAACCATATAAGCTGTGACGTAGGAATAAGAAATGGATGTGTGAAAGTAGGAATATGAAATGGATGTGAAGTGTCGTTGTTTATAATCCTCACAAACAATTTTAGTACCCACGCGAGCAAGATCACACCCTTCGTTATGCACGAGCTTGTACACATGCTTCCAGAGAGACTCGGAACTCTGGAGATGATTTGAGGGAAAAAAAGAAAAAAAAAATGCTTCTATCTGTTACCTGTAGATTTGAGAAAGCGTTGCATAGTGCATTTGAAGTCTTAGTTGAGTCTTTGCCGGTTTCTCGTTAAGACTTCCAACACAGTGGGGTGGTGAGGTTGAACTCCAGTTCTTGGTAAGTTCTTTGTTTGAGCCTGTGTTTGGGGTTGGGCACTTCTTGCTGGGAGGTGACATCCTTACATGTTCCCTGGTTTTTGCTCCACAATTGCGTCCCAACTTTGACCTTCCAAAAATAATTTCTCAGTCTTGAAACAAGGAAGCTTTTCACATTGTATATGAAGATTTTAGATGTCTTAATATGCCTGATGAGCAGTTTGTATAAGTTGCAGTCTTGATGTTGTTAATATTGTGAAAAGGCAATAACTGTTGAAGGATCTCTTAGCAACTTTCTGTTTACTGGAAGTGGATCAAAACTTTAGTGATTTTTTGTTCTTGGAGGAATGATGTGTTTCTTTTCTGAAAATTTGAAACTGTGCCACATCATAGTGTAGCTTGCAGATGCAAAGGATGTAATGAAGGAGATTAGGAACTTTGAAGGTGTGAGGCTTCCTGTTTTGACTCCTAATCTCAAAGTAAGTTACCTTTCCTAAATGAACGAACACCTAAAAAATGTGTCATACACTTGGGTGAGATTTTTTATTACTCGCTTTCCACTTTGTGCCAGGGTTTTGACGCTGCTGTTGAAGCAGGAGCGAAGGAAGTAGCTCTCTTTGCTGCAGCATCCGAGTCCTTCTCGAAGTCAAACATAAATTGTAGCATTGAAGAAAGTCTTTCTCGTTACCGAGATATAGCTATTGCTGCCCGAAGTCTATCTATTCCTGTTCGTGGGTATGCTTGTTTATTCAGTCTGACTTTTAATAATTGTGCTAGGAAGGCTACCTTTTGCATCTAAAACAGGTTATAAAATATTTGGTGCACATTTTCATCAGGTATATATCATGTGTTGCGGGTTGTCCTATGGAAGGACCAGTGCCTCCCTCAAAAGTTGCTTATGTGGCCAAAGAACTTGTGAATATGGGTTGCTTTGAAATTTCCCTTGGTGATACAATTGGAGTTGGTACTCCTGGTAATACTAAAACGCCTTTGCATTTCCTGACAGCTGTTTATATGCCTCCCTGTTTGAAATTAAGTGAGGAGACTTTGGATGATAGCCACTTTTGTAAAATTCAATAGTTACTTATTTTTATTATATATTTATCTGAATATCGTGGTTAATGAGAAGTACATTTGCTTTAACTACTTTCTTTTAGTAATAAGATTAAGATTGTTGAATGCATTTACTTTAAACTATATTCTTCTAAAATAAGATAAGAATATCCCTTTTGTGGTGATTTGTCTAGATGTAAACTACAAGTTATTATTCCATGCAATGCATCTGTTTCAGTTTCCTTTTTTTCATTTTTCATACACTACACGTTGTAGATTTGTTTGGGTATGAAGGAAGCAATAACATACATTATAAATCTTAACCAGAACTGCTTTTGAACTAACATATAAACAGTGTGATAAGAATAATTACAATCTACAAAGGCATATCTATTTGTGGTTTGAGCTTCCTTTTATTTGCATTACTGGTTTATGCTTCCCTTTTTTTGGTGAGAGCAAACTATAATGCACAGTCAAACAAGACATGTTTGTTGCTTGTTCACTATACTTGATGAGCATCATATAATTCTTTGTAATTTGTAAAAGTGTGAACATGATCATTTATGGAAACTCAACAACAAATCATTGATTAGCCTTCAACTTCGAGTTTTCAAAACTTGAAGATTCTTGTTTGAACTTTTGCATCTTCAAGTTTTTTAAACTCAAAGATTTGCTTTTCAAAAGAAAAAAATTCCAATCTTCGAGTTGTCGAAACTCGAATATGCATTTTGTGGCATTTTACTCATTTAGTTTAGAAAACATGGTATTTTGGTTTTTTTTTTTTCAAAAATAAGGCATTTAACTCATTTTCTCTAAGGTCAAATACTAAATCAACATAACTTTTTCAGTTGACATGGATTCTTCTTCTTTTACTTAAATTAATGTTGCTTTCTTTCCTTCTTTCAATTGTACCAGGAAGTGTTATTCCAATGCTTAAAGCTGTTATGGAAATTGTTCCTATGGAGAAGCTTGCAGTCCATTTTCATGACACATATGGGCAAGCTCTTTCAAACATTCTTGTATCCCTTCAAGTAAGTAAACTTGTCTGTTCCACTTAGGGTAGTACATATCAATGATAGTTCTGTTTCTGCTTTAGTTCATACTGATATATTTTGCAGTACTGTTTAAGATACTTAACTCTATTAACCAGTTGGATTTCTTATACTTCGCTTTAGTTGCATACTTCATTAGGCAGGTGAAATCTTGTAAATGAGTTTTATTGGTGTTTCCAGTTTGGGATTTATCTAATTAGTTAATCAGGTCTTAAATTGCTTTGTGGAATGCTTTTTCATCTCTATTGGCTTTCCCTCAACTTTCCTGGTGTGTATGATTAAGTTTTCCACTCTTGTTTCTTTAATCTTCTCTCATTCTGGAAATCGGGGGACTTGGCTTGCTTGAATAAAAACATGGTAAATTGAATGATTTTGATAGAAAGGAAACTGAAACGTGCTTCATGTTGGAACCCGAAGATGATCTTGGTGTGAATTGACAAATTGTATTCTCCGTATGTTTTCTGGCATCGATTGTTTGAAGTTGAGTTCATGATTGGCTAGCAATACTCTTTTTGCCTTTTTCTTAAAGTTGCACTTTTGATAGTGTTGCTGAGTAGGCAAAACATATGGATTAAGGAATGAGTGACTATATTTTCTCTATAATTGTAACATGACAGTGACTAAGTGAATTTGGCATTGTCTGAAACTAGAATGCCTTTCTGGTAATGTGCTAGAATTTTCCCCTTTTCACTGTTATGCTCTTCGTTTGATCCAAAAAAAAAAAAAAAACCTATCATGCTCTTCATCACCATCTCTGGCTAAAGGTGAGCGGGGGTTCCCATTCATGCCATGAGATGATCCTTTTTAGATAGTCTTACCTTCACCAATTTGCTAAAAGGTACCACAACTAGATTTTATAAAATTTAATGTGACTGAAATTTGAAGATGAAAAGATGCAAATACAATGTATATTATCCCAGATTCGGATCCTATTGGAGACTGATAATGTTCTTCAATTTAACTGTAGTCTAAATTTTATTGGCTCAAATCCAAAGATTAAAAGGGGAGGACTGCCATAATTGGAGAATCTGAATGAAATCTGGTCCATTTTAGACTTGAAGATATCTGCTAATTACGTTGGATAATAAAGCAGTTAAAGTTCTTCAAATTTACAAGCATAGCATAGCTGGACTTTCTTTTGAGTAGATTAGGTGCAAAGACAGATGTCAATGATGAGTACGATTCAATGGATAACTGCAGCACCCAATGAAGATGCTGCTGCTCATGGGCAGATTTAATAAATGAAATGTTTCTGGAACAGCGAACTTGTAATATGAATTCAAGTAACATCAGCTGCGGTTAAGTTTGCATTTTGAAGCTCAGTTTCAAAGTATGTTTCTCTAAAATTATGATTCTACAAGAACTTTACAGCCTTACCTAGCTGCCATACTGGATGATGTGAACCCGAGCCCCTTGGATATAATCCTCATGTTTCTCCGAATGTGTAATAGAAAAGATGACAATGGGGCTGATATGACTAAGAACTTGGATGTACACCAACAATTTTCAGCTTAATTTCCTAGTTCTCGAAAATCCTTCAAGTAACTGGTTAGAATCGATAACAAACATTTTATTCAATGCATTGCTTCTTTTGCTGGATTGTGATTCCTTTTCTGTTTGTTTCTTTTTTGGTTAGGCAGAAACTATGTTTCATTTACTAGTTCAAAATTTTAAATGAATTTGAAGAAAACTATGGTGGTAATTTAATTCTTGGTTGTGTACTTGACAGATGGGAATTAGCACAGTAGATTCCTCTGTATCAGGTCTTGGAGGTTGTCCATATGCCAAAGGTGCTGCTGGAAATGTTGCAACTGAAGACGTTGTGTATATGCTCAATGGCCTGGGAGTGAGGACGAATGTAGATCTTGGGAAGCTCATTTCCGCTGGGGATTTCATTCGCAGACATTTAGGTCGGCCTTCTGCTTCTAAGGCTGCAATCGCCTTAAGCAGACGACTAGCTAATGCCTCCAAGCTTTGAGGCAGTCATCAACGCCTTGAGGAGATATATACATGGAAATGGAGCATGTCTTGGGGCTTGTTTGGATTGGTTTAAAATACTTTTGATTAAAGTCAATCTGAGTGAGCCCTTGTGCGTCTTAGGTTGCAACAATGTTACATGTTCGTGTGTTTGCTTCCGGTTTATGCACATGTTGGTGGTGCGACCTAGAAGTGAAAGAAATAGTACAAGGGGGATTTTGTTGGGAAGAATAAAAATAGAAAGAAATAATACACTTCATCTCTTATACGCAGTCAGGGTAGAATTTTTGTAATATAATACACTTAACTCTTATACCTACACTTCTGTACCCCGTTCTCCCTTGGTTCAATTTTACACCCCTGCAATTTTTTCTTTTCTTTTTTTCCTTTCTTTCTCTCTCTCTCTCTCTCTCTCTTTTAAAAAAAAAAAAAAAAAAACAAACAACCATGTTAACGAAGTAGAGAATGGAGTGTTCTTTTATCCAACATTAACTTTTTACTTATCCCATCTAAGAAAACTGTTTCATTTTACACTCATCTCTTAGTCATCTCTCTAACTACCTACAAAAGATTCTTATACCACAAAAAGTATATCATTAAAAATATGCAACTAACTGGACACTTCAAAAATTACTTATATAAAATTGTTACGTATGTTAAATTTATAAGATAAATATTTATATTCATCCTGCACATCGTACGATGGCACAAGTATAATTATCACTTTATTCCCCCCCATTTGCTTTCCGTTCAAAAGAAAATTTAAGACCAAACAAGACTATTCAATGGATTCCTGAGATGATAGTCTTGCCCAGCGAAAAAAAGTACGTTGAGTTTTTCGATGTCTTCTTTCCATACTTCTCCTTCCCTAAGCTTTTGGATTTCTTCTTTTTGGATTTGAAGAAATAAAGTTGATGCTTTTGGAGTTAAATTAAGATACAAGGTGCCGACAGCACAATAAAAAAAGGAACTTGTTTTAAGACAGGTTATTCCAACTTATCTTTAGATAACATAATTTAACATTAAATGCATGACTACATACTCATCAATTGTCGAGGTCAATATAAAGCAATTCCATTTTGATATTGTTAAGGACGTTGCATTAATTTATAGCCTTAAAAATAACTCGACTTTGAGGGAACATTACCTTTGCTTCTTGCTTTCATCGACTTGTACTCCAAATTCAGTTCAGGAAGCATGCATGTACAATACAAAATGTTGGGTCGTACTCAATGACTCGATTCAGGTGGGTAAGGACGACATCTCTGAAAAAACCAAAGATCCCAACATAAAATAAATATTTATTACACAAAGTTTCTGTAATGAGTGTAGTTCCGATAAGAAAGCTCATTCCGTTCCCTCTCCTCAGTACGAGGATGAAATGATGACTGAAGGATATTAGATTTTTTTTGTCAAAGAAGCCTCGACTAGGAGGATTGCTTAGTCAATCCAGGTTTTCCCTAATAGCATGCTTAGCAAGCTAATTGGTTGCGTTGGCGTGTTGTCCAATCGAGAGAGAGATTCAAGTAGGGTAAAATCAGCTAAAACAAAAGTAACAACCTCTTAAATTTTTTTTAAAGTGTTTATATGCAACAAGAGTTGACTAAATAAAAGAACATTTATACTCTTTAAAAATACAAGAAAATTACAATATTATTAATGAAAGATTCTTCATTTAGATTGTCAATATTGACCTTTTCCATGGCCTTTTTTTTTTTTTTTCATATATACTTCTTTCCCAAGCTTTTGGAATCAAGGAAAGTGATGCTTTTGGAGTCAAATTAAGGTTCTGCCAACACAAAAAAAAAAAAGAAAAAAGAAAAAGGAATTAGGTTAAAGAAGATGCTATTTTGACGTATCATTAGTATTCTCTCCATTGTGGTGTGGTAGACCTTGTATTCATACAACACCTAACATGATTTAACATTAAATGCATGACTACATACTGAACAATTGTCGAGGTCAATGCAATTTCATTTTGATATTGTTAAGGACATGGTAGACCTCGTATCCATACAACACATAACATAATTTAATATTAAATGCATGACTACATACTGAACAATTTTCGAGGTCAATGCAATTTCATTTTGATATTGTTAAGGACGCGCACTGCCCTAATTTCTAGCCTTAAAAATCACTCTCGACTTTGAGGAAACGCAATCTTTGCTTTTCTATTGCTTCTATCGACTTGTACTCCAAATTAAGTCCACGAAGCATATACAATACAAAATGTCGGATGCAAATATTCAGGACGCCAGCCTACTCGATGAGTCGATTCAAGTGGATAAGGATGGCACACCAAAAGAAACAAAAGATTTTGACGCGGAACAAGTATTTGGTACGCAAAGCTTGTGTGGTTTCGATAAGAAAGAGCATTCCATTCACTCTCCTCCTGGTCAACACGAGGATGAATGGATGAAGGCCGAAGGATATGGGATTTCTTTGCCAAAGAAACCTCGAGTGGCATCCAAGGATCATCAACTTGCATTTCGCGATTCTTCTGGCTTTGAGGTAACATTTCATTTTGGAAATTGTTTTCTCGATCGTCTTTTGGATAAATTAATTTGCTTGACGGTCATGTGACGTCCCGAGAGCCATTTTGAATAGTTGAAGCATCGCATAATTTCACTCTCAAATATATAACAGAACTCATAAGCTTAGAATGTCAAAGACATAATTTGAAGACTGATGAAGCTCGAAGTCCACCAACACTATTCCATTCATTGGAGGACTTTTTCTCCCGACACTGAAGTTAGTGGAGAATTCTAAGGATATGGTCAAAGAAGAAGAGTTGATCTATTTTGCCTTGGGCTTTAGATATATTATGTATATCAAAGCCTCATGATTGTGGACTTTTCCTGTAGGCCTGCAAATCCCCTGCAGTCTGACACCTTCAGATGTTTGGGGACACGTACCTGCCGTAAGTGAGGTCCGATGTGGATGCACTCGGTCCTCATCCATAGACGTGCGAATCATGCTTTTGGCCTTGTATACTCCCAACCAAAGACAATTAATAAATGTTGTTAAAAGTTAATTCATTAATAGAAAAAATATTTACACATAAAAGTTAATCCAAAATATTTAATACAAACAATTCAACGTATTTTATCACATGTTCATTTTTGTCGTGTTTCAACAGAGAAAAAACAATGAGAACTACTCTAAAGCCTCAAAGTAAAAACTAAAAACTCACAACATGACTTTGAAATATTCCATACTATTTTTCAGTAAAAAATTAAAAACCTATAATATGATTTCCAGATTTTAGAAATTACGTCAGGTATCCAAGTAACGCCATTAGTATTTGGTAACTAGTGATCAAAACTGGGCCCGTTCATAAAAGAAAAGGAAAAAATGAAATTCGGCCCGGATATTACTAAAGCGGTAGACCCAGCCCATGTTTCAGGGCCCAATCATAACCTTGAGCTGCACGCCTATTCTCAATCCATTTGCTGGTTCGTTATAGGCTCACACTGTTACCCAACATTACAATCGCACTTGGAAAAACCATTCCAACGTTCAATACTTTTTAGAGCACTTTTTATAGCCACTTCTTGAAAAGTTGAAGCATTTTCCGGCGTCACGTGGCACTCCATTTGCACCGTACAACTTTTGATGTTCCCGGTCAAAACCCGCCGGCGGCGGCAGCTTCATTTGACCTCTGATTTTTTCTCGTAATATCATATCTTTTTTAATTGTTTTATATCGTCATCTCACACCCCAGTTTGGTTCTTGTTCCTTCCTTCTTCCTTTTTCTGTTCCTTACTATCCGAACAGACGAAATTCCATTAGTTAGGCAGCATTCATCCTCAAAATTAAGCACAAACCTCATGAATTATGTAGCGATAATTTGCGCTCATCAATTTTATTCTCTTTTTTAACATACTAACTAATTAGACAAACACAAATTGATAAATGAGGTGATAATCAATATTTGTTAAATTTGTATTACACGCAAAATCTAGAAAAAAAAATGGAACCCTCTTAAATATTAACTAGCATAACACCAATGCACAGGGTGATAATAAAACTCAAATAACATTCTTTTATAATAAAGAAGTTATTCTACATTTAGAGACTCACATATTTGTTTTTCTAACGTATATGTAGACTATTTTTAAAACCCTACATAGACAGAGTATGTAATGTGCAAGCAAAATACTTTATTTAATTCGAAAAGATGGGTTTTGGTCAAATATTTAATTTGAAAAGATGACAGATAGTTTTATGGGAAACAAAAAGTAATTAGAGTATATTACCTCCATGAGAAACTCTTTTTCTTTTCTTTTCTTTTTATTTCAAAAAGATGGCTAGAAAATTTTTGGGAAAAAGAAAAGTGGCATCAAGTGCACCACGTGCCAGCTTAATACTGTAGCAATTTAGGAGCGAGCATAGCTTCTTGAAGTGATAACAACTTTAATTATAGGCCTGTTTAGATTAATTTTTTTCAAAATCACTTCTTTAATAATTTTTTTGTAAAGTTGAAGATTTTAGCTTTTAAAAAAAATTATATTTGAATTTTTTTTCAAAATTTTAATTTTTTTAAAAGTCAAATCAAATAGTTATTGTAAATTTAATATATTTTTTTTATAAAAAAAAAATATTTTTTTTTTCTAAAAAAAACCAATCCAAACAGGTCATGTATATTAGGATGGTCTCTGAGCTGAGATTTGAAGTAACAACTTTAGTAATTAACAATAACTAACCCATCATTGTAAGGAAGGCTGTTAAGTCAATAGAAAGGTTCAACTGTGGGAGGCAAGACCCCAGTTTTAATTGCCATGCGTTGGTTACTCATCTGCATTATCGGAGTACCAGCTGTTAAACTCAGGGACGCAAAGTTGCAAATAAACAGCTCTTTTACATACTGTATTTCTGAAAAGATTTCATATCGATATACCTTATATATATATAGCCTGATTGACTATGGAGTCAAATAGTCAATCCGGTAAAAATTACACTACGTATAGTCTTTCTGCATGTGAGTGATCTTCTATTGTGTTTGGAATAAGGTTATTATAAGGTGCTCGGCTTATTTATAATTAAAAAGAAAGTAATGTTTGTTAACTCGTTTTATCTTATAAGATATAAGACATTACAAGCATCTTACGAGAACTCAAAATGAACCAGACTTTTTCAAATAAAACATTAGTAAGATAAGCATTTTATAGTAAGCTTATACCAAAAACAACATTCATCAGTATGTGCATTTTATTCTTTGGGAGAAAATGGTATTTGACCCAAAAAAAAGAGAAAGAAAAAAAAGGAAGAAAATGGTCAATGTATCAACAGTTTTATAAGCCTTTTCTCCAAATCTGGGTGTAAATCTGATGGCCATACAATACATGACATAATTAAACATTAAATGCATGACTACATATACTCACAAATTGTCGAGGTCAATGCAATCTCATTTTGATATTGTTAAGGACATGCATTGCCCTAATTTCTAGCCTTAAACATCACTCTCGACTTTGAGGAAACACAACGTTTGCTTCTTGCTTTCATCGACTTGTAGTCCAAACTCAGTTGAGGAAGCACATACAATACAAAATGTCGGATGCAAATGTTGAGGAGGCCAATGTGCTTAAAGAGTCGATTCAGATGACTAATAAGGGCGTTACTTCAGAAGAAACAAAAAGGTTTCGACGTGAAAGAAGTGTTTGATACACAAAATTTGTGTGATGAGTATAGCTCCGATAAGAAAGAACATTCCATTGCCTCTCCTCAACACGAGGATGAAATGATAAAGGAAGAAGATGGGATTTTTTTCTCCAAACAAACCTCAAGTAGTGTCCAAGCATCATAAACTTGCATTACCTGATTCTTCTGGCTTTGAGGTAATATTTCGTTATGGAAATTATTTTATCGGCTTCCTGATCGATAATTGATTTGCTTGACTGTCATTTGACGTCCCAGGATTCAATTTGAGTAGTTGAACAATAGCGTAATTTCACTTAAAATTTTAAATTAGACTAGCATTATAAAATTTGCGTAGTGAGCGCTTGGAATTTTATAGAAGTTGTGAAGGTAGCCCCTCTTAATACCTTTTAATCAAATTATCGAGAAATAACTTTACAACCCCTCAAACTAGTTACAAAGTTTTCGAGTTAGTTCTTACGTTAATACAAACAATTGTACGTGTCTTATCGTATATTCATTTTTGCCGTGTTTTAACAGAGAGATAACAATCAGAATTACTCTAAAGCCTTGTAGTAAAAATTAAGAACTCCTATGACTTTTGGAATATATGTGCTATTTTTCAGTTAAAAAAAAATTAAAAAACCTCTAATATGATTTCTAGGTATTAGAGATTACGTTAAATATCCAAGTAAAGCCATTATTAACCAATAATCAAAACTCGGCCCATTAACAAAAGAGTTAAAAAAATGAAATTCGGCCCAGATATTACCAAAGACGAAGATCCAGCCCATTTTCCCAGCCCAATCACAACGATCAGCTGCGCGCCTATTCTCCCTCAATCCATTAGCTGGTTCGTTGTAGTCCGACACTGTTACACAGCAGCATGATGGCACTTGGAGAAACCATTACAACGTTCAATACTTTTTAGAGCACTTTTTGTGGCAACTACTTGAAAAGTTGAAGCATTTTCCGACGTGACGTGGCACTCCATTTGCACCGTACAATTTTCGACTTTTCCGATCAGAACTCGCCGCCGGCGGCAGCTTCACTTGACCTCTGATTTTTTTTTTCTTTTTTCTCGTAATACTTAATCTTTTTTAATTGTTTTCTGTTGTCATCTCACATTTACTTGATTGATAGTTCTTGCGGAATTTATTTATTTATTTTTTTTTGCAAAAAATTTATAGAGAAGCAAAGAAGAAGAAATGGCGATGCTGATAGCGGCGCGTAGATTATCGAGTGGATCAACGACGTCGTTTGGATGCGCGGCAACTTGGAGATGTTTCTCCACTTTATTTAGAGAGGAAAAAGATACATTCGGTCCCATTCTCGTCCCCAACGACAAGTTCGTTTTCACTCTTTTGCTCAATGTGATGCGCATTATTATGATTCAACTGTGGTTTATAATGTAGCGTGATGTGACGTGACGTGACATGATTATGGTTTGTAAGCGCGTGTCGCGAGCTTAAATTAATGTGATATGATGTGAACGTAGTTTATAAGTTAGTGTCGTGAGCTTAAGTAATAAAAAGCAGCGGAACTTGATTTGTTGTGTAATTAATGATATGATCATTGGCTTATAAGTGCGTGTCGCAAGCTTAAATTAGTGTGACATGATATAGCTGTAGTTTATAAGTTAGTGTCGTGAGCTTAACTAATTAAAAGTAGCAGAACTTGATTTGTTGTGTAAATAGTTGGTTTGATATTGTAGTACTGTGGATTATAAGATAATGTCGTGAATTTAAGTAATAAAAAACAGTTCAAGAGTTGATTCATTGTGTGATTAGGCCGCATGAACAAAACACACAGTAAAATCCGTCAGTTTGGCTTTTCAGTTTCATAAACGTATGATTGCACTGAATCTTGTGATGTTTTCGGTTATTTGGTTCTTTGTATGTTCAGAAAATGAGTATTGATAACCATGGGAATATGCAAAAATAATACTAAGGAGATTTTGTCAATCACAGTTATTGAACCGACGGTTTCAACACCGCAATGGATATTAATGAATCTTGTTTAGCTATGAGTACCAACGGATTTTTTGCAAAACTAAAAGCAGAAAATTGCATTTGAAACGGTATTGTGTTATTGGATTATTTGTTGTGCTTCGTCCTGTTTTCTTCTGTAAAATTTTATGAGGTTGTTGCTCAATGCATAGCCATGTCCATTTATGCATATTATTTCTCTATTGCAATAGCTCAGAAGTCTGTGTGGTTGTATTAAGCTACGTTCATAGTGCATGTGCCATGAATTTGCATTACTAGAATACTAGTATTATTTTCTTTTTCCAAAATAAAATCATGAAAGTGGTCTGTGGTTGCATTATTTCATTCTTTTTCTTCTGAAATTTTTAGGTCTGGTAGGTAACTGTTCTCCCCCAATTTGATATATAGATTATGGGGTGCTCAAACTCAGAGATCACTGCAAAACTTTGAAATTGGAGGCGAGCGTGAACGGATGCCCGAGCCCATCATTCGTGCTTTTGGCATTCTTAAAAAATGTGCTGCGAAGGTAATCAAATTGTTGCATTCACAATCTTTGTATCATGCATAAGGAAATCAGTCAGTAAACTTAAAAGGTCCGTCCGTCTTCCCTCCTGTAGCCTTCTCCTTTTTCCTTTTTGTGGATTTAAGGGTCTGCTGACCGCATTGACAGTAGTGTAACCTTTTGTTATATTAATGTACTTCAAAACTTAATTACCATTCTAGTAATGTGGCTAAATGTCCTTGTTGTCTCAAATTGCAGGTGAATATGGATTATGGTCTTGATCCCACAATAGGGAAAGCAATAATGCAGGCTGCCCAAGAAGTCGCTGAGGGAAAACTAAATGATCACTTTCCATTGGTAGTTTGGCAAACGGGCAGTGGAACTCAAAGCAACATGAATGCTAATGAGGTACTTACGAGTCCATGTAATGCCTTCATCTGATATTATTAGTTTCGGCATGTCTTCTATATTGACCTTAATTAATTGTAAAGTTTCTAGAACAGTTACTGTTCAAGAGTTAGTATCATGTGTAATGTGGTGGTATCGTTAACTTGAAAAGAGATTGTTGCACTAATTTTCTGTCCACTTTATTCATTTTCTAATCCACCAAAGTTGTTCCCGTTTGAGCATTTAGAGGCGGTGAAGATGGGAACATGTTTGGCCATGTTTCCTTAAGTTGCATTGGAGATTTAACTAAACTCCTTTTAGACAGAAAACTCTAATTTTTTATCAACTTTTTGAGAAGAATGCATGTAAAACCTGGTTTTTATTCTTTATCAGGTGTGTTTGTGTTGATAACAAGTTTTTGTAAGTGAGAAGATGTTAGGTGGTTAGACATCAACCGATTGAAAATTAGTCCTCTTGCTGAAGTAACATTTGAGATTGCTCGTAGTGTTGCTATGTACATTTTAATATGTTAAAAAGTCTTTTACCCCTTTAGCTCGATTTCTTTAAATTTTTATGTCTCTTTGTTTTGGAAAATTATCATACCAGACATCGTTCGTTATAGGCATGCCAAAAGCAGCTCTTCATGGATAGCTGATATTCTTAGTTTTGGCAGTTTCATATCAGAACTAAATAGTTCAGTTGTGATTGTACATCATATAATCTTAAGGAGGGCAGGTCTATGTCCCTTCCTCTTATAACTTTTGTCTTTTATTGATCCATTGGTAGGGGTACCTACCAAAACCCTGACCATCTGAAGGTGGGTTCTCTAAAGAAATGCTGCCTGAAAATATGGATCCATTATGTTTGTGCATTTCTGTAGGTTATTGCAAATAGAGCAGCTGAAATCCTTGGCCACAAGCGTGGTGAAAAGTTTGTGCACCCAAATGACCATGTGAACAGATCTCAATCTTCTAATGACACATTTCCAACTGTAAGTCTCCTGTTAAAAGACTTCTAGGTTTGAGATTGTAATGTGCTCTAGAAAAATATGCATTCTTTAATTATTTAAGACTCTTCGTGGAGAATTTAATCCAGTGTGGCTTTTCGACATACAGGTTATGCATATAGCTGCGGGTATGGAAATAAATTCAAGATTAATACCAAACTTGAAACAGTTGCACTCTACATTCCATGCAAAGGTTGAGCTGAACATTTTTCATACTTAAGTGCACTGTAACGTTTGACAAGCTTATATTGTTGTTATTTTTATCCTGTGCTTGTCATGGAAGACTGTCTAGTTGTCTACATGTACACACTCTGTAATGAGAATATTAAGTTCACACATTAGTCATGGCCTCATGGGTGGAAGCTATAGCAAAATTCTCCTGCAGGATGTAAAGTCCCTGATGGACAACTCATTGTCTCAATAGATATTGTAGAGAAGAAAGTGCTCTGCTCTTTGCAACTTTCTCCTTTGGCATAAGAGAAATGCTTTGTGAGTTGTATTCTATACTTTTCTGAAACTTTGGCCTAGCTGTTCGACCATCTATACCAATATTTGCTTAGTTCGCACCAAATTTTCTTAATGGTCCAAGCAAGCATGCCTGATCAACTAAGATGGTTTATTGATCTCCTCAAGCACATATTTTAGATTGAAAATATACCGTTGACTGTTTATGCTCTATTGTTGCTGGAACTGGTATTATTGAAAAACTGCCTGCAATTAGATTGACAATTTGCCCTTGTTATTCATGCAGTCGGTTGAATTCAGAGACATTGTTAAAATTGGTCGTACCCATACACAAGATGCAACACCTTTGGCCCTTGGACAAGAGTTTAGTGGCTACACCACTCAGGTAAGCTTCTTTCGCCATTGCATTTTCCCAAGTGATTACTACCATGAAGATGTGGAATTATTAATGCTTGCGAGATTCATGACTGTCACTTTTGGTTGTAGGTGAAGTATGGAATTGATCGAATAGTATGTACCCTTCCTCGCATTTACCAGGTCTGCAGAATTTTTCCTCATATTGAGACCTTTGCTTTCTCAAACTTTTGTCGAACTCGTTCTCTTTTTCCCTCACTGTCACATAGTTGAAGTATTTCTTGAGCAGCTTGCACAAGGAGGCACTGCTGTTGGGACTGGTTTGAACACTAAGAAAGGGTGAGTTCTGTGACATATAGGGTTAAGCTAGCTTGACATAGCTAGACACATGGCAACTCATATCAATGTCCAGCTGCCTATTTCTTACTTTAGTCAAAGAATACTTTGTCTCTTCCTTTTTCTAAGTTATTTAATTTAGATGTCATCATCTCATTTTGGTTCCTGTTCAGGTTTGATGTAAAAATTGCAGCAGCAGTGGCAGAGGAAACAAATTTACCATTTGTAACAGCTGAAAACAAATTTGAAGCACTGGTAGTCTCTTAATACCTGAAATACTCAACTGAAAACAAGTCTTATATTTCTTTGTATTAATATTCCTTGAAAATTATGTTGATGGGCAGTTATGAAATTCCAGATTCTGTAACGGTGTTAAATTGTAGTTGGTTGATTTTTATAACCAAGATGAGCTGGAAACAGCTTTATCATCCCACATGCTATTCTTTCATCTTTGCTTGAGTTTTTGGCATGGTTGTGATAAATGTAGAAAGTAACATTCTTTGTGTTAATTCCTGGCATTGATACAATAGCATTAAAACTTCTGATACACTTTTAGCTGAAAGGTTGAAATTGTTTGGTGGATCAACCTTGAATATGCAAGGGAATCGAATTACAGACAATTTCTGAAATATGAACATGATGTGTTACATGGGATATTAGGTTTAACTTAGCTAATTTGAGTTCAAGGGTGAGTAATTTTTGCTTAACCATGTTATGGCCTAATAATCTTCAATGACCTTTGGTACCAAGTATTGCTTTGATGTATAAAATTGTCCAACAATATCAGGGGCATCTTTTCTTTTTCTTATTTTCTATTTTATTTCTCTGAAGAGAGAATGTTTTTGATATCCTTGACTTCAAAAAATTTGAAATTTAAATTAAAATTTTAGTTTTAACATGCTTCTGATATCACCAGGCTGCCCATGATGCACTTGTTGAAACCAGTGGAGCCTTGAACACAGCTGCTGCATCTCTTATGAAAATTTCAAATGATATACGTTTCTTGGGAAGGTAACTGATTATGTCACTTTCTTACATTTGTTACATTGGACTGCTTTTATCTTCCAGTGATTCACAGGATTCCCCTTTATATAGTGGTCCACGGTGCGGTCTTGGGGAACTCATTCTTCCTGAAAATGAACCTGGGAGCAGTATCATGCCTGTAATGCTATTCTTTGTGTTCTTTTGGCTTATTAGTGTCCACGCATAGTATAATTAAGCCAATTATTTGTTTCTTAAGCTGTGAGCTTTGTTAATTTCAGGGAAAGGTCAATCCCACTCAGTGTGAGGCTCTCACAATGGTCTGTGCTCAGGTAATGCTAGTGGTTCTGTTTGTTTGGACTGCAAGTTCAAGCTATGATTAACTCAATGACAAGATGCATCTAAGATTTTTTTGTGCAGGTTTGTTTTTATCCATTATGCTAATTTGACCCTTTGCGACTTGCAGGTTATGGGAAATCATGTGGCTGTTACAGTAGGTGGATCAAATGGACATTTTGAGCTGAATGTTTTTAAGCCAATGATTGCCAATAGCCTTCTACATGTATGTTGTAATAAGTTATCATTTAACTGATAATGACTCTTATCAGAGTGAGAAATGTATATTGATATCTCTTGTTTTAGATTTTCCTCGTTGTAGTGGTTCCATGGTATTAGGGAGAGAAAGCCAAACCCATATGAACCTGAGAGATTCTTATGGGCAACAAATTCATGAAAATCATTATTTGCTTATTTTTGTGTGAAGAGCCGCACTGTACAGGTTTAAGAAATTGTGTACAATCTAACTGCATTCTAGATGTTATTGCCTTCTAGTTGGGCGCAGATGCAGGTTATTGCCCTACAACTTAATCAGTTTGTTATCAACTTTGGATGCTTCTTGATTTTCTATCATTTTCATGGTTTTGAGACCTTAGTCTTTGTCTTCCCGCTTGCTTACAACTGCTGGAAAGTTGTATACCTGCAATGCTTTTAGAAACATTAGAAATATCTATGATTTATCTCATAAAATTTTTCTGGCTTATGGTTCCTATTGCATGTGTGTGGTATCATGATATGCTGCTTTTACACCTGATTCTATTTGCCGCTTTGATGACAGTCTGTGAGATTGCTTGGAGATGCTTCTGCCTCTTTCGAGAAAAATTGTGTGAGAGGAATCCAAGCTAACAGAGAAAGGATTATGAAATTACTGAATGAGGTCAGTCAATATAGAAAAGGTAAATTCTATATTTGACAAATTATTGTGAAAGCTCTATCTAATTGATCTTCTCTCTCTTGGCTTAACCTTGCAGTCTCTCATGCTTGTCACATCCTTGAATCCTGTAAGTTCTCGACTGCATGCATATCTTGTTTACCTGCTTCTGATTGTAACTTTTCTTTTTCCTTGCTCATCTATGCCATTCATGACTTCACTATTGTTTATCTCAGAAAATTGGTTATGATAAAGCTGCAGCAGTTGCTAAGAAAGCCCACAAGGAGGGTTCAACTTTAAAGGTGATGGTTGTCAGTCAATTATGTTGGATGTCTAGAATTATTTGGTTGTGATGTCATGTCATAATTTAAGTTTGTGATTTAAGAGTTTATAGTTTTTCATACCAATCCTTATGCCACTACGTGGAGTTTGCACTAAGTGGAGTTTGCTATTAACTTCATGCATGTGAGATCTCATCTGTCTCTATCCAACTCATCTTAGCTCTTTCCATACATATCTTACAGAGTATTTCCCTCGTGCCTTCACTTGTTGTAACAAGTGCCTCCACGGGTCAATTCCTAACATGGCTTAATGATCTTGAAACAATTCTCCCTTATTTTTATCCTCCATCAAGGATATTCCAGTTTTTCCTTGTATCACCTCATTTTCATAGTCTTCCGTGGTCCTGCCGATATCCATCTCTTCCTTCTCATTTCGGTCACTAATATGGTCTTGATATATTGATATTTGCACCACCCCGCCCCTACTGTCTGAACGTACAATAAAGCTTGTCTACTTACAATCTTATAGTGCTTCAGTCTGAGATTGTTAGTTTAAATAACTAGAGTTCTGTATCCCTATCTCGATGTAGTATCCTCTAATTCACCGGATGCATTGTTTAGAAAAGCTTTTGATTTCGCAGGAGGCCTGCCTGAATCTGGGAGTGCTTACAAGTGAAGAATTTGATACGCTGGTGGTGCCCGAGAAAATGATTGGTCCCTCCGACTGATCACCAGCAGAAGCAGTAGCGGTAGCACTTCTACACATATGATGATTTCAGCATTTCTGCGTATCATTTGAGCAAAATAAAGGTCCAGTCATAAGAGGTCTTTTCGGAAGGAAACAATATTCTTGAGGTTTTCTAAATTATTGCTTTAGGGATTTATACTGGGAAAACCTCCCCTATTATTGTAACAGAAGCATCCCATGGACTTCTTTTATTGTGTTTGGTATATGCTTATTATAAGATATTTGATGTTCTATATCGAAAAGTATAATTTGTTTTCAGTTTTCATAAAATGCTTATAATAACGTATTTTTTACTTTATAAGAAAATAAGTATTGTCTCCTTCACGTCAACAAGATAAGCATCTTATAATAAGTTTATTTCAAACACAACATTTATGCAATAGCATGATTACATGAAGCCTACTTTGGGAGGCAGATTCAACCATGTCTAATAGGAGTTGTTTCTCTCATTAACTCAAATATTTTCCCAACTAAAAGAACTACTTATGTATAGTTGTGAAATTATGTTTTGTACACGCCACTCCACCCTTGATTGCTTTGATATAAAGTTGGCATCCTCTCTTAATCATTGGTTGTTTCCAAGTAATTAAGAGATAAAATCCTATTCATTCATATCATAAATAATCTCAGCAATGTATTTCAAAATTTGAATTTCATTTCTTTATTTTCTATCAATCACACTCATCTAATTTAATATGGATGGCTTCTAGCCACTGGACAACACCAGGAGCACCAGTGACTAGTAAATAATGTAAATCATTTGATAGAGACGAAAACATTCTCGCTGAAGCTTTTATCCTCTATTTATCCAGAATTGGCTTCTGATTATAATCTGAAGATTAAAAATTTTCCCTTGGTTTGCCATCTCAATGCAAGAGACTAAATCGTACGCAACAAGAGGGTTTGTATAAGATGAGATGAATATTTCACCACCATCAAACTTTTCTCTCTCACGTGTTGCACCCTTTTATGGTGTCCTTCAAATGGCTTTAAAATCAAAACACCTACCTTAAGATTGTTGACACCGATACACGTGCTGCTCGGCATGAGAACTATATAACTAGTTTACATTTCAAGCCATAATGATCATTAAAGCAAAACATTACAGAAAAAATTCAAGCGGGAAGAAAATGAACCAAGGAAAACTAGTATAGTAGAAGTAACTTAGAAACACAATTCAACAGAAACGATGTCATGTCAAGCGACGACAAGAGAGAACAAAATTAAACCCAAGAAACACAAGGGTAAGAAAGAAATATAACGAACTTGATTCTCCTTCCATCTTGATATAGTAACACAGTTTTCTGACAAAGAACATGAACAAAACAGATACTGGTCTAAAACCTAAAGAGACGGGCTACTAATACTTGAAAATTTGAATCCACGGATCCTTAAACCTCGTCGCCAGTAGTTCACTTCTTCGATTTCTTTGATCCCCTGGACACAAATAAGCCCGTTAGATCATCTGCTCCGCTAGTCGGTACATAAAAATTAGCAGAACATTACTGAACTACTTACTGAGTTGGCTGTGCTGCAGGTGCAGCAGCAGCTGCTGCTGGTTGAACTGGTTTCTCACCTGGACCCTGTATACAAGAGAGAAAATGAGCTCTAGGTACCCTGGATTGGTGTATCAGACTTGTATAGGCATGCTCAGCAAACAATAAGGAAATGAATAAGTGAGATTGCCCTTTCTTGACTTCATAGTTTAAAATTTTGCTGAGGCACTTTTCATCTTCCAAGATGCTACTTGTCAAGTCTTATCAGCCCCACTGTTAAGACCACAGACACATTATTCTAAGGTCATTAATATAAATATATTATTTTATAAGTGGACTTGGCTTCCAGAGGCTTTCGAACACAAACCACATTAAGGTCCTTTCCTGAGCAATACATCATATTGTTGCTTTAGTAAAGAACAAGACTTCGTAGCAAGCAAAGCAATGCAACTCATCTTACTTGAGCCAGTCGTTCCTCCCTCCTAGCAATCTTTCTTTCCCTGCTTGCCTTGTTCTTTGCTCGCTTGGCCTCAAACTGATCAGACAAAGTCTTCTCTCTAGCCTTCTCAGCCTTTGACTTGTGGATACTTTCCATCAGCACACGTTTATTCTTGAAAACATTACCCTTAACCTTCATGTACATATCATGGTACATATGCTTGTCAATCTTCTTTGACTCTCTGTACTTGCGAAGTAAGCGCCTGAGAACCCTCATCCTCCGCATCCAAAGAATCTTAGTTGGCAACCTTGCCTCCCTAGTACCCTTACGCTTACCTGAAATAATCACAATTAACATGTTCAATTCTCAGGCTTAGATTCTCCTATATTGCAGATGAGGCAGAAAAAGAACTTAACCCGCTACCAACAATACATATATCACCATTTTTCCTTTTCCCCTGAGAGGGAAAGGCAGACCAAAGAGGTATACGCTGGCTGGATTACAACTAATGATAGACAAATGGCCACATGTATTAATACAGTTTACGGATACATAATATTCAAAAGTAAATGAAGCCACGAAAACAACCATAATGTAAGGTATTCCTCCCCAGTTACTTTGTATTGTATTAACAAAGTCTATTCTGCCCCCACGAACTATAATAAAAATCAGATAAAACCAAACAATAATAAAGGGAATTAGTTTCACCCTATCTCATTGGTAGACAAAATTACCATATCCAGAGTGACGTCCCTTTCTCTTGGCTTCCTTCATCCGGCGTGCACGAGATCGTGAGTGAATCTTGGTTGGTTTCCTGATGATGAAACCATCCTTGACAAGCTTTCTTATGTTTTGCCCTGCATGTAAGATAAGAATAAACCATTTGGTTGAACAAATTCCATTGTAAACAAATATCAAATAGTTGCATATTTGTTACTCAAACACCATAAAATATGCTTTTCCTTCACTTCCACTGTGCATAAACTGCTTATACTGAGCATAAAACACTTATTCGCACAATTACTAAAAAGCACCCAACAGACTGGACAAGTGCCCATCACTTATTAACAGATCTCCGCTTCTCTTGTTCGTTAAACAAGTAATAAGTACAACATCATATTGAAATTTAATAATATTTATTTCCAATAATTTTTTCCAAAACCCCGGCCCCGGACCTCATGGACTTGAGCATAGCTCATCACTCCTCAGGAATAATCTGAAGCACTTGAGCTACTTTCTAAACTCTAAAAGTAAATTATCAAAACACAGTTTGGATATAAAAATATCACATAGCTAATTACTAAATTATTAGGGCAATTAGCTCAGACAGTACCACATGACTGAACAATCACGTTAGCACCTAGTTCAATCATCCAAATTATACGTTCTCCTATCCAGTGTAATTCAGTAAAAATTAAGTCTCGGAGGCAAAAAAAAGTCATCAAATGAGATAAATTTCAATTTTTCTTTGGGTTTAATGTAATCGAAAAAAATAAAATAAAATGACTCGATCTTCAACAAATGAAATATAGAAGAACAGTAGTGTATACGGATAAATAAAAACAGATGAATTTCAGCTTCATACAGTTCAACGGAATCAAAAAATTAAAATAAAGAAAATCAAATGAAATGATCTTCAACAAATGAAACAAGTGTGTGTATGCATCTACGCCTCGCAAGCACGCACACACACACACACACATATATATATAGAAATGGTGAGAGGAGCATACGAGAGTTGGCCATGGAGATCTCGTTGACTTCATTAGGGTCAAGCCAGACCTTGCCTCTACCGCACTTGAGCACGCTGGCGGAGAGCCGCTTCTGTAGCTTCAGCGACACCATCTCTCTTCTCTCTCTCTCTCTCTCTCTCTCGCAGCTGCTGATTGAAGAAGGATTTATATGAACCACGCACTGGACGATTATACCCTAGGGTTTTTCATTTTGGGCCTAGTTTGGTTAAAACTTGTAATTTGGGCTTTTGAAAAATGGGCTCGAACATCAACAACCATCTTTTGTTCTTAGGCGTGGCCTAACGTGTCTTTTTCTTATTCTTTAGACAACTCAACAAATTTTTTTTTGACCCAACATTAGTGAAGTCAAATGTTAACTTTTTTCTTATTTTGTCGATCTTTCGTAATTTGTGGTGATAATAAATAAGGTACTATTCAAATTTTTTAAAATGAAATATTATTATGTTAACATGCTCAAGCGCAATCATTTTTTCATTAAGCGTTAAACTTTTTGTCTGTATCATTTTCTTAAGAATGAAATATTATGATCATATTTAGTTCATAATACAGTAACAAATCTTTTGATTTAATAACGTACCAGAACTTGTTTTCTTAAGTAAATTAAAATTTCTAATATTAGTAAAATGCCACCACCATTCAATCTAACATTTGGGATTGCAAGTAGGGGCAAAACCAAGAAAAAAATATTATGGAGGAAGGGGCCCGAATTTATTTAATTATTTGAATGGAGACATCGAAGTGTTAGGGGTTGGGGTTAAAAAGAAACTAGAGAATGGGTTGGCATATCTTTCCCCTCACCCTTCTCGTCAGGGACAGAATCAGGGAGTTATCATTGATGGTCGAGATTTATTTATTTATTTGTATGAAGACATTATGAGACAGTGTTATATAAAACAAATATATTCTAATGAGAGAGCACTACATGTGTGACAATATTAAATATTTTAAACATATAAAAAAGTAAAATTACTATTTCACGGAATAATATAAAATTATATCAAAAATATATATTGATTCAGTCAATAAAATCAAGCTTGTCTCTTCTCTATGAAATTATCTAGTCAAAAATAAATAATTAAATTACTTATGGGAAAACTCACTAAGTAATAAGTTCATTGCAAAGAAGCTCACTAAAATTTATGAACTTTTTCAAATTAATCTTACATAAAACAAAAACTAAATACTTAGCTAACAAAACAAATAAATTAAGCATTACTGAATTTATCCACTAAGATTACTTATTAATTATAAAAATTTTAAAAAAATTTACTACGAAAAGAATACTAAATAACTACTACGAAAATAATTTTAGACAAAAGAAAAAGAGAAAAAAAAAATTTAAGGGGGCGAATGAAAAAATTCTAAATATTTTTATATAAATAATGTATACCTTTTTTAAAACTCGGGCACTTCCGACCCCCCGTACTTACCCCAGGTGCCCCTTGAAAGAAAAGAATACTTTTGTCTTTAGATGTGGATTCGGTTCTTTCTAGAACTTGTGCGTAGCAAGCGCCTTTCTAATATTTGTTGTGGAAGTTAGGTTGTGTGTGTTTTTGAAGTTATTTTTTTCTTTCTCTCTCGATTTACATTAAATTTGAAATTAATTCTTATTGAGCCTAAAATAATGAAGAAAAATCCTTTTAATAAATGTACTTTTCAAAATTTGAATTTATTTTCTCCTCCTCGTAAGAGTGATGCACTTTCTACAATGTAAACTTATTTTTTCTTCCTCATAAGAAGAGTGAGGTTGATACCATTTTAAAGTTCTCTTTAAACATGCTCTGCATGGCTCGAATTACCTACCATACTGGTTTTGTCCTTTTCTTGTTTTAGTAATATTCAACTCGTGTATCGTGTCTAACACGAGTTCCTGCTGATGTTAAAATTTTCTTGTCCAATGGGGGGAAGCAAATAATCCGGAAATAATGCCTCAGTTTGTCAAATGGGGAGTCCGCTTCTACCTCTCCTTCTACTAGCTAGCTAGTTAGGTATACTGAATCTCCTCCAAACTCATACCTAACCATTATCTCTCCTCTCCTCTACCAATAGGCATTGCAAAACCCAAAATGCATTAAAAAAAAAAAAAAAAATTTCCAAGGAATAACATTGAACGTATTTGAGACTATCTCTACTATATATTTATCTTATTAGGTGGGATCGACTAATACCGATACAAGTAGATATCGATATTTAAGATAAACTGCTAGCTACAACATGGAGGAATCTGAAATGGCATGCCACAAGCAAGACAAACAGAAGAAGATGGTTATAAACATGGGCAAAGGTGGTGGTGATGGCTTTGGAGGCATAATTTTTCTGGCTGGTCTGTTAGCTACTGCTGCAGCTCTCACACTCAAAAGGAGGCTCCAAAAATCCAACAAAGACAAAAAAATCAATCACTAAAATCCATTACCTGATGAAACACTGGATAGTTCCAACAATGAAGAATCCACCAAAGGGCTGCAGATTCTTGTTTCTGATTTTCCTCCTCAGGGTCATCACCAGTTGAGGTTTGTATAAACAACAACTTTTTATGTACTTATCTATGTGATCTTTGAACATTGTGCATGCTCGAGATATCAATTACCGGACTAGTCAGGTTCATCATATGCATAGCTCAAAAGACCTCCGCTACAAGTGAAAGGAGATGATGGAAACAACAAATTAATTAATTATACATTCTTTATTAGATACAACTTTTAAATCAAATGGTCGCTTGTGAGTTTGTATATATATTTATCCTCTATTAATGGGAAAAACGTAAACTTTCAATTTCAGCAAAGGAATTACAAGGGCAGCTCTGAGCAGGACTAGTTTAACCTGTTCGATCTTGGTAATTCTCTTACTAGTACCATTGTTCATTGCGTCATTTATTTGCTCTTTTTGTCTTTTGGTGCACCTTAATTTAAGATACGACTCGGAGGAAGAAATTGAAGAAACAAGTCAAAGTAAGTTTCAAAACTAAATTGACAAGAATTCTGATACTGGAGCATTCTAACCCAGAATGACGAGAAGATGGCATTAGAGATCGATGGAGGCACAGGGGAGCCAATCTCCAACGCTGAAGAGGTTCTCATCAGGAGTTTCCGCAGAAAAGTGGCAAGCAAGTTTCCACGCGATGATTCTATGATCAAGAAGGAAGAAATCTCACCTAAAATCGACACTTTATTGCATTTCGAGCCTGGTCGCCTGAACAAGCATGTGCCTGAAATAGAAAGTCAGGTAATCAAGCATCATGACGCAAGTGAGGCCACTCTAGTTGATGAACTCATAACAGAAGACGCCCATGATATGGAAGCGCATTCTTATAGAGAACAGGTAGAAGAAGATCAGGATTATGATGGGGAGATCAGTGAAGTGAAATGTAAAGCAGTTGAGATTACTACAGGGAGTTGTGCATCGCGAAAAATACAGTTGGATGAGCAACAAGCTGCTGGAGAAGAAATCACCATTGATTGTTTAATCAAAGAAGCTGGTGATTTTGACGAGAAACAACTTTCACTACCATTGGTTGACAAGCTATCATTCGACAGAGACGTGTCTACACAGATTGGAGATGATGAATTAATCAAATTGGAGGGCACATTTGAGGTAGCTGAGGGAGATCGGATCAAAGACGGAGCAGACCTCACGTTAATTGAAAAACAGGTCGAGAGCTTTGATTTACATGATGACGAGATCACCATAGAGAAGTGTAATGAAGCAGGTGAGATATGGCAAGTAGAGCAAATTGCGTTAGTTGACAATGAGGTAGAGATTACCTTCAATGATCAACCATCGCCCGAGGGCTATCAAGATGGAGATTCTGGTACCAAAGTGCTGATTTCTTCGGAAGCTCATGACGGTTTATGTCATTTTGAACCCCGAAACATGAACTACAATTGCTCTAAAACGAATCAGCAGCCGACTGATCACATTATAGAAGAAAATGTAGCAAAAGAATCGCTTGGAGAGGGGATGGTTGAAGAAGAAGGCAACACAACTATACAGATGCTTGAGGAACAAGAGAGTGAAGATGATGATAGGAACAGTGTTGGAAAAATTGCAGAAGCACCTGAGATAATATCTGTTTGCATTGTCATGGCAGAAGATGATCCAGTAAGAGGAAAAAGTGATGGGGCAGAAAATGTCAACGACTATGGGGTTGATGATTATGATGATGATGATAACAATAACATAATTGCTCCAGAAGCTGATCAGTTGGCACGAATGAGTGATGAAGCAGAAAAACCCGACGGCTATGAGATCAATGATGACATTGTCATGGCCGAAGATGATCAGATAGCACAAACAGGTGATGAAGTGGAAATTGCCCAAGACAATAAGATTGATGATAACAATGACGACGACAACAACAACATTGTCACTGCCGAAGACGATGAGAATGATCATTACAATCAAGACGATGGTGAGGATGAAGTAGATACTGCTGAGATAGTTGAAGCAAGCTCAGAGGGGACAGGAGATTCTTCAGCAGAATCCAATGCCTGGGTGATTTGGCCTGCAGGTACAATTCAAGAATTGTCAATGTCCCTCAAAGATGTTAATAAGCTCAATCACCCGAAAGAGGGAAGAAATAGCAATGAAGGAGAAACAATCCAAGCAGAAGGCAATATTAGTTACAAATGCGTCAAAGCTGGCGACAATATTACCAGTGGCATAAACCCAAATAGCGACAGCAATGGCAAATGGAGGATTATCATCGGAATAGTCTCTGTATTACTGTTGTCACTCTGCTTCCGGCACATTGGCGGACCCCTCATGAAACTCAGTATTGTAATGATTTTAGTCAAGATTCTCTCCAGGGCCCGTGGCATCTGAGACGACCATGGCAAATGAGGAGAAAGAGCAAATCGATACACCAAGTTCTCGCTATATGTTAAAATGAAAAAGAATCAAACTCGTTTTAAAGTGTATTATACGTAAACCACACTTATATTTTGCTAGACTATTTCCTGAAATGGGCGAACCTTTCTTTGAAATGATATGCACTTGAATAACGATTTCTACCCTCTTCGGAAGGCAAAAGCATTAAAATACATCCTTACGAGTGTTAACTTCTGAACGCTTCTGACTTTTCGCAACAAAAGTAACATCACCAAAAAGAGAATAAACAATTACAAATACAATATAGAATAACACAAAGTTATGTGTTTCTTACTAAATAAGTTAAAATTAATCATTCATCATCCATAAAAAGTGAAATTACTCTTTCCCCTATCACGTTGGAGAATACCAAGTAAAATTGGTTTATAGAAAAAAAAAATAATTAGTACAAGAAGCACGCCACCATATTGCTGTTGTAAAGTTTGCGGAAATGAGAACTGGAGATGGAAGAACAAAGCTCACCGGCTAGCACAAAGCAGTTTCTTAAGTACAAACCTCGGACTTAAATTTTGTCATAACGTTATAACAACATACACAGTAGTATTTACCAGAAAAAAAAAATCCGAATCAGGGTTAATCATTAACTTATTTCAACCATGTAATACGCTACATACCTACATTTAACTCTTCTGGTTGTGCAACTAACAATGAGAGCAGGAGAGAGAAACAGTCAAGGTCTCAGCACCCAAATGTTCAATAAATGAAAATCATAGTGAACTGCAAAGAGAAACTGACTAACTTGTGAACAGAAGATCTCCAAATTTAGTGATCAAAACATTATCATTCTTCTTGCGAACGCCTTTACAAGTATAACTCGACCAGTACTCTCCCTCCTATATACAATCCCCCGACACCCACAAACTTTCCTCATACTGGCTTCTGTATATATTTTTCATGAAAGATGAGTTAAATGCAAACAAAATATATTCATTATTTTGAGGACAAAACTTTTTGCCCAAGCTTTCATTGCTTGGTATATTACCAAACTACTATCTAGCATTCTAGAACCAGTTGGTTTCGCATAGAGCTCGGCCAGCTACAACCAGCAGACCATCCCAAAACACCAAGGATTAGATCCACCCTTGAACATGCACTAACCTGGAATTTATTAAAAGAAATAATAAACTTTACTGATAATAGGAACCAGGCTTTGGAAGGGGATGTTCATTAATCGTACCAAATTATCCAAGCTTGCTTCAACATGAAATAGGATTACACCCATTCCCTTTTCTCTGTCGATTTCAGCCTGCAAATTGTCATACGTCAATGTAATTAAGTATTTGGTGATGCAAGTGTTGCAAGCCAAAGAACATAAAATACAAACCATACTTTTTACCATTTCATCTACTCCTACTTACCGCACAAGCACATATAGATACGCCTACAGCTGCCATCGCCGACGTAATATCAGCTATCATGCCTAATAATCAAAAGACATTAAAAAGTAGAATCACATATTGACAAACTATAGATATATTACAAACTGCAAATCCATGAACAAGTTAAGGAGAGATGCCAGTCTCCTTTAAGTTGGGGCACAACCAAAGTAACAAGACACTATTGCTCTGTTTGGTATGGGTTTATTTTAAGATGCTTTTTGGTAATAGAAAATTAAGGTTTGGCTTGAGTTTTTATAAGATGCTTGTGATAAGATATCTTATTTATAGTTGTTAAAGATAAGACAAGGATGGATTGCTTATATCTTATAATAAAAAGTATAGTTTGTTTTGAGTTTTCATGAGTGCTTGTGATAAGATGTCTTATATCTAATAAGATAAAAAGAATTCTCTCTTTCACATCAATAAGAAAAGCATCTTATAGTAAGCTCATTCCAAACACAGCATATATCTGGTTCTTAATTGTCCTACATTACTGAACTCCTCATAAATGATATAAAGAAGTAAATAAATTATCTTTAAAAAGGTTATAGATGGCCATGACTCTAGCATTTTTTGTAAGAATCTAAGTCATAATTTTACTAACATTTTCGACTAAAGAAATTCCCTTTTATGGCATGTTAAATGGTACAAATCTACTAGTTCTGTTCCCATCTGTCCTGTAAGGCAACACAAGCACCATTTTAAGACACGATTCAGATTAGTTACCTCTTCTATCTATAGAGACTACACAGAACCATTGGATAGACTGTCCTTCCAAATTGTGCCAAGATGCAATTTTGCTAGCTTGCCAGCTCTCCAAGCCTGGCAATACCTCCTTGTACATTGGAATATTAGCAAATATCATCTTTGCAACACCATTTCCTTGGGATAATGTTTCTCCTTTGGCCCTCAAACTCGTATGCTGCATATGCTTGTTATGCTTGCCATTTACCTTAGGCAACTGAAGATCACTTTTGTATAATTGAAACATATCTTCGCCTCCTATCTTCGGGGATGTCCTTTCCACTGCATTTTTAAGGACTTCTCCCCATGTATATTTGCTCCCCTGGGGATATTCTAGCGCTTCTTCCACTTCTTCCACTTCACTGTCTTCTCCGGATTCAGCAGCAAATTCCTTTACTGAATCAGCAGTTATTTCTGTTGCAGACAATGTTGCTTGCTCCCTCAGAAACTAAGAAAACATCAAGTTTTGATTAAGGAGACAGAAGGTGACATCAATGTAAGTTATCCAGGTCAAACCCCATGAGGAATACATACTTTCATTATCTTATGTCGGGCACTACGTGTTTTTGCATGTTGAAGCCACTGCTTATGTCTCTGGAATGCAGATTTGCTTGAGAGCCCCTAATAACAAGGAAAGTATAAGATTTGGTGATCATTAAGGCTACCAAAGACATAATCATCAACTTATTTTGTGTTTTGGGGGGTTTATAAAGCATAACAAACAAGGAGCTAGTTATTAATGAATATGCATGACTTGTAGGAAAAGAAATATTAACTAAATACATTGCAGATAGCTTGATGAAAACAGTTTGTACACAATGGTACCATGAACAAACAACAACAACAACAACTTACTTACCTGCCACCATTGACCGAAAAAATTGAGAAGCCATCACTGGACAAAGTACAATTTAGCACACACTTGGTCACACAAGATCAGTTGGAGAAGATGTTATAAAAATTCAATTACGACACTAGTTATGTGGCTAGACAACTACTGAGCATTTACTTGTCAAAAGAATATCCTATATGTTTCTCTAACCTGAAACCAAAATATAGGTTATTTTCTATCAATGCAATACTTACAAAGCTAGCTCATTGATATGAAGGTAGTAAATTTGATCAGCCAATGGCATTGCAACTATATACTAAAGCAAGAAATGCAGCCTCATAATTTTTCTTGTTGTGCACCTGAAATTTAAACCATGTGACAGCTTTACAGACATCATGTAAGCCATCCAAAGTCCACCAAACACAGGTAAATGTTACAAATGTCGAATAGGAAGAGCAAAAAGGATGAAGCAAAGGATTCAAGTGAACTAACATGATATGTTATAACTTCAACAACTTCAGCATTTGTAAGGACATGCATAGGAGAGACAAGATTTCCATTGACCTGTGAGAAGAGACAAGGCCATGCTGAGATCCTGGTCCAGATTAAGCATAAAACACCAATTTAACATGAAATATGAATAATACCTTTGCAGCCACCATTTTGTTACCAATTTCAGTGTGAATCATATAAGCATAATCAATTACAGTGGCCCCCCTCGGCAGATTTTTGATCTGTGGAAAATGTGAATAGGATAAATCTTGCCATCATGAAGGAAAATATTATGTTACACAACAAAGAATGGAGCCCTTTTACCTCTCCTCTAGGTGTAAATACAAAAACACGACTGCCTAAGAGATCTCTAGTTATAGCGTCTACAAATTCCCTTGAGCTCATATTCCCAACAAACTCCTCTTGCCATTCCCTAATTGCATTAAGCCAACCAATCTGGAAAAAAGGGTATTTATACCATGAAATCAGTATTAAAGTCAGGTAAACTGTGAATGAGAAAATGCGTATATTATCTTCACATAAGAGTTTTTACCCTGAGTGCAAAATTAGCATTATTAAGGGAAACTGATTTCCCACGAGAACTCCTTCCACTGGGCATGGCATGCCCGACTAGCCCATTCACAAAGACCTTGCCACTATAGTGTGCAGCAATGCCTCTCTCTGCTATTAAATCCATCTCTTCAGTTCTTATCTGCAAATCAACAAAAGATAATTTTAAACAACACATATAACAACTCATGATGGCAATTCTTATATTGAATGGTGATTGTTAACTTTAATGTATAAAACTGAAAAGGGTTTCCAGGAAAGGGAAGCAGTATGTAGAAAGAAACACTAGAAGCAGAGCTGCCTCCATATCAATTTGAACTTATGTATTTGACTTTGCAAGATTTCTTTTCTGACAGTTGAATAAATTAATAGCTAAAGATAAGTGGGATCTAGAGTGTGCTCAGAAGTCGTTAGTTAGACTCTAAACAATGGATGATAATTGATAGGTGTAGACCTAAAAACAATTATGTTTCATTAGCGCATTATAGTGAATTATGAGAAAGAGAATATTAAGTTGATAAATCCAGAAAAAGCAATATTCCCATTACATATAGCACAGAGGGATATAACACACTCTAGAAACCAACCTGCACTTCCAACCTAAACATGCTCTCATAAAGAAATGGAATCACTGTTGTATGAAGACTTTGATAGCCATTAGGCTTTGGAGTTGCAATATAGTCCTTCATCTGTTATATATGGTACAGAAAATATGTTGATGATGTTACACATGTCATAAAACTTGAAAGTAAAGAGAAAGGAAGGACCAGGGACACATACAGTCCGTGGGATAGGAGTCCAGATTCCATGGACCAGTCCAAGAACATGGTAGCAGATCTGCAATAGAACCAACTGTGAGAGAGCTAATAAATTCAAGCATGCAACTCGTGCATGTCACTGGGGACCAAGTGTTGCAAGACATTAACAACATACCTGCTGTGCACTGCAAAGAGGCCCAACTCCAATACATGGCTTTGGTCTTATAATGATTCGGAGCTGTTCATCCAAACACAGAAGTCAGAGGATGTATATAAATTATAAACCACATGATACAACTGTAGATAGCTAATAAAGCAACTATTATCTCCTAACCTGAGCAATTTGGTTTACTTCATCTATTGAACTTTTAGATTTGGTTACTGCTCTGTAGATGCTGCAAATAAGTAAGGGAGTGCAATAGCTTCAGAAAGAGATATACTCACAGACATAGCAAAAATATATTCTACATGAGAGGCCAGCTAGTATTTGAACGAAGAAGAAAATGATGCTATCACCCAAACAACCCTAAAAGACGAAAGAATAAAAAAGAATAATACTCAAATGATTCATTTCTGCTGGAGCTACTAATGCTCAAACCTCAAGTTTTGTGGAATGCAAACACTTAGAGAAGTCTCTCTGCTACCTAAGTATTTATCAGCAGCAGTCAGCCCCATACTAGACTGACAATAGGAAAATAACCTAAATTTGAGAAAATAATTTGTAAAGGATTTCAATTAGATAGCTGATCTTCCCAATATAAGATATCAACCACCTAAATGGTTTTCCAAGAGTTTAATTATACAGATAGCCAATCATCTGACTATATCACGAAAAGTAGACCAGATCAAAAGCCTGATTAATCAGTGTCCCTGAAGTCATTGCCCTGTTTGGACACCCCAAATAAACAAAACATAATTTCCTGAAGAAAAACTTTTGGAAAAGTGATTCCCGAGGAACCATGTTTTCATATCAGGCAAGGACAAGACCAAAGTGATCTCAAATGGTATTACTCCAATAACCCTTCTTTGATTTGAAACTTCCCTTTTAGTTTATTTGTCATGCAGGAACTTGATGGGGCTATTTTAAGGGAAATGGAAAATCTGAAACACAAGTGTAGTAGAAGTTACCCCAAAGCAGCTTTAGGTGGAATCTGCTTAAGTCCTAAAAATCAAAGCTTAACAGCAAACAATATTGCAGTTTAGGTTGGTAAAACACATCTATAGTCATGGTTTAATTGCAATATTACTTTAGAGACTTCAAAATGCCTCAGCCAAATGGTACTATAAACTATAAAGCGGATCTTGCTCACCCCCATAAGAAGAAAGAAAAAGAGAAAAGAAGAGAGATCGAACACGCCAATGAGTTAATCCGATGTGGAGATGCATTTCACCTGTAAGGTTCTTTACATACAGCTCGAACTTCAGTTTTTACTGTCATAAGGTCTAAGAACTGATCATCCTCAATCCTCTTCATCAATATTCTGTTTGCCTAATCAAGAGAAAAGGAACTGTTATCTAGAACAAATTGCTATGCTAGTGACATCAAATTAATCCTAAATATTAGACATACATCATACATGTTACTCTAAAAAGACAATCTAAAAGTTACTCAAATTCTGTTTCTGATGATTTATGAACCCTAAGTGATACAGCAAGGACTTGATCAAATGCCCTTCAACGAATTGATCATGAAGTTGACTGATACCTCTATGAGCTCTTTTTCGTGGTCTTTGTAAAGTTCAGCAATCCTTCTCTTGACTTTAGCATAATCTTGAACATTTGTATACATGAATGCCAGATTTTCAAGTTCAGACTGCAATAAATAATTGCTAGATCAGTAAAATGTGAACAGTTAACATCAATCAACAAGGCATTCAATCTATTAGAAGGGACTCCCAGTCGAGAGTAATAAAAAAGGCCATTAAATTATCTGGTTCTTGAGGCTTAAGAAGCTTTTCCAATTGACGGGGCAACAGTTCTACAGTAACTCATGGTAGATTCACAGGATATATTTTATCTAGAACAGATTGCTCAAAGGAATGGAGAATGGCCACAACTACGATAGAACATAACAAAGACTCTGATTTAAAGTTCATGTGCATGTGAGGGTCCAATACTAGTATTCTGAGACCTAAAATGCTCAAAATACATGAGGATCATAACTGAGGGAGTAACCAAAAATGCATAATATGACACCTGCCGTCATTAGGAATAATGATTGACAACTAACCCTTAAGACATAAAATAGGCAGCAAAGTGAAGCAATACCCCGCCTACGAGAAAAGAGATACCTCAGCAGAAGTTCCATTTTCAAATGTCACCGAAGAGTGCTTGCTTTATACGTAAAGAATATTGAATGATCTTTTGAAATATGATGGTTGCAAAGGAATAGGAGAGGGAAAGAGAAACATACCTTGATTTGGTACATCCCAAGCAATTTTGCTAAGGGCGCAAACACTTGTAGTGTCTCTGATGCAATGCTGGACTGGATGCAGTAGGAAGATGTCAGGAAGTAGGAAATTAATGTCAACTATGCCATAAATCAAAATATCTGTTACCTGCTTATGTGGAGGCATATGCGAAAGAGTACGCATGTTATGTAATCTGTCAGCCAATTTTACAATTATAACACGAACCTGTCGCAATCAGTTAAATGTTATAAGTATCCAAATGAGGAAATGGGCCGGAAGCGAGGGCTGGGAAAACATTATGGCATACTACTCATTATGGATATACACCTCCTCAGTCATCGCCAGAAACATCTGTCGAAGGTCATCTGCTTTTACATCTTGCACAGAATGTCTTTCATCCTTACTCTTGAGTTTTCCAAGTTTGGAGACCTAATTCACCAAGGAAATCCATGAGTTGTTAATTCAAATACAATTGCGAGCTCATCAATAATAAGTAACTGAAAGAAGAAAGATCAATACCAAAAACCCTATGTACATATAAATGTACCATAAGAAAGAATCTGTGTGACTGTGCGGAGGCCTTTTATCAATTATTATACCTTAGTCTCCCCTTCTACAATATGACGGACAGTAGCCCCAAACTCCTTTTCTATTCTATCAAAGGTTACAACAGTTGTGTCTTCCACTGTGTCATGTAACAAACCAGCAGCAAGTGACTCCCAATCCAATTCCTGAAAGCTAAGTAAGAGTTACTTAGGAAACTGTAAAATATGCAGGCACAACCACAGAATATTGGAGTACTTCCTTTGAATGAAAACAATCAAAGGAGTTGCAGAACTCACAAGTTCTCCTAGAATTTGAGCAACTGCAACTGGGTGTATAATAAAAGGTTCTCCACTGCGCCTTTTCTGACCATTATGTGCCTCAAATGCCAGCTGCAATACAAGCATAATTAATTTGTTATTCAAGAACGAGGTAACTGTGCACAGGTTGAGAAAATTTTTTGGAGACAAACTTACATTTAGAGCTTTACGAACCAATTCTTGTTCCTTAGGTAGAAGGTAAGAGATAGTTGGTTTAAGATCCTGTAAACAACAGATAAAGCTTGCACAATAAAAATGAGGTCATCAAGTATCACCATCTATGATAACTCCAAACATAACTAACATATTTCAGAAAATACGTTTAAAGAATTTCTAAACCTTTATCATATTAAGTTCTAAATGACAATTGATGGATATGGAACAAGCTAACATCACAGTGGAGGTACAGCAGGATTGCCTGGGATGTATTGTTGGCATGAGAAATGGTGGTTTTGGTTGATTTTTGGGTGGGTAAATATTACTAGGGTGGACATTGTGGTAGCCATGAAGTGATGTGTCTGGAGCAGGGAGCTGGACAGGGAGGAAGAAGGTGAAGGTGTTCATGTCTGCCAGCATGCTTAGTTGTTCAGGTGACTAGAGAATAAATTAAAAGAAAAAGAAAAGAAAAGTAGAAGGTAAAAGTTGAAAAATGGGAAAGGACGAGGTGAAAATAAAATTTGATATCGACACAAATAACTAGATTCTTTTGTTGTGGGAACGGCACATGCCCGTCAATTACCAGAACTATGGGCATAAATCATAATTGAAAGGTAGGGGCAACTTGAGACCCAGTTAAAATCATAAATGGTCCAAATAAGACTTTTGAAATATAAGATATCAAAATAAAGCCTACACAACACTTTAATGACCATAGGAAATATTTTGCCCATTCTTATATCAGGAAAATCAGTAAATTGTGACCAAGTAAAAAAGCTAGATATAACACTAATTACTGTTTCCTGTTATCAATACTTTGCTGCTTGGGAACAACAAACACTCACTGGAGAAACTAGTCCATCATTCTAATTGCCCTCTAAAATTTATAAATGTGATTAATAACTGCAACTCCAGATATGTTTATCCTGAAGATCTTAAACTAGTTCACAGTCTGCATCTGAAGATCTACTCCACTAACCAGTGATAATGCTGCAACTACTTTCTGGGTGAGGGGATTTGGTTTGAAGGACATCCACACAGATAAGCTCAAATAGAGGCTTTCACTAAGAAGCAAGTGCCTGTTCTACATATTGTTGAATAGAAAAGCATAGAGATGTTCCCTTTGCTGAGAAAAGAAATCACTGTGAACATTTTTGACGTACCTCCCACAGACTTTCTGGAGATATGTCATCATAGGTTTTTGAAGAAAAGGATGAAGAACAGTACAACTTCCATTTTCTAAATGCTAAACCAAGAAAATTTGATCCAGAGAGTCTCCATGGAACATCATCTGATGCTTGATCTGCATACTGTCCTCCCGTTTCAGAAGCTTCATACATCTGATCAAGTACCAAGATAGAAAGTCCACAGTCATGAAAAGTACAGCACACACGAGTAGTTTGATTCATACATTACATATAAACAAGGCCATCCAATTGAAAAGGAATTAATTACTTGAATGATAAAAGCAGCGTGGGCCATGTTAACTACTACTCACAAAGAGCACCTTCCTTAAAGTCCAGTTCATCAGCTAAGGCAAGACTACAGGTATGCCTTCAATGCCTCAATACGAGTATGCTTTAATGTTCATCATCAAAAACAATATTTGTTCCTTAAGGCACAATTTATTATACAAATTGTTTGTTAATTAAAATAGAGAGCACAAGGTTCCATCTCAATAAATCAGACGCCAAGGCAATTCAGTCAACTAAAATAAATAGTGCAAGGCATGATCACACTACTCCATTTCAACAAATTACATGTCAAATCAATTCAATTAACTATGATAGATAACGTGAATATTGGAAGATGGCTTATATCAAGAATTAGATTTCAGATGAATTCAATTGACTAAGAATAGATAGTGTGAGGCTTGAGGATACAGCTCCATTTCATTTAACGAGAAGTAAATCAATTCATAAATAGATGAGTTGAGGTTTTGCACATGGCTCCATTTCATTAGATGTTCCATTCAATTAACTAAAACAGATAGCATGATGTGGGAGCACACATTCCATTTCAATAAATAGGCCAAATTAAGTCACTGAACTAACATAGATAGTCTGAGGTGCGAGAGCAGAGGCTCCATGTCAACTAATTAGATGCCAAATCAATTCGAGTAGCTAAAATATATAATGCTAGCACAAAGTGGTCCAACCAAAAAGCGGTCCAGAAAAACATACACATCTAATTCGATTTCTCCATCTGGAGCATCCGCGTGGAGACGTTGAACACTGCGTTGAGTGCGCAGTGCTCGCAAGGAACCCAGTCAAAGCCCTCGGCGCCTTCCAAGCACATGACACCACACTACAGTCATATCTTCCACTCACATCCCCTTTCCATAGCTTACATATATTCACACATTCTACAGAAACTGCCAAAAAAATTATAAATACGATTATAATCACTAACCAAATCATAATTCAAATATAAAATCAAAATGAAGGAAAAAAAAATCAAATAAAGTGAAAACAAATTCCTAGTTTTGTTGAAATTACACGTAGCAGTTCTTAAGAGTAACAAAAATCTAATCCAGTAATAGCAGCGACATCAAATTATTACGACAGTTAACATATAAATTCTGACAAATCATTAGAGATTTAAAAAATAACTACCTCAATACTCATGCAGTCACCGATGTCAAGTGTTATTAAATTATTATGATAAACAATCCGTAACAGTTTAACACAAAGAAAAAAAGAAAAAAAGAAAATTATACTAACTGTAAGACGTACCGGACAATGAAGAAGCAGAAGCCATATCTATCTCGAAGCATCGGTACAGAAGCTAAGCATTGAAAGCTCAAGAAGATTCAAACAAACTAAATGCGCAGCTCATTGATTCAAATTCAACATATATATACATACACAAGTGTATGTAAATGTTCAACCAAAAAGTTGTATAAATTGAATATTAGATTGTGTGAATTATGAAAATTGAATGAATAAGGCGATAGAGATAATCTAGGGAGAGAGAGAGAGAGAGAGAGAGAAAGAGAGGAGTGTTTTAGCTGAGGCCACACAAAAGCCGTATGATAAAGATATATATATATATATATATATATATATATTTTCTTTTTCCTATTCTTTTTCTATTTTTTTTAATGGTCGCACTATATATATAGGTGGGGCGAAATTATTTTTGTGAGGTGGTTTTAAATGCTTAATCTCCTGGGCGAATGCAATAGCACGCCATAAACCTCAAACAATGACAAGTCGGTCTTTCTGGGCGAATGCAATAGCACGCCATAAACCTCAAACAATGACAAGTCGGTCTTTTTGATCGGGACGATTCTGCGCTGGCTACAATTTTTAGAGCCTACTTGGCTCTAATTCGATTTCAATATAAAGAAGGCACGCCCATGATTGATCATTTAAATCCATTTAATAAATTAGTTACTGATTTATTAAACTTAGATAAAAAAATTAAAAATAAAGATAAAGTAATGATTATGTTATGTTCCTTACCTGATGAATATGATGACTTGAAAAAGATTTGATTAATTATAAAGATGTGTTAGATACATTGATAAATTATGAACTTTGTCGAAAAGACAAAAAAGCATAGAAGGAGAAATTTGAAATCATAGTGGTAAGGGGTAGATCAAATAACAAAAATCAGACAAAGAGAAACAATTCTTGATAGGTCAAAGAGGAGATTCAAAATATAGCAGAATACTTCCAACAAAAGACAAATGTTCCTATTGTCACCAAAAGGAACATTAGAAGAAAGATTGTCCAAAAATTAAAAATAAGGATGATAATGCAAAAGTGGTACAAACTACTACAGAGTCTAAGTTCCTGCTTATGTCTACTCTTAATTGCACTTCCGATGAGTGGATACTAGATTTAGCATGTTCCAACCAAATGTATCTAGACAAAAGTAGCTTTTGTAATTTGGAGGTTAGTGGCAGAACATAGTTGATGGACAATGATTTTGCATGTGAAAAGAAAGGAGTTGGCACAGTCAAAATCAAATTGCATGATGGCACAATTTGAAGGTTGTCAGATGTTTGGTATGTACTCACTTTAAAGAAGAACTTGATTGGGCATTAGAGTCCAAGGGATTTAAAATCACTATGGAAGGTGGAGTTTTGAAAATAGCAGATGGTGCCCCTATCATTATGAAGGGCATTAGACGTAAAAACTTGTATTTTTTGCAGGGAAAGGCTAGAGTTGATGTAGTAGCAACTATGGCTAAGAATAAAAATGGTACAATTCCTGACATAACGAGGATTTGGCATATGAGGCTCGGTCATGCCAGTGAGAAGGCTATGCAAGGGTTGGCAAATCAAGGGCTATTAAAAGATGTTAAGGCTTGCAAAATTGATTTCTGCGAACATTGTGTGTTGGGAAAACAAACTAGAGTCAAATTTGGCATTGCAATACATCAAGCTGAAGGGATTTTGTCTATGTTCACGCAGATGTTTGGGGTCCTAATAAGATGGCAACTTTAGCCGGTAAGCATTGGTTTGTTACTTTTGTTGATGACTGTTCTAGAAGAGTTTGAGTATATATCATAAAGTATAAGAATCAAGTACTTGATATCTTCTTAGCATGGAAAAAGTTGATAGAGAATCAAACTGGAAGAGAAATCAAGTGCTTGAGATCTGATAATGGTGGTGAATACACATATGATCCTTTTTGAAATTATGCCAAGATGAAGGAATCAAAAGACACTTCATTGTAAAAGGAATGCCTAAGTAAAATGGAGTAGTAGAAAGAATAAATAGAACCTTACTTGAGAAGGTCAAATACATGTTATTTAATTTTGGTTTAAGCAGGAGTTTTTGGGCAGAAGTAGTATCTTATGCAAATCACTTGATAAACCAATTACCATCAACTGTACTAGGAGTTAAAACTTCTATTGAGGTATGGACTAGAAAACCTATTACATATTATGATTCACTACGCATCTTTGGCTGTCTTGCCTTTTACCATGTGACCAAAAGTAAACTTAACCTTAAAGCAAAATAAGCCATATTTCTTGGTTTTAGTAGTGGTGTAAAGGGTTATAAGCTATGATGTCCAAAACAAAAGAAAGTGATATTAAGTAGGAATTTCAATGAAAGCAAAATGTTGAAGTGTTCAAAAAGGAAATGCTTGAAGAAATTAGCAAGGATGGAAGAGATGTGTTATAGATAGAGGTAGAAAAAGCTTTTTCTAGTTCACAGTTTGAAGAATCTCCTCTAATAGAACAAGATGAGCATAAAGATGATGTTGAAGAGGTTATACGACAAAAGCCTCAACAAAATTATACGACAAAAGCCTCAACAACAAGAATCTATTGCAACAAATAGACCCAAAAGAGAAATATATAAACTAGCTTGGTTTAAAGATATGGTGGCATATGCATTACCCACGATTGATGACAAAGTTCCCGCCACTTACAAAGAAGTAGTGAATAGTGCAGAATTTGGAGAATGGAACAATGCAATGAAAGAAGAAATGCATTCTCTTCATAAAAATCAAACATAGGAGCCTGTGAAATAGCCTAACAACAGAAAGACAATTGGTTGCAAGTGGGTCTTTGCAAAGAAAGAAGATCTTCAATGCAAAGATAGTGTTAGATTCAAGGTTAGATTGGTAGTAAAAGGGTATACACAAAAAGAAGGAATCGGCCACAATGAGGTGTTCTCACTGGTTGTGAAACATTTGTTGATATGGATCTTAGTAGCCTTGGTTGCACAATTCGAGTTAGAATTAGTCCTGTTGGATGTGAAAACAACTTTCTTACATGGGGATTTGGATGAAGAAATTTATCTATATCAACCAATTGGTTTCAAGATTGAGGGTAAAGAAGCATGTTTGCAAACTGGACAGATCTTTGTATAGTTTGAAGCAATCTCCAAGGCAATGATATAAAAGATTTGATCAATTTATGTAGGAACAAAATTATTGTAGAATTCAATACGATCATTATGTTTACTTCAAGCGTTTGCATGATGGTTTGTTTATATATTTACTTTTGTATGTAGATGACCTATTGATTGCAACTAAGAATAATATAGAGGTTGAGAAACTAAAGGCCCAATTGAAGAAGTAATTCAAGATGAAGAATCTTGGTGAAGCCAAGAAAATTTTCGGAATGAAGATTACCTAAGACAAGACAAAAGGCACTATGAGCTTGATGCCAAAGCAGTACAATTGTCCCCTAGTAAAGATGAAGAATGGGATTATATGATTTGAGTACCTTATGCTAGCTTGATTAGGAGTTTGATGTACATGATGGTATGCATTAGACTCGATATTGTGCAAGTTATTGGTCTTGTTAATAGATATATGCATTATCCAAGTAAGAAGCATTGGTAAGCTACCATATGGATTTTGAGGTATCTTAAAAGTACCAAACATGTGGGATTGAATTATGTGAAAGATCCACATGGTAGAAGTAAATTTCTTGTGGGATATGTTGATTTAGATTATGCAGGTGATCTAGATAAAAGGAGATTTACCACAGGTTATTTGTTTACCATGGCTGGAGGACCTATCAATTGGAAGTCCATATTACAATCTAGAGTTGCTTCGTCTACTATAGAGGCTGAGTACGTGCCAATTGCAAAGGCTTTGAAAGAAACTATTTAGATTCGAAGTTTGATTAATGACTTGGGAGTGCATTAGAAATATGTGGAGGTGTTTTGTGACAGTCAAAGTACTATCCATTTAGCAAAGAACCAAGTGTATCATGCCTGGACAAAGCATATTAATGTTCATTTTCACTTTATCCGAGATATCGTGAATAAGGGTAATATTCTTCTTCAGAAGATTGATACCAAAGAAAATCTAGCTGATATGTTGACCAAAATGGTTAGTGGAGTCAAGCACATTGTTCAGACTTGGCTCATATTGCAGTTATTTAAAGATACATTCGCATGAGCAACAAGATTAAGTTCACATCATAGAGTTGTTGATAACTCAGTTTGTATCAAGGTGGAGGTAACAAAATTCTTGTCAAGGTGGAAAATGTTGGATAGTGACTCAAATTCTTAGACTATTTTGGATTAGAAGTTTAATTTGGATAGAAGATAAGAATCTTAATCATATTAGGATTTGCAATTATCCTTTATCCTTTATTTTATTCCCATAGATATTTGGATTAGTGACTATCTTTTATTTATCCTATTCCTATAGGATTCAGGATTAGTTTTCTCTCTATAAATAGCTCATTAAATTATTAAGAGAACATAACTTTGTAATATTGCATTCTTATTGCTTTAGTCTAGTAGAGAGTTAGCATAGGTATCAAGAGATTTTCTTTTCTTTTGTAGAAAATTTGTAACCACTCTCTTTTGCATTAATAAATATATTTTGTTGCTATGTAAATGTAGGCATTGCTGAGCTACGTAAAATTCTTGCATCATTATTTTCTTGAATTTTTCTTCTCCTATATTCTTTATTGAATTTGGGTAACTAAAACTTGTTCATCAGCACAACATGCATAACTTATCGCAAGATAATCAATAAATATATTTTAAAGAATGTTGATGACCACTCGAAGGCTACTCTAGAACTAATCATTTAAAAGAACTAGACATCTTTTTGTCAACTTGGTGAAGAATTAGTACGAGGGTGTGGAAGAAGATGTTTCTTGCTGGACATGGGAAAAACATATTATTCTGATAATTGAAGCTTAATACAGAGGCCATAGAAGCCTACAATTATCCAAAGGAGTTTATTAAGTGAATTGTCACTTGGGTCATTTCAACCTACTTCTCCGTTGCCAGTAATGGTAGTTTGGAAAACTATTTTAAAGGTGCAAAGGAAATTAGACAGTGGGATCCCATTAGGTCATACCTATTTGCATTGGTTATGGTAGTTTTTTGAGGTCTAATGAAGAAGGCTGCATAAGGCAACATGTTCTTTTTCTACATAAAATGTGTCTCTAATTTAACTATAGCGATGATGTTTTGTATGTTTACAAGGACGGATATGCACTTAATAGGGAGTGTTTAGGATGAGAAATCAACTTTAGTAACAAAAGAGTATTTCTTAACAATATGAAAGAGTACTCAAGGACTTCTCCAACTTCTTGACTAGGGAGAGCATGAAACACTAACCAAATACGTTGTTATGCCTCTTACTCCAAGCGGAATTAGTAAAGCTTCTTTTGAAAAACTAAATGAAAATGTCAGGGGAATCATCAACTGCTGGAAGAAAATATGAGGTCTTTTATAACTGGATGCCATGTTCTTTTCAATTATTTTCTAGACAATACCTAATCTTGTTGGTTGCAGATTTTTATTTTCCTGAAGTGTTTGATTAAGGATTTAGAAAGAAGAATTACTTATTTTTATCAAAGGTTTGTACATATAATGTCAGTTATGTGAAGGTAAAATGTGGTTTTGTTTGTCAACCATACGAGAAAGGTAGTCTTGGATTGAGAAACCTACACAAGATCATGGTTATAACATCATTGTACGAGATCATGGTTGTTGCAACGAAACATGTTTTGGGATCATTTTTTTTTTGGTGGACTACTTGGATCTAGAAGTACTATTTGATTGGTTGAATGTGTTAGATAACTGAGCCCATGTCTAATTTGTTAAGACAATGTAGAATCTGTTTTTTTAGTCTAACCGAGAAAATCTAAATTTAACATAATATATCCCAAATTTAGAAAAATCTAATTCATTAGTGTTCAAACGGAAATATGGATTTTTTTTCCAGACAATGGAGAATTTGTTGAAGTTAAGAATGACCGAGAAAAACTACTCTCAGTTTAGCATAGGAAATGTGAAGGATACTTTCAGTGACATGATCCATCATATCATCTTAGCTATTTGTACAGCTTGTGAAGGAATGCTTCAAAATCCAATTAAAATAAAGTTCAATAATATTTATGAGACTATTCATTTTCAAAGTCTCAATTAGTTTGCTCTTTCTCCAATCTTTTCCATTATCTCTTACATATTCTTGATAGGAATATTCCTTTCGGAAAAGTAATGCTTTATATTGCTTTTTAATTTTTTACCTAGTTTTCTATGGTGAAAATTTCATGTATTAAATGTTAAATATCTCATATATATAATAAGATTCTACACTATTGAAAAATAGATAGATAAAGGACCAATAACAATGCTCCCAAAAAATGCCTCACATGGCATATACAGAGCTGAGTAGTAGTAGTTTTATGAGAAGTTATCAAGACACACAATATACACACTATATATGTTAGGAAATTTGGACACATAACACATACTCACGCAGTAGAATTAAAGCACGAATAATGAAAAAAGAATACGTACAATTAAACATGGTTTGGCCTTTTGCCTACGTCCATGAAAACCTTCACTAGATAGAAAATAGTACAAACTCAATAAGACTTTTTGCACGGCTAGAAAAGTCCAAACCTTCCCTCACGGTGTTCTTACAATGGCTCTCTCTCTCTCAACCTAGACCTATTGCAAGACCCACAACTTATGACTAATGCAAGAGTCCTATTTATAGAGGACACTTCCTTGTCCTCCAAGACAAGAGTTTCCTAATATATCAATCCTCTCATAATTAAGACCCTTACCATAACTGAAATTTTGACCCTCATCAAGACTCTTTCCTATTTTTAGTATGGAGTTGCGCTTAGCACTTGATCCATAACCCAACAATATACAACTAGTGTTAGGTTCTAAGAAACATTGATTGAAATAAATTAAGAAGGAAATACGTAGCTTGTGATTAATGGCCAGACGTTTATTTCAGGCAATTAAACATATAGTAAGAGGTTTATCATTTTGAGCACATTATTTCTACTGCTTTCAAGGAATCACAACTATAGAACAATGGTTGTAATAACATAAATGCGATCACTGAGACTACTAGTTAGATAACAAAAGCTTGCAGAATTGGGAACCAACTTCATATTGGAATTCTGATCTATCTCACAGTCATCTAAATATGGTTGTATCTGACCATAAACAATCGAATATTGGTTGGTTTTGTAATCCATAAGTTCTTTATTTCCTAATTGAAGTTTCATTCAACAAAAGGAAAAGAAAAATAACAAACAAGACGCTCTAATTTTCAAATTCCGAAACAAGATTGATAATAACAACTTAACACACATATAAGCCTAAAATTTAATTTAGAATTTGATTATGTTCATGTCATTTTCTTGATGAAAAATTTCGATAAATGACCCAAAAAAGTAAAGAGAGAAAGGGAAAGAATAAGATTTGACATATTCATTTGAGTGAAATGCTAAGAGAAGGTAGTCTTAGAAGGTAGTCTAAACAAATCACGCTGCACATAAGATGGCATATTAATATAATAAATTAATAAACTGATATCTTCTCTGCAAGCTTAAACTTTTAGATGAGATGATAATTCTAAAAGAAGGTAGTCTTAGATTGAGAAACCTGCACGACAACATGGTTGCAACATCAAAACATTTTTCGAGATCATTTTTTTTGTAGACTACTTGAATCTAGAAGTGCAATTTGATGGTATTTGAGCCTGGAAGCGAAACGGCACAGGTTCAATCCTTGCCCCCACCCATTGAAAAAAGATTAAAATTTTCACGCGCAAGCTCTAAACAAATCACGCTGCACGTGAGGTGGCGTATTAATACAATAAATTAATAAACTGATGTCATCTCTGCAAGCTTAAACTTTTAGATGAGATAATAATTCTAAGAGAAGGTAGTCGTAAATTGAGAAACCTGCACGACATCATGCTTGCAACGTCAAAACATTTTTCGAGATCATTTTTTTTTTGTGGACTACTTGTATCTAGAAGTACTATTTGATGGGTAGAATGTGTTGGATAATTGGGCCGATGTCTAACTTTTCAAGAACACGGAGAATCTATTGAAGTTAAGAACGGTTGAGAAAAACCACTCAGTTTAGGACAGGAAACGCGTAGACACTTTCAGCAGCGCGATCCATCATATCATCTTGGCTATTTGTACAGCTTGTGAAGGAATGTTTCAAAATCCAATTCAAAAGAAGTCCGATAATGTTTATGAGACTATTCATTTACGAAGTCTCAACTATTTTGCTCTCTCTCCAATCTATTCCATTATCTCTTACACATTCTTGATAGGAATATTCCCTTTGGAAAATTGATGCTTTATATCGCTTTTTAATTTATTTACCTAGTTTTTCCATGGCGAAAATTTCAAGTATTAAATGAAAAATATCTCATGTATACAACAAGATTCTACACTATTGAAAAATAGATAGATAAAGGACCGAACAATGCTCTTCCGAAAAATGCCTCGCTTGGCATATACAGAAATGAGTTGTAGTAGTTTTACGAGAAGTTATCAAGGCACACTGTATACAACTAAGTGTTAGGTTCTAAGGCACACCGATCAAATAAATTAAGAACGAAGTATATAGCTTGTGATTAATGGCGGACGTTTATTTCGAGCAATTAAACATATAGTAAGAGGTTTATCATTTTGAGCACATTATTTCCATCGCTTTGAGGAATCACAACTATAGAACGGTGGTTGTAATAAGATAAATGCGATCGTGAGACTACTAGTTAGATAGCAAAAGCTTGCACAACCGAAACCAACTTCATATTGGAATTCGATCTACCTCACGGTCTTCCAAATATGCTTCTATCGACCTTAAATAATCGAATGTTGTTTGGTTTTGTAATCCATAAGTTCTTTATTTCCTAATTGAAGTTTCATTCAACAAAAGGAGAAGTAAAACAACAAACAAGACGCTCTAATTTTCAGATTCAAACAAGATTGATAATAACAACTTAACACACATATAAGCTTAAAATTTAATTTAGAATTTGATTATGCTCATGTCATTTGCTTGATGAAAAATTTCGATAAATGACCCAAAAAAGTAAAGAGAGAAAGGGAAAGAATGAGATTTGGCACATTCATTTGAGTAAAATGCTACAAGGATACATGCCATCTTACCCCTTTGGTGCCTGAGGCAATTATAGCCTTTGGACACATCAAGATAAGTTAAAGGATGGAATACCAAGTGAGCAATACAAAATGATTTCTACGTCCTTTGGAGCACGTATTTTTGATTTAGCTGCAGCCGGCAGGGTTTAATTTTCCACTGACAACAACATTGGCATTGGTGCATTCTGAAGAAAGAGGGGCAACATCGGGAGAGGCTGGAGTTAGATCAATGTTAGCCAATTCAATGCCTTCACAAGGAACCGCTTCACGCAATTGAGAGCCACGCAACTTTTGAGGCAGAGGTACCCCTTATGTTCTTGAAGTGGACATCACTAATCTTCACCTTGGATGGCTGCGTTTTTGGTCCAAAAGAGACATTAAGATCGAAATCAATATATATCTAATTTATAATAAAGAAATGAAGAATCAAACTTTTGTTTTGTACAATAATTTACAAATGCAGTGGATTTACTCTCAATCTTCTGCGCAACAACCCTCTCATTTTACAAAACCGTATGGAATACTTTAACTTTTTTTTTAATGAGAAAAAATCACGTATACGTAAGTCCCATTATACCTTGCTCACTGAAATTACTCTTAGTCATCACATCATTTACGTAGAGAACATATTCTAATTTCACGCTCAGCGCAACAAAGTACAATATCTCACCTCCGGTTCATCCTCTGAACTGTAGTTTTGATCAATGATAATGGGGTTCTGAACGTTGTTCATGACTATATCTTCATAGATAATATTTGAAGCTTGGAGCACAGGCGAAGCACGCCAGGTTTTAATTCTGGCTCCATTTGTTGTCCCTGTTAACGTACAGTTAGTTACAGTAACTCCTTTGACATCTGTCTCTGTTTTTCGCTTGCCGAGGCTACCAACGCTGTCACATATACAAGAGAGTGCAAAGGTTTAGAAAATTTGGTAGAACGTAAAGAAAGAAAAAAGAATGATGTTCACAACTTATCCTCGTTCTAATATGGAAGCTACAAGTCTATTAAATAATCCATGTTCCAACCTCATTTAGAATAGTCGTGATACATTGTTGTGCGAGAGATGATAGAAGAAAAGCTAACAAAGGTCGTGTGGCGTAGGAGCCAATCTAGGACATTTTTAAGGGGTTGAATTGATTTTTCAACCGAAGACGCTCTAAAACTTCACAAGTCTTCAAAAACAAAAAGCAATACCAATACACTCTTTAATGGTTTCGCCCCTGAGGTCAGTGGGCCTGCCATCCTCGGTAGTTCGTGCGTAGCTCTACCTCGGATATAGTAGTTTTAATTGATAAATCGTCGTTCAAATAGCGATCTAGATGACCTAAAATTGCTATTCGCCGTTCCTACGAGATCTCGAGGTTGGAACGTGAGGATAATGATGCAGAACAAACCGATGCCATGTCCAGTCCACAAAAGACTTTGGAGACGTTAACACCATCGTTGCCATCGCCAATAGAAATACGATCGTCACCCGTTCCAATGACATCGTTAGTTATAGTGATGACTTGGGAACCACTAATGTGGATACCGTCGGTGTTAGGGCTATCTCCCGGGCCGTTATGTTGAGATCCGATATCGTCATGTTGGTGCGATCGACCTTCATGTGAAACCCTTTGTCGTTGACGAGGTTGATATTTTGCATCACGAATTGGTTACGGCCGCCACACAAGACCCCGCATCCGCATGCAGGAAAAGGTTAATGTATGTTGTCATGTATTAAGGAGTTGAGATAATTTTCTAAATTGTATATCCGAGACTAGTTTAAATTTAATTTAAAAAGTTACAACCGCTAGACACGGTGGTAATGTAGTGGAAGAGATAAACAAAGTTGTAGGAACCGTAAGCTCCTACATCTATGTTGTTTTTCCAATTTATTAAGTGACAAATGTTTCTCAACATATATCACAGGTGGACCATTAGTTTAGCTTCCTCAATCCATATATGTGATTCGACTCGCTCATGGCCCATTTCTCTTCTTCAATTCAGGTATTGAAAAATCATTTGTTTAATTTGGGTCACAGATGAAGAGGCTATGTTAGAGAATAACTCTCCCGTATTGACGAATAAAGCTAAGCAAAAGTGCTAAGATACATTATTCACATAGAGAAAAAAATTATAAATTGAAATATTACTTTATGACAGAGCGCAATTTTAACCCTTATAGCATAGTTCGAGAAACGAAATGTAGACATAGGAATTGGCGATTACACATACATCCGGGAGGAGTCCGCCGCCATTTTCCCTTTCCTTCCATGAGGCCTCCTTGGCCATTTAGGGTTCCTCCACCGTTAAGTACGATACCATCAACATGGCCGATTGTTATCCATCTGTGGGCTTTTGTAAACACCGAGATCCGTGTTTCCTACAAGAGTCCCTTGAAGTTCGATGGTAATGGGTCTGGGAGCAGTGCAAGGACCTTCGAAGAGAACCTCTCCTAATGCAAATGTTCCCTGAGGAATGAGAATCCTTGCTGGTCCGGTCGCATGGCATGCTGCATTCCACGTTTTAGTGAACGCCTGCATGCACCCGCATAGATCAAATGGATATGTAAAATTTACCCTTCAAGAATGTGTGGTGAGATTTTCGTGTTTAAATTGTCTCTTTACAATTTCTTGTCGTCCTCACCGCTGAAATATAATTACAAAATAGTTGGGACGTATGTGCTCCACAAGCTTTTCTAGTGATACATACATATTAGGTATTGCTCAAAACAATAAGAATGTACAATAAATATCCTTGTATCCATGTATTTAGCTCGATATAAAAACGAAGCTACAAAGTAAAGCATATTCACTTATGAAATAACGATCTTATTAGCGAGCTCATTACACAGTTATAGAAGAATTGCGGATCAAATAAGACTCAGGCTCTAGAAAATGCATCATTTTTTGATTGTTAATGCAATTATTTGATTGAGAAATCATGAGTTTCTCTTAGCTTGCATCGTAGCACTTTCTGTTTGCCATCGGCTACAGCCCCGTCTTTAGTAACATCAAAAACTGTCTCACCACCTACGGCAAGGCCACGACGTGAACCAAGGGGAGCACATTCAGCACTGATTGAGAACAAGGTTAATCCTAGGAGGTAAAGAACCTTAATGCCTTGCCCCCTTGGAAGAATCATTGTGGCCTTGAACCTGATGACAGCTTTTGTGTAGTTCACAAGGATGGGGAAATTTTATTAAAAATTTATTTTTTGGGTTACGGATGGAAACTGAAGTTAGATCTCTTTTTATACAAAGCTTTTTAGAAATCAGTTATCTGTTTGTTTGGTTCGTACGATATTTAGGAGAATTTCTCCACAAATATGGTTACGGTTGTTTACAGTTGGGCTATTCGTGGTACACAATTAATCTTTTCTATCATTCCTAAATTAAAGGAGGAGAATAGAACATAATCAATCTTTCACATTGATAATTTCTAATTTTCTACGAACCATTTATTTTGCAGGGAGAACTCTTAAAAGCTTCAATCACCCGAGCGACCTTCTCAACATCTTCGAAATATCCTTCCAGTTGTACTATTCTGCGTAATTAGAAAGTATCCAAAACCTTAAGGGAAAATGGATCTTTATGTTTAACTAACTTAAACAATTTCTTCTTGTTATGCCAAGCGTCATTACGAGATTCACTACCCTTAAGTTTGCTAGAGTCGAAGAGAGAAAGATGAGCAAGAATCGAATGGTTCATATTAAAGTGGTGACTAATATTTCTTCTTCATGATTCCTTTTTTATTTCCTTCTAGTTCTGCTTTTTCTTTCCTTTGTCAAGGGAAAGGCCGAATCTATATATTAGATGCTGGTTACTTAAGATCTTTTATTACGCTTTTAGAAAAGGAAAAGAATCCTTCAGAATCGCTTCATTATTTTTTTGTGATTCATAATTTGTATTTGAGTTTTATTAATTATATATATTGTGACGGTGACAATAGAAAACTACGGAAAACAAATGTCTAAGTTCTTGGTTCCAATATCAATCCCATTTTGCCTTCTGATCCAATATCTAAATGTCAATAAGTTTCTATAAATACAACGAAATTGAAACAAAAGCAAAGCAGTTGGGTGTTTTTCAAGAGGTTGAGATCAAGAAAACTAAATTATCTCCCAAGGTTAAAAAATAAATTTAAAATGCTAATCATTTCACCAAATAGAAAGGAGGGAATGACAACAAAAAATTCCACTTTCCACTTTGTAATTACCGTTGTTACTCAATTTTCATTGAATTGAAAAAAAAAATGATGGTATGAATCTCTAAAAAGCACATGATAGGTTGGACACCTCGACATCCACAAGGCCTTAGGTTAACATCAACTACTTTCCTAGTTTCCTCCCCACATTTAGGGCTTTTAATTCATTTTCTCAAATTTTGGAACAGCCAATTTTACAAATTAAACTTTGTTTCCACGACCCAGCACTCCTCGAAAGCACTGTGCTGTGCCACTATTCAAGATAAATAAATTTTGGATCATTCTCCTCTTTTATCTCATTCTCCCTCTTCTTTCTCTCTTTCTCTCTCTCTCTTTCTATATATATATATACACATATACATATGTATATATAAGTGTCTCTAGACTCCTTCTTGCACAACTTCATTTGCGTTTTGCTAGTTCTTAGAAAAAGAAGAATTGGCGAACACAATGAAGGTAAAATCCTAAGTAATAGAATTTCCAAATTGCTTTGTGAAAATGGACAGTACCTTAAGGATAAATTTAGGCTCCAAGAGAAAATTGTCAATATTTACTAATTAATTTTAGGTACAACGAATAGCATTGGTAGGACTATTTTGTGGATCACATAAAAATGGTACTTTATAAATAAGTGAGTAACGGGAATATGGTGGGATGAGAAAATTACGAAAGCCATGTTCTTGTGGGATAATGGGAAGAGTCCAAGACTTGATGGATTTATATTGCAGTTCTGTAAGAAGGCTTGGCGATTCTGTAATGATATAGTGAATGTTGCGAAGTCTTTCTTTCAATCAGGAAAGCTATTTGATGAGTACCACTGAATTATCACTACCTTGACACCTAGGGTGAGCAACTCAATGAGTACTAGAGATTATAGACATACAACTTATCGCAACATAATGAATAAATATATTACAAGAAATGTGGATGACCGTTGGAAGGCTACTCTAGAACTCATCATTTAGAAGAACCGGACACCTTTACATGCGGGAGGGTGATTGTTGATAAAATTCAACTTGGTGAAGAATTAGTACGAGGGTACGGAAGAAGGCGTTTCTGGCTAGACTTGGGAAAAAACATATTATTCTAATAATTGAAGCATAATGCCGAGGTCATGGAAGCCTACAATTATATACCATGGAGTTTGTTGTGTGAATTGTCGCTTGTGTCATTTCAATTAGCTTCTCCGTTGCCAGTAATGGTAGTTTGGAAGACTATTTTAAAGGTGCAAAGGGAATTAGACAGTGGGATCCCGTAAAGCACCTATTTGCATTGGTTATGGCAGTTTTTCGAGGTTTAATAAAGAAGGCTGCAGAAGGCAACATGTTCTTTTTCCACCCAAAATGTGTCACTTATTTAACTGTATTGATGATTTTTTATATGTTTACAAGGGTAGTTGTGCACTCAATTGGTGCTAGTAGTAAGAGTGGTTGACATCTTTAGTAGGTGCTCAGGACGAGAAATCAGCTTTAGCAACAAAAGTGTATTTTTGAAGGCTACAAAGAGTACTTAAGGGCTTACCCAACTTCTAGCTTATGGAGAGTAAGAAGCCCCAACCAAGTACCTTGTTACGCTGTTACTCCAAGCGGAATTAGCAAGCTTCTTTGGAAGAAGTAATTCAAAATGTCGAGGAATGATCAACTGAAAGAAAATATAAGGTCCTTTTAAGCTGGATGTCGTGTTCCTTTCAATTATTTTCTAGACAATACCCATCTTGTTGGTTACATATTTTTATTTTGCGAAGTGTGTGATTAAGGCGTTTGGAAGAAATATTACTCGTTTTATCAAAGGGTTGTGCGGACCATGTCAGTTATGCAAAGGTAAAATGTGGTTTTGTTTGTAGGCCATGCGAGGAAGGTGTTAATACCAAAAAATAATAAACCACTATACGCTTTACAAGCTTAAGCTTTTAGATGAGGTGGCAATTCTGAGATGGTATCCGAGCACAGGCGAAACGGCACAGCTTCAATCCTTGCCCCCCACCCATTGAAAAAAGATTAAAATTTTCACGCGCAAGCTCTAAACAAATCACGCTGCACGTGAGGTGGCGTATTAATACAATAAATTAATAAACTGATGTCATCTCTGCAAGCTTAAACTTTTAGATGAGATAATAATTCTAAGAGAAGGTAGTCGTAAATTGAGAAACCTGCACGACATCATGCTTGCAACGTCAAAACATTTTTCGAGATCATTTTTTTTTTGTGGACTACTTGTATCTAGAAGTACTATTTGATGGGTAGAATGTGTTGGATAATTGGGCGATGTCTAACTTTTCAAGAACACGGAGAATCTATTGAAGTTAAGAACGGTCGAGAAAAACCACTCAGTTTAGGACAGGAAACGCGTAGACACTTTCAACAGCGCGATCCATCATATCATCTTGGCTATTTGTACAGCTTGTGAAGGAATGTTTCAAAATCCAATTCAAAAGAAGTCCGATAATGTTTATGAGACTATTCATTTACGAAGTCTCAACTATTTTGCTCTCTCTCCAATCTATTCCATTATCTCTTACACATTCTTGATAGGAATATTCCCTTTGGAAAATTGATGCTTTATATCGCTTTTTAATTTTTTACCTAGTTTTTCCATGGCGAAAATTTCATGTATTAAATGCTAAATATCTCATGTATACAACAAGATTCTACACTATTGAAAAATAGATAGATAAAGGACCATAACAATGCTCTTCCGAAAAATGCCTCGCTTGGCATATACTGAGTGAGTTGTAGTAGTTTTACGAGAAGTTATCAAGGCACACTGTATACAACTAAGTGTTAGGTTCTAAGGCACACCGATCAAATAAATTAAGAACGAAGTATATAGCTTGTGATTAATGGCGGACGTTTATTTCAGCAATTAAACATATAGTAAGAGGTTTATCATTTTGAGCACATTATTTCCACTGCTTTCAGGGAATCACAACTATAGAACGGTGGTTGTAATAAGATAAATGCGATCAGTGAGACTACTAGTTAGATAGCAAAAGCTTGCACAACTGGAAACCAACTTCATATTGGAATTCTGATCTACCTCACGGTCTTCCAAATATGCTTCTATCTGACCTTAAATAATCGAATGTTGTTTGGTTTTGTAATCCATAAGTTCTTTATTTCCTAATTGAAGTTTCATTCAACAAAAGGAGAAGTAAAACAACAAACAAGACGCACTAATTTTCAGATTCCTAAACAAGATTGATAATAACAACTTAACACACATATAAGCTTAAAATTTAATTTAGAATTTGATTATGCTCATGTCATTTGCTTGATGAAAAATTTCGATAAATGACCCAAAAAAGTAAAGAGAGAAAGGGAAAGAATGAGATTTGGCACATTCATTTGAGTAAAATGCTACAAGGATACATGCCATCTTACCCCTTTGGTGCCTGAGGCAATTATAGCCTTTGGACACATCAAGATAAGTTAAAGGATGGAATACCAAGTGAGCAATACAAAATGATTTCTACGTCCTTTGGAGCACGTATTTTTGATTTAGCAGCAGCGTGGTTTAATTTTCCACTGACAACAACATTGGCATTGGTGCATTCTGAAGAAAGAGGGGCAACATCGGGAGAGGCTGGAGTTAGATCAATGTTAGCCAATTCAATGCCTTCACAAGGAACCGCTTCACTGCAATTGAGAGCCACTGCAACTTTTGAGGCAGAGGTACCCCTTATGTTCTTGAAGTGGACATCACTAATCTTCACCTTGGATGGCTGCGTTTTTGGTCCAAAAGAGACATTAAGATCGAAATCAATATATATCTAATTTATAATAAAGAAATGAAGAATCAAACTTTTGTTTTGTACAATAATTTACAAGTACAGGTGGATTTACTCTCAATCTTCTGCAACAACCCTCTCATTTTACAAAACCGTATGGAATACTTTAACTTTTTTTTTAATGAGAAAAAATCACGTATACGTAAGTCCCATTATACCTTGCTCACTGAAATTACTCTTAGTCATCACATCATTTACGTAGAGAACATATTCTAATTTCACGCTCAGCGCAACAAAGTACAATATCTCACCTCCGGTTCATCCTCTGAACTGTAGTTTTGATCAATGATAATGGGGTTCTGAACGTTGTTCATGACTATATCTTCATAGATAATATTTGAAGCTTGGAGCACAGTAAGCACGCCAGTTTTAATTGCTCCATTTGTTGTCCTGTTAACGCATGATTAGTTCTGATAACTCCTTTGACATCTGTCTCTGTATTTCGCTTGCCGAGGCTACCAACGCTGTCACATATACAAGAGAGTGCAAAGGTTTAGAAAATTTGGTAGAACGTAAAGAAAGAAAAAAGAATGATGTTCACAACTTATCCTCGTTCTAATATGGAAGCTACAAGTCTATTAAATAATCCATGTTCCAACCTCATTTAGAATAGTCGTGATACATTGTTGTGCGAGAGATGATAGAAGAAAAGCTAACAAAGGTCGTGTGGCGTAGGAGCCAATCTAGGACATTTTTAAGGGGTTGAATTGATTTTTCAACCGAAGACGCTCTAAAACTTCACAAGTCTTCAAAAACAAAAAGCAATACCAATACACTCTTTAATGGTTTCGCCCCTGAGGTCAGTGGGGCTGCCATCCTCGGTAGTTCGTGCGTAGCTCTACCTCGGATATAGTAGTTTTAATTGATAAATCGTACTGTTCAAATAGCGATCTAGATGACCTAAAATTGCTATTCGTCGTTCCTACGAGATCTCGAGGTTGGAACGTGAGGATAATGATGCAGGAACAAACCTGATGCCATGTCCAGGTCCACAAAAGACTTTGGAGACGTTAACACCATCGTTGCCATCGCCAATAGAAATACAGTCGTCACCGTTCCAATGACATCGTTAGTTATAGTGACAGCTTGGGAACCACTAATGTGGATACCGTCGGTGTTAGGGCTATCTCCTGGGGCCGTTATGTTGAGATCCGATATCGTCATGTTGGTGCAGTCGCTGACCTTCATGTGAAACCCTTTGCTGTTGACGAGGTTGATATTTTGCATCACAGAATTGGTTAAGGCTCGCCACACAAGACCTGCATCCGCATCCGTGAAAAGGTTAATGTATGTTGTCATGTATTAAGGAGTTGAGATAATTTTCTAAATTGTATATCTGAGACTAGTTTAAATTTAATTTAAAAAGTTACAACTGGCTAGACACGGTGGTAATGTAGCTGGAAGAGATAAACAAAGTTGTAGGAACCAGAAGCTCCTACATCTATGTTGTTTTTCCAATTTATTAAGTGACAAATGTTTCTCAACATATATCACAGGTGGACCATTAGTTTAGCTTCCTCAATCCATATATGTGATTCGACTCGCTCATGGCCCATTTCTCTTCTTCAATTCAGGTATTGAAAAATCATTTGTTTAATTTGGGTCACAGATGAAGAGGCTATGTTAGAGAATAACTCTCCCGTATTGACGAATAAAGCTAAGCAAAAGTGCTAAGATACATTATTCACATAGAGAAAAAAATTATAAATTGAAATATTACTTTATGACAGAGCGCAATTTTAACCCTTATAGCATAGTTCGAGAAACGAAATGTAGACATAGGAATTGAGCAGTTACACATACATCTGGGAGGAGTCCGCCGCCATTTTCCCTTTCCTTCCATGAGGCCTCCCCTTGGCCATTTAGGGTTCCTCCACCGTTAAGTACGATACCATCAACATGGCCGATTGTTATCCATCTGTGGCTTTTGTAAACACTGAGATCCGTGTTTCCTACAAGAGTCCCTTGAAGTTCGATGGTAATGGGTCTGGAGCAGCAAGGACCTTCGAAGAGAACCTCTCCTAATGCAAATGTTCCCTGAGGAATGAGAATCCTTGCTGGTCCGGTCGCATGGCATGCTGCATTCCACGTTTTAGTGAACGCCTGCATGCACCCGCATAGATCAAATGGATATGTAAAATTTACCCTTCAAGAATGTGTGGTGAGATTTTCGTGTTTAAATTGTCTCTTTACAATTTCTTGTCTTCCTCACCGCTGAAATATAATTACAAAATAGTTGGGACGTATGTGCTCCACAAGCTTTTCTAGTGATACATACATATTAGGTATTGCTCAAAACAATAAGAATGTACAATAAATATCCTTGTATCCATGTATTTAGCTCGATATAAAAACGAAGCTACAAAGTAAAGCATATTCACTTATGAAATAACGATCTTATTAGCGAGCTCATTACACAGTTATAGAAGAATTGCGGATCAAATAAGACTCAGGCTCTAGAAAATGCATCATTTTTGATTGTTAATGCAATTATTTGATTGAGAAATCATGAGTTTCTCTTAGCTTGCGTCGTAGCACTTTCTGTTTTGCCATCGGCTCTGACCCGTCTTTAGTAACATCAAAACTGTCTCACCACCTACGGCAAGGCCACGACGTGAACCAAGGGAGCACATTCAGCATCGATTGAGAACAAGGTTAATCCTAGGAGGTAAAGAACCTTAATGCCTTGCCCCCTTGGAAGAATCATTGTGGCCTTGAACCTGATGACAGCTTTTGTGTAGTTCACAAGGATGGGGAAATTTTATTAAAAATTTATTTTTTGGGTTACGGATGGAAACTGAAGTTAGATCTCTTTTATACAAAGCTTTTTAGAAATCAGTTATCTGCTTGTTTGGTTCTGCATTTATATTTAGGAGAATTTCTCCACAAATATGGTTACGGTTGTTTACAGTTGGGCTATTCGTGGTACACAATTAATCTTTTCTATCATTCCTAAATTAAAGGAGGAGAATAGAACATAATCAATCTTTCACATTGATAATTTCTAATTTTCTACGAACCATTTATTTTGCAGGGAGAACTCTTAAAAGCTTCAATCACCCGAGCGACCTTCTCAACATCTTCGAAATATCCTTCCAGATTGTACTATTCCTGCGTAATTAGAAAGTATCCAAAACCTTAAGGGAAAATGGATCTTTATGTTTAACTAACTTAAACAATTTCTTCTTGTTATGCCAAGCGTCATTACGAGATTCACTACCCTTAAGTTTGCTAGAGTCGAAGAGAGAAAGATGAGCAAGAATCGAATGGTTCATATTAAAGTGGTGACTAATATTTCTTCTTCATGATTCCTTTTTTATTTCCTTCTAGTTCTGCTTTTTCTTTCACTGTCAAGGGAAAGGCCGAATCTATATATTAGATGCTGGTTACTTAAGATCTTTTATTACAGTTTTAGAAAAGGAAAAGAATCCTTCGTAAATCTGCTTCATTATTTCTTGGTGAATCATAATTTGGATTTGAGTTTCAGTAACAAAATAGAGTGTGACGGCGACAATAGAAACCTACGGCAAACCACAGTCTAAGTTCTTGGTTCCAATATCAATCCCCTTTTGCCTTCTGATCCAATATCTAAATGTCAATAAGTTTCTATAAATACAACGAAATTGAAACAAAAGCAAACAGTTGGGTGTTTTTCAAGAGGTTGAGATCAAGAAAACTAAATTATCTCCCAAGGTTAAAAAATAAATTTAAAATGCTAATCATTTCACCAAATAGAAAGGAGGGAATGACAACAAAAAATTCCACTTTCCACTTTGTAATTACCGTTGTTACTCAATTTTCATTGAATTGAAAAAAAAAATGATGGTATGAATCTCTAAAAAGCACATGATAGGTTGGACACCTCGACATCCACAAGGCCTTAGGTTAACATCAACTACTTTCCTAGTTTCCTCCCCACATTTAGGGCTTTTAATTCATTTTCTCAAATTTTGGAACAGCCAATTTTACAAATTAAACTTTGTTTCCACGACCCAAAGACTCCTCGAAAGCAATCTGTCGTGCCACTATTCAAGATAAATAAATTTTGGATCATTCTCCTCTTTTATCTCATTCTCCCTCTTCTTTCTCTCTTTCTCTCTCTCTCTTTCTATATATATATATACACATATACATATGTATATATAAGTGTCTCTAGACTCCTTCTTGCACAACTTCATTTGCGTTTTGCTAGTTCTTAGAAAAAGAAGAATTGGCGAACACAATGAAGGTAAAATCCTAAGTAATAGAATTTCCAAATTGCTTTGTGAAAATGGACAGTACCTTAAGGATAAATTTAGGCTCCAAGAGAAAATTGTCAATATTTACTAATTAATTTTAGGTACAACGAATAGCATTGGTAGGACTATTTTGTGGATCACATAAAAATGGTACTTTATAAATAAGTGAGTAACGGGAATATGGTGGGATGAGAAAATTACGAAAGCCATGTTCTTGTGGGATAATGGGAAGAGTCCAAGACTTGATGGATTTATATTGCAGTTCTGTAAGAAGGCTTGGCCAGTTACAGGTAATGATATAGTGAATGTTGCGAAGTCTTTCTTTCAATCAGGAAAGCTATTTGATGAGTACCACTGAATTATCACTACCTTGACACCTAGGGTGAGCAACTCAATGAGTACTAGAGATTATAGACATACAACTTATCGCAACATAATGAATAAATATATTACAAGAAATGTGGATGACCGTTGGAAGGCTACTCTAGAACTCATCATTTAGAAGAACCGGACACCTTTCTGTCATGGAGGGTGATTGTTGATAAAATTCAACTTGGTGAAGAATTAGTACGAGTGCGGAAGAAGGCGTTTGGCTAGACTTGGGAAAAAACATATTATTCTAATAATTGAAGCATAATGCCGAGGTCATGGAAGCCTACAATTATATACCATGGAGTTTGTTGTGTGAATTGTCGCTTGTGTCATTTCAATTAGCTTCTCCGTTGCCAGTAATGGTAGTTTGGAAGACTATTTTAAAGGTGCAAAGGGAATTAGACAGTGGGATCCCGTAAAGCACCTATTTGCATTGGTTATGGCGCTTTTCGAGGTTTAATAAAGAAGGCTGCAGAAGGCAACATGTTCTTTTTCCACCCAAAATGTGTCACTTATTTAACTGTATTGATGATTTTTTATATGTTTACAAGGGTAGTTGTGCACTCAATTGGTGCTAGTAGTAAGAGTGGTTGACATCTTTAGTAGGTGCTCAGGACGAGAAATCAGCTTTAGCAACAAAAGTGTATTTTTGAAGGCTACAAAGAGTACTTAAGGGCTTACCCAACTTCTAGCTTATGGAGAGTAAGAAGCCCCAAACAAGTACCTTGTTACGCCTGTTACTCCAAGCGGAATTAGCAAGCTTCTTTGGAAGAAGTAATTCAAAATGTCGAGGAATGATCAACTGAAAGAAAATATAAGGTCCTTTTTAACTGGATGTCGTGTTCCTTTCAATTATTTTCTAGACAATACCCAGTCTTGTTGGTTACATATTTTTATTTTGCCGAAGTGTGTGATTAAGGCGTTTGGAAGAAATATTACTCGTTTTTATCAAAGGGTTGTGCGGACCATGTCAGTTATGCAAAGGTAAAATGTGGTTTTGTTTGTAGGCCATGCGAGGAAGGTGTTAATACCAAAAAATAATAAACCACTATACGCTTTACAAGCTTAAGCTTTTAGATGAGGTGGCAATTCTGAGATGGTATCCGAGCACAGGCGAAACGGCACACTTCAATCCTTGCCCCCACCCATTGAAAAAGATTAAAATTTTCACGCGCAAGCTCTAAACAAATCACGCTGCACGTGAGGTGGCGTATTAATACAATAAATTAATAAACCGATGTCATCTCTGCAAGCTTAAACTTTTAGATGAGATAATAATTCTAAGAGAAGGTAGTCGTAAATTGAGAAACCTGCACGACATCATGCTTGCAACGTCAAAACATTTTTCGAGATCATTTTTTTTTTGTGGACTACTTGTATCTAGAAGTACTATTTGATGGGTAGAATGTGTTGGATAATTGGGCGATGTCTAACTTTTCAAGAACACGGAGAATCTATTGAAGTTAAGAACGGTCGAGAAAAACCACTCGATTTAGGACAGAAACGCGTAGACACTTTCAGCGTGCGATCCATCATATCATCTTGGCTATTTGTACAGCTTGTGAAGGAATGTTTCAAAATCCAATTCAAAAGAAGTCCGATAATGTTTATGAGACTATTCATTTACGAAGTCTCAACTATTTTGCTCTCTCTCCAATCTATTCCATTATCTCTTACACATTCTTGATAGGAATATTCCCTTTGGAAAATTGATGCTTTATATCGCTTTTTAATTTTCTTACCTAGTTTTTCCATGGCGAAAATTTCATGTATTAAATGCTAAATATCTCATGTATACAACAAGATTCTACACTATTGAAAAATAGATAGATAAAGGACCAGTAACAATGCTCTTCCGAAAAATGCCTCGCTTGGCATATACAGAGCTGAGTTGTAGTAGTTTTACGAGAAGTTATCAAGGCACACTGTATACAACTAAGTGTTAGGTTCTAAGGCACACTGACTGAAATAAATTAAGAACGAAGTATATAGCTTGTGATTAATGGCCGGACGTTTATTTCAGGCAATTAAACATATAGTAAGAGGTTTATCATTTTGAGCACATTATTTCCACTGCTTTCAGGGAATCACAACTATAGAACGGTGGTTGTAATAAGATAAATGCGATCAGTGAGACTACTAGTTAGATAGCAAAAGCTTGCACAACTGAAACCAACTTCATATTGGAATTCGATCTACCTCACGGTCTTCCAAATATGCTTCTATCTGACCTTAAATAATCGAATGTTGTTTGGTTTTGTAATCCATAAGTTCTTTATTTCCTAATTGAAGTTTCATTCAACAAAAGGAGAAGTAAAACAACAAACAAGACGCTCTAATTTTCAGATTCCGAAACAAGATTGATAATAACAACTTAACACACATATAAGCTTAAAATTTAATTTAGAATTTGATTATGCTCATGTCATTTGCTTGATGAAAAATTTCGATAAATGACCCAAAAAAGTAAAGAGAGAAAGTGAATGAATGAGATTTGGCACATTCATTTGAGTAAAATGCTACAAGGATACATGCCATCTTACCCCTTTGGTGCCTGAGGCAATTATAGCCTTTGGACACATCAAGATAAGTTAAAGGATGGAATACCAAGTGAGCAATACAAAATGATTTCTACGTCCTTTGGAGCACGTATTTTTGATTTAGCTGCAGCGTGGTTTAATTTTCCATCGACAACAACATTGGCATTGGTGCATTACGAAGAAAGAGGGGCAACATCGGGAGAGGCTGGAGTTAGATCAATGTTAGCCAATTCAATGCCTTCACAAGGAACCGCTTCACTGCAATTGAGAGCCACTGCAACTTTTGAGGCAGAGGTACCCCTTATGTTCTTGAAGTGGACATCACTAATCTTCACCTTGGATGGCTGCGTTTTTGGTCCAAAAGAGACATTAAGATCGAAATCAATATATATCTAATTTATAATAAAGAAATGAAGAATCAAACTTTTGTTTTGTACAAAAATTTACAAATACAGGTGGATTTACTCTCAATCTTACGCAACAACCCTCTCATTTTACAAAACCGTATGGAATACTTTAACTTTTTTTAATGAGAAAAATCACGTATCGTAAGTCCCATTATACCTTGCTCACTGAAATTACTCTTAGTCATCACATCATTTACGTAGAGAACATATTCTAATTTCACGCTCAGCGCAACAAAGTACAATATCTCACCTCCGGTTCATCCTCTGAACTGTAGTTTTGATCAATGATAATGGGGTTCTGAACGTTGTTCATGACTATATCTTCATAGATAATATTTGAAGCTTGGAGCACAGGCGAAGCACGCCAGGTTTTAATTCTGGCTCCATTTGTTGTCCCTGTTAACGTACAGTTAGTTACAGTAACTCCTTTGACATCTGTCTAAATTTTTCGCTTGCCGAGGCTACCAACGCTGTCACATATACAAGAGAGTGCAAAGGTTTAGAAAATTTGGTAGAACGTAAAGAAAGAAAAAAGAATGATGTTCACAACTTATCCTCGTTCTAATATGGAAGCTACAAGTCTATTAAATAATCCATGTTCCAACCTCATTTAGAATAGTCGTGATACATTGTTGTGCGAGAGATGATAGAAGAAAAGCTAACAAAGGTCGTGTGGCGTAGGAGCCAATCTAGGACATTTTTAAGGGGTTGAATTGATTTTTCAACCGAAGACGCTCTAAAACTTCACAAGTCTTCAAAAACAAAAAGCAATACCAGCGCACTCTTTAATGGTTTCGCCCCTGAGGTCAGTGGGGCCTGCCATCCCTGGTAGTTCGTGCGTAGCTCTACCTCGGATATAGTAGTTTTAATTGATAAATCGTACTGTTCAAATAGCGATCTAGATGACCTAAAATTGCTATTAAATGCGTTCCTACGAGATCTCGAGGTTGGAACGTGAGGATAATGATGCAGAACAAACCGATGCCATGTCCAGTCCACAAAAGACTTTGGAGACGTTAACACCATCGTTGCCATCGCCAATAGAAATACGATCGTCACCGTTCCAATGACATCGTTAGTTATAGTGATGACTTGGGAACCACTAATGTGGATACCGTCGGTGTTAGGGCTATCTCCTGGGGCCGTTATGTTGAGATCCGATATCGTCATGTTGGTGCAGTCGCTGACCTTCATGTGAAACCCTTTGCTGTTGACGAGGTTGATATTTTGCATCACAGAATTGGTTACGGCCTGCCACACAAGACCCTGCATCCGTACCAGGAAAAGGTTAATGTATGTTGTCATGTATTAAGGAGTTGAGATAATTTTCTAAATTGTATATCTGAGACTAGTTTAAATTTAATTTAAAAAGTTACAACTGGCTAGACACGGTGGTAATGTAGCTGGAAGAGATAAACAAAGTTGTAGGAACCAGAAGCTCCTACATCTATGTTGTTTTTCCAATTTATTAAGTGACAAATGTTTCTCAACATATATCACGTGGACCATTAGTTTAGCTTCCTCAATCCATATATGTGATTCGACTCGCTCATGGCCCATTTCTCTTCTTCAATTCAGGTATTGAAAAATCATTTGTTTAATTTGGGTCACAGATGAAGAGGCTATGTTAGAGAATAACTCTCCCGTATTGACGAATAAAGCTAAGCAAAAGTGCTAAGATACATTATTCACATAGAGAAAAAAATTATAAATTGAAATATTACTTTATGACAGAGCGCAATTTTAACCCTTATAGCATAGTTCGAGAAACGAAATGTAGACATAGGAATTGAGCAGTTACACATACATCTGGGAGGAGTCCGCCGCCATTTTCCCTTTCCTTCCATGAGGCCTCCCCTTGGCCATTTAGGGTTCCTCCACCGTTAAGTACGATACCATCAACATGGCCGATTGTTATCCATCTGTGGCTTTTGTAAACACTGAGATCCGTGTTTCCTACAAGAGTCCCTTGAAGTTCGATGGTAATGGGTCCGGGAGCAGTGCAAGGACCTTCGAAGAGAACCTCTCCTAATGCAAATGTTCCCTGAGGAATGAGAATCCTTGCTGGTCCGGTCGCATGGCATGCTGCATTCCACGTTTTAGTGAACGCCTGCATGCACCCGCATAGATCAAATGGATATGTAAAATTTACCCTTCAAGAATGTGTGGTGAGATTTTCGTGTTTAAATTGTCTCTTTACAATTTCTTGTCTTCCTCACCGCTGAAATATAATTACAAAATAGTTGGGACGTATGTGCTCCACAAGCTTTTCTAGTGATACATACATATTAGGTATTGCTCAAAACAATAAGAATGTACAATAAATATCCTTGTATCCATGTATTTAGCTCGATATAAAAACGAAGCTACAAAGTAAAGCATATTCACTTATGAAATAACGATCTTATTAGCGAGCTCATTACACAGTTATAGAAGAATTGCGGATCAAATAAGACTCAGGCTCTAGAAAATGCATCATTTTTTGATTGTTAATGCAATTATTTGATTGAGAAATCATGAGTTTCTCTTAGCTTGCGTACCGTAGCACTTTCTGTTTTGCCATCGGCTACAGCCCCGTCTTTAGTATCATCTAAACTGTCTCACCACCTACGGCAAGGCCACGACGTGAACCAAGGGAGCACATTCAGCACGATTGAGAACAAGGTTAATCCTAGGAGGTAAAGAACCTTAATGCCTTGCCCCCTTGGAAGAATCATTGTGGCCTTGAACCTGATGACAGCTTTTGTGTAGTTCACAAGGATGGGGAAATTTTATTAAAAATTTATTTTTTGGGTTACGGATGGAAACTGAAGTTAGATCTCTTTTTATACAAAGCTTTTTAGAAATCAGTTATCTGTTTGTTTGGTTCGTACGATATTTAGGAGAATTTCTCCACAAATATGGTTACGGTTTGTTCTGATTGGGCTATTCGTGGTACACAATTAATCTTTTCTATCATTCCTAAATTAAAGGAGGAGAATAGAACATAATCAATCTTTCACATTGATAATTTCTAATTTTCTACGAACCATTTATTTTGCAGGGAGAACTCTTAAAAGCTTCAATCACCCGAGCGACCTTCTCAACATCTTCGAAATATCCTTCCAGTTGTACTATTCTGCGTAATTAGAAAGTATCCAAAACCTTAAGGAAAATGGATCTTTATGTTTAACTAACTTAAACAATTTCTTCTTGTTATGCCAAGCGTCATTACGAGATTCACTACCCTTAAGTTTGCTAGAGTCGAAGAGAGAAAGATGAGCAAGAATCGAATGGTTCATATTAAAGTGGTGACTAATATTTCTTCTTCATGATTCCTTTTTTATTTCCTTCTAGTTCTGCTTTTTCTTTCACTGTCAAGGGAAAGGCCGAATCTATATATTAGATGCTGGTTACTTAAGATCTTTTATTACAGTTTTAGAAAAGGAAAAGAATCCTTCGTAAATCTGCTTCATTATTTCTTGGTGAATCATAATTTGGATTTGAGTTTCAGTAACAAAATAGAGTGTGACGGCGACAATAGAAACCTACGGCAAACCACAGTCTAAGTTCTTGGTTCCAATATCAATCCCCTTTTGCCTTCGATCCAATATCTAAATGTCAATAAGTTTCTATAAATACAACGAAATTGAAACAAAAGCAAGCAGTTGGGTGTTTTTCAAGAGGTTGAGATCAAGAAAACTAAATTATCTCCCAAGGTTAAAAAATAAATTTAAAATGCTAATCATTTCACCAAATAGAAAGGAGGGAATGACAACAAAAAATTCCACTTTCCACTTTGTAATTACCGTTGTTACTCAATTTTCATTGAATTGAAAAAAAATGATGGTATGAATCTCTAAAAAGCACATGATAGGTTGGACACCTCGACATCCACAAGGCCTTAGGTTAACATCAACTACTTTCCTAGTTTCCTCCCCACATTTAGGGCTTTTAATTCATTTTCTCAAATTTTGGAACAGCCAATTTTACAAATTAAACTTTGTTTCCACGACCCAGCACTCCTCGAAAGCACTGTGCTGTGCCACTATTCAAGATAAATAAATTTTGGATCATTCTCCTCTTTTATCTCATTCTCCCTCTTCTTTCTCTCTTTCTCTCTCTCTCTTTCTATATATATATATACACATATACATATGTATATATAAGTGTCTCTAGACTCCTTCTTGCACAACTTCATTTGCGTTTTGCTAGTTCTTAGAAAAAGAAGAATTGGCGAACACAATGAAGGTAAAATCCTAAGTAATAGAATTTCCAAATTGCTTTGTGAAAATGGACAGTACCTTAAGGATAAATTTAGGCTCCAAGAGAAAATTGTCAATATTTACTAATTAATTTTAGGTACAACGAATAGCATTGGTAGGACTATTTTGTGGATCACATAAAAATGGTACTTTATAAATAAGTGAGTAACGGGAATATGGTGGGATGAGAAAATTACGAAAGCCATGTTCTTGTGGGATAATGGGAAGAGTCCAAGACTTGATGGATTTATATTGCAGTTCTGTAAGAAGGCTTGGCCAGTTACTGGTAATGATATAGTGAATGTTGCGAAGTCTTTCTTTCAATCAGGAAAGCTATTTGATGAGTACCACTGAATTATCACTACCTTGACACCTAGGGTGAGCAACTCAATGAGTACTAGAGATTATAGACATACAACTTATCGCAACATAATGAATAAATATATTACAAGAAATGTGGATGACCGTTGGAAGGCTACTCTAGAACTCATCATTTAGAAGAACCGACACCTTTCTGTCATGGAGGGTGATTGTTGATAAAATTCAACTTGGTGAAGAATTAGTACGAGGGTACGGAAGAAGGCGTTTACGCTAGACTTGGGAAAAAACATATTATTCTAATAATTGAAGCATAATGCCGAGGTCATGGAAGCCTACAATTATATACCATGGAGTTTGTTGTGTGAATTGTCGCTTGTGTCATTTCAATTAGCTTCTCCGTTGCCAGTAATGGTAGTTTGGAAGACTATTTTAAAGGTGCAAAGGAATTAGACAGTGGGATCCCGTAAAGCACCTATTTGCATTGGTTATGGCAGTTTTTGAGGTTTAATAAAGAAGGCTGCAGAAGGCAACATGTTCTTTTTCCACCCAAAATGTGTCACTTATTTAATCTGTATTGATGATTTTTTATATGTTTACAAGGGTAGTTGTGCACTCAATTGGTGCTAGTAGTAAGAGTGGTTGACATCTTTAGTAGGTGCTCAGGACGAGAAATCAGCTTTAGCAACAAAAGTGTATTTTTGAAGGCTACAAAAGAGTACTTAAGGGCTTACCCAACTTCTAGCTTATGGAGAGTAAGAAGCCCCAACCAAGTACCTTGTTACGCCTGTTACTCCAAGCGGAATTAGCAAGCTTCTTTGGAAGAAGTAATTCAAAATGTCGAGGAATGATCAACGGTGAAAGAAAATATAAGGTCCTTTTAACTGGATGTCGTGTTCCTTTCAATTATTTTCTAGACAATACCCAATCTTGTTGGTTACATATTTTTATTTTGCCGAAGTGTGTGATTAAGGCGTTTGGAAGAAATATTACTCGTTTTTATCAAAGGGTTGTGCGGACCATGTCAGTTATGCAAAGGTAAAATGTGGTTTTGTTTGTAGGCCATGCGAGGAAGGTGTTAATACCAAAAAATAATAAACCACTATACGCTTTACAAGCTTAAGCTTTTAGATGAGGTGGCAATTCTGAGATGGTATATGAGCATGGAAGCTAAACGGCACAGCTTCAATCCTTGCCCCCCACCCATTGAAAAAAGATTAAAATTTTCACGCGCAAGCTATAAACAAATCACGCTGCACGTGAGGTGGCGTATTAATACAATAAATTAATAAACACATGTAATCTCTGCAAGCTTAAACTTTTAGATGAGATAATAATTCTAAGAGAAGGTAGTCGTAAATTGAGAAACCTGCACGACATCATGCTTGCAACGTCAAAACATTTTTCGAGATCATTTTTTTTTTGTGGACTACTTGTATCTAGAAGTACTATTTGATGGGTAGAATGTGTTGGATAATTGGGCGATGTCTAACTTTTCAAGAACACGGAGAATCTATTGAAGTTAAGAACGGTCGAGAAAAACCACTCAGTTTAGGACAGGAAACGCGTAGACACTTTCAGCGCGATCCATCATATCATCTTGGCTATTTGTACAGCTTGTGAAGGAATGTTTCAAAATCCAATTCAAAAGAAGTCCGATAATGTTTATGAGACTATTCATTTACGAAGTCTCAACTATTTTGCTCTCTCTCCAATCTATTCCATTATCTCTTACACATTCTTGATAGGAATATTCCCTTTGGAAAATTGATGCTTTATATCGCTTTTTAATTATTATACCTAGTTTTTCCATGGCGAAAATTTCATGTATTAAATGCTAAATATCTCATGTATAAAACAAGATTCTACACTATTGAAAAATAGATAGATAAAGGACCAGTAACAATGCTCTTCCGAAAAATGCCTCGCTTGGCATATCTGAGTGAGTTGTAGTAGTTTTACGAGAAGTTATCAAGGCACACTGTATACAACTAAGTGTTAGGTTCTAAGGCACACTGACTGAAATAAATTAAGAACGAAGTATATAGCTTGTGATTAATGGCCGGACGTTTATTTCAGGCAATTAAACATATAGTAAGAGGTTTATCATTTTGAGCACATTATTTCCACTGCTTTCAGGGAATCACAACTATTTAACGGTGGTTGTAATTAGATAAATGCGATCAGTGAGACTACTAGTTAGATAGCAAAAGCTTGCACAACTGAAACCAACTTCATATTGGAATTCGATCTACCTCACGGTCTTCCAAATATGCTTCTATCGACCTTAAATAATCGAATGTTGTTTGGTTTTGTAATCCATAAGTTCTTTATTTCCTAATTGAAGTTTCATTCAACAAAAGGAGAAGTAAAACAACAAACAAGACGCTCTAATTTTCAGATTCAAACAAGATTGATAATAACAACTTAACACACATATAAGCTTAAAATTTAATTTAGAATTTGATTATGCTCATGTCATTTGCTTGATGAAAAATTTCGATAAATGACCCAAAAAAGTAAAGAGAGAAAGGGAAAGAATGAGATTTGGCACATTCATTTGAGTAAAATGCTACAAGGATACATGCCATCTTACCCCTTTGGTGCATTAGGCAATTATAGCCATTGGACACATCAATATAAGTTAAAGGATGGAATACAAAGTGACAAATACAAAATGATTTCTACGTCCTTTGGAGCACGTATTTTTGATTTAGCTGCAGCGGCGGGTTTAATTTTCCACGACAACAACATTGGCATTGGTGCATTACGAAGAAAGAGGGCAACATCGGGAGAGGCTGGAGTTAGATCAATGTTAGCCAATTCAATGCCTTCACAAGGAACCGCTTCATCGCGCAATTGAGAGCCACCGCAACTTTTGAGGCAGAGGTACCCCTTATGTTCTTGAAGTGGACATCACTAATCTTCACCTTGGATGGCTGCGTTTTTGGTCCAAAAGAGACATTAAGATCGAAATCAATATATATCTAATTTATAATAAAGAAATGAAGAATCAAACTTTTGTTTTGTACAATAATTTACAAATGCAGTGGATTTACTCTCAATCTTCTCGCAACAACCCTCTCATTTTACAAAACCGTATGGAATACTTTAACTTTTTTTAATGAGAAAAATCACGTATCGTAAGTCCCATTATACCTTGCTCACTGAAATTACTCTTAGTCATCACATCATTTACGTAGAGAACATATTCTAATTTCACGCTCAGCGCAACAAAGTACAATATCTCACCTCCGGTTCATCCTCTGAACTGTAGTTTTGATCAATGATAATGGGGTTACGAGCGTTGTTCATGACTATATCTTCATAGATAATATTTGAAGCTTGGAGCACAGTAAGCACGCCAGTTTTAATTGCTCCATTTGTTGTCCCCGTTAACGTCTGATTGAATTCTGATAACTCCTTTGACATCTCTCTGTTTTCGCTTGCCGAGGCTACCAACGCTGTCACATATACAAGAGAGTGCAAAGGTTTAGAAAATTTGGTAGAACGTAAAGAAAGAAAAAAGAATGATGTTCACAACTTATCCTCGTTCTAATATGGAAGCTACAAGTCTATTAAATAATCCATGTTCCAACCTCATTTAGAATAGTCGTGATACATTGTTGTGCGAGAGATGATAGAAGAAAAGCTAACAAAGGTCGTGTGGCGTAGGAGCCAATCTAGGACATTTTTAAGGGGTTGAATTGATTTTTCAACCGAAGACGCTCTAAAACTTCACAAGTCTTCAAAAACAAAAAGCAATACCAATACACTCTTTAATGGTTTCGCCCCTGAGGTCAGTGGGGCCTGCCATCCCTGGTAGTTCGTGCGTAGCTCTACCTCGGATATAGTAGTTTTAATTGATAAATCGTACTGTTCAAATAGCGATCTAGATGACCTAAAATTGCTATTAAATGCGTCGCTCCTACGAGATCTCGAGGTTGGAACGTGAGGATAATGATGCAGGAACAAACCTGATGCCATGTCCAGGTCCACAAAAGACTTTGGAGACGTTAACACCATCGTTGCCATCGCCAATAGAAATACAGTCGTCACCCGTTCCAATGACACTGTTAGTTATAGTGACAGCTTGGGAACCACTAATGTGGATACCGTCGGTGTTAGGGCTATCTCCTGGGGCCGTTATGTTGAGATCCGATATCGTCATGTTGGTGCAGTCGCTGACCTTCATGTGAAACCCTTTGCTGTTGACGAGGTTGATATTTTGCATCACAGAATTGGTTACGGCCTGCCACACAAGACCCTGCATCCGTACCAGGAAAAGGTTAATGTATGTTGTCATGTATTAAGGAGTTGAGATAATTTTCTAAATTGTATATCTGAGACTAGTTTAAATTTAATTTAAAAAGTTACAACTGGCTAGACACGGTGGTAATGTAGCTGGAAGAGATAAACAAAGTTGTAGGAACCAGAAGCTCCTACATCTATGTTGTTTTTCCAATTTATTAAGTGACAAATGTTTCTCAACATATATCACAGGTGGACCATTAGTTTAGCTTCCTCAATCCATATATGTGATTCGACTCGCTCATGGCCCATTTCTCTTCTTCAATTCAGGTATTGAAAAATCATTTGTTTAATTTGGGTCACAGATGAAGAGGCTATGTTAGAGAATAACTCCCGTATTGACGAATAAAGCTAAGCAAAAGTGCTAAGATACATTATTCACATAGAGAAAAAAATTATAAATTGAAATATTACTTTATGACAGAGCGCAATTTTAACCCTTATAGCATAGTTCGAGAAACGAAATGTAGACATAGGAATTGAGCAGTTACACATACATCTGGGAGGAGTCCGCCATTTTCCCTTTCCTTCCATGAGGCCTCCTTGGCCATTTAGGGTTCCTCCACCGTTAAATACGATACCATCAACATGGCCGATTGTTATCCATCTGTGGCTTTTGTAAACACCGAGATCCGTGTTTCCTACAAGAGTCCCTTGAAGTTCGATGGTAATGGAGTCCGGGAGCGGTGCAAGGACCTTCGAAGAGAACCTCTCCTAATGCAAATGTTCCCTGAGGAATGAGAATCCTTGCTGGTCCGGTCGCATGGCATGCTGCATTCCACGTTTTAGTGAACGCCTGCATGCACCCGCATAGATCAAATGGATATGTAAAATTTACCCTTCAAGAATGTGTGGTGAGATTTTCGTGTTTAAATTGTCTCTTTACAATTTCTTGTCTTCCCTCACCGCTGAAATATAATTACAAAATAGTTGGGACGTATGTGCTCCACAAGCTTTTCTAGTGATACATACATATTAGGTATTGCTCAAAACAATAAGAATGTACAATAAATATCCTTGTATCCATGTATTTAGCTCGATATAAAAACGAAGCTACAAAGTAAAGCATATTCACTTATGAAATAACGATCTTATTAGCGAGCTCATTACACAGTTATAGAAGAATTGCGGATCAAATAAGACTCAGGCTCTAGAAAATGCATCATTTTTTGATTGTTAATGCAATTATTTGATTGAGAAATCATGAGTTTCTCTTAGCTTGCGTACCGTAGCACTTTCTGTTTTGCCATCGGCTACAGCCCCGTCTTTAGTAACATCAAAAACTGTCTCACCACCTACGGCAAGGCCACGACGTGAACCAAGGGGAGCACATTCAGCACTGATTGAGAACAAGGTTAATCCTAGGAGGTAAAGAACCTTAATGCCTTGCCCCCTTGGAAGAATCATTGTGGCCTTGAACCTGATGACAGCTTTTGTGTAGTTCACAAGGATGGGGAAATTTTATTAAAAATTTATTTTTTGGGTTACGGATGGAAACTGAAGTTAGATCTCTTTTTATACAAAGCTTTTTAGAAATCAGTTATCTGTTTGTTTGGTTCGTACGATATTTAGGAGAATTTCTCCACAAATATGGTTACGGTTGTTTACAGTTGGGCTATTCGTGGTACACAATTAATCTTTTCTATCATTCCTAAATTAAAGGAGGAGAATAGAACATAATCAATCTTTCACATTGATAATTTCTAATTTTCTACGAACCATTTATTTTGCAGGGAGAACTCTTAAAAGCTTCAATCACCCGAGCGACCTTCTCAACATCTTCGAAATATCCTTCCAGTTGTACTATTCCTGCGTAATTAGAAAGTATCCAAAACCTTAAGGGAAAATGGATCTTTATGTTTAACTAACTTAAACAATTTCTTCTTGTTATGCCAAGCGTCATTACGAGATTCACTACCCTTAAGTTTGCTAGAGTCGAAGAGAGAAAGATGAGCAAGAATCGAATGGTTCATATTAAAGTGGTGACTAATATTTCTTCTTCATGATTCCTTTTTTATTTCCTTCTAGTTCTGCTTTTTCTTTCTCTGTCAAGGGAAAGGCCGAATCTATATATTAGATGCTGGTTACTTAAGATCTTTTATTACAGTTTTAGAAAAGGAAAAGAATCCTTCGTAAATCTGCTTCATTATTTCTTGGTGAATCATAATTTGGATTTGAGTTTCAGTAACAAAATAGAGTGTGACGGCGACAATAGAAACCTACGGCAAACCACAGTCTAAGTTCTTGGTTCCAATATCAATCCCCTTTTGCCTTCTGATCCAATATCTAAATGTCAATAAGTTTCTATAAATACAACGAAATTGAAACAAAAGCAAGCAGTTGGGTGTTTTTCAAGAGGTTGAGATCAAGAAAACTAAATTATCTCCCAAGGTTAAAAAATAAATTTAAAATGCTAATCATTTCACCAAATAGAAAGGAGGGAATGACAACAAAAAATTCCACTTTCCACTTTGTAATTACCGTTGTTACTCAATTTTCATTGAATTGAAAAAAAAAATGATGGTATGAATCTCTAAAAAGCACATGATAGGTTGGACACCTCGACATCCACAAGGCCTTAGGTTAACATCAACTACTTTCCTAGTTTCCTCCCCACATTTAGGGCTTTTAATTCATTTTCTCAAATTTTGGAACAGCCAATTTTACAAATTAAACTTTGTTTCCACGACCCAAAGACTCCTCGAAAGCAATCTTTGTGCCACTATTCAAGATAAATAAATTTTGGATCATTCTCCTCTTTTATCTCATTCTCCCTCTTCTTTCTCTCTTTCTCTCTCTCTCTTTCTATATATATATATACACATATACATATGTATATATAAGTGTCTCTAGACTCCTTCTTGCACAACTTCATTTGCGTTTTGCTAGTTCTTAGAAAAAGAAGAATTGGCGAACACAATGAAGGTAAAATCCTAAGTAATAGAATTTCCAAATTGCTTTGTGAAAATGGACAGTACCTTAAGGATAAATTTAGGCTCCAAGAGAAAATTGTCAATATTTACTAATTAATTTTAGGTACAACGAATAGCATTGGTAGGACTATTTTGTGGATCACATAAAAATGGTACTTTATAAATAAGTGAGTAACGGAATATGGTGGGATGAGAAAATTACGAAAGCCATGTTCTTGTGGGATAATGGGAAGAGTCCAAGACTTGATGGATTTATATTGCGATTTGTAAGAAGGCTTGGCGATTCTGTGTAATGATATAGTGAATGTTGCGAAGTCTTTCTTTCAATCAGGAAAGCTATTTGATGAGTACCACTGAATTATCACTACCTTGACACCTAGGGTGAGCAACTCAATGAGTACTAGAGATTATAGACATACAACTTATCGCAACATAATGAATAAATATATTACAAGAAATGTGGATGACCGTTGGAAGGCTACTCTAGAACTCATCATTTAGAAGAACCAGACACCTTTCTGTCTGCGGGAGGGTGATTGTTGATAAAATTCAACTTGGTGAAGAATTAGTACGAGGGTACGGAAGAAGGCGTTTCTGGCTAGACTTGGGAAAAAACATATTATTCTAATAATTGAAGCATAATGCCGAGGTCATGGAAGCCTACAATTATATACCATGGAGTTTGTTGTGTGAATTGTCGCTTGTGTCATTTCAATTAGCTTCTCCGTTGCCAATGGTAGTTTGGAAGACTATTTTAAAGGTGCAAAGGGAATTAGACAGTGGGATCCCGTAAAGCACCTATTTGCATTGGTTATGGCGCTTTTCGAGGTTTAATAAAGAAGGCTGCAGAAGGCAACATGTTCTTTTTCCACCCAAAATGTGTCACTTATTTAACTGTATTGATGATTTTTTATATGTTTACAAGGGTAGTTATGCACTCAATTGGTGCTAGTAGTAAGAGTGGTTGACATCTTTAGTAGGTGCTCAGGACGAGAAATCAGCTTTAGCAACAAAAGTGTATTTTTGAAGGCTACAAAAGAGTACTTAAGGGCTTACCCAACTTCTAGCTTATGGAGAGTAAGAAGCCCCAACCAAGTACCTTGTTACGCCTGTTACTCCAAGCGGAATTAGCAAGCTTCTTTGGAAGAAGTAATTCAAAATGTCAGAGGAATGATCAACGGCTGAAAGAAAATATAAGGTCCTTTTTAACTGGATGTCGTGTTCCTTTCAATTATTTTCTAGACAATACCCAATCTTGTTGGTTACATATTTTTATTTTGCCGAAGTGTGTGATTAAGGCGTTTGGAAGAAATATTACTCGTTTTTATCAAAGGGTTGTGCGGACCATGTCAGTTATGCAAAGGTAAAATGTGGTTTTGTTTGTAGGCCATGCGAGGAAGGTGTTAATACCAAAAAATAATAAACCACTATACGCTTTACAAGCTTAAGCTTTTAGATGAGGTGGCAATTCTGAGATGGTATCCGAGCACAGGCGAAACGGCACACTTCAATCCTTGCCCCCCACCCATTGAAAAAAGATTAAAATTTTCACGCGCAAGCTCTAAACAAATCACGCTGCACGTGAGGTGGCGTATTAATACAATAAATTAATAAACTGATGTCATCTCTGCAAGCTTAAACTTTTAGATGAGATAATAATTCTAAGAGAAGGTAGTCGTAAATTGAGAAACCTGCACGACATCATGCTTGCAACATCAAAACATTTTTCGAGATCATTTTTTTTTTTGTGGACTACTTGTATCTAGAAGTACTATTTGATGGGTAGAATGTGTTGGATAATTGGGCCGATGTCTAACTTTTCAAGAACACGGAGAATCTATTGAAGTTAAGAACGGTCGAGAAAAACCACTCGATTTAGGACAGAAACGCGTAGACACTTTCAGCGTGCGATCCATCATATCATCTTGGCTATTTGTACACTTGTGAAGGAATGTTTCAAAATCCAATTCAAAAGAAGTCCGATAATGTTTATGAGACTATTCATTTACGAAGTCTCAACTATTTTGCTCTCTCTCCAATCTATTCCATTATCTCTTACACATTCTTGATAGGAATATTCCCTTTGGAAAATTGATGCTTTATATCGCTTTTAATTTTTTTACCTAGTTTTTCCATGGCGAAAATTTCATGTATTAAATGCTAAATATCTCATGTATACAACAAGATTCTACACTATTGAAAAATAGATAGATAAAGGACCAGTAACAATGCTCTTCCGAAAAATGCCTCGCTTGGCATATCTGAGTGAGTTGTAGTAGTATTAAGAGAAGTTATCTAGGCACACTGTATAATACTAATTGTTAGGTTCTAAGGCACACTGACTGAAATAAATTAAGAACGAAGTATATAGCTTGTGATTAATGGCGGACGTTTATTTCGTGCAATTAAACATATAGTAAGAGGTTTATCATTTTGAGCACATTATTTCCATCGCTTTGAGGAATCACAACTATAGAACGGTGGTTGTAATAAGATAAATGCGATCGTGAGACTACTAGTTAGATAGCAAAAGCTTGCACAACTGAAACCAACTTCATATTGGAATTCGATCTACCTCACGGTCTTCCAAATATGCTTCTATCTGACCTTAAATAATCGAATGTTGTTTGGTTTTGTAATCCATAAGTTCTTTATTTCCTAATTGAAGTTTCATTCAACAAAAGGAGAAGTAAAACAACAAACAAGACGCTCTAATTTTCAGATTCCGAAACAAGATTGATAATAACAACTTAACACACATATAAGCTTAAAATTTAATTTAGAATTTGATTATGCTCATGTCATTTGCTTGATGAAAAATTTCGATAAATGACCCAAAAAAGTAAAGAGAGAAAGGGAAAGAATGAGATTTGGCACATTCATTTGAGTAAAATGCTACAAGGATACATGCCATCTTACCCCTTTGGTGCACGAGGCAATTATAGCCTTTGGACACATCAAGATAAGTTAAAGGATGGAATACCAAGTGAGCAATACAAAATGATTTCTACGTCCTTTGGAGCACGTATTTTTGATTTAGCAGCCGCAGGTTTAATTTTCCACCGACAACAACATTGGCATTGGTGCATTACGAAGAAAGAGGGCAACATCGGGAGAGGCTGGAGTTAGATCAATGTTAGCCAATTCAATGCCTTCACAAGGAACCGCTTCACTGCAATTGAGAGCCACTGCAACTTTTGAGGCAGAGGTACCCCTTATGTTCTTGAAGTGGACATCACTAATCTTCACCTTGGATGGCTGCGTTTTTGGTCCAAAAGAGACATTAAGATCGAAATCAATATATATCTAATTTATAATAAAGAAATGAAGAATCAAACTTTTGTTTTGTACAATAATTTACAAATGCAGTGGATTTACTCTCAATCTTCTGCAACAACCCTCTCATTTTACAAAACCGTATGGAATACTTTAACTTTTTTTTTAATGAGAAAAAATCACGTATACGTAAGTCCCATTATACCTTGCTCACTGAAATTACTCTTAGTCATCACATCATTTACGTAGAGAACATATTCTAATTTCACGCTCAGCGCAACAAAGTACAATATCTCACCTCCGGTTCATCCTCTGAACTGTAGTTTTGATCAATGATAATGGGGTTCTGAACGTTGTTCATGACTATATCTTCATAGATAATATTTGAAGCTTGGAGCACAGGCGAAGCACGCCAGGTTTTAATTCTGGCTCCATTTGTTGTCCCTGTTAACGTACAGTTAGTTACAGAAACTACTTTGACATCTGTCTCTGTTTTTCGCTTGCCGAGGCTACCAACGCTGTCACATATACAAGAGAGTGCAAAGGTTTAGAAAATTTGGTAGAACGTAAAGAAAGAAAAAAGAATGATGTTCACAACTTATCCTCGTTCTAATATGGAAGCTACAAGTCTATTAAATAATCCATGTTCCAACCTCATTTAGAATAGTCGTGATACATTGTTGTGCTAGAGTTGATAGAAGAAAAGCTAACAAAGGTCGTGTGGCGTAGGAGCCAATCTAGGACATTTTTAAGGGGTTGAATTGATTTTTCAACCGAAGACGCTCTAAAACTTCACAAGTCTTCAAAAACAAAAAGCAATACCAATACACTCTTTAATGGTTTCGCCCCTGAGGTCAGTGGGGCCTGCCATCCCTGGTAGTTCGTGCGTAGCTCTACCTCGGATATAGTAGTTTTAATTGATAAATCGTACTGTTCAAATAGCGATCTAGATGACCTAAAATTGCTATTCGTCGTTCCTACGAGATCTCGAGGTTGGAACGTGAGGATAATGATGCAGAACAAACCGATGCCATGTCCAGTCCACAAAAGACTTTGGAGACGTTAACACCATCGTTGCCATCGCCAATAGAAATACGATCGTCACCCGTTCCAATGACATCGTTAGTTATAGTGATGACTTGGGAACCACTAATGTGGATACCGTCGGTGTTAGGGCTATCTCCTGGGGCCGTTATGTTGAGATCCGATATCGTCATGTTGGTGCAGTCGCTGACCTTCATGTGAAACCCTTTGCTGTTGACGAGGTTGATATTTTGCATCACAGAATTGGTTACGGCCTGCCACACAAGACCACTGCATCCGTGCAGGAAAAGGTTAATGTATGTTGTCATGTATTAAGGAGTTGAGATAATTTTCTAAATTGTATATCCGAGACTAGTTTAAATTTAATTTAAAAAGTTACAAGCGGCTAGACACGGTGGTAATGTAGCTGGAAGAGATAAACAAAGTTGTAGGAACCAGAAGCTCCTACATCTATGTTGTTTTTCCAATTTATTAAGTGACAAATGTTTCTCAACATATATCACAGGTGGACCATTAGTTTAGCTTCCTCAATCCATATATGTGATTCGACTCGCTCATGGCCCATTTCTCTTCTTCAATTCAGGTATTGAAAAATCATTTGTTTAATTTGGGTCACAGATGAAGAGGCTATGTTAGAGAATAACTCTCCCGTATTGACGAATAAAGCTAAGCAAAAGTGCTAAGATACATTATTCACATAGAGAAAAAAATTATAAATTGAAATATTACTTTATGACAGAGCGCAATTTTAACCCTTATAGCATAGTTCGAGAAACGAAATGTAGACATAGGAATTGAGCAGTTACACATACATCTGGGAGGAGTCCGCGCCATTTTCCCTTTCCTTCCATGAGGCCTCCTTGGCCATTTAGGGTTCCTCCACCGTTAAATGCGATACCATCAACATGGCCGATTGTTATCCATCTGGCTTTTGTAAACACCGAGATCCGTGTTTCCTACAAGAGTCCCTTGAAGTTCGATGGTAATGGGTCTGGGAGCCGTGCAAGGACCTTCGAAGAGAACCTCTCCTAATGCAAATGTTCCCTGAGGAATGAGAATCCTTGCTGGTCCGGTCGCATGGCATGCTGCATTCCACGTTTTAGTGAACGCCTGCATGCACCCGCATAGATCAAATGGATATGTAAAATTTACCCTTCAAGAATGTGTGGTGAGATTTTCGTGTTTAAATTGTCTCTTTACAATTTCTTGTCTTCCTCACCGCTGAAATATAATTACAAAATAGTTGGGACGTATGTGCTCCACAAGCTTTTCTAGTGATACATACATATTAGGTATTGCTCAAAACAATAAGAATGTACAATAAATATCCTTGTATCCATGTATTTAGCTCGATATAAAAACGAAGCTACAAAGTAAAGCATATTCACTTATGAAATAACGATCTTATTAGCGAGCTCATTACGCTTATAGAAGAATTGCGGATCAAATAAGACTCGAGCTCTAGAAAATGCATCATTTTTGATTGTTAATGCAATTATTTGATTGAGAAATCATGAGTTTCTCTTAGCTTGCGTCGTAGCACTTTCTGTTTTGCCATCGGCTCTGACCCGTCTTTAGTAACATCAAAACTGTCTCACCACCTACGGCAAGGCCACGACGTGAACCAAGGGAGCACATTCAGCCGATTGAGAACAAGGTTAATCCTAGAAGGTAAAGAACCTTAATGCCTTGCCCTTGGAAGAATCATTGTGGCCTTGAACCTGATGACAGCTTTTGTGTAGTTCACAAGGATGGGGAAATTTTATTAAAAATTTATTTTTTGGGTTACGGATGGAAACTGAAGTTAGATCTCTTTTTATACAAAGCTTTTTAGAAATCAGTTATCTGTTTGTTTGGTTCGTACGATATTTAGGAGAATTTCTCCACAAATATGGTTACGGTTGTTTACAGTTGGGCTATTCGTGGTACACAATTAATCTTTTCTATCATTCCTAAATTAAAGGAGGAGAATAGAACATAATCAATCTTTCACATTGATAATTTCTAATTTTCTACGAACCATTTATTTTGCAGGGAGAACTCTTAAAAGCTTCAATCACCCGAGCGACCTTCTCAACATCTTCGAAATATCCTTCCAGTTGTACTATTCCTGCGTAATTAGAAAGTATCCAAAACCTTAAGGGAAAATGGATCTTTATGTTTAACTAACTTAAACAATTTCTTCTTGTTATGCCAAGCGTCATTACGAGATTCACTACCCTTAAGTTTGCTAGAGTCGAAGAGAGAAAGATGAGCAAGAATCGAATGGTTCATATTAAAGTGGTGACTAATATTTCTTCTTCATGATTCCTTTTTTATTTCCTTCTAGTTCTGCTTTTTCTTTCCTTTGTCAAGGAAAGGCCGAATCTATATATTAGATGCTGGTTACTTAAGATCTTTTATTACGCTTTTAGAAAAGGAAAAGAATCCTTCAGAATCTGCTTCATTATTTCTTGGTGAATCATAATTTGGATTTGAGTTTCAGTAACAAAATAGAGTGTGACGGCGACAATAGAAACCTACGGCAAACCACAGTCTAAGTTCTTGGTTCCAATATCAATCCCCTTTTGCCTTCTGATCCAATATCTAAATGTCAATAAGTTTCTATAAATACAACGAAATTGAAACAAAAGCAAGCAGTTGGGTGTTTTTCAAGAGGTTGAGATCAAGAAAACTAAATTATCTCCCAAGGTTAAAAAATAAATTTAAAATGCTAATCATTTCACCAAATAGAAAGGAGGGAATGACAACAAAAAATTCCACTTTCCACTTTGTAATTACCGTTGTTACTCAATTTTCATTGAATTGAAAAAAAAAATGATGGTATGAATCTCTAAAAAGCACATGATAGGTTGGACACCTCGACATCCACAAGGCCTTAGGTTAACATCAACTACTTTCCTAGTTTCCTCCCCACATTTAGGGCTTTTAATTCATTTTCTCAAATTTTGGAACAGCCAATTTTACAAATTAAACTTTGTTTCCACGACCCAAAGACTCCTCGAAAGCAATCGTTGTGCCACTATTCAAGATAAATAAATTTTGGATCATTCTCCTCTTTTATCTCATTCTCCCTCTTCTTTCTCTCTTTCTCTCTCTCTCTTTCTATATATATATATACACATATACATATGTATATATAAGTGTCTCTAGACTCCTTCTTGCACAACTTCATTTGCGTTTTGCTAGTTCTTAGAAAAAGAAGAATTGGCGAACACAATGAAGGTAAAATCCTAAGTAATAGAATTTCCAAATTGCTTTGTGAAAATGGACAGTACCTTAAGGATAAATTTAGGCTCCAAGAGAAAATTGTCAATATTTACTAATTAATTTTAGGTACAACGAATAGCATTGGTAGGACTATTTTGTGGATCACATAAAAATGGTACTTTATAAATAAGTGAGTAACGGGAATATGGTGGGATGAGAAAATTACGAAAGCCATGTTCTTGTGGGATAATGGGAAGAGTCCAAGACTTGATGGATTTATATTGCAGTTTTGTAAGAAGGCTTGGCCAGTTACAGGTAATGATATAGTGAATGTTGCGAAGTCTTTCTTTCAATCAGGAAAGCTATTTGATGAGTACCACTGAATTATCACTACCTTGACACCTAGGGTGAGCAACTCAATGAGTACTAGAGATTATAGACATACAACTTATCGCAACATAATGAATAAATATATTACAAGAAATGTGGATGACCGTTGGAAGGCTACTCTAGAACTCATCATTTAGAAGAACCGGACACCTTTCTGTCATGCGGGAGGGTGATTGTTGATAAAATTCAACTTGGTGAAGAATTAGTACGAGGGTGCGGAAGAAGGCGTTTACGGCTAGACTTGGGAAAAAACATATTATTCTAATAATTGAAGCATAATGCCGAGGTCATGGAAGCCTACAATTATATACCATGGAGTTTGTTGTGTGAATTGTCGCTTGTGTCATTTCAATTAGCTTCTCCGTTGCCAGTAATGGTAGTTTGGAAGACTATTTTAAAGGTGCAAAGGGAATTAGACAGTGGGATCCCGTAAAGCACCTATTTGCATTGGTTATGGCAGTTTTTCGAGGTTTAATAAAGAAGGCTGCAGAAGGCAACATGTTCTTTTTCCACCCAAAATGTGTCACTTATTTAACTGTATTGATGATTTTTTATATGTTTACAAGGGTAGTTATGCACTCAATTGGTGCTAGTAGTAAGAGTGGTTGACATCTTTAGTAGGTGCTCAGGACGAGAAATCAGCTTTAGCAACAAAAGTGTATTTTTGAAGGCTACAAAAGAGTACTTAAGGGCTTACCCAACTTCTAGCTTATGGAGAGTAAGAAGCCCCAACCAAGTACCTTGTTACGCCTGTTACTCCAAGCGGAATTAGCAAGCTTCTTTGGAAGAAGTAATTCAAAATGTCGAGGAATGATCAACTGAAAGAAAATATAAGGTCCTTTTTAACTGGATGTCGTGTTCCTTTCAATTATTTTCTAGACAATACCCAATCTTGTTGGTTACATATTTTTATTTTGCCGAAGTGTGTGATTAAGGCGTTTGGAAGAAATATTACTCGTTTTTATCAAAGGGTTGTGCGGACCATGTCAGTTATGCAAAGGTAAAATGTGGTTTTGTTTGTAGGCCATGCGAGGAAGGTGTTAATACCAAAAAATAATAAACCACTATACGCTTTACAAGCTTAAGCTTTTAGATGAGGTGGCAATTCTGAGATGGTATCTGAGCACAGGCGAAGCGAAACGGCACTTCAATCCTTGCCCCCCACCCATTGAAAAAAGATTAAAATTTTCACGCGCAAGCTCTAAACAAATCACGCTGCACGTGAGGTGGCGTATTAATACAATAAATTAATAAACTGATGTCATCTCTGCAAGCTTAAACTTTTAGATGAGATAATAATTCTAAGAGAAGGTAGTCGTAAATTGAGAAACCTGCACGACATCATGCTTGCAACATCAAAACATTTTTCGAGATCATTTTTTTTTTTGTGGACTACTTGTATCTAGAAGTACTATTTGATGGGTAGAATGTGTTGGATAATTGGGCCGATGTCTAACTTTTCAAGAACACGGAGAATCTATTGAAGTTAAGAACGGTCGAGAAAAACCACTCGATTTAGGACAGAAACGCGTAGACACTTTCAGCGTACGATCCATCATATCATCTTGGCTATTTGTACAGCTTGTGAAGGAATGTTTCAAAATCCAATTCAAAAGAAGTCCGATAATGTTTATGAGACTATTCATTTACGAAGTCTCAACTATTTTGCTCTCTCTCCAATCTATTCCATTATCTCTTACACATTCTTGATAGGAATATTCCCTTTGGAAAATTGATGCTTTATATCGCTTTTTAATTTTTTTACCTAGTTTTTCCATGGTGAAAATTTCATGTATTAAATGCTAAATATCTCATGTATACAACAAGATTCTACACTATTGAAAAATAGATAGATAAAGGACCAGTAACAATGCTCTTCCGAAAAATGCCTCGCTTGGCATATACAGAGCTGAGTTGTAGTAGTTTTACGAGAAGTTATCAAGGCACACTGTATACAACTAAGTGTTAGGTTCTAAGGCACACTGACTGAAATAAATTAAGAACGAAGTATATAGCTTGTGATTAATGGCCGGACGTTTATTTCGTGCAATTAAACATATAGTAAGAGGTTTATCATTTTGAGCACATTATTTCCATCGCTTTGAGGAATCACAACTATAGAACGGTGGTTGTAATAAGATAAATGCGATCGTGAGACTACTAGTTAGATAGCAAAAGCTTGCACAACTGAAACCAACTTCATATTGGAATTCGATCTACCTCACGGTCTTCCAAATATGCTTCTATCGACCTTAAATAATCGAATGTTGTTTGGTTTTGTAATCCATAAGTTCTTTATTTCCTAATTGAAGTTTCTTTAAACAAAAGGAGAAGTAAAACAACAAACAAGACGCTCTAATTTTCAGATTCATATACAAGATTGATAATAAGAACTTAACACACATATAAGCTTAAAATTTAATTTAGAATTTGATTATGCTCATGTCATTTGCTTGATGAAAAATTTCGATAAATGACCCAAAAAGTAAAGAGAGAAAGGAAAGAATGAGATTTGGCACATTCATTTGAGTAAAATGCTACAAGGATACATGCCATCTTACCCCTTTGGTGCCTGAGGCAATTATAGCCTTTGGACACATCAAGATAAGTTAAAGGATGGAATACCAAGTGAGCAATACAAAATGATTTCTACGTCCTTTGGAGCACGTATTTTTGATTTAGTCAGCGCAGTGGTTTAATTTTCCACGACAACAACATTGGCATTGGTGCATTCTGAAGAAAGAGGGGCAACATCGGGAGAGGCTGGAGTTAGATCAATGTTAGCCAATTCAATGCCTTCACAAGGAACCGCTTCACTGCAATTGAGAGCCACTGCAACTTTTGAGGCAGAGGTACCCCTTATGTTCTTGAAGTGGACATCACTAATCTTCACCTTGGATGGCTGCGTTTTTGGTCCAAAAGAGACATTAAGATCGAAATCAATATATATCTAATTTATAATAAAGAAATGAAGAATCAAACTTTTGTTTTGTACAATAATTTACAAGTACAGGTGGATTTACTCTCAATCTTCTGCGCAACAACCCTCTCATTTTACAAAACCGTATGGAATACTTTAACTTTTTTTTTAATGAGAAAAAATCACGTATACGTAAGTCCCATTATACCTTGCTCACTGAAATTACTCTTAGTCATCACATCATTTACGTAGAGAACATATTCTAATTTCACGCTCAGCGCAACAAAGTACAATATCTCACCTCCGGTTCATCCTCTGAACTGTAGTTTTGATCAATGATAATGGGGTTCTGAACGTTGTTCATGACTATATCTTCATAGATAATATTTGAAGCTTGGAGCACAGGCGAAGCACGCCAGGTTTTAATTCTGGCTCCATTTGTTGTCCCTGTTAACGTCTGATTAGTTCTGATAACTCCTTTGACATCTCTCTGTTTTTCGCTTGCCGAGGCTACCAACGCTGTCACATATACAAGAGAGTGCAAAGGTTTAGAAAATTTGGTAGAACGTAAAGAAAGAAAAAAGAATGATGTTCACAACTTATCCTCGTTCTAATATGGAAGCTACAAGTCTATTAAATAATCCATGTTCCAACCTCATTTAGAATAGTCGTGATACATTGTTGTGAGAGAGATGATAGAAGAAAAGCTAACAAAGGTCGTGTGGCGTAGGAGCCAATCTAGGACATTTTTAAGGGGTTGAATTGATTTTTCAACCGAAGACGCTCTAAAACTTCACAAGTCTTCAAAAACAAAAAGCAATACCAATACACTCTTTAATGGTTTCGCCCCTGAGGTCAGTGGGGCTGCCATCCCTGGTAGTTCGTGCGTAGCTCTACCTCGGATATAGTAGTTTTAATTGATAAATCGTACTGTTCAAATAGCGATCTAGATGACCTAAAATTGCTATTCGTCGTTCCTACGAGATCTCGAGGTTGGAACGTGAGGATAATGATGCAGGAACAAACCTGATGCCATGTCCAGGTCCACAAAAGACTTTGGAGACGTTAACACCATCGTTGCCATCGCCAATAGAAATACAGTCGTCACCCGTTCCAATGACATCGTTAGTTATAGTGATGACTTGGGAACCACTAATGTGGATACCGTCGGTGTTAGGGCTATCTCCTGGGGCCGTTATGTTGAGATCCGATATCGTCATGTTGGTGCGATCGACCTTCATGTGAAACCCTTTGCTTGACGAGGTTGATATTTTGCATCACGAATTGGTTACGGCCTGCCACACAAGACCCCGCATCCGTACAGAAAAGGTTAATGTATGTTGTCATGTATTAAGGAGTTGAGATAATTTTCTAAATTGTATATCCGAGACTAGTTTAAATTTAATTTAAAAGTTACAAGGCTAGACACGGTGGTAATGTAGTGGAAGAGATAAACAAAGTTGTAGGAACCGAAGCTCCTACATCTATGTTGTTTTTCCAATTTATTAAGTGACAAATGTTTCTCAACATATATCACAGGTGGACCATTAGTTTAGCTTCCTCAATCCATATATGTGATTCGACTCGCTCATGGCCCATTTCTCTTCTTCAATTCAGGTATTGAAAAATCATTTGTTTAATTTGGGTCACAGATGAAGAGGCTATGTTAGAGAATAACTCTCCCGTATTGACGAATAAAGCTAAGCAAAAGTGCTAAGATACATTATTCACATAGAGAAAAAAATTATAAATTGAAATATTACTTTATGACAGAGCGCAATTTTAACCCTTATAGCATAGTTCGAGAAACGAAATGTAGACATAGGAATTGAGCAGTTACACATACATCTGGGAGGAGTCCGCCGCCATTTTCCCTTTCCTTCCATGAGGCCTCCCCTTGGCCATTTAGGGTTCCTCCACCGTTAAGTACGATACCATCAACATGGCCGATTGTTATCCATCTGTGGCTTTTGTAAACACTGAGATCCGTGTTTCCTACAAGAGTCCCTTGAAGTTCGATGGTAATGGGTCTGGGAGCAGTGCAAGGACCTTCGAAGAGAACCTCTCCTAATGCAAATGTTCCCTGAGGAATGAGAATCCTTGCTGGTCCGGTCGCATGGCATGCTGCATTCCACGTTTTAGTGAACGCCTGCATGCACCCGCATAGATCAAATGGATATGTAAAATTTACCCTTCAAGAATGTGTGGTGAGATTTTCGTGTTTAAATTGTCTCTTTACAATTTCTTGTCTTCCTCACCGCTGAAATATAATTACAAAATAGTTGGGACGTATGTGCTCCACAAGCTTTTCTAGTGATACATACATATTAGGTATTGCTCAAAACAATAAGAATGTACAATAAATATCCTTGTATCCATGTATTTAGCTCGATATAAAAACGAAGCTACAAAGTAAAGCATATTCACTTATGAAATAACGATCTTATTAGCGAGCTCATTACACAGTTATAGAAGAATTGCGGATCAAATAAGACTCAGGCTCTAGAAAATGCATCATTTTTTGATTGTTAATGCAATTATTTGATTGAGAAATCATGAGTTTCTCTTAGCTTGCATCGTAGCACTTTCTGTTTTGCCATCGGCTCTGACCCGTCTTTAGTAACATCAAAACTGTCTCACCACCTACGGCAAGGCCACGACGTGAACCAAGGGGAGCACATTCAGCACTGATTGAGAACAAGGTTAATCCTAGAAGGTAAAGAACCTTAATGCCTTGCCCCCTTGGAAGAATCATTGTGGCCTTGAACCTGATGACAGCTTTTGTGTAGTTCACAAGGATGGGGAAATTTTATTAAAAATTTATTTTTTGGGTTACGGATGGAAACTGAAGTTAGATCTCTTTTATACAAAGCTTTTTAGAAATCAGTTATCTGTTTGTTTGGTTAAATGCATTTATATTTAGGAGAATTTCTCCACAAATATGGTTACGGTTGTTTACAGTTGGGCTATTCGTGGTACACAATTAATCTTTTCTATCATTCCTAAATTAAAGGAGGAGAATAGAACATAATCAATCTTTCACATTGATAATTTCTAATTTTCTACGAACCATTTATTTTGCAGGGAGAACTCTTAAAAGCTTCAATCACCCGAGCGACCTTCTCAACATCTTCGAAATATCCTTCCAGATTGTACTATTCCTGCGTAATTAGAAAGTATCCAAAACCTTAAGGGAAAATGGATCTTTATGTTTAACTAACTTAAACAATTTCTTCTTGTTATGCCAAGCGTCATTACGAGATTCACTACCCTTAAGTTTGCTAGAGTCGAAGAGAGAAAGATGAGCAAGAATCGAATGGTTCATATTAAAGTGGTGACTAATATTTCTTCTTCATGATTCCTTTTTTATTTCCTTCTAGTTCTGCTTTTTCTATCAATGTCAATGGAAAGGCCGAATCTATATATTAGATGCTGGTTACTTAAGATCTTTTATTACGCTTTTAGAAAAGGAAAAGAATCCTTCAGAATCTGCTTCATTATTTCTTGGTGAATCATAATTTGGATTTGAGTTTCAGTAACAAAATAGAGTGTGACGGCGACAATAGAAACCTACGGCAAACCACAGTCTAAGTTCTTGGTTCCAATATCAATCCCCTTTTGCCTTCTGATCCAATATCTAAATGTCAATAAGTTTCTATAAATACAACGAAATTGAAACAAAAGCAAACAGTTGGGTGTTTTTCAAGAGGTTGAGATCAAGAAAACTAAATTATCTCCCAAGGTTAAAAAATAAATTTAAAATGCTAATCATTTCACCAAATAGAAAGGAGGGAATGACAACAAAAAATTCCACTTTCCACTTTGTAATTACCGTTGTTACTCAATTTTCATTGAATTGAAAAAAAAAATGATGGTATGAATCTCTAAAAAGCACATGATAGGTTGGACACCTCGACATCCACAAGGCCTTAGGTTAACATCAACTACTTTCCTAGTTTCCTCCCCACATTTAGGGCTTTTAATTCATTTTCTCAAATTTTGGAACAGCCAATTTTACAAATTAAACTTTGTTTCCACGACCCAAAGACTCCTCGAAAGCAGCATCTTTGTGCCACTATTCAAGATAAATAAATTTTGGATCATTCTCCTCTTTTATCTCATTCTCCCTCTTCTTTCTCTCTTTCTCTCTCTCTCTTTCTATATATATATATACACATATACATATGTATATATAAGTGTCTCTAGACTCCTTCTTGCACAACTTCATTTATGCTTTGCTAGTTCTTAGAAAAAGAAGAATTGGCGAACACAATGAAGGTAAAATCCTAAGTAATAGAATTTCCAAATTGCTTTGTGAAAATGGACAGTACCTTAAGGATAAATTTAGGCTCCAAGAGAAAATTGTCAATATTTACTAATTAATTTTAGGTACAACGAATAGCATTGGTAGGACTATTTTGTGGATCACATAAAAATGGTACTTTATAAATAAGTGAGTAACGGAATATGGTGGGATGAGAAAATTACGAAAGCCATGTTCTTGTGGGATAATGGGAAGAGTCCAAGACTTGATGGATTTATCTGGCAGTGTTGTAAGAAGGCTTGGCCAGTTACCGGTAATGATATAGTGAATGTTGCGAAGTCTTTCTTTCAATCAGGAAAGCTATTTGATGAGTACCACTGAATTATCACTACCTTGACACCTAGGGTGAGCAACTCAATGAGTACTAGAGATTATAGACATACAACTTATCGCAACATAATGAATAAATATATTACAAGAAATGTGGATGACCGTTGGAAGGCTACTCTAGAACTCATCATTTAGAAGAACCAGACACCTTTCTGTCTGCGGGAGGGTGATTGTTGATAAAATTCAACTTGGTGAAGAATTAGTACGAGGGTACGGAAGAAGGCGTTTACGCTAGACTTGGGAAAAACATATTATTCTAATAATTGAAGCATAATGCCGAGGTCATGGAAGCCTACAATTATATACCATGGAGTTTGTTGTGTGAATTGTCGCTTGTGTCATTTCAATTAGCTTCTCCGTTGCGAATGGTAGTTTGGAAGACTATTTTAAAGGTGCAAAGGGAATTAGACAGTGGGATCCCGTAAAGCACCTATTTGCATTGGTTATGGCGCTTTTCGAGGTTTAATAAAGAAGGCTGCAGAAGGCAACATGTTCTTTTTCCACCCAAAATGTGTCACTTATTTAACTGTATTGATGATTTTTTATATGTTTACAAGGGTAGTTATGCACTCAATTGGTGCTAGTAGTAAGAGTGGTTGACATCTTTAGTAGGTGCTCAGGACGAGAAATCAGCTTTAGCAACAAAAGTGTATTTTTGAAGGCTACAAAAGAGTACTTAAGGGCTTACCCAACTTCTAGCTTATGGAGAGTAAGAAGCCCCAACCAAGTACCTTGTTACGCCTGTTACTCCAAGCGGAATTAGCAAGCTTCTTTGGAAGAAGTAATTCAAAATGTCAGAGGAATGATCAACTGAAAGAAAATATAAGGTCCTTTTTAACTGGATGTCGTGTTCCTTTCAATTATTTTCTAGACAATACCCAATCTTGTTGGTTACATATTTTTATTTTGCCGAAGTGTGTGATTAAGGCGTTTGGAAGAAATATTACTCGTTTTTATCAAAGGGTTGTGCGGACCATGTCAGTTATGCAAAGGTAAAATGTGGTTTTGTTTGTAGGCCATGCGAGGAAGGTGTTAATACCAAAAAATAATAAACCACTATACGCTTTACAAGCTTAAGCTTTTAGATGAGGTGGCAATTCTGAGATGGTATCTGAGCCTGGAAGCGAAACGGCACAGCTTCAATCCTTGCCCCCCACCCATTGAAAAAAGATTAAAATTTTCACGCGCAAGCTCTAAACAAATCACGCTGCACGTGAGGTGGCGTATTAATACAATAAATTAATAAACTGATGTCATCTCTGCAAGCTTAAACTTTTAGATGAGATAATAATTCTAAGAGAAGGTAGTCGTAAATTGAGAAACCTGCACGACATCATGCTTGCAACATCAAAACATTTTTCGAGATCATTTTTTTGTGGACTACTTGTATCTAGAAGTACTATTTGATGGGTAGAATGTGTTGGATAATTGGGCGATGTCTAACTTTTCAAGAACACGGAGAATCTATTGAAGTTAAGAACGGTCGAGAAAAACCACTCGCTTTAGGACAGAAACGCGTAGACACTTTCAGAATAGCGATCCATCATATCATCTTGGCTATTTGTACAGCTTGTGAAGGAATGTTTCAAAATCCAATTCAAAAGAAGTCCGATAATGTTTATGAGACTATTCATTTACGAAGTCTCAACTATTTTGCTCTCTCTCCAATCTATTCCATTATCTCTTACACATTCTTGATAGGAATATTCCCTTTGGAAAATTGATGCTTTATATCGCTTTTTTTTTTACCTAGTTTTTCCATGGTGAAAATTTCATGTATTAAATGCTAAATATCTCATGTATACAACAAGATTCTACACTATTGAAAAATAGATAGATAAAGGACCAGAACAATGCTCTTCCGAAAAATGCCTCGCTTGGCATATACAGAGCTGAGTTGTAGTAGTTTTACGAGAAGTTATCAAGGCACACCGTATACAACTAAGTGTTAGGTTCTAAGGCACACCGATGAAATAAATTAAGAACGAAGTATATAGCTTGTGATTAATGGCGGACGTTTATTTCGTGCAATTAAACATATAGTAAGAGGTTTATCATTTTGAGCACATTATTTCCACTGCTTTCAGGGAATCACAACTATAGAACGGTGGTTGTAATAAGATAAATGCGATCAGTGAGACTACTAGTTAGATAGCAAAAGCTTGCACAACCGAAACCAACTTCATATTGGAATTCTGATCTACCTCACGGTCTTCCAAATATGCTTCTATCTGACCTTAAATAATCGAATGTTGTTTGGTTTTGTAATCCATAAGTTCTTTATTTCCTAATTGAAGTTTCATTCAACAAAAGGAGAAGTAAAACAACAAACAAGACGCTCTAATTTTCAGATTCCGAAACAAGATTGATAATAACAACTTAACACACATATAAGCTTAAAATTTAATTTAGAATTTGATTATGCTCATGTCATTTGCTTGATGAAAAATTTCGATAAATGACCCAAAAAAGTAAAGAGAGAAAGGGAAAGAATGAGATTTGGCACATTCATTTGAGTAAAATGCTACAAGGATACATGCCATCTTACCCTTTGGTGCCCGAGGCAATTATAGCCTTTGGACACATCAAGATAAGTTAAAGGATGGAATACCAAGTGAGCAATACAAAATGATTTCTACGCCCTTTGGAGCACGTATTTTTGATTTAGCTGCAGCAGTGGTTTAATTTTCCATCGACAACAACATTGGCATTGGTGCATTCTGAAGAAAGAGGGGCAACATCGGGAGAGGCTGGAGTTAGATCAATGTTAGCCAATTCAATGCCTTCACAAGGAACCGCTTCACTGCAATTGAGAGCCACTGCAACTTTTGAGGCAGAGGTACCCCTTATGTTCTTGAAGTGGACATCACTAATCTTCACCTTGGATGGCTGCGTTTTTGGTCCAAAAGAGACATTAAGATCGAAATCAATATATATCTAATTTATAATAAAGAAATGAAGAATCAAACTTTTGTTTTGTACAATAATTTACAAGTACAGGTGGATTTACTCTCAATCTTCTGCGCAACAACCCTCTCATTTTACAAAACCGTATGGAATACTTTAACTTTTTTTTTAATGAGAAAAAATCACGTATACGTAAGTCCCATTATACCTTGCTCACTGAAATTACTCTTAGTCATCACATCATTTACGTAGAGAACATATTCTAATTTCACGCCAGCGCAACAAAGTACAATATCTCACCTCCGGTTCATCCTCCGAATCGTAGTTTTGATCAATGATAATGGGGTTCAACGTTGTTCATGACTATATCTTCATAGATAATATTTGAAGATTGGAGCACAGCGTAAGCACGCCAGTTTTAATTGCTCCATTTGTTGTCCCCGTTAACGCATGATTAGTTACGAACTCCTTTGACATCCGCTCTGTTTTCGCTTGCCGAGGCTACCAACGCTGTCACATATACAAGAGAGTGCAAAGGTTTAGAAAATTTGGTAGAACGTAAAGAAAGAAAAAAGAATGATGTTCACAACTTATCCTCGTTCTAATATGGAAGCTACAAGTCTATTAAATAATCCATGTTCCAACCTCATTTAGAATAGTCGTGATACATTGTTGTGATAGAGATGATAGAAGAAAAGCTAACAAAGGTCGTGTGGCGTAGGAGCCAATCTAGGACATTTTTAAGGGGTTGAATTGATTTTTCAACCGAAGACGCTCTAAAACTTCACAAGTCTTCAAAAACAAAAAGCAATACCAATACACTCTTTAATGGTTTCGCCCCTGAGGTCAGTGGGGCCTGCCATCCCTGGTAGTTCGTGCGTAGCTCTACCTCGGATATAGTAGTTTTAATTGATAAATCGTCGCTCAAATAGCGATCTAGATGACCTAAAATTGCTATTCGCCGCTCCTACGAGATCTCGAGGTTGGAACGTGAGGATAATGATGCAGGAACAAACCTGATGCCATGTCCAGGTCCACAAAAGACTTTGGAGACGTTAACACCATCGTTGCCATCGCCAATAGAAATACGATCGTCACCCGCTCCAATGACATCGTTAGTTATAGTGATGACTTGGGAACCACTAATGTGGATACCGTCGGTGTTAGGGCTATCTCCGGGCCGTTATGTTGAGATCCGATATCGCCATGTTGGTGCGATCACGACCTTCATGTGAAACCCTTTGCGTTGACGAGGTTGATATTTTGCATCACGAATTGGTTACGGCCGCCACACAAGACCCTGCATCCGTACCAGGAAAAGGTTAATGTATGTTGTCATGTATTAAGGAGTTGAGATAATTTTCTAAATTGTATATCTGAGACTAGTTTAAATTTAATTTAAAAAGTTACAACTGGCTAGACACGGTGGTAATGTAGCTGGAAGAGATAAACAAAGTTGTAGGAACCAAAAGCTCCTACATCTATGTTGTTTTTCCAATTTATTAAGTGACAAATGTTTCTCAACATATATCACGTGGACCATTAGTTTAGCTTCCTCAATCCATATATGTGATTCGACTCGCTCATGGCCCATTTCTCTTCTTCAATTCAGGTATTGAAAAATCATTTGTTTAATTTGGGTCACAGATGAAGAGGCTATGTTAGAGAATAACTCTCCGTATTGACGAATAAAGCTAAGCAAAAGTGCTAAGATACATTATTCACATAGAGAAAAAAATTATAAATTGAAATATTACTTTATGACAGAGCGCAATTTTAACCCTTATAGCATAGTTCGAGAAACGAAATGTAGACATAGGAATTGAGCAGTTACACATACATCTGGGAGGAGTCCGCCGCCATTTTCCCTTTCCTTCCATGAGGCCTCCCCTTGGCCATTTAGGGTTCCTCCACCGTTAAGTACGATACCATCAACATGGCCGATTGTTATCCATCTGTGGCTTTTGTAAACACTGAGATCCGTGTTTCCTACAAGAGTCCCTTGAAGTTCGATGGTAATGGGTCTGGGAGCGGTGCAAGGACCTTCGAAGAGAACCTCTCCTAATGCAAATGTTCCCTGAGGAATGAGAATCCTTGCTGGTCCGGTCGCATGGCATGCTGCATTCCACGTTTTAGTGAACGCCTGCATGCACCCGCATAGATCAAATGGATATGTAAAATTTACCCTTCAAGAATGTGTGGTGAGATTTTCGTGTTTAAATTGTCTCTTTACAATTTCTTGTCTTCCTCACCGCTGAAATATAATTACAAAATAGTTGGGACGTATGTGCTCCACAAGCTTTTCTAGTGATACATACATATTAGGTATTGCTCAAAACAATAAGAATGTACAATAAATATCCTTGTATCCATGTATTTAGCTCGATATAAAAACGAAGCTACAAAGTAAAGCATATTCACTTATGAAATAACGATCTTATTAGCGAGCTCATTACACAGTTATAGAAGAATTGCGGATCAAATAAGACTCAGGCTCTAGAAAATGCATCATTTTTTGATTGTTAATGCAATTATTTGATTGAGAAATCATGAGTTTCTCTTAGCTTGCATCGTAGCACTTTCTGTTTTGCCATCGCACAGCCCGTCTTTAGTACCATCCAAAACTGTCTCACCACCTACGGCAAGGCCACGACGTGAACCAAGGGGAGCACATTCAGCACTGATTGAGAACAAGGTTAATCCTAGGAGGTAAAGAACCTTAATGCCTTGCCCCCTTGGAAGAATCATTGTGGCCTTGAACCTGATGACAGCTTTTGTGTAGTTCACAAGGATGGGGAAATTTTATTAAAAATTTATTTTTTGGGTTACGGATGGAAACTGAAGTTAGATCTCTTTTATACAAAGCTTTTTAGAAATCAGTTATCTGTTTGTTTGGTTCGTACGATATTTAGGAGAATTTCTCCACAAATATGGTTACGGTTGTTTACAGTTGGGCTATTCGTGGTACACAATTAATCTTTTCTATCATTCCTAAATTAAAGGAGGAGAATAGAACATAATCAATCTTTCACATTGATAATTTCTAATTTTCTACGAACCATTTATTTTGCAGGGAGAACTCTTAAAAGCTTCAATCACCCGAGCGACCTTCTCAACATCTTCGAAATATCCTTCCAGATTGTACTATTCCTGCGTAATTAGAAAGTATCCAAAACCTTAAGGGAAAATGGATCTTTATGTTTAACTAACTTAAACAATTTCTTCTTGTTATGCCAAGCGCCATTACGAGATTCACTACCCTTAAGTTTGCTAGAGTCGAAGAGAGAAAGATGAGCAAGAATCGAATGGTTCATATTAAAGTGGTGACTAATATTTCTTCTTCATGATTCCTTTTTATTTCCTTCTAGTTCGCTTTTTCTTTCATCAAGGAAAGGCCGAATCTATATATTAGATGCTGGTTACTTAAGATCTTTTATTACGCTTTTAGAAAAGGAAAAGAATCCTTCAGAATCGCTTCATTATTTCTTGGTGAATCATAATTTGGATTTGAGTTTCAGTAACAAAATAGAGTGTGACGGCGACAATAGAAACCTACGGCAAACCACGTCTAAGTTCTTGGTTCCAATATCAATCCCCTTTGCCTTCGATCCAATATCTAAATGTCAATAAGTTTCTATAAATACAACGAAATTGAAACAAAAGCAAACAGTTGGGTGTTTTTCAAGAGGTTGAGATCAAGAAAACTAAATTATCTCCCAAGGTTAAAAAATAAATTTAAAATGCTAATCATTTCACCAAATAGAAAGGAGGGAATGACAACAAAAAATTCCACTTTCCACTTTGTAATTACCGTTGTTACTCAATTTTCATTGAATTGAAAAAAAATGATGGTATGAATCTCTAAAAGCACATGATAGGTTGGACACCTCGACATCCACAAGGCCTTAGGTTAACATCAACTACTTTCCTAGTTTCCTCCCCACATTTAGGGCTTTTAATTCATTTTCTCAAATTTTGGAACAGCCAATTTTACAAATTAAACTTTGTTTCCACGACCCAAAGACTCCTCGAAAGCAATCGTGTGTGCCACTATTCAAGATAAATAAATTTTGGATCATTCTCCTCTTTTATCTCATTCTCCCTCTTCTTTCTCTCTTTCTCTCTCTCTCTTTCTATATATATATATACACATATACATATGTATATATAAGTGTCTCTAGACTCCTTCTTGCACAACTTCATTTATGCGTTTTGCTAGTTCTTAGAAAAAGAAGAATTGGCGAACACAATGAAGGTAAAATCCTAAGTAATAGAATTTCCAAATTGCTTTGTGAAAATGGACAGTACCTTAAGGATAAATTTAGGCTCCAAGAGAAAATTGTCAATATTTACTAATTAATTTTAGGTACAACGAATAGCATTGGTAGGACTATTTTGTGGATCACATAAAAATGGTACTTTATAAATAAGTGAGTAACGGAATATGGTGGGATGAGAAAATTACGAAAGCCATGTTCTTGTGGGATAATGGGAAGAGTCCAAGACTTGATGGATTTATATTGCGCTTTGTAAGAAGGCTTGGCGATTCATGTAATGATATAGTGAATGTTGCGAAGTCTTTCTTTCAATCAGGAAAGCTATTTGATGAGTACCACTGAATTATCACTACCTTGACACCTAGGGTGAGCAACTCAATGAGTACTAGAGATTATAGACATACAACTTATCGCAACATAATGAATAAATATATTACAAGAAATGTGGATGACCGTTGGAAGGCTACTCTAGAACTCATCATTTAGAAGAACCGACACCTTTCTCGTCATGGAGGGTGATTGTTGATAAAATTCAACTTGGTGAAGAATTAGTACGAGGGTACGGAAGAAGGCGTTTCGCTAGACTTGGGAAAAACATATTATTCTAATAATTGAAGCATAATGCCGAGGTCATGGAAGCCTACAATTATATACCATGGAGTTTGTTGTGTGAATTGTCGCTGTGTCATTTCAATTAGCTTCTCCGTTGCGTGAATGGTAGTTTGGAAGACTATTTTAAAGGTGCAAAGGGAATTAGACAGTGGGATCCCGTAAAGCACCTATTTGCATTGGTTATGGCGCTTTTCGAGGTTTAATAAAGAAGGCTGCAGAAGGCAACATGTTCTTTTTCCACCCAAAATGTGTCACTTATTTAATCGTATTGATGATTTTTTATATGTTTACAAGGGTAGTTATGCACTCAATTGGTGCTAGTAGTAAGAGTGGTTGACATCTTTAGTAGGTGCTCAGGACGAGAAATCAGCTTTAGCAACAAAAGTGTATTTTTGAAGGCTACAAAAGAGTACTTAAGGGCTTACCCAACTTCTAGCTTATGGAGAGTAAGAAGCCCCAACCAAGTACCTTGTTACGCCTGTTACTCCAAGCGGAATTAGCAAGCTTCTTTGGAAGAAGTAATTCAAAATGTCGAGGAATGATCAACTGAAAGAAAATATAAGGTCCTTTTTAACTGGATGTCGTGTTCCTTTCAATTATTTTCTAGACAATACCCAATCTTGTTGGTTACATATTTTTATTTTGCCGAAGTGTGTGATTAAGGCGTTTGGAAGAAATATTACTCGTTTTTATCAAAGGGTTGTGCGGACCATGTCAGTTATGCAAAGGTAAAATGTGGTTTTGTTTGTAGGCCATGCGAGGAAGGTGTTAATACCAAAAAATAATAAACCACTATACGCTTTACAAGCTTAAGCTTTTAGATGAGGTGGCAATTCTGAGATGGTATCTGAGCCTGGAAGCGAAACGGCACAGCTTCAATCCTTGCCCCCCACCCATTGAAAAAAGATTAAAATTTTCACGCGCAAGCTCTAAACAAATCACGCTGCACGTGAGGTGGCGTATTAATACAATAAATTAATAAACTGATGTCATCTCTGCAAGCTTAAACTTTTAGATGAGATAATAATTCTAAGAGAAGGTAGTCGTAAATTGAGAAACCTGCACGACATCATGCTTGCAACATCAAAACATTTTTCGAGATCATTTTTTTTTTTGTGGACTACTTGTATCTAGAAGTACTATTTGATGGGTAGAATGTGTTGGATAATTGGGCCGATGTCTAACTTTTCAAGAACACGGAGAATCTATTGAAGTTAAGAACGGTCGAGAAAAACCACTCAGTTTAGGACAGGAAACGCGTAGACACTTTCAGCAGCGCGATCCATCATATCATCTTGGCTATTTGTACAGCTTGTGAAGGAATGTTTCAAAATCCAATTCAAAAGAAGTCCGATAATGTTTATGAGACTATTCATTTACGAAGTCTCAACTATTTTGCTCTCTCTCCAATCTATTCCATTATCTCTTACACATTCTTGATAGGAATATTCCCTTTGGAAAATTGATGCTTTATATCGCTTTTTAATTTTTTACCTAGTTTTTCCATGGTGAAAATTTCATGTATTAAATGCTAAATATCTCATGTATACAACAAGATTCTACACTATTGAAAAATAGATAGATAAAGGACCAGAATAATGCTCTTCCGAAAAATGCCTCGCTTGGCATATACAGAAATGAGTTGTAGTAGTTTTACGAGAAGTTATCAAGGCACACTGTATACAACTAAGTGTTAGGTTCTAAGGCACACTGACTGATATAAATTAAGAACGATGTATTGAGCTTGTTATTAATGGCCGGAAGTTTATTTCTGGCAATTAAACATATAGTAAGAGGTTTATCATTTTGAGCACATTATTTCCACTGCTTTCAGGGAATCACTACTATAGAACGGTGGTTGTAATAAGATAAATGCGATCGTGAGACTACTAGTTAGATAGCAAAAGCTTGCACAACCGAAACCAACTTCATATTGGAATTCGATCTACCTCACGGTCTTCCAAATATGCTTCTATCGACCTTAAATAATCGAATGTTGTTTGGTTTTGTAATCCATAATTTTTTTATTTCCTAATTGAAGTTTCATTCAACAAAAGGAGAAGTAAAACAACAAACAAGATGCTTTAATTTTCAGATTCCGAAACAAGATTGATAATAACAACTTAACACACATATAAGCTTAAAATTTAATTTAGAATTTGATTATGCTCATGTCATTTGCTTGATGAAAAATTTCGATAAATGACCCAAAAAAGTAAAGAGAGAAAGGGAAAGAATGAGATTTGGCACATTCATTTGAGTAAAATGCTACAAGGATACATGCCATCTTACCCCTTTGGTGCCTGAGGCAATTATAGCCTTTGGACACATCAAGATAAGTTAAAGGATGGAATACCAAGTGAGCAATACAAAATGATTTCTACGCCCTTTGGAGCACGTATTTTTGATTTAGCCGCAGCAGGTTTAATTTTCCACTGACAACAACATTGGCATTGGTGCATTCTGAAGAAAGAGGGGCAACATCGGGAGAGGCTGGAGTTAGATCAATGTTAGCCAATTCAATGCCTTCACAAGGAACCGCTTCACTGCAATTGAGAGCCACTGCAACTTTTGAGGCAGAGGTACCCCTTATGTTCTTGAAGTGGACATCACTAATCTTCACCTTGGATGGCTGCGTTTTTGGTCCAAAAGAGACATTAAGATCGAAATCAATATATATCTAATTTATAATAAAGAAATGAAGAATCAAACTTTTGTTTTGTACAATAATTTACAAGTACAGGTGGATTTACTCTCAATATTATAAGCAACAACACTCTCATTTTACAAAACCGTATGGAATACTTTAACTTTTTTTAATGAGAAAAATCACGATACGTAAGTCCCATTATACCTTGCTCACTGAAATTACTCTTAGTCATCACATCATTTACGAGAGAACATATTCTAATTTCACGCCAGCGCAACAAAGTACAATATCTCACCTCCGGTTCATCCTCCGAATCGTAGTTTTGATCAATGATAATGGGGTTCAACGTTGTTCATGACTATATCTTCATAGATAATATTTGAAGCTTGGAGCACGTAAGCACGCCAGTTTTAATTCGCTCCATTTGTTGTCCCCGTTAACGCATGCTTAGTTACTGAACTCCTTTGACATCCGCTCTGTTTTCGCTTGCCGAGGCTACCAACGCTGTCACATATACAAGAGAGTGCAAAGGTTTAGAAAATTTGGTAGAACGTAAAGAAAGAAAAAAGAATGATGTTCACAACTTATCCTCGTTCTAATATGGAAGCTACAAGTCTATTAAATAATCCATGTTCCAACCTCATTTAGAATAGTCGTGATACATTGTTGTGCTAGAGATGATAGAAGAAAAGCTAACAAAGGTCGTGTGGCGTAGGAGCCAATCTAGGACATTTTTAAGGGGTTGAATTGATTTTTCAACCGAAGACGCTCTAAAACTTCACAAGTCTTCAAAAACAAAAAGCAATACCAATACACTCTTTAATGGTTTCGCCCCTGAGGTCGTGTGGGGCCTGCCATCCTCGGTAGTTCGTGCGTAGCTCTACCTCGGATATAGTAGTTTTAATTGATAAATCGTCTGCTCAAATAGCGATCTAGATGACCTAAAATTGCTATTCGCCGCTCCTACGAGATCTCGAGGTTGGAACGTGAGGATAATGATGCAGGAACAAACCTGATGCCATGTCCAGGTCCACAAAAGACTTTGGAGACGTTAACACCATCGTTGCCATCGCCAATAGAAATACAGTCGTCACCCGTTCCAATGACACTGTTAGTTATAGTGACAGCTTGGGAACCACTAATGTGGATACCGTCGGTGTTAGGGCTATCTCCTGGGGCCGTTATGTTGAGATCCGATATCGTCATGTTGGTGCAGTCGCTGACCTTCATGTGAAACCCTTTGCTGTTGACGAGGTTGATATTTTGCATCACGAATTGGTTACGGCTCGCCACACAAGACCCTCGCATCCGTACAGGAAAAGGTTAATGTATGTTGTCATGTATTAAGGAGTTGAGATAATTTTCTAAATTGTATATCCGAGACTAGTTTAAATTTAATTTAAAAAGTTACAACGGCTAGACACGGTGGTAATGTAGTGGAAGAGATAAACAAAGTTGTAGGAACCGTAAGCTCCTACATCTATGTTGTTTTTCCAATTTATTAAGTGACAAATGTTTCTCAACATATATCACATGTGGACCAATAGTTTAGCTTCCTCAATCCATATATGAAATACGACTCGCACATGGCCCATATCTCTTCTACAATTCAGATATTGAAAAATCATTTGTTTAATTTGGGTCACAGATGAAGAGGCTATGTTAGAGAATAACTCTCCGTATTGACGAATAAAGCTAAGCAAAAGTGCTAAGATACATTATTCACATAGAGAAAAAAATTATAAATTGAAATATTACTTTATGACAGAGCGCAATTTTAACCCTTATAGCATAGTTCGAGAAACGAAATGTAGACATAGGAATTGAGCAGTTACACATACATCTGGGAGGAGTCCGCCGCCATTTTCCCTTTCCTTCCATGAGGCCTCCCCTTGGCCATTTAGGGTTCCTCCACCGTTAAGTACGATACCATCAACATGGCCGATTGTTATCCATCTGTGGCTTTTGTAAACACTGAGATCCGTGTTTCCTACAAGAGTCCCTTGAAGTTCGATGGTAATGGGTCTGGGAGCTGTGCAAGGACCTTCGAAGAGAACCTCTCCTAATGCAAATGTTCCCTGAGGAATGAGAATCCTTGCTGGTCCGGTCGCATGGCATGCTGCATTCCACGTTTTAGTGAACGCCTGCATGCACCCGCATAGATCAAATGGATATGTAAAATTTACCCTTCAAGAATGTGTGGTGAGATTTTCGTGTTTAAATTGTCTCTTTACAATTTCTTGTCTTCCTCACCGCTGAAATATAATTACAAAATAGTTGGGACGTATGTGCTCCACAAGCTTTTCTAGTGATACATACATATTAGGTATTGCTCAAAACAATAAGAATGTACAATAAATATCCTTGTATCCATGTATTTAGCTCGATATAAAAACGAAGCTACAAAGTAAAGCATATTCACTTATGAAATAACGATCTTATTAGCGAGCTCATTACACAGTTATAGAAGAATTGCGGATCAAATAAGACTCAGGCTCTAGAAAATGCATCATTTTTTGATTGTTAATGCAATTATTTGATTGAGAAATCATGAGTTTCTCTTAGCTTGCATCGTAGCACTTTCTGTTTTGCCATCGCCACTCTCGTCTTTAGTAACATCAAAACTGTCTCACCACCTACGGCAAGGCCACGACGTGAACCAAGGGGAGCACATTCAGCACTGATTGAGAACAAGGTTAATCCTAGAAGGTAAAGAACCTTAATGCCTTGCCCCCTTGGAAGAATCATTGTGGCCTTGAACCTGATGACAGCTTTTGTGTAGTTCACAAGGATGGGGAAATTTTATTAAAAATTTATTTTTTGGGTTACTGATGGAAAATGAAGTTAGATCTCTTTTATACAAAGCTTTTTAGAAATCAGTTATCTGCTTGTTTGGTCTGCATTTATATTTAGGAGAATTTCTCCACAAATATGGTTACGGTTGTTTACAGTTGGGCTATTCGTGGTACACAATTAATCTTTTCTATCATTCCTAAATTAAAGGAGGAGAATAGAACATAATCAATCTTTCACATTGATAATTTCTAATTTTCTACGAACCATTTATTTTGCAGGGAGAACTCTTAAAAGCTTCAATCACCCGAGCGACCTTCTCAACATCTTCGAAATATCCTTCCAGATTGTACTATTCCTGCGTAATTAGAAAGTATCCAAAACCTTAAGGGAAAATGGATCTTTATGTTTAACTAACTTAAACAATTTCTTCTTGTTATGCCAAGCGTCATTACGAGATTCACTACCCTTAAGTTTGCTAGAGTCGAAGAGAGAAAGATGAGCAAGAATCGAATGGTTCATATTAAAGTGGTGACTAATATTTCTTCTTCATGATTCCTTTTTTATTTCCTTCTAGTTCTGCTTTTTCTTTCACTGACAAGGGAAAGGCCGAATCTATATATTAGATGCTGGTTACATAAGATCTTTTATTACAGTTTTAGAAAAGGAAAAGAATCCTTCAGTAAATCGCTTCATTATTTCTTGGTGAATCATAATTTGGATTTGAGTTTCAGTAACAAAATAGAGTGTGACGGCGACAATAGAAACCTACGGCAAACCACGCCTAAGTTCTTGGTTCCAATATCAATCCCCTTTTGCCTTCGATCCAATATCTAAATGTCAATAAGTTTCTATAAATACAACGAAATTGAAACAAAAGCAAACAGTTGGGTGTTTTTCAAGAGGTTGAGATCAAGAAAACTAAATTATCTCCCAAGGTTAAAAAATAAATTTAAAATGCTAATCATTTCACCAAATAGAAAGGAGGGAATGACAACAAAAAATTCCACTTTCCACTTTGTAATTACCGTTGTTACTCAATTTTCATTGAATTGAAAAAAATGATGGTATGAATCTCTAAAAGCACATGATAGGTTGGACACCTCGACATCCACAAGGCCTTAGGTTAACATCAACTACTTTCCTAGTTTCCTCCCCACATTTAGGGCTTTTAATTCATTTTCTCAAATTTTGGAACAGCCAATTTTACAAATTAAACTTTGTTTCCACGACCCAAAGACTCCTCGAAAGCACTCGTGTGCCACTATTCAAGATAAATAAATTTTGGATCATTCTCCTCTTTTATCTCATTCTCCCTCTTCTTTCTCTCTTTCTCTCTCTCTCTTTCTATATATATATATACACATATACATATGTATATATAAGTGTCTCTAGACTCCTTCTTGCACAACTTCATTTGCGTTTTGCTAGTTCTTAGAAAAAGAAGAATTGGCGAACACAATGAAGGTAAAATCCTAAGTAATAGAATTTCCAAATTGCTTTGTGAAAATGGACAGTACCTTAAGGATAAATTTAGGCTCCAAGAGAAAATTGTCAATATTTACTAATTAATTTTAGGTACAACGAATAGCATTGGTAGGACTATTTTGTGGATCACATAAAAATGGTACTTTATAAATAAGTGAGTAACGGAATATGGTGGGATGAGAAAATTACGAAAGCCATGTTCTTGTGGGATAATGGGAAGAGTCCAAGACTTGATGGATTTATATTGCGCTTTGTAAGAAGGCTTGGCGATGTGTAATGATATAGTGAATGTTGCGAAGTCTTTCTTTCAATCAGGAAAGCTATTTGATGAGTACCACTGAATTATCACTACCTTGACACCTAGGGTGAGCAACTCAATGAGTACTAGAGATTATAGACATACAACTTATCGCAACATAATGAATAAATATATTACAAGAAATGTGGATGACCGTTGGAAGGCTACTCTAGAACTCATCATTTAGAAGAACCGACACCTTTCTGTCATGGGAGGGTGATTGTTGATAAAATTCAACTTGGTGAAGAATTAGTACGAGGGTACGGAAGAAGGCGTTTCGCTAGACTTGGGAAAAACATATTATTCTAATAATTGAAGCATAATGCCGAGGTCATGGAAGCCTACAATTATATACCATGGAGTTTGTTGTGTGAATTGTCGCTTGTGTCATTTCAATTAGCTTCTCCGTTGCCAGTCATGGTAGTTTGGAAGACTATTTTAAAGGTGCAAAGGGAATTAGACAGTGGGATCCCGTAAAGCACCTATTTGCATTGGTTATGGCGCTTTTCGAGGTTTAATAAAGAAGGCTGCAGAAGGCAACATGTTCTTTTTCCACCCAAAATGTGTCACTTATTTAACTGTATTGATGATTTTTTATATGTTTACAAGGGTAGTTATGCACTCAATTGGTGCTAGTAGTAAGAGTGGTTGACATCTTTAGTAGGTGCTCAGGACGAGAAATCAGCTTTAGCAACAAAAGTGTATTTTTGAAGGCTACAAAAGAGTACTTAAGGGCTTACCCAACTTCTAGCTTATGGAGAGTAAGAAGCCCCAACCAAGTACCTTGTTACGCCTGTTACTCCAAGCGGAATTAGCAAGCTTCTTTGGAAGAAGTAATTCAAAATGTCAGAGGAATGATCAACTGAAAGAAAATATAAGGTCCTTTTTAACTGGATGTCGTGTTCCTTTCAATTATTTTCTAGACTATACACTATCTTGTTGGTTATATATTTTTATTTTGCCGAAGTGTGTGATTAAGGCGTTTGGAAGAAATATTACTCGTTTTATCAAAGGGTTGTGCGGACCATGTCAGTTATGCAAAGGTAAAATGTGGTTTTGTTTGTAGGCCATGCGAGGAAGGTGTTAATACCAAAAAATAATAAACCACTATACGCTTTACAAGCTTAAGCTTTTAGATGAGGTGGCAATTCTGAGATGGTATCTGAGCCTGGAAGCGAAACGGCACAGCTTCAATCCTTGCCCCCCACCCATTGAAAAAAGATTAAAATTTTCACGCGCAAGCTCTAAACAAATCACGCCGCACGTGAGGTGGCGTATTAATACAATAAATTAATAAACCGATGTCATCTCTGCAAGCTTAAACTTTTAGATGAGATAATAATTCTAAGAGAAGGTAGTCGAATTGAGAAACCTGCACGACATCATGCTTGCAACGTCAAAACATTTTTCGAGATCATTTTTTTTTGTGGACTACTTGTATCTAGAAGTACTATTTGATGGGTAGAATGTGTTGGATAATTGGGCCGATGTCTAACTTTTCAAGAACACGGAGAATCTATTGAAGTTAAGAACGGTCGAGAAAAACCACTCGCTTTAGGACAGAAACGCGTAGACACTTTCAGCAGCGCGATCCATCATATCATCTTGGCTATTTGTACAGCTTGTGAAGGAATGTTTCAAAATCCAATTCAAAAGAAGTCCGATAATGTTTATGAGACTATTCATTTACGAAGTCTCAACTATTTTGCTCTCTCTCCAATCTATTCCATTATCTCTTACACATTCTTGATAGGAATATTCCCTTTGGAAAATTGATGCTTTATATCGCTTTTTAATTTTTTTACCTAGTTTTTCCATGGCGAAAATTTCATGTATTAAATGCTAAATATCTCATGTATACAACAAGATTCTACACTATTGAAAAATAGATAGATAAAGGACCAGAATAATGCTCTTCCGAAAAATGCCTCGCTTGGCATATACAGAAATGAGTTGTAGTAGTTTTACGAGAAGTTATCAAGGCACACTGTATACAACTAAGTGTTAGGTTCTAAGGCACACCGATCAAATAAATTAAGAACGAAGTATATAGCTTGTGATTAATGGCGGACGTTTATTTCGTGCAATTAAACATATAGTAAGAGGTTTATCATTTTGAGCACATTATTTCCATCGCTTTGTGGAATCACAACTATAGAACGGTGGTTGTAATAAGATAAATGCGATCGTGAGACTACTAGTTAGATAGCAAAAGCTTGCACAACCGAAACCAACTTCATATTGGAATTCGATCTACCTCACGGTCTTCCAAATATGCTTCTATCGACCTTAAATAATCGAATGTTGTTTGGTTTTGTAATCCATAAGTTCTTTATTTCCTAATTGAAGTTTCATTCAACAAAAGGAGAAGTAAAACAACAAACAAGACGCTCTAATTTTCAGATTCAAACAAGATTGATAATAACAACTTAACACACATATAAGCTTAAAATTTAATTTAGAATTTGATTATGCTCATGTCATTTGCTTGATGAAAAATTTCGATAAATGACCCAAAAAAGTAAAGAGAGAAAGGGAAAGAATGAGATTTGGCACATTCATTTGAGTAAAATGCTACAAGGATACATGCCATCTTACCCCTTTGGTGCCTGAGGCAATTATAGCCTTTGGACACATCAAGATAAGTTAAAGGATGGAATACCAAGTGAGCAATACAAAATGATTTCTACGCCCTTTGGAGCACGTATTTTTGATTTAGCCGCAGCGGTGGTTTAATTTTCCACCGACAACAACATTGGCATTGGTGCATTCTGAAGAAAGAGGGCAACATCGGGAGAGGCTGGAGTTAGATCAATGTTAGCCAATTCAATGCCTTCACAAGGAACCGCTTCACTGCAATTGAGAGCCACTGCAACTTTTGAGGCAGAGGTACCCCTTATGTTCTTGAAGTGGACATCACTAATCTTCACCTTGGATGGCTGCGTTTTTGGTCCAAAAGAGACATTAAGATCGAAATCAATATATATCTAATTTATAATAAAGAAATGAAGAATCAAACTTTTGTTTTGTACAATAATTTACAAGTACAGGTGGATTTACTCTCAATCTTCTCAAGAACAACCCTCTCATTTTACAAAACCGTATGGAATACTTTAACTTTTTTTAATGAGAAAAATCACGATACGTAAGTCCCATTATACCTTGCTCACTGAAATTACTCTTAGTCATCACATCATTTACGAGAGAACATATTCTAATTTCACGCTCAGCGCAACAAAGTACAATATCTCACCTCCGGTTCATCCTCTGAACTGTAGTTTTGATCAATGATAATGGGGTTCTGAACGTTGTTCATGACTATATCTTCATAGATAATATTTGAAGCTTGGAGCACAGGCGAAGCACGCCAGGTTTTAATTCTGGCTCCATTTGTTGTCCCTGTTAACGTACAGTTAGTTACAGTAACTCCTTTGACATCTGTCTCTGTTTTTCGCTTGCCGAGGCTACCAACGCTGTCACATATACAAGAGAATGCAAAGGTTTAGAAAATTTGGTAGAACGTAAAGAAAGAAAAAAGAATAATGTTCACAACTTATCCTCGTTCTAATATGGAAGCTACAAGTCTATTAAATAATCCATGTTCCAACCTCATTTAGAATAGTCGTGATACATTGTTGTGATAGAGATGATATAAGAAAATCTAACAAAGGTCGTGTGGCGTAGGAGCCAATCTAGGACATTTTTAAGGGGTTGAATTGATTTTTCAACCGAAGACGCTCTAAAACTTCACAAGTCTTCAAAAACAAAAAGCAATACCAATACACTCTTTAATGGTTTCGCCCCTGAGGTCAGTGGGGCCTGCCATCCCTGGTAGTTCGTGCGTAGCTCTACCTCGGATATAGTAGTTTTAATTGATAAATCGTACTGTTCAAATAGCGATCTAGATGACCTAAAATTGCTATTCGTCGATCCTACGAGATCTCGAGGTTGGAACGTGAGGATAATGATGCAGAACAAACCCGATGCCATGTCCAGTCCACAAAAGACTTTGGAGACGTTAACACCATCGTTGCCATCGCCAATAGAAATACAATGTCACCCGCTCCAATGACATCGTTAGTTATAGTGATGACTTGGGAACCACTAATGTGGATACCGTCGGTGTTAGGGCTATCTCCGGGGCCGTTATGTTGAGATCCGATATCGCCATGTTGGTGCGATCGACCTTCATGTGAAACCCTTTGCTGTTGACGAGGTTGATATTTTGCATCACGAATTGGTTACGGCCGCCACACAAGACCCGCATCCGCAGTGAAAAGGTTAATGTATGTTGTCATGTATTAAGGAGTTGAGATAATTTTCTAAATTGTATATCTGAGACTAGTTTAAATTTAATTTAAAAAGTTACAACTGGCTAGACACGGTGGTAATGTAGCTGGAAGAGATAAACAAAGTTGTAGGAACCAGAAGCTCCTACATCTATGTTGTTTTTCCAATTTATTAAGTGACAAATGTTTCTCAACATATATCACAGGTGGACCATTAGTTTAGCTTCCTCAATCCATATATGTGATTCGACTCGCCATGGCCCATTTCTCTTCTTCAATTCAGGTATTGAAAAATCATTTGTTTAATTTGGGTCACAGATGAAGAGGCTATGTTAGAGAATAACTCTCCGTATTGACGAATAAAGCTAAGCAAAAGTGCTAAGATACATTATTCACATAGAGAAAAAAATTATAAATTGAAATATTACTTTATGACAGAGCGCAATTTTAACCCTTATAGCATAGTTCGAGAAACGAAATGTAGACATAGGAATTGAGCAGTTACACATACATCTGGGAGGAGTCCGCCGCCATTTTCCCTTTCCTTCCATGAGGCCTCCCCTTGGCCATTTAGGGTTCCTCCACCGTTAAGTACGATACCATCAACATGGCCGATTGTTATCCATCTGTGGCTTTTGTAAACACTGAGATCCGTGTTTCCTACAAGAGTCCCTTGAAGTTCGATGGTAATGGGTCTGGGAGCAGGTGCAAGGACCTTCAAGAGAACCTCTCCTAATGCAAATGTTCCTCGAGGAATGAGAATCCTTGCTGGTCCGGTCGCATGGCATGCTGCATTCCACGTTTTAGTGAACGCCTGCATGCACCCGCATAGATCAAATGGATATGTAAAATTTACCCTTCAAGAATGTGTGGTGAGATTTTCGTGTTTAAATTGTCTCTTTACAATTTCTTGTCTTCCTCACAGCTGAAATATAATTACAAAATAGTTGGGACGTATGTGCTCCACAAGCTTTTCTAGTGATACATACATATTAGGTATTGCTCAAAACAATAAGAATGTACAATAAATATCCTTGTATCCATGTATTTAGCTCGATATAAAAACGAAGCTACAAAGTAAAGCATATTCACTTATGAAATAACGATCTTATTAGCGAGCTCATTACACAGTTATAGAAGAATTGCGGATCAAATAAGACTCAGGCTCTAGAAAATGCATCATTTTTTGATTGTTAATGCAATTATTTGATTGAGAAATCATGAGTTTCTCTTAGATTTCATACCGTAGCACTTTCTGTTTTGCCATCAGCTACATCCCCGTCTTTAGTAACATCAAAACTGTCTCACCACCTACGGCAAGGCCACGACGTGAACCAAGGGAGTACATTCAGCACTGATTGAGAACAAGGTTAATCCTAGAAGGTAAAGAACCTTAATGCCTTGCCCCCTTGGAAGAATCATTGTGGCCTTGAACCTGATGACAGCTTTTGTGTAGTTCACAAGGATGGGGAAATTTTATTAAAAATTTATTTTTTGGGTTACTGGATGGAAACTGAAGTTAGATCTCTTTTTATACAAAGCTTTTTAGAAATCAGTTATCTGCTTGTTTGGTTAAATGCGATATTTAGGAGAATTTCTCCACAAATATGGTTACGGTTGTTTACAGTTGGGCTATTCGTGGTACACAATTAATCTTTTCTATCATTCCTAAATTAAAGGAGGAGAATAGAACATAATCAATCTTTCACATTGATAATTTCTAATTTTCTATGAACCATTTATTTTGCAGGGAGAACTCTTAAAAGCTTCAATCACCCGAGCGACCTTCTCAACATCTTCGAAATATCCTTCCATTGTACTATTCCTGCGTAATTAGAAAGTATCCAAAACCTTAAGGGAAAATGGATCTTTATGTTTAACTAACTTAAACAATTTCTTCTTGTTATGCCAAGCGTCATTACGAGATTCACTACCCTTAAGTTTGCTAGAGTCGAAGAGAGAAAGATGAGCAAGAATCGAATGGTTCATATTAAAGTGGTGACTAATATTTCTTCTTCATGATTCCTTTTTTATTTCCTTCTAGTTCTGCTTTTTCTTTCATCACAAGGAAAGGCCGAATCTATATATTAGATGCTGGTTACTTAAGATCTTTTATTACGCTTTTAGAAAAGGAAAAGAATCCTTCAGAATCGCTTCATTATTTCTTGGTGAATCATAATTTGGATTTGAGTTTCAGTAACAAAATAGAGTGTGACGGCGACAATAGAAACCTACGGCAAACCACGCCTAAGTTCTTGGTTCCAATATCAATCCCCTTTGCCTTCGATCCAATATCTAAATGTCAATAAGTTTCTATAAATACAACGAAATTGAAACAAAAGCAAACAGTTGGGTGTTTTTCAAGAGGTTGAGATCAAGAAAACTAAATTATCTCCCAAGGTTAAAAAATAAATTTAAAATGCTAATCATTTCACCAAATAGAAAGGAGGGAATGACAACAAAAAATTCCACTTTCCACTTTGTAATTACCGTTGTTACTCAATTTTCATTGAATTGAAAAAATGATGGTATGAATCTCTAAAAAGCACATGATAGGTTGGACACCTCGACATCCACAAGGCCTTAGGTTAACATCAACTACTTTCCTAGTTTCCTCCCCACATTTAGGGCTTTTAATTCATTTTCTCAAATTTTGGAACAGCCAATTTTACAAATTAAACTTTGTTTCCACGACCCAAAGACTCCTCAAAGCACTGTGCTGTGCCACTATTCAAGATAAATAAATTTTGGATCATTCTCCTCTTTTATCTCATTCTCCCTCTTCTTTCTCTCTTTCTCTCTCTCTCTTTCTATATATATATATACACATATACATATGTATATATAAGTGTCTCTAGACTCCTTCTTGCACAACTTCATTTATGCTTTGCTAGTTCTTAGAAAAAGAAGAATTGGCGAACACAATGAAGGTAAAATCCTAAGTAATAGAATTTCCAAATTGCTTTGTGAAAATGGACAGTACCTTAAGGATAAATTTAGGCTCCAAGAGAAAATTGTCAATATTTACTAATTAATTTTAGGTACAACGAATAGCATTGGTAGGACTATTTTGTGGATCACATAAAAATGGTACTTTATAAATAAGTGAGTAACGGAATATGGTGGGATGAGAAAATTACGAAAGCCATGTTCTTGTGGGATAATGGGAAGAGTCCAAGACTTGATGGATTTATATTGCAGTTTTGTAAGAAGGCTTGGCCAGTTACAGGTAATGATATAGTGAATGTTGCGAAGTCTTTCTTTCAATCAGGAAAGCTATTTGATGAGTACCACTGAATTATCACTACCTTGACACCTAGGGTGAGCAACTCAATGAGTACTAGAGATTATAGACATACAACTTATCGCAACATAATGAATAAATATATTACAAGAAATGTGGATGACCGTTGGAAGGCTACTCTAGAACTCATCATTTAGAAGAACCAGACACCTTTCTGTCTGCGGGAGGGTGATTGTTGATAAAATTCAACTTGGTGAAGAATTAGTACGAGGGTACGGAAGAAGGCGTTTCTGGCTAGACTTGGGAAAAAACATATTATTCTAATAATTGAAGCATAATGCCGAGGTCATGGAAGCCTACAATTATATACCATGGAGTTTGTTGTGTGAATTGTCGCTTGTGTCATTTCAATTAGCTTCTCCGTTGCCAGTTATGGTAGTTTGGAAGACTATTTTAAAGGTGCAAAGGGAATTAGACAGTGGGATCCCGTAAAGCACCTATTTGCATTGGTTATGGCAGTTTTCGAGGTTTAATAAAGAAGGCTGCAGAAGGCAACATGTTCTTTTTCCACCCAAAATGTGTCACTTATTTAACTGTATTGATGATTTTTTATATGTTTACAAGGGTAGTTATGCACTCAATTGGTGCTAGTAGTAAGAGTGGTTGACATCTTTAGTAGGTGCTCAGGACGAGAAATCAGCTTTAGCAACAAAAGTGTATTTTTGAAGGCTACAAAAGAGTACTTAAGGGCTTACCCAACTTCTAGCTTATGGAGAGTAAGAAGCCCCAACCAAGTACCTTGTTACGCCTGTTACTCCAAGCGGAATTAGCAAGCTTCTTTGGAAGAAGTAATTCAAAATGTCAGAGGAATGATCAACTGAAAGAAAATATAAGGTCCTTTTTAACTGGATGTCGTGTTCCTTTCAATTATTTTCTAGACAATACCCAATCTTGTTGGTTACATATTTTTATTTTGCCGAAGTGTGTGATTAAGGCGTTTGGAAGAAATATTACTCGTTTTTATCAAAGGGTTGTGCGGACCATGTCAGTTATGCAAAGGTAAAATGTGGTTTTGTTTGTAGGCCATGCGAGGAAGGTGTTAATACCAAAAAATAATAAACCACTATACGCTTTACAAGCTTAAGCTTTTAGATGAGGTGGCAATTCTGAGATGGTATCTGAGCCTGGAAGCGAAACGGTTCTTCTTTAATTCTTGCTACACACCCATTGAAAAAAGATTAAAATTTTCACGCGCAAGCTCTAAACAAATCACGCTGCACGTGAGGTGGCGTATTAATACAATAAATTAATAAACTGATGTCATCTCTGCAAGCTTAAACTTTTAGATGAGATAATAATTCTAAGAGAAGGTAGTCGTAAATTGAGAAACCTGCACGACATCATGCTTGCAACGTCAAAACATTTTTCGAGATCATTTTTTTTTTGTGGACTACTTGTATCTAGAAGTACTATTTGATGGGTAGAATGTGTTGGATAATTGGGCCGATGTCTAACTTTTCAAGAACACGGAGAATCTATTGAAGTTAAGAACGGTCGAGAAAAACCACTCAGTTTAGGACAGGAAACGCGTAGACACTTTCAGCAGCGCGATCCATCATATCATCTTGGCTATTTGTACAGCTTGTGAAGGAATGTTTCAAAATCCAATTCAAAAGAAGTCCGATAATGTTTATGAGACTATTCATTTACGAAGTCTCAACTATTTTGCTCTCTCTCCAATCTATTCCATTATCTCTTACACATTCTTGATAGGAATATTCCCTTTGGAAAATTGATGCTTTATATCGCTTTTTAATTTTTTACCTAGTTTTTCCATGGTGAAAATTTCATGTATTAAATGCTAAATATCTCATGTATACAACAAGATTCTACACTATTGAAAAATAGATAGATAAAGGACCAAGAATAATGCTCTTCCGAAAAATGCCTCGCTTGGCATATACAGAAATGAGTTGTAGTAGTTTTACGAGAAGTTATCAAGGCACACTGTATACAACTAAGTGTTAGGTTCTAAGGCACACCGATCAAATAAATTAAGAACGAAGTATATAGCTTGTGATTAATGGCGGACGTTTATTTCGTGCAATTAAACATATAGTAAGAGGTTTATCATTTTGAGCACATTATTTCCATCGCTTTGGAATCACAACTATAGAACGGTGGTTGTAATAAGATAAATGCGATCGTGAGACTACTAGTTAGATAGCAAAAGCTTGCACAACTGAAACCAACTTCATATTGGAATTGATCTACCTCACGGTCTTCCAAATATGCTTCTATCGACCTTAAATAATCGAATGTTGTTTGGTTTTGTAATCCATAAGTTCTTTATTTCCTAATTGAAGTTTCATTCAACAAAAGGACAAGTAAAACAACAAACAAGACGCTCTAATTTTCACATTCCGAAACAAGATTGATAATAACAACTTAACACACATATAAGCTTAAAATTTAATTTAGAATTTGATTATGCTCATGTCATTTGCTTGATGAAAAATTTCGATAAATGACCCAAAAAAGTAAAGAGAGAAAGGGAAAGAATGAGATTTGGCACATTCATTTGAGTAAAATGCTACAAGGATACATGCCATCTTACCCTTTGGTGTCTGAGGCAATTATAGCTTTTGGACACATCAAGATAAGTTAAAGGATGGAATACCAAGTGAGCAATACAAAATGATTGCTACGTCCTTTGGAGCACGTATTTTTGATTTAGCTGCAGCCGGCAGGGTTTAATTTTCCACTGACAACAACATTGGCATTGGTGCATTCTGAAGAAAGAGGGGCAACATCGGGAGAGGCTGGAGTTAGATCAATGTTAGCCAATTCAATGCCTTCACAAGGAACCGCTTCACTGCAATTGAGAGCCACTGCAACTTTTGAGGCAGAGGTACCCCTTATGTTCTTGAAGTGGACATCACTAATCTTCACCTTGGATGGCTGCGTTTTTGGTCCAAAAGAGACATTAAGATCGAAATCAATATATATCTAATTTATAATAAAGAAATGAAGAATCAAACTTTTGTTTTGTAAAATAATTTACAAGTACAGGTGGATTTACTCTCAATCTTCTGCGCAACAACCCTCTCATTTTACAAAACCGTATGGAATACTTTAACTTTTTTTTTAATGAGAAAAAATCACGTATACGTAAGTCCCATTATACCTTGCTCACTGAAATTACTCTTAGTCATCACATCATTTACGTAGAGAACATATTCTAATTTCACGCTCAGCGCAACAAAGTACAATATCTCACCTCCGGTTCATCCTCTGAACTGTAGTTTTGATCAATGATAATGGGGTTCTGAACGTTGTTCATGACTATATCTTCATAGATAATATTTGAAGCTTGGAGCACAGGCGAAGCACGCCAGGTTTTAATTCTGGCTCCATTTGTTGTCCCTGTTAACGTACAGTTAGTTACAGTAACTCCTTTGACATCTGTCTCTGTTTTTCGCTTGCCGAGGCTACCAACGCTGTCACATATACAAGAGAATGCAAAGGTTTAGAAAATTTGGTAGAACGTAAAGAAAGAAAAAAGAATAATGTTCACAACTTATCCTCGTTCTAATATGGAAGCTACAAGTCTATTAAATAATCCATGTTCCAACCTCATTTAGAATAGTCGTGATACATTGTTGTGATAGAGATGATATAAGAAAATCTAACAAAGGTCGTGTGGCGTAGGAGCCAATCTAGGACATTTTTAAGGGGTTGAATTGATTTTTCAACCGAAGACGCTCTAAAACTTCACAAGTCTTCAAAAACAAAAAGCAATACCAATACACTCTTTAATGGTTTCGCCCGAGGTCGATGGGGCTGCCATCCCCGGTAGTTCGTGCGTAGCTCTACCTCGGATATAGTAGTTTTAATTGATAAATCGTCTTTGTTCAAATAGCGATCTAGATGACCTAAAATTGCTATTCGTCGGTCCTACGAGATCTCGAGGTTGGAACGTGAGGATAATGATGCAGGAACAAACCTGATGCCATGTCCAGGTCCACAAAAGACTTTGGAGACGTTAACACCATCGTTGCCATCGCCAATAGAAATACAGTCGTCACCCGTTCCAATGACACTGTTAGTTATAGTGATGACTTGGGAACCACTAATGTGGATACCGTCGGTGTTAGGGCTATCTCCGGGCCGTTATGTTGAGATCCGATATCGTCATGTTGGTGCGATCACGACCTTCATGTGAAACCCTTTGCTGTTGACGAGGTTGATATTTTGCATCACGAATTGGTTACGGCCTGCCACACAAGACCACGCATCCGCATCAGGAAAAGGTTAATGTATGTTGTCATGTATTAAGGAGTTGAGATAATTTTCTAAATTGTATATCCGAGACTAGTTTAAATTTAATTTAAAAGTTACAACTGGCTAGACACGGTGGTAATGTAGCTGGAAGAGATAAACAAAGTTGTAGGAAACATAAGCTCCTACATCTATGTTGTTTTTCCAATTTATTAAGTGACAAATGTTTCTCAACATATATCACAGTGGACCATTAGTTTAGCTTCCTCAATCCATATATGTGATTCGACTCGCCATGGCCCATTTCTCTTCTTCAATTCAGGTATTGAAAAATCATTTGTTTAATTTGGGTCACAGATGAAGAGGCTATGTTAGAGAATAACTCCCGTATTGACGAATAAAGCTAAGCAAAAGTGCTAAGATACATTATTCACATAGAGAAAAAAATTATAAATTGAAATATTACTTTATGACAGAGCGCAATTTTAACCCTTATAGCATAGTTCGAGAAACGAAATGTAGACATAGGAATTGAGCAGTTACACATACATCTGGGAGGAGTCCGCCGCCATTTTCCCTTTCCTTCCATGAGGCCTCCCCTTGGCCATTTAGGGTTCCTCCACCGTTAAGTACGATACCATCAACATGGCCGATTGTTATCCATCTCGTGGCTTTTGTAAACACTGAGATCCGTGTTTCCTACAAGAGTCCCTTGAAGTTCGATGGTAATGGGTCTGGGAGCAGTGCAAGGACCTTCGAAGAGAACCTCTCCTAATGCAAATGTTCCCTGAGGAATGAGAATCCTTGCTGGTCCGGTCGCATGGCATGCTGCATTCCACGTTTTAGTGAACGCCTGCATGCACCCGCATAGATCAAATGGATATGTAAAATTTACCCTTCAAGAATGTGTGGTGAGATTTTCGTGTTTAAATTGTCTCTTTACAATTTCTTGTCTTCCTCACCGCTGAAATATAATTACAAAATAGTTGGGACGTATGTGCTCCACAAGCTTTTCTAGTGATACATACATATTAGGTATTGCTCAAAACAATAAGAATGTACAATAAATATCCTTGTATCCATGTATTTAGCTCGATATAAAAACGAAGCTACAAAGTAAAGCATATTCACTTATGAAATAACGATCTTATTAGCGAGCTCATTACACAGTTATAGAAGAATTGCGGATCAAATAAGACTCAGGCTCTAGAAAATGCATCATTTTTGATTGTTAATGCAATTATTTGATTGAGAAATCATGAGTTTCTCTTAGCTTGCGTACCGTAGCACTTTCTGTTTTGCCATCGGCTACAGCCCCGTCTTTAGTAACATCAAAAACTGTCTCACCACCTACGGCAAGGCCACGACGTGAACCAAGGGGAGCACATTCAGCACTGATTGAGAACAAGGTTAATCCTAGAAGGTAAAGAACCTTAATGCCTTGCCCCCTTGGAAGAATCATTGTGGCCTTGAACCTGATGACAGCTTTTGTGTAGTTCACAAGGATGGGGAAATTTTATTAAAAATTTATTTTTGGGTTACTGGATGGAAACTGAAGTTAGATCTCTTTTATACAAAGCTTTTTAGAAATCAGTTATCTGCTTTGTTTGGTCTGCATTTATATTTAGGAGAATTTCTCCACAAATATGGTTACGGTTGTTTACAGTTGGGCTATTCGTGGTACACAATTAATCTTTTCTATCATTCCTAAATTAAAGGAGGAGAATAGAACATAATCAATCTTTCACATTGATAATTTCTAATTTTCTACGAACCATTTATTTTGCAGGGAGAACTCTTAAAAGCTTCAATCACCCGAGCGACCTTCTCAACATCTTCGAAATATCCTTCCGATTGTACTATTCCTGCGTAATTAGAAAGTATCCAAAACCTTAAGGGAAAATGGATCTTTATGTTTAACTAACTTAAACAATTTCTTCTTGTTATGCCAAGCGTCATTACGAGATTCACTACCCTTAAGTTTGCTAGAGTCGAAGAGAGAAAGATGAGCAAGAATCGAATGGTTCATATTAAAGTGGTGACTAATATTTCTTCTTCATGATTCCTTTTTTATTTCCTTCTAGTTCTGCTTTTTCTTTAACAGTCAAGGGAAAGGCCGAATCTATATATTAGATGCTAGTTACTTAAGATCTTTTATTACAGATTTAGAAAAGGAAAAGAATCCTTCAGAATCGCTTCATTATTTCTTGGTGAATCATAATTTGGATTTGAGTTTCAGTAACAAAATAGAGTGTGACGGCGACAATAGAAACCTACGGCAAACCACAGTCTAAGTTCTTGGTTCCAATATCAATCCCCTTTTGCCTTCGATCCAATATCTAAATGTCAATAAGTTTCTATAAATACAACGAAATTGAAACAAAAGCAAGCAGTTGGGTGTTTTTCAAGAGGTTGAGATCAAGAAAACTAAATTATCTCCCAAGGTTAAAAAATAAATTTAAAATGCTAATCATTTCACCAAATAGAAAGGAGGGAATGACAACAAAAAATTCCACTTTCCACTTTGTAATTACCGTTGTTACTCAATTTTCATTGAATTGAAAAAATGATGGTATGAATCTCTAAAAAGCACATGATAGGTTGGACACCTCGACATCCACAAGGCCTTAGGTTAACATCAACTACTTTCCTAGTTTCCTCCCCACATTTAGGGCTTTTAATTCATTTTCTCAAATTTTGGAACAGCCAATTTTACAAATTAAACTTTGTTTCCACGACCCAGCACTCCTCGAAAGCACTGTGCTGTGCCACTATTCAAGATAAATAAATTTTGGATCATTCTCCTCTTTTATCTCATTCTCCCTCTTCTTTCTCTCTTTCTCTCTCTCTCTTTCTATATATATATATACACATATACATATGTATATATAAGTGTCTCTAGACTCCTTCTTGCACAACTTCATTTATGCTTTGCTAGTTCTTAGAAAAAGAAGAATTGGCGAACACAATGAAGGTAAAATCCTAAGTAATAGAATTTCCAAATTGCTTTGTGAAAATGGACAGTACCTTAAGGATAAATTTAGGCTCCAAGAGAAAATTGTCAATATTTACTAATTAATTTTAGGTACAACGAATAGCATTGGTAGGACTATTTTGTGGATCACATAAAAATGGTACTTTATAAATAAGTGAGTAACGGGAATATGGTGGGATGAGAAAATTACGAAAGCCATGTTCTTGTGGGATAATGGGAAGAGTCCAAGACTTGATGGATTTATATTGCAGTTCTGTAAGAAGGCTTGGCCAGTTACAGGTAATGATATAGTGAATGTTGCGAAGTCTTTCTTTCAATCAGGAAAGCTATTTGATGAGTACCACTGAATTATCACTACCTTGACACCTAGGGTGAGCAACTCAATGAGTACTAGAGATTATAGACATACAACTTATCGCAACATAATGAATAAATATATTACAAGAAATGTGGATGACCGTTGGAAGGCTACTCTAGAACTCATCATTTAGAAGAACCGGACACCTTCTGCATGCGGGAGGGTGATTGTTGATAAAATTCAACTTGGTGAAGAATTAGTACGAGGGTACGGAAGAAGGCGTTTCGGCTAGACTTGGGAAAAACATATTATTCTAATAATTGAAGCATAATGCCGAGGTCATGGAAGCCTACAATTATATACCATGGAGTTTGTTGTGTGAATTGTCGCTGTGTCATTTCAATTAGCTTCTCCGTTGCGAATGGTAGTTTGGAAGACTATTTTAAAGGTGCAAAGGAATTAGACAGTGGGATCCCGTAAAGCACCTATTTGCATTGGTTATGGCGCTTTTCGAGGTTTAATAAAGAAGGCTGCAGAAGGCAACATGTTCTTTTTCCACCCAAAATGTGTCACTTATTTAACTGTATTGATGATTTTTTATATGTTTACAAGGGTAGTTATGCACTCAATTGGTGCTAGTAGTAAGAGTGGTTGACATCTTTAGTAGGTGCTCAGGACGAGAAATCAGCTTTAGCAACAAAAGTGTATTTTTGAAGGCTACAAAAGAGTACTTAAGGGCTTACCCAACTTCTAGCTTATGGAGAGTAAGAAGCCCCAACCAAGTACCTTGTTACGCCTGTTACTCCAAGCGGAATTAGCAAGCTTCTTTGGAAGAAGTAATTCAAAATGTCAGAGGAATGATCAAAGGCTGAAAGAAAATATAAGGTCCTTTTTAACTGGATGTCGTGTTCCTTTCAATTATTTTCTAGACAATACCCAATCTTGTTGGTTACATATTTTTATTTTGCCGAAGTGTGTGATTAAGGCGTTTGGAAGAAATATTACTCGTTTTTATCAAAGGGTTGTGCGGACCATGTCAGTTATGCAAAGGTAAAATGTGGTTTTGTTTGTAGGCCATGCGAGGAAGGTGTTAATACCAAAAAATAATAAACCACTATACGCTTTACAAGCTTAAGCTTTTAGATGAGGTGGCAATTCTGAGATGGTATCTGAGCACGAAGCGAAACGGCACGGCTTCAATCCTTGCCCCCCACCCATTGAAAAAAGATTAAAATTTTCACGCGCAAGCTCTAAACAAATCACGCTGCACGTGAGGTGGCGTATTAATACAATAAATTAATAAACTGATGTCATCTCTGCAAGCTTAAACTTTTAGATGAGATAATAATTCTAAGAGAAGGTAGTCGTAAATTGAGAAACCTGCACGACATCATGCTTGCAACATCAAAACATTTTTCGAGATCATTTTTTTTTGTGGACTACTTGTATCTAGAAGTACTATTTGATGGGTAGAATGTGTTGGATAATTGGGCCGATGTCTAACTTTTCAAGAACACGGAGAATCTATTGAAGTTAAGAACGGTCGAGAAAAACCACTCAGTTTAGGACAGGAAACGCGTAGACACTTTCAGCAGCGCGATCCATCATATCATCTTGGCTATTTGTACAGCTTGTGAAGGAATGTTTCAAAATCCAATTCAAAAGAAGTCCGATAATGTTTATGAGACTATTCATTTACGAAGTCTCAACTATTTTGCTCTCTCTCCAATCTATTCCATTATCTCTTACACATTCTTGATAGGAATATTCCCTTTGGAAAATTGATGCTTTATATCGCTTTTTAATTTTTTTACCTAGTTTTTCCATGGCGAAAATTTCATGTATTAAATGCTAAATATCTCATGTATACAACAAGATTCTACACTATTGAAAAATAGATAGATAAAGGACCAGTAACAATGCTCTTCCGAAAAATGCCTCGCTTGGCATATACAGAGATGAGTTGTAGTAGTTTTACGAGAAGTTATCAAGGCACACTGTATACAACTAAGTTTTAGGTTCTAAGGCACACTGACTGAAATAAATTAAGAACGAAGTATATAGCTTGTGATTAATGGCCTGACGTTTATTTCAGGCAATTAAACATATAGTAAGAGGTTTATCATTTTGAGCACATTATTTCCACTGCTTTCAGGGAATCACAACTATAGAACGGTGGTTGTAATAAGATAAATGCGATCAGTGAGACTACTAGTTAGATAGCAAAAGCTTGCACAACCGAAACCAACTTCATATTGGAATTTTGATCTACCTCACTGTCTTCCAAATATGCTTCTATCTGACCTTAAATAATCGTATGTTGTTTGGTTTTGTAATCCATAAGTTCTTTATTTCCTAATTGAAGTTTCATTCAACAAAAGGAGAAGTAAAACAACAAACAAGACGCTCTAATTTTCAGATTCAAACAAGATTGATAATAACAACTTAACACACATATAAGCTTAAAATTTAATTTAGAATTTGATTATGCTCATGTCATTTGCTTGATGAAAAATTTCGATAAATGACCCAAAAAAGTAAAGAGAGAAAGGGAAAGAATGAGATTTGGCACATTCATTTGAGTAAAATGCTACAAGGATACATGCCATCTTACCCCTTTGGTGCCTGAGGCAATTATAGCCTTTGGACACATCAAGATAAGTTAAAGGATGGAATACCAAGTGAGCAATACAAAATGATTGCTACGTCCTTTGGAGCACGTATTTTTGATTTAGCTGCAGGCAGGTTTAATTTTCCACCGACAACAACATTGGCATTGGTGCATTCTCAAGAAAGAGGGCAACATCGGAGAGGCTGGAGTTAGATCAATGTTAGCCAATTCAATGCCTTCACAAGGAACCGCTTCATCGCAATTGAGAGCCACCGCAACTTTTGAGGCAGAGGTACCCCTTATGTTCTTGAAGTGGACATCACTAATCTTCACCTTGGATGGCTGCGTTTTTGGTCCAAAAGAGACATTAAGATCGAAATCAATATATATCTAATTTATAATAAAGAAATGAAGAATCAAACTTTTGTTTTGTACAATAATTTACAAGCAGTGGATTTACTCTCAATCTTCTCGCAACAACCCTCTCATTTTACAAAACCGTATGGAATACTTTAACTTTTTTTAATGAGAAAAATCACGATATCGTAAGTCCCATTATACCTTGCTCACTGAAATTACTCTTAGTCATCACATCATTTACGTAGAGAACATATTCTAATTTCACGCTCAGCGCAACAAAGTACAATATCTCACCTCCGGTTCATCCTCTGAACTGTAGTTTTGATCAATGATAATGGGGTTCTGAACGTTGTTCATGACTATATCTTCATAGATAATATTTGAAGCTTGGAGCACAGGCGAAGCACGCCAGGTTTTAATTCTGGCTCCATTTGTTGTCGCTGTTAACGTCTGATTAGTTCTGAACTCCTTTGACATCTGTCTCTGTTTTTCGCTTGCCGAGGCTACCAACGCTGTCACATATACAAGAGAATGCAAAGGTTTAGAAAATTTGGTAGAACGTAAAGAAAGAAAAAAGAATAATGTTCACAACTTATCCTCGTTCTAATATGGAAGCTACAAGTCTATTAAATAATCCATGTTCCAACCTCATTTAGAATAGTCGTGATACATTGTTGTGATAGAGATGATATAAGAAAATCTAACAAAGGTCGTGTGGCGTAGGAGCCAATCTAGGACATTTTTAAGGGGTTGAATTGATTTTTCAACCGAAGACGCTCTAAAACTTCACAAGTCTTCAAAAACAAAAAGCAATACCAATACACTCTTTAATGGTTTCGCCCCTGAGGTCGATGGGGCTGCCATCCTCGGTAGTTCGTGCGTAGCTCTACCTCGGATATAGTAGTTTTAATTGATAAATCGTCGCTCAAATAGCGATCTAGATGACCTAAAATTGCTATTCGCTGCTCCTACGAGATCTCGAGGTTGGAACGTGAGGATAATGATGCAGAACAAACTCGATGCCATGTCCAGTCCACAAAAGACTTTGGAGACGTTAACACCATCGTTGCCATCGCCAATAGAAATACGATGCGTCACCCGTTCCAATGACATCGTTAGTTATAGTGACAGACTTGGGAACCACTAATGTGGATACCGTCGGTGTTAGGGCTATCTCCCGGGCCGTTATGTTGAGATCCGATATCGTCATGTTGGTGCGATCACGACCTTCATGTGAAACCCTTTGCCGTTGACGAGGTTGATATTTTGCATCACGTAATTGGTTACGGCCCGCCACACAAGACCTCGCATCCGCATCGTGAAAAGGTTAATGTATGTTGTCATGTATTAAGGAGTTGAGATAATTTTCTAAATTGTATATCTGAGACTAGTTTAAATTTAATTTAAAAAGTTACAACTGGCTAGACACGGTGGTAATGTAGCTAGAAGAGATAAACAAAGTTGTAGGAACCAGAAGCTCCTACATCTATGTTGTTTTTCCAATTTATTAAGTGACAAATGTTTCTCAACATATATCACAGGTGGACCATTAGTTTAGCTTCCTCAATCCATATATGTGATTCGACTCGCTCATGGCCCATTTCTCTTCTTCAATTCAGGTATTGAAAAATCATTTGTTTAATTTGGGTCACAGATGAAGAGGCTATGTTAGAGAATAACTCTCCCGTATTGACGAATAAAGCTAAGCAAAAGTGCTAAGATACATTATTCACATAGAGAAAAAAATTATAAATTGAAATATTACTTTATGAAAGAGCGCAATTTTAACCCTTATAGCATAGTTCGAGAAACGAAATGTAGACATAGGAATTGAGCAGTTACTTATACATCTGGGAGGAATCCGCCGCCATTTTCCCTTTCCTTCCATGAGGCCTCCCCTTGGCCATTCAGGGTTCCTCCACCGTTAAGTACGATACCATCAACATGGCCGATTGTTATCCATCTGTGGCTTTTGTAAACACTGAGATCCGTGTTTCCTACAAGAGTCCCTTAAAGTTCGATGGTAATGGGTTTGGGAGCAGTGCAAGGACCTTCGAAGAGAACCTCTCCTAATGCAAATGTTCCCTGAGGAATGAGAATCCTTGCTGGTCCAGTCGCATGGCATGCTGCATTCCACGTTTTATATCATGCAAAATTACATTAAAAACATCGATAAAGGAGCATTCTATACCAAAATCAAGCACATCCAACATACAAATTAAACACTTATTTCGAGCTTATCACAAGCCATCACATTTAGAATAAGAATTAGCAAGTAAAATTAGTATAACAAGCTTCTAAAAATATAAAATTGTTAATTCAAGTTATACTTAAGGCCACAATATAAAATTTTAGACCATGCATCACTAGAGCGAGATGCTATGAAAACAAATCACTCGTAGAGCTTAACTCCAAGTCTTTTTCTTTCACTAAAGCAAGATGTTACGGAAGCAAACAACAATGATACTAAACCAGCCCTTAACTAGGACAATTGGTTGCACTTTACTCTTTTCAGGTAAGGACAATTTTGATTCCATTTTCTTTTTAATACTGAAAGAGGTTTAAAACAATCATAATCTGACCTATACTTATTGAGAATTGATATTGACACTTCTCCCGTTAAGGTGAGTTCAAACCACCAAGTTATTATAACTTTTGAAAAGTACCATTGTTCAAATATTCTAGTATAAAGATCGATGGGAGGTCATCTTAAAAAATTGGGGTTAACTATTAAGAAAAGAGTATAAAAAAATAAAAAAAATGAAGCACACGTGACAACTCTAAAAATTACATAGTATACGCTAAAAAGAAACAAAATATAAAAAGTTAAAAGTAATTGAGAATTATACACAATATAAGACAAAATTAATCCTTCATAAGAATGGTTCGTAATAGATTGTGTAATAATGCTTTGGAATTCTGTATAGAGAACAGTGGAGTCCGATCATAAAAAAAACCAGCAAAGTTCGACCGTTATCTAACAAATTTTGAGTGCACATGTCATTTATACTCAGCACCAAATAAATCAGTGACACTCACTCAAAATAGGGAACTAAGACAAACTTAGGTCATGAATTATATTTAACTTTAACTCTTACGGTACCGTTGGGACATTTCCTTTGGAAGACCATGCACCTTGATCTTTATGCTTTATTTCTTCTTGTTGTGCGTCAAACAATCACAAGTAACATTAAATTCATCTGCTATAGTAGACTCACTGAGTTAAAGGCTTAAACAAATTAATAATTATGACTTTAACGCGTCGGTGTTTTTATCAGTAGGAAAGATATAATTACAATAAGCATTCAAACTCTGCCAAGCGAAAAAGTGCCAGCCTGTGAAGACTCAGATGCTAAAAAATTTTAACACTCAGCTACGCCTAACTTATGTAACGGTGTATCGTAAACGCGTTTGACTTTGACTTTTATATGCAAATCCGAGTTATAAGCATAAATCCACCATTTTTAATTGCCTTGTAATAGTTTGACTGGGTCTACATCCTTCGTAGATTGCATGTCCACTGTTTCCCATTATCACACAGTTTTGGAGTATATATGTATGTAGTCATATCATATAAGCATAAGGGTTTCAACAAGATCACCTTTAGAGCTATTGACTTTTTAAAAAAAAAACATTTTTTTAAAAAAAATTATATTTGAATTTTTTTAGAGTTTTAATTTTTTTGGAAGTTAAGCCAACTAGTTATTAGAAAAAGAATATATTTTTTTATCAAAAAAAATACTTCTTCTTAAAAAAAAAAAAGTCAATTCAAACAGACCTTAATTTGTAGCATAATCATTAATTATTTTTTATTACTAAATTAAATAATTTACAGTTCAAATTTATATTATAGCTCTTTAAGATAATAACCATTATGAAAAAAATCTAAATTTAGTAAAACTCTAAAAATGTAACTGTTCAAAAATTGAAGAGTTACTTGTATTTTCTTGGTGTCAGCAGTATAAATGTGTTCCTTCGAAAATGCAAATTATATTAATTATATTATCAATATTCTTAAAGCTATCTACTTTAACTTATTCCTTTATGAAACCCATGTGAAATTCTGAGAGTGGATATTCTTATATCAGCAATAGCAGCGTTGACCCGGAATAGTATAAGGAACATGTGACCCTTGGTCAAAGGGGATGGAGAAAAAGTTATTAATTCAATTCTCTTCTGTCCAACTTTACTTACCCAGGCAAGACCTATCCATTTTTTCCTAAATAGTCCAAGATTAGGTAGGGTGTTTGGCAAATCACTTTCGAATCATTATCTAACTCTATTGACTAATCTTCCGGGACCCAACATGATTGACATTTGTGTAGGCTTTGTTTAATTGTGTCATGTTTCTTTTTTTATTTAACATAAAGGAACTAATCTTTTATAATATCATGCTTATTTTTCTTTTAAAATAAATTTTATCTTGTAGTGGTACATTTTTTTTTTTTTGAAGTGGATCAACAGTGATTCACTACTTACCCCCGTTGATAACTCAAACTCAAAACTTATTAGCTCCAAATGAGGGGTGCTCTCACTGAGTTATACCCTTTTGTAGTCATGCGTCTTGATACAAAGTTTTGATTATTAGAGTTTCCACGACATTTCTTACTTGAACAAAACTCACAATAACTAAAAATATACATAGTACCATGCATTTACAATTTTTCAAAAGTTCATATGGAAATTACAAATTTAGTCCTGAAAATTGTTTTAAAAAAGAATGGCACAATATCATGCAAATTCTTCCAATGGACAAGGAATCCTTATTACCTTATCATGTATTCGTCTTAAAAATTGCAAGACGTTTAGAACAACGTAACTAGCTGGGAGAGATGGAGACTTTTTGCCCCATGTTATCCCACAAGTATGGTATGAAATTTAAATTTAAACGTATTCAATAATTTGGACAAGTGAATTGAAGAAATTTTCCTCCCACTAATTAATGAAGAGGTGATCAAAAGTAAATGGCTAAGAAATTATTTGTTGAGATCTAAAATTGAATATACTCAACAATTCTTGCAATACATATAAGTTTACCACTGAATTTAAAAGTTTAGATAAATAAATAAAGATTTTCTTCATATATTTTCTCATGCAAATGAAATTCTCTTTATAATGAGCTTTATACGTTAGATTTCAACCTAGTATGTAAATTTAGTGCCCATCTAAAGTCTCAAGTTCATATACAGAAAGGAGTTTTATTATTCTTCCATTTGCTACTTTGAACTTATATCGAATCTCATGCATGATTCAAAACATGTTATGCGATGTGACTGGTTTTTATGGTCTCATTTTAGAGATACTTTACAATATTCCTTAACCAATTCCCTGTTAATATCTCAACAATTCATGTATTAAATATGAAAATCTTATATATATACACATATACACACACTTATATTATATATAAAAAAGAGTAAAAGAGTGAATAATTAAGTGATACATAACAATGCTTGTAGTTTTACATTCCTTGATTTATATTCTTATCCAGTTTTTCTTCTTTTTTTTCATATGAGAGAAACTCAATTGTGGAGCTCGAAATTGCCACTTGGAAAACTTGGGACAAAATGACCGGCCCTATAATTTAATCATTAGGTAAGTCGGGACACTCAAATTAGTGCAACAAACAAGGAATTAAATTCGATTTTTAAGTTGTGTCTAACCTTAATTCTTATCATCGCCAGAACATCCTTTTAGACATCCATTTTGCACTTTGACGGAGCTAGGAAGCGCCCTAGAAGGCGTAGGTGTAAAGTTGAGACAAGAAAAACAAAGCCACGCGTCAACGGCTTATGCTTTATGGTATGCTTATAAGTTCTTCTCCGGCTTTTAGCGGTAACATTATGTGACTTGTAAGAATTAAGCTAGTTGGCATGTGCCCACCCGTTGACAAACGTTGCAGAACCACAAACTGCAGCTGCGTTTCACATTGTATACTACTAAACTCTACCAGATCGAGTCGCTGGATTTATGGAAACAACATATGAAAAAAGACAACTTGCCTTACATATTGTGTACTTCACGGCCAAAGAATGCGTTATATTTAACTACGTTCGAGATCTCTACGCGCTTTCTAGATTGCCATGCATGTTGACTCACCACGTCCTAGGTCTTCTAATTTGTCCTAGCTTGACGAAACTTTGGAAAGTTCCTGTTATTTATAAAAGTATTTTTTTAATTCTTATTCTTCAAAAATAATCTACTTAATCCCTAATATTTATAAAAAGTATTAATTTAACCTCTATTATCAATAGAGTGATTTATTTGGTCCCCAATATTTGTTGAAGATACTGATTTCATCCCCATTGATTGCCTATGTGCTTATAAGAGTGAGGATCAAATGAGTCACTTTTGGAATAATATAAATTAAATTGCTAATTCTTATGAATAGTGAGGACCAAGTAAGTTACTTTTAAAATAATAGAGATTAAAATAATACTTTTCATAAACAATATAGATTAAAATGACACCTTTTCCAAACAATATAGACAGTTTGTGAAATTTGCCCATGAAACTTTTGTAAATCATTCTCACGTTAAATATAATCTCAATCTAGGAGAAAAAAATAATTGAAATGATAAATTTGAAATGTGAAAATGAGCAAAAATTGTAAATTTTTATATGAATAAAAAATATTAATCTAATATAAACGAATGTAAAATGGTATTACACTTGTTAAAAAAGACGGTATAGCTAGTCACAGAATGACAACTTTCATTCGTGCTAGAGCTGTTGTTCTTGAACTTTCTCCTATATATATAGATCTAGGTGCAGCAACTATTCCACAAACCATTCATTCTCCAACTTTTTCGAGCAAAGATGGGTAGCAATAAGCAGTTATTATCTAACCTTACCATGTATTGCATTCTCATAATACTCCCAATCTTCTTCTCGGAATCGTTTGCTCAAAATGCTTCCCCTGCCTCAACATCAAACATATGCAAGTCCACTCCGTACCCTTCCTTCTGCAGATCAGTTCTCCCAAACACCAACAATTCCTCAGCCAATGTCTACGACTATGGCCGCATATCTATGCGCAAATCCTTATCTGCGGCGCGAAAATTCCTCAACTTGGTCGAGAAGTATCTTCACCATTCTCGCGCTAAGTATTTAACAGTCACAGCCATTCGCGCACTCGAAGATTGCAAGTTTCTAGCAGAGCTTAACTTGGATTTCTTGTTAAGTTCTTTCAGCACAGTTGATAAGACTTCCAAGATTTTGCCTGTGTCGGAAGCTGAGGATTTACAAACCTTGCTTAGCGCCATTCTGACCAACACGCAGACTTGTCTGGATGGCCTGCAGGCAACAGCGTCAGCATGGAGTGTGAGGAATGGTCTCACAACTCCGCTGTCTAATGACACCAGGCTGTATAGCCTTTCCTTAGCCTTGTTCACCAAAGGTTCGTGTTGAAATTACTATCTTATTTAAAAGTTTACACTTATAGAAAAGATATTGACTTATTTATTTATTGTGCTTGTACTTAATACGTTGTCGGTATAATTTGTTTAGAGCCTTGCACACGTAAATAATTTTAATATTTTTGTAATTTTAATAACTTTTTCTTGAATGGGTGGCAGTGAATTTCGAACTTGAGATGGTTTGGCTTTTGGGATCCTCTCACGTGCAGGCGTATTTGTTTAAAGCTTTACATGCAGATAACTTTTAATATTTTCATAATTTTAATTTTTTTAAATGGGTCGCAATGAATTTTGAAATTGATATAGTTTGATTTCTAAACTTTAATACTATACTGGAATTACCATCACGTCTAAAAGTTTAAACTCGTAGACACGATATTGGCTTATTTGTTTATTGTGTCTGTGCTTAACAGGTTGGGTGCCGAAAATGAAAAAGAAGGCATCTCACCCCACCAAGAAGCAGCTAGCCTTTAGAAACGGGCGCTTACCCTTTAAAATGTCAGCACGGCAAAAGGCAATCTACGAGACAGTGAGCCGGAGGAAGCTTCTTCAGACGGATGATGGTGATGATATGGTCCTGGTGAATGATATTGTAATTGTGAGCCAGGACGGAAGTGGAAACTTCACCACCATCAACGATGCCGTCGCCGCAGCTCCGAACAACACTGATATCAGCAATGGATACTTCTTGATATATATCACAGAAGGTTTGTATGAGGAATATGTGTCCATTGCCAAGAAACAAAAGTATGTGATGATGATTGGCGATGGCATCAACAAGACCATCGTCACTGGTAACCACAGTTACGTTGATGGATGGACTACATTCAATTCTTCAACATTTGGTAAGTAAATTATTCTATATTTTATGATTCAACTTTGCGTACGTAAAATGCACGTTACCACCAAATTAGCTAATTATGTCCCTATATTTTAAAACATACCGCATTATGCTTTTCAAATAGTAGCACGTTATATCTTATGGTTTGTCTAATTAACTAATTATCCCCTTGTAATTTGCATAGCTAGCTGATTATGTCCCTCTACTTTTTAAAATATGGCATAATTGCTTTTTTTTTTGTTATTATCCAAAAATCATTGGTTAAAAATAAAGGTTTTTTTGTGAAAATACATAGCACATTGCAAGTTTTAACCCAAAGATACAAAAAATGGGCATATGATTCAGCATAAACTAATTTGGATGAAAAACATTAAGAGAGGGTAATGAGGAAAATTTGAAAACAAGTGGGATAATCAACTAATTAGACAAATTTTAGAAAATAAACGTGTATTTTACCTTTAAGTTTTATAATATATATAGAAATATGAGGGTCAATACATGAATTCTTATCGTACGAAACAAAAACGAAAAAACAGGTGACAGGCTGATAGATATGGATATTGAAACATTGTCTTACAAATTTCCCTTTATCTGTGGCAGCTGTGGTGGGACAAGGATTTGTAGCAATCAACATAACATTCCGGAACACAGCGGGGGCAATCAAGCACCAGGCTGTTGCAGTCCGAAACGGGGCAGATTTATCAACATTCTACAGTTGCAGCTTTGAGGGGTACCAAGACACATTATACGTGCATTCCCTCAGGCAATTCTACAGAGAATGCGACATCTACGGGACAATAGATTTCATATTCGGCAATGCAGCGGCTGTGTTCCAAAACTGCAACATTTACCCTCGACTACCATTACAGAAGCAATTCAATGCCATTACAGCTCAGGGCAGAACTGACCCGAACCAGAACACTGGAATTTCGATCCAAAACTGCAATATAAGAGCGGCAGATGAGTTGGGCTCGAGCAATGCGACCGTGAACACGTACCTCGGCAGACCATGGAAGGAGTACTCAAGGACTATCTATATGCAGTCTTTCATGGATAGTTTGATAAACCCGTCAGGCTGGACTGCGTGGTCCGGAGATTTTGCGCTGAACACGTCGTATTATGCTGAGTATAACAACAGCGGGCCTGGATCGAATACGTCAGCCCGAGTGACGTGGCCCGGTGTCCACATTATAAATGCCACCGATGCTGCTAATTTTACTGCGTCCAGTTTCCTGCTAGGAGATGATTGGTTGCCTCAGACCGGAGTACCATATGCAGGTGGTTTGGTATGAGCTGCAGTTGCCACATTGTTTAAAAACTCATTCTTTTGATCCTCTTTCTGATTAATTCTTCCAATTGTTTGGTAAATTAATACGCATGTAAACTGAACACCGAGCAGAATGCTCAAATTATCTATTAATTTAGTGGAATTAATTCAAGATTCTTTTTGTAATTTCAGTCATGAATTAAATCACATTATTCCTCTGGTTATGTAGACCTATTCTCAGTTTCAAGCAACACCACTTCAAGGTCTTTTCCTGTTAGAAGATGCTACTATGTAATTACCAACATTTTCCCTACACCGAGTATTTCATTTTAGGTGGGATCAAGTTAAATCAATCTTAGAAGTACAAATCCAGTAATGTAGTAGCACATATGTCAATTTAGTCAAGGACCAAACATTATATAAGTTTAAAATCACAACGTCAGTCATAACAAATTATCATTCGTCCATTTCACCTAATGACCCTTCCCGCATATCCCTTGCGAACTGTAATTCCTTTTCTTTTTTGTTGATTTAACGAGAATTCAGTTTGCACGTAAAAGTTTTATAACAGACCGAATATACACAAATGAAAAGGAAAAAATGACAGCAGAATATGAAGAAATGATCATACATTTCTTTTTCTTTCCTGCTAAAAGAAACACTTCTCATATGTCCTGGAACATCAAAAACGTTGAGCTTTCCTAAAAGCACTCCATGCCTCCAATACGATAAAAGAGAATATATATGATAGGCATGAAGATGAATTAGTACTTTGATGCAAGCTCATCAGTGGGGAATTGGATAGAGATGATTCACATGGTAATAATATAGATCCTTAAAAAAGTAGATGAGACCTTGGGGTGTAATTCTTGCAAAGTTGAATTTGCCTAGGTAACCGAAATAAATATAATAAGCTAACGCTTCACAGGATGGTATTTTTCACTTGACGTGCATGGAAAAAATCAACCTCTTTTTAGGTGTGGGGATCATAGCGTCTCAGCTCGAAATTGGCAATTTTTATTGTATTAGCGCAGATTCTATATTTTTATAGTTGATGAGTATTGAAACAATTTTTTTTTTTAAAGTGAAGGGTTATATTTGATTTTTAATTTCAAAATTTTAAACAAAAGTTTATTGTGTGTATTTATTGTCTTAATACTTCCTCTCACATGTAGGGAAATTTTGTTTTGAACTTTACATATAAACTCACTAAGATTATAGTTGTTGGTCCGAGAGGATGATCAATTGCACTGGGACTAAGACACGGACTAGACTTTGGATAAAATGATAAGTTGGGCATTCCCGGCCTACCAAGCGAAATTGCTGGCTTCTTGGTCATGACCAGCTAATTAAAGCTAAGGTTCCATTAAAAAGGTTTCCATGTGATAGACCCCCCTCAGGGAATATAAGATTTTCATGAGGCTGATCTTAAGGAGCTTACAGAACCTGTCGTCTAATGCCTGGAAAACTTGAACTTCAAAAAACTGCTAGATTCGTTTATTTGATTTGATTGTCCATTCCCACGCGTCATGCAATTTTCTTGAATCCACAAATTTTACTCAAAATCAAGGCTTATTCCAAGACAATGGTAAACGTGGTAATATCTTGATTTTTAAACTCATTTATATTAGATCAATATATCGACTTATGTCATTGATGCTTGCATTTCCGTCAGTGAGATATCATTGAGCATCCGGCTCCTTGGATCTGGCTTTTGTAGAAACGTTAAAATGTTGAAAGATCGCCCTTGTTCAGGCAGATTTGGATTTTTTTTTCTAATATTTTAACATTGTAAAGTGATTAAATAATAATAATAATAATAATAATAATAATAATAATAAAGTGATGACACAATATTGTTGGTACAAATATCAACATATTGTTACATTCCATATAAGTAAGAAGCTATTAACATTAAATTCAGAATGGCTATTGATCCTATCAATGCCGCAATGTTTTTCCTTCTTTTTTTTTTCAAAAAAAAATTTAGTTGGTGAAACTTAATTACCAAAACAAGTGATAGAGCCTGATCACCATCAAACCTTGGATTATAATGTATAACGTGTGTCAATAAGTTACAATTAGAGAAATGAGATTTAGTGTACATGAGAAATGCTCAAGGCAGTGCTGAAAATCTTGCTGACATCTTGAGTCTTTTGAGCTACATCAACATTCAGGCCTTTAATGCTATTGGCACATGAATCAACATCGGTAATAGCAGCCTTGACCCATGTGGTTATATCAGCATAATCATTCGAAACTAGAGCGTCGATTGCATCCTCAATCAAGTCAACAGCGGAGATGTAATGACCGCTGCAATCGGAGAGGGCTTGTTGCTCAGCAGGCGGTAAATCCGGTTTCAGGAGTAATTTCTTGATCAAGAACTCCGTCGCCACAGCCTTTGTTTCAGCTGTTTTGAGAGCAATAAAGACAAGGTCTTTAAGCTTCGGGTCAACATAATTGTCGTTACTCTTGAGCAGAGTCACGCAAAAACTCTTGTCTTGGGCCAGCCCACAGGCTTTCTCAATAAGACCCTCGATGTTTGAAGGAACCGTATCATTATTAGCTGCATGGATTAGGCAGGGCTGAAGGGTAAAGCAAAATGCAACAAGCAAGAGGAAAAAGAAAGTAGACATGGTTTTCATCAACAATTCTCTTTTCTCTTTAATTCTCTGATTTTTTATTAATTTCTTTTATTTGAAAATATTTTTTAATTGGACGGATTATAAATAACGAAGAAAAGCTTTGGATGGTCATCTAATAATGCGCAAGATAGATGAAGGTTTTTGAAGACTGATGGTGTGAGGTAATCAGCTTGCTAGAACCATTCATGTCATCAGGGGTCATCACAAGAGGTCAAATTCTTTTTGACCATCCATTGTTAGCAAAATTAGCTTGGCCACCCATGAAAATGAAATATAATATACGGCCGCATAATAAGCAGTTGTAATTGAAGTACTTATATATAAGCTCATGTATTAATATATATAATCCAAAGAATTAAGTTGACAAACCTGATGCCACATTAAATTTGTAGATTCAGTCAACAAAGAAATTGAAGGAACTATTCACACAATGTTGTTGAATAAAAATAAAAAACGCCAATCCTATTCGCTATTCGCTATTGAGTGAGACTAGATTAGACTAATACATGACATATATAGACCTACCCAAAATCAAAAAAAAAATAACAATAATAAAATATTCATACACTGTTGAATATAAATAAGAAATTTCAATCCCCATTTCAAGTATATACAAACGTTAGCTTGATTTACAAAAACTCAGAAATATCGTCTTCAATTCTAATGATATAACTCGCCAAATCATTCCCCAGCGTAAGTAGATAGATCGAATTTCTTTTGCCTTGTTTTAGAATAAAACTTATGAGAGGTTTTCATATGAAATTCTGTTGCAAATTCACAACTTTGTCACAGTTGACGATGGAATGGTTGTAGTCACCACTTCTTTCATATTTACTAACAAAATGACTAATAAGATTATTAGTATACTTTTACACCATAATATTTCCATCTACAAAAATATTTTTGAAGCAGATCCAATAGCATGTAAAATAATTTTTCTGTAATAAGCGCATCCATAGAGAATAGTATATCATTTTATTCAGTGTCTTCTAGAGTACTGTGGTTGTCACCTAGTATTATGTTTTGTAAAACCTTTACTTATGCATCCAAGTGACTTCGAAATAGACTTGCAATAAATTGACAACCTGTAATGATTAATTTTCTAGCATAAATTAGAATTTTCGTTGTAAACTAAACCATGTAAACTAAACCCACATTTAGCGACCGACTTGCTGTGGAATAGTGAAGCATTTTAATTAGCTGTAGCCAATCCATTACCAAGTTTTATTTGTCGCCATTTCATAATCATTAAATGATTAATTAATGATGGAATTGCCACAGAATTTGACAGAAAATTTATTTCGCAAAATAATTTGCTATGAAAAGTTTGTTGGTTGCCATTCTGTAGTCGAATGGCTGCGCGGAAAAGCGAAGAAAGTTTTATCACATAGCCATTTGGCTACAATATGCAAATACAAATCCTGTTCCACCAATTTTTCGTCGCCAATTGGTTGCTAAATAGGATTTGGATCCTTTTTTAGCTAAGGTTCTATCTTAATGCTATTCTAACACTACATCTCAAATGTTTATTTTATTCAAAAAATATTCTAAAATTTTACTTTTCGTCCATGATTGGGAATTTAAAAACTGAAATGATTGATTGAGATTTGTTGTTAGAATATTAGAACTAATATTAGCTAGGAGAGGTTCTTGATCTTGCTAAATTACCCTCAAAACTTTTCTGTCCCCATTTCATCGCCAATCAAATGTCTATAAAAATGTTCTCATTGCCAAGATTAAGTTGTCTGCAGCATTCTTCTTTTTCTTTTTTCTTTTTTTTGGTAGTGTTTCTAAGCAATAATTCCTGCCATTATGCTTATATATAGCCTAAAACAAGCTAGGTCGAACTTATTTAATTTTAATTATACTATTTATATGAACTTCTGCTTCACATTTTTTTTTTTCACTTTAAATTAAGATTCTCAAGTCACCTTAGCTATGAGATTAATCTTTATTGGGTGAAGAGAGGCTTTTGAACTAAACTAAAGAGAGCCCATTTCGTACCCTCGATTTCTGATCCATTTAAACAATTAATCTACGAGTATTAAGAAAGGAAAACGAGATCGATCAAAACATAAAATGGTGCAATTTTAGCTTATCAAGAGAGTAGTCTCAATTAGTATTTTGACATTGGAATGATCTTCCCGTTAATGCCAGTGTTAGTGTTACAAGAGAGATCAGAATTAAATTAATATTTTGCATAAACATGAGCAACGCTTAATGCAGTGTTGACAATGACGCGGACGGATTGATCTTTTTTGGCCACCTCGGCATTGAAGTCCTTAATGTAGGAGTCGCATGCATCAATATCAATAACCGCAGCCTTCACCCACGTGGTAACCTCAGCAAATCTGTCCGAAACCAGGGCGTTGATGGCGTCGTCCATCAAGTCAACAGCTGATTTATAATGCCCGCTGCATTCGGAGAGGCCTTCTTGCTCGGCGGGTTGTTCCTCGGGGCTGATTTGAAGCGCATGCTTGATATAGACCGCGGTTTCAAACGTGTTTCTTTTAGCTATTTTGAGGGCAATAAAGGCGAGGCCCTTGAGGTTCGTGTTGTTGTAGTTGCGGTCTGTCTTGAGTAGACTGATGCAGAAATTCTTGTGCAACGCGCGCTCGCAGGCCTTTGCGAGAAGTGCCTCAACACCCGAAGGGGCACTTGAAGGGGCTCCTGAAGGAACTTGAGAAATCTTGTTATAATTATAAGCCGCGGTTAGCTGAGGCTGAAAGGTAAGGCAAAGTGCAATAGGTAAGAGAAAAAAGAAATTAGTCATGGCCTTTGTTAGTTTTTTTTTTTTATTTTTTTCTCTTATTCTGATCTCTTCTTTTTATTGAAAATCTTGGTTTTCCTTTCAGGTGGATTATAAATAATCAAAGAAGACATTGGATTGTTAATTTTGCGTGTGAAGAATTTTCCAAAATTTGATGGTTGGAGATTAATTAGCTTGCCATAACCACTCATTTTACAAGAGTAATTAGCAAAATTCGCTTGGCCGCCCACGAGGATGTCTATGATAAGCAATAGTAGTTAATTGTTATGCTTACAATAACAAATTAGTCATCCACAAATTTCAGGTTACCATTCAACGAGGACACATTCACAAAAAAGTTATATTCTCTCACCAAAAATAACAATAATAGTAATAAAATTATTATAAAAAAAAAAGAGAGAGAGAGAGAAGAAGAAGAAAGCTAAATGTTTAACTTGCCTGAACCCCTGAACCTTGCATGAAATAGCGTGCTGGGCAAAGCTACTGCACTATAGCATTTATAACCTTAAAGAGGATATGAAGTGATCTTAATTAAAATAAATTGCTTGTGGAGTAAAAAGCAAAAAAAGAAGATCTGAACAAAATCAAATTTGTCTATCCATGGGACATCTTTCGTAGCAAGAGAACTCCTCTAACAAGCAAATATCTTCAGTAAGCAAAATCAAATTATCATTTTCTGAATTATTTTCACTTTAGTGTCAAGTTTATTTATGATATGGCAAAGACTTGACCATTGATCAAAAAGATAATAATAACAATAATAAAAATTAAAAAGTCATGTTATTGTCAAAAGGGAAAACCAAAAAATTAGCAGCATTGTAGGTTAGAGTAAATTGCATGTTATCCCTTGTACTCTGACTTATGTGTATCATACCCTATTTTAGTATTAAAATTAACTAATTACCTCATGTACTCTAATCTCCGTGCACCATACCCTCCTATAGTATTAAAACTAGCTAACTACCCCTTAAAGTTCTTAAAATTGTCCAAAATATCCCTTTGAAGTTTTTAAAAGTATGAAAAATACCCTTCTAAATTATATGACGGCAGGGGATATTTTGCATACTTTTAAAAAATCAGGGGGTAATTAACTAGTTTTAATATTACAGGGAATATAGTGTATATAAGTCAGAGTACAGGGAAATAATTAGCTAGTTTTAATACCACAAAAAATATGATACACATAAATCAGAGTATAAAGAAGTAATATGTAATTTACCCTTGTAGGTTAAGAGAAAAATTTTGTTATTAAAGAAAAATAGCAGAAGCAGTAGTGAAAAGAAAGAAAAGTTTTGTAGTTAAAAGAAAAAAAAAAAAAAAAGTGGCAGCAGTAGTGAAAGGAAAAAGAGCAGCACTGCAAAAAAAAAAAAAAAAGCAGCACGAGTGTGCGGGTAACAAACAGCAAGTGAGGTGGAAAATTCGAATTCATGACCTTAAGTTCAAATCAGCACCGCTGATCTAGCTGTACCTGTCGTCGACATTAAGTGGTGGCGAATTTATATAACAAAAAAAAAATTCTCAGGTTACAAAAGTAAAAACAATATTCAAAAAATGAGGGACGGTAGCCCCCACCAGTAGCCCTCCATGGGTCCGCCCCTTCAAATTATGTTAGTTATTTTTATATAAAACAAATTTTTATCAAATGAGATCATGTTTGATTTTACATTTAAAAAAAATGATTGGTTGCTAAATTATTAAAAAGACCATTTGAAACTTATAATAATAGACTATTATTTACTCTGCGTGGTATACTTTTTTATTTTAATGATAGTTTGACTTATGCAAACAATTTTCAAAGAAATTCTAGACATAACTTCTTAAAGATTAAAATTTATTAAATAACATAAAAATTTAATAAATTATTAAATTAAAAAATTAAAATTCATTAAATAGTTACATTACTTATTATTAAAATTATTTAATTATTTTTATATATTTTAATAATCTTTATTTTATTTTTATTAGATTTGAAACTATAAGTTTATTTTTTGACTTTCAATTTTTATATTTTATTATTTTATTTATTTTTATTATGATTGTAATTCACGAAACATTAATAATAAAAATAATGTGAATACTTTTGTCTAAAGAATTTTTTAAAACTTTTTCCTATAAACTGCAAATGGAGAAGTAAAAAATTTTAACTTCTTCATCTAAACCCAAAATTCCGTTCATTTTTTGCTCAAATTAAATCTCGAGATGGAAACCAAACATCAATTTTTGTCTAAGATGAACTTTTAGACTACATAAGTCCAATTTGGCTTCTCAAAACGAAAAATCAAACTAGCTCCAAAACTACAATCCAATGTAGTCAAATAATTGACCTGTAATATAATAACTTAAGTCCAATAGTTATATGAAAATATATTATCAATGTCTTTTTGTGAATTTAAAAGCTAAAATTAAGATTCTGTTTGGCCTAAAGTACCTACAAAATTTTAGTAGTTGAACTGCCTAGTATATGCAAGATTTTGGCTAGAGGTGTTGTTCAACAAAAATTGTTGATTGTTTGGCGTAATCATGTGATAACTATTTTTCACTTCGTTACCATATAAAAGTACTGTAATATTATTGTAAATTGTAATGAAACTAGTAGGTAATAATTATGCTTCTTTTAACTCTCCGCCCCCAATCTAATTTCCCATACTCCATAAAATTTAAACTTAGATCATTTTGAAAAGTAGTAAAATTACTTCTAATCCCAAATAATAATTATACTTGTGAATTGTGACAAAATTAGATAACACTAAGTAAGTATAAAAGCATATTTACATACATATTCTTGGGTGATGTTGATAGAGTGAGGAAGTGCAATTTTGTCAAACCTCAACGAGTCTATATATAAAGACGATTGCGACAATGAAATAAACACAAATGACACTATCCAACAAATTATTGAAGAGGTGTGTAAGTAAGAGATGGAGAAAATCAAGCACAGTGAACTGAGGGTGAATGAGATTAACATGCACGTAGCGGAAATAGGTGAAGGCCCAGCCGTGCTTTTCGTCCATGGCTTCCCTGAGCTATGGTACTCATGGCGCTACCAGATGCTCCGCCTCTCCTCCAGAGGCTACCGCGCAATCGCCCCCGACCTGCGTGGCTATGGCGACACCGATGTGCCACCTTCTGCCACTAGCTACACTATACTGCATGTTGTTGGTGACCTTGTGGCGCTGCTGGATGCCCTTAGTCTTGATCAGGCAAGGACAGATCTACTCTTTGAAACTTTTACATCTCTTATCTTTTTAACTTTTAAGGGAAATTAGCATGTGACATATTGGTGATCTTTTTTCTTCAAGAGTTCTAATTATTTCCTATCCCTTGGAATGAGCTCCAACACTCAAGTCAGTGAGGATGCTTACAACCAACTTGAGAGACACTTTGACCAAAAAAAGAAAAAAGAACTTGAGGAACAAGGTGGATAGAGATAACCTTGTAATGTAGGGATGTCAATGGTACCCCGCCCCGCCTCGCCCCAGTGGGTTGGCGGGTAGGGCGGGGTTTTGCAAAAACACCGGGGCGGGACTGGGTGGGGTTTTTCTTTATACACTGTGCGGGCGGGCAGGTCGGGGTTGGGTGACCCATACAGTCCACCATATATATATGTATGTATGTATATTATATGTTATGTTTAATAATTATGATTGGAAGTAAGTTTAGATTTAATGTGTTATTATTGTAAAATTATGTTGAATTTTAAGTATTAGAGTTTGAATTTGATGTATTAAGGTTTGGTGCATGATTTATGCTATTTTTTTTTATTTTTATCTAATTAAAAAGTAGGGATTTCACTTGACAGTTAGGGGTTTAACAAGTAGGTGTTTTGTCTCGATACTACGACCCTTTTGACTTTTGTTGAGAGGTGCCCCGTAGGTAGGGGCATGGTGTAAAAAACATCGGTAAGGGCGAGGATGGTAGTCGTGAGAAAACCCCGGTACAGGTACAGGGGCGGGGTAGGGGCAGGTGGAAAAATACCAGGTGCAGAGTAAAGGTTTGTGAACCCCTCCCCTACCCCGCCCCATTGACATCCCTATTGTAGTGGCATGATTTGGTTTGTTTATAGGATAACTCAAGTGGTATTACTAATGATTATAAATGACTTGTCATTTAACAACTTACTCTTATTTCTCTTACAAAAGGGGATAGTGTTGTTAAAGTATTTCCTCCCACATAGAAAAATCACAAAATTTAAGACAACTTAATAAGATTCTAGGCTACTCCTCCCACTGACTAGTTGGTTTTTAGGATGGAACTCTTGGATCTTTCACATGATATCAAAGCCTAGGTTATGGGCAAATTATATTTGTCCACGTGTGACCCTTCTTCATCCACGTGTGACGTTTGAATTTGTCCACGTGTGACCCTTCAAATTAGGTGATGTTTGAATTTGTCCACATGTGACCCTTCAAATTAGGTCACATGTGAGAGGGAGTGTTAAAGTATTTCCTCCCACATAGAAAATCACAAAATCTAAAACCACTTAATAAGATCCTAGGCTACTCCTCTCATTGACCAATTAGTTTTTAGGATGGAACCCCAAGATTCTTCACAAGTGTGGTGCACCTCCATTAGGTTAATTCGCGCCGAATTATCTGGGTCAAGCTACTTAGCTAGTTAACCAATGATGACCTCTTTTTTTGAGGGATGCGGTTCCTCCGTAATATGATTCCTTTAGATGCCTAGTGGATGCAGGCATGTTACTAGTTAGGTCGATCGAGTGCAAATGTGGTCACTACACATATACTGATGTTTTTGGATCACGTGCCTAATAGATTATTGAATGGCCATCATTTAATTTAGTAAGGCTATCTCTAACGGCTCTTCTATTTTTTCCCCTAAATTTAAATGATTTGAGTCATTTTCTTATAACTTGGGATCCCCTATTTTCAGTTCTACTCCAACAGCTCTACTATTTTTTATCAAACTCTCAGTTTAAATAATCCCTATTTTAGTTTTACTCCAACAGCTATTCAATTTTAAAATATTACAATCTTAAAGCTATGAAAAATAGGAGATGGGATTTGAATTTTGGTTTTAGAGGATGAAAAAAACCCCTATATATGAGTGTTTTGTTTTGGGATTTTGAAAAAACTCAAATTTTAGGGGATAGAATAGGGGAGCTGTTGGAGCACATTAGCACCAATTACTCTTCTAAATATAGGATTTTTTTATGTTTAGGATTGCTGTTGGAGTAAGCCTAACAAAATATTCTAAAACACATTTCTTTCAATGAACAGGTCTTCTTGGTGGGACATGACTGGGGAGCCGTAATTTCTTGGTGGTTAGCTTTGTTCAGGCCTAACAGGATTAAGGCGCTTGTGAACCTTAGCGTTGCCTTTATCCGGAGGCACCCTTCCATAAAATTCCTTGAAGGATTTAGGGCTGGGCTTGGAGATGACTTCTACATGTGTAAATTCCAGGTTTGATCCAGATACATGTTTTATAAAAGTTTGTTTCCATTGAAGAATTTAACGCACTTTAGATAAATTACAAAAAGTCCAACGTATTTTGGTGTAGAAACCAGGGGTAATGGAACAATACTTTGCAGCCGTTGGAACGACAAACACGATAAAAATGTTTCTTTCATCGCGCGATCCGACTAGAGTGAATTTTCCCAAGGAGATACCACCTGCTGCAGATCTTGAGAGACGCTTAAAATTGCCCTCTTGGCTTACCGAGGAAGACGTTAGTTACTATGCTGCAAAATTCGAAAAAACAGGCTTCACCGGAGGATTGAATTACTATCGCGCCTTAGATCTGTAAGTGATTTAATTTAATATACCACTTCAGATTTTCTGGAAAGTCTTAGTTGCTACGATTACAGTGTACTATATATGTTCATTAGCCTTCACCAACGGACATGATAAGTGTGTTATATTCAGATCGTCTCGTACATTGATCTAAAGGACGTGCAGGGTTATCACACATATTCAGATGGGTCTTAAGCTGATTAGTTCGAGCCAAATTAGAAATTCTGTTCCTACAAAATTTGTCTCTTCTGTATCCTATAAATATTAGTTCATGTAGGGAGATAGAGACTGAAATATAGAAAAGAGAGTTCGAGAGATGAGGGTTCTCAGGTCCAAGTGGCCAAAAGACATTAAATATTGTATGTCTATTATTTGCATCTTTCTCTATTTGACTATTTGTTCCAAACACTCCAATTCCCAATAGGAAATCTAGTAGTCATTAACAAAGAAATCATCACTTTACCTCCCGTGTATGTTCCTGGTGGTAATGTTATGACATTAGTATATGTTTAACAAATAAACACGTTTTCTAGTTTTGTAAAAGAGAAAATTGTTTTCTATTTTTAGACGGTGACCGCGTTTCTTAAGTGCTCTAAGAAAATGAGAATCCCAAATTTTCTCATAAAACCGGAGTTTAAAAACAAAAAACTTTTTTCTGTAAGTAAATAGGGCCTTAGATGTTTTGTAATGTTCTCCCATAAATTTTGTTGCAGAAGCTGGGAGCTTACAGCGGCATGGACAGGATCAAAAGTGCTAGTACCAACTATATTTATGGTGGGTGATTTGGACTTGACCAACAGTTTTCCAGGTTTCAAAGAATATGTTCATGGAGAAGGGTTTAAGAGAGATGTTCCAAACTTGGAAGAGGTGATGGTAATGGAAGGAGTAGCACATTTTCTCAACCAAGAAAAGCCAGAAGAGATCAGTGAACACATTTATGCATTCATCAAGAAATTCTAACTTGTATGTGTTATTATAATATATATATATATATATATATATATATATATATTATGCAAGTACCTAAGTTGTCGTAGTGCTTGTTTGGCGATACTTGTGGCACGGAATTCATTTCGTTTATAAATAAATTCTGTGAGAATTTGTATCTTGAAATGAGTTCTATTATTTGAAATTGTAAAATAATTTTAAGTCAAATTTTATTATTTGTAGATTTAAATTGTGTTTGGAACACATGTAGAATTAGAATTAGCATGTATTCTTTACTTATATACTCCTTAGTTATTTGATTAGCATTAGATTTACTATACAAGGACCATCCTATTTATCTATTATTGTTTGTTGCTATTAATATAAAATGGTCCTCAAAAATTAAAGAGCAACTTTAAGTATGTATAATAATATAAGAAATTAACCATTAACATTAATCTTCAAGCCAATATTAGAAAATAATCCTATTTTTTTAGTCATAGAGTCAACATGTTGCTAAAATAATTTTTAAGTTGAAATTTTTAAAATAATAATAATAATAATAATAATAATAATAATAATAATAATCATGTGTATAAAAAGAATATCTTGTTATAGTTTACTTTTGTTTTACTTTGTTTATAATCTTATTCATAATGGGCAGAATGTGTTTCTCTTTGGATTCCCTCACTCTCTCTCCACCATTACTTCGACCACGACCTTCATCGCCACCACTCTCTCCCACCATCACCACCCCTATAACTTATTCAACTTCAATTGTCTTTCGTTTGTTCTTGCAAAAGTTATAAAAAGAAGACCCAAAAAAAAAAAAAAAGCAAAAAAGAACATAACAACAAATGCAGAATTTTCTAGGGGTTAATAACTAATTTATCAAACTAAAAAGTACCCAGCACCAACAAAACTAGACAATGTCATCAAAACCTCTCAAATCGGAAGAGACCCATGCACCCCACTCGTAACTAATGCACATGCAAGAGCACCCATAAATGTAGTAACAGCTAAATAATTGTCCTCATAATGACATAAACTACTCCATATAAATGAAACAAATAAATAAATAAATATAGAGAGGCCCTTATTTTTTTTTTTTGACACGAGAGAAATTTAATAATGAAATTCAACCACCGAATTAGTAAATTATTGATAAAAGGACTGACCTACAATCCAATCACAACCTAGAACAAGAAAGAGGGCTAGAATTCGATTTCTAAGTCACGTCCGACACGAGTTCTTATTAATGGGACATCTCTAGGGGATGAGATTAATTGGTGGCCCTTATTGGCTTTGTAACTGGGAGGCAATTAGTATCTGGATCCAGCGCAACCATCTTTGGAAGCTCCCTCAAGGGTTACATTATAAAACTCTTCTGGCAAGTAGCTATGTACCAGATTTGGAGAGACAGGAATTGTAGACTCCATCGTTCGGGCCCTCCCAGGAATGAAAAACAGATTATTGAGTGTTTCTGTTTTGACGTGAAAATGAGGTTATTGGGTGGGAAGAATTTTAGAGATTGTCCATCAAATAGGAATATTTGTAGAGAGTGGAACATTGAGTACAGCATTTTGATGTAAATTCGCTTTTGGATCGAATTTTACAGATTGTCCATCAAATAGGAATATTTGTAGAGAGTGGAACATTGAGTACAGCATTTTGATGTAAATTGGTTTTTGGATCTTTTGGTCTACATTCTCTTCTATCAATAAAATCCTTGCTTTCTTACCCCCAAAAAAAAAGGTTAAGGAAACGAAAACATCAAGTAAAAATCGAGTTAATTTTATATATTTTATAAAGTAAACAAGTTTGAATCTGTAGGAAATGTTGTTATTTCCTTAAAGAATTAAGGTTGGATGTACTTGTTCTTATCCGAAAGCCACATAAAATATGAATTAGGAAATAAGTGCTCACACAAAAGCCAGCGTATTTAAAAGAAGAAAATTCTCAAATCAGGCAATGGTCATCCGGCTGCGATACAACGGTGGTTCCCATAGTTGTGTACGCAGCCACATTATGATGGAGTGGGGTGGGGTGGGGTGGGTGTGCCCGGCTTGGAAAAGAATATGTAAAGCTAGTATTTTTTTTATTTATTTTTTAAATAATAAGAGATCAAATTAAATAAGATGCATCACTCATGACGAGGGTGTTATCATTTCTTTTAACCAAAGAAATAGAAGATAAATCAAGACAAAAAATATATGCAATCAATTGTGTCATAAAAGCGAGAAAACAAAAGAAATAATAGAGAAGCGAGAAATAAAAAATAAAAAAATAGCAAAATACATGATTGATTAATAACCTTTACAAAGAAATATATATTTAATAACAGTTTTTTAATTCCAAACAAACAAACAACAACAACAACAACAATAATAATAATAATAAATACATTGTGAATAATCAACAATTTTCGAAAAATATTAAATCATTTCGGAAGACCATTATAAAAATCATTCTTCGGGCACACAATCGAAGGAGCAAGTGGCTCCAGCAACCAAGCAAGCATGCAATTAAGCACAAGTTAGCCCCCAGGGGCATAGGTGAGTTGGTAAGTGGCCAGGTGATTAGGGTGGAGACACCCTGACAACGCGGGATCGAGTCCGTGTGGCGGCAGTACTCCGCTGAAATATTGCGGGGGCTGTTGCTGGATTTCCACGCCCGTTGGTCCTCTCCCTGGTCGGGCTGCCACTCACGCACATCCCTCGATTTACCTCCCGCCTGGTTAAGGGGCCTCTGGCCAGGTGGGAAAGGGGTTCTCCTTTGGTTAACCCTTTTAAGAATTAAGCACAAGTTGACTTTAACGTAGGTGAGGGAACCACTGTGATCCTCTTTAAAAAAACAAAAAAAGTCATGACACTCAAGAGGTTTTCTTGATAACTTCAGAACATCTCCCACTTTATTGTAGAACCCGCGTTATTTGCATACATAATAGTTAGGATTTAGGAGAACTTAAAAACAGATCAAAACTTCTGGATGAAATCATAAATGTGTGCACTTATCTCCTCTGGTTTTTCTTCATTGATAAAGTGAGCTACTCCTTCCATTATAACTACCTCCTGCAAAAAGGGCACCAGTTTTTGGAGCCCACCACTGTGTATGTATTCCTTGACTCCTGGGGTGTTATATGTCAGATCAAGATCTCCCACGATAAACTTGACGGGAACCTTTATTTGCACCCCAGTCCATGGTGCCATGAGCTCCCAAGTCCTACAGCGCAATTCAAGAAACTTTTTACAGCTTGCATAAAGGCCACTTGCTCAAATATCCTAACAAAATTCTTGTGTCTATATACATAACTAATATCACAGCAATTGACTGAAACGCTAATTGTCTGGTCGCATCAACTACATTGTGTATGCTTATTACTGCATAAAATGAAAATGAAGACACGGTCTTATGGTCAATTTAGCGACCAATGATGCACTACCTCATCAACTTTATCCAACTTTTGTCAGCCAAGTGTAGTCAGTTTTTGAAATTCGGATATCCTAAAATCATCACCTAAACTCAAATGATCCCCTATCCTTCCCCATCCAACATCCTCCAGTGTGGCAAAAAGGGAAAAGGAAAAAGCAAAGGGAAAACCAGATTAACTTACAAGTCTAGTGCTCGATAATAGTTCAACCCCCCCGTAAAGCCTTTCTGACTGAATTTGTTGGCGTAATAATTGACATCTTCTTCTGACAACCAAGAGGGTAGTGTAATTGGTTTATCGGGTGAACCCCCAAATCCAACTTCTTTAGGTACACGAAGTGGAGCCGGATTTCGAGATGTTAAAAACTTCTTGATTAGCCTTGCGGTATCAACACGAGCAAACTCTGCTTCTGCCTCCCCAGGTTGCTACAAGGAATTTTATAAAGAGCAAGAGGATGTAAGTTTGCTGGACAAACCCACTTGCGAGGCAGATAAAATAAACAAAATCAAAAAATCCCAAGTGGCTCTTAACGTTTTGAGGCAACATGAAGCTTATTTAACCTAGGTCATGAGGGAATTGTTGGAAAGGGAAAATACATTAGAAAGGAGAACAGAAGTACTGATCATTGAGCAGAAATGAAGTCTAGTTTTTGGATATTTTTCATAAAGATTTTGCATAGCTCTAGTCTCATAACCCAGTGATCAATCTCTGGGATAGCAACTAGAAGGCTTATGCTACACCTCTGTGAGCAGTACCTAATTTGTGAAATGAGAGAATTTCCATCAGAACACAAACGACAAGTCTAAGATTCAAATCCGTTCAAATCTAGCTTGACGGGATAAAATCAACAAACAGAATATGCCAAAGATAATAATTAGAAACATCAATCGAGACCACAATTAAGACAAGACCCCACAAGTTTACAATTCCATATATAATGGACTGTGATGCATTTGTTTCCTACCAGAAAAGATTCTGCCAAAGTATGCCAATATTTTCTATTTGTGAAACAAAAAGTATGCCAACTAATAACCAACAATACATTAGCTACTACGGAAAACCATGCACTCAAAATGATTCTAACTCTTTCTGAACTAAACATATAGCACCTGTGCCTTATATATACAATTCAAGTTCAACATACATTCGCCTCTTTCGAAATCCTTTCAAGACATTCACTTCCAAGAGTTTCAATCCATCTTACAATTTGGGATACAAAATTTCAGCCAAACGCATCGTTATATATTTAAGTTAAGAGGCAAATTAATCAAGCATTCAATATAAAGTGCACAGGCAATAGTCAAAGTAATAGGCCAATCGCTGTCTCGGATAATAAAATTAATTGTCTATGAGCATGCCAGCAGAATTTGTCAAAGCATCATGGAAGCATTTAATTCTATCTAGATGAGTAGGTCACTATATTTCAGATGAGACACCGAAGCTCCCGGTAGGCAAGGGTCCGGGAAAGGGGCTAGGAATGGCAGCTATTGGAAGAAAGAAACAAACTAGTGATGACCAAAACTTACTAAAATTAGAAAGGTCATAAATGATATTATGCATTCTGGATTAAACTGCCAAACCGCTTGCAGCTTCAACAACATTGTAGTTTTGTTCATTTCACAACCGATGATTCTTACTCTCGCCCATGTCTTACACAACAACACGTGTTGATCAAGCCTAATTCCAAAACTTAATGACCAATAAATCATCAGATTCCTTATTAATAGCCTTCTAAAATTGGCAATCCCTTAGCTGTACGAAATGGTGTATTATTTTCCCCAACATTTATGCAATAAAAATTTCAACTCTTTGTAAATTCAAGCACTATGCAACAAGAATACAACCCATTATTCTTTTCTTATGTTCATTGTTATCTCCATTAATTTAAGATCGTCAGGAGTAACAAATAAAAGAATTCACGTCAGGCTACAGCACCAGAATCCAGATTAGAAGCTCAAACCTGCAAAACATAACTGCTTCGAGAAATAGTTTAAAGGACCGGTTCGGATTGACTTTTTAGCATTTTGTTTCCGAAAAAAACACCATTTCCAAAAAAAATACATTCTTTTTGCAATAATTCAATTTGATTTTAAAAATTGTTGACACTCTAAAAAGAAAAACACGGATACAATTTTTTTTTTTTCAAACGTCAGAATGTTCAGCACTTAAAAAATCACTTTTTTTTTTTTTTTTCAAAAATCACTTTGTTTTTCAAAAGTTTAATCGAAACAAAATCAGCTAGACTAAAATTATTAACCAAACAATTACATGATCCAAATTTAATTAATAAACTACGCACATATCATATATCTCGAGGTAAAGTTACTGAGTGGTACCTGAAATCTGCAAATATAGTAATCATCACCTAGACGAGCACGCATAGCCTGTACAGGCTTCCTAGTAGGATTCCTAGGATTAAACACAACGCTCATGTTGACCAAAGCTTTGACTCTATCAGGCCGGAGCAAGCAAAGGTGCCAGGCCATAGCAGCACCCCAGTCGTGGCCCACAACGAACACCTGGTCCAAGCCCAACTCGTCCAGCAGGCCCACGAGGTCCCCGACGATGTGGAACGCCGTGTAACTGGAGGCTTCCGGCGGAGCGTCGGTGTCGCCGTAGCCACGGAGGTCGGGGGCGATGCAGCGGTAGCCTTTGGCTGAAAGGTGGATCATCTGGTGGCGCCACGTGTACCAGAGCTCGGGGAATCCATGGAGGAACAAGATTGATGGGCCGCCTTGGGCCGGGCCCAGTTCAGCTACGTGCATGTTTATTCCATTTACGTGAAAGTTTCTGTGCTGTATTTTCTCCATTAACAGAGCTTCCAATTCTTGATGATGATGATGAAGTTGCTTGTTTCGCGTTGTTTTGTGTTTTGGGCAATGAGTGCGATTTGCTTTTGGTGGCTTTTATCTGGTTGAGGTTTTCTGGAAATCGAGGCCTTTTGCTTACATTATTGTATAAGTGGCTTTTAAGTTTTATAATTAACGAAATTAAGATATAATATCATAATTTTTTTAAATATTGTTTCGTTAACATAATTTTGGAAGGTTTTGTTTGGGCTTAATTATGAAACTTTAGCGATCAAGCTATGAAGTTTTAGATAAAAGTGTATTTTTAAATATTGTTTCACATTGTATTTTTTTTTTGTTATTTTTAAGATAATATTGGATTTTGAAAAATATTTTTGAGAAAGAATGAAAGAAAATCATTTTTTATATAATATAAAAATAATTTCTCAAAAATCTTTTTTGAAAAGTTCAATTTGGAGCTTCTGGTTCTTAAATTTTTTCTAGCTTCAACTCTTATGAAAAAATTCTTTTAAAAATGGACGAAATAAATCAATTTTCAGCTTTTGAGCTGCCAGAATTATTTTTGAGTATCTAAAAATGGAGCCAAACAAACTCTAAATTCATAATCGATTATATTTCAAAGTTACAGTCGCTCGTACGAAAAATATGACTCGATTTTAATCAAATACAAAATCTACCAAAATTGACTTTTAAGAAATAATACTTATTATAGGATTGATTCAGAGTCTTCATATTGTATAAAAATGTTGGCCGGAAATGGTTCTTTATCATAACCACTAAATATTTTTTTCCTTTTTTTGTGAGCATTTGAGGCAAGTAATTACGCTATAATACACAGCTGATTGTTACAAGAATAGTGGATTTTCACATTACTTGTAGTAAAAGCTTTTGATCGAATAAATAAATAAATAAATAATGAAAGTGTTTGTCTTTGATTCTTTGGAGCCCACCTCAAAGTTAGAGCATCCAAATTCTGATTAGGTGTCCGGATTTGGCATAATCGAGAGCATTCATCGTAGCAAGCATGAGTAATAGTGGCAGCTTTGCTAATCTAGGACCTAATAATTACATAGTGTGTGTATATATATATATACTAGTTTAATACTCATATCATACACGGATTACAAAATATATGATTGATTTTTTTTAAAAACAGAGTATTTTATATTACTAAACAGTGCAATCAAATTATATTTTAAGAGTTCAATAAATGTGGATTCGTATAAAAATTAAGACATTAAGAATACCAATATTTACAACAATAGAACATTATATTAAGTAAAATATACAATGCAGAATTGAAGAGAGCATATTAATGAAATAAAGCAATTATCTAGAACAAATTTTGAAAGATTTCCTTGTATACAACGTTTTTAGTTTGTTGGAAGGCAATCCTTTCTCATCATGAATTAAAATTTTCAATTCCTTTTTCCTTGTAACTCTAGAAACAGCAACATACAATTATCCATGAGTGAATATGGGTCTAGGTAGGTATAATCTAATAGTTAAAAGTGATTGACCCTGACTTTTACAAAGAAAAGTTAATTGAAATATGTACAGTAATAAGAATAACAAATCACATTAAAAATTCAATAAAAAAAAGATTGAATAGGAAAAACCAAAAATAATTTTAATTAAATAATTATCATCATTTCAATAGTTTTATTATCTTTATTTTGTATCTTTTAAAAGTGGACCCAAAAATCAATCATATACTTAACAAGTGCATGAAATAAACTAATTTTTACACAAAAAAGATAATTAAAAGGGATACACTCATGAAAGTACCCAATAGTTTTCAGATAAGAACACACATCAAAAACATAAATAAATTATAAAAGATAAAAAGTAAACGAAATATTAAGATAAGATGAGTACCTGGATATGAAGCTATCTAGGAATCAAGGAATATCATTTATCAATTTTGCAGTAAAAATATCGTTTTGAAAGAAAAGATATACACGATTTCAAAAGAAGACAGTTAACCAAGAGGGACAAAATAAAATTAAAAGGCTGAAAAATCTACAGCGTGTAATCGCCTATGAGGGTGAAAGTTTTACATAAAAAATGCACAATATATAATATAGGATTTGAATATACAAAATATATGAATAAAAAAGGTAGTTTGTTGATATTAACCAAAATTCAATTTACCATAAATAGCACTAATTTTTTATAGTAAAAGAAACAGTTAAAATAGGTTAAGATTTTATAAGAACCAAATTAGTGAATTATCATAAATATATACAATCAATCTAGATTGCGTGTCATGATTTTCAATTGTAATATATAAATATTAAAATAAATGAGTAAATCAATGTAAATCTCACTAAATAGGGCATTTTTGAACAAATTTGAATATAAATCTTAACGGTTGGTTGAGGTGCATTTGAGATTTCGATACTTAAATAGCCGTGGATTGGGACTTAAAAATAGGAGTAGATAACAAAATGTTATATTTGTGTGACACTTGTTATTATATTTATGCAACATTTGTCAGTAGTATATTGAATTGGGTTCTTCTATATAATATAGTATAAACTAATCTAACACCCGTGCTATACACGGGTTGCAAAATATATGATTGGTTATTTTTTTTTAAAAAAAATATTTTATATTACTAAACATTGCAATCAATTGTATTTTGCAATATATAGCACTAATTTTTTTTTATTGTCAAAGAAATCAATTAAAATAGGTCAAGATTTGATAGGAACTAAATTAGTGAGTTACCATAGATATATATAATCAATCTAGATTGCGTGTCATGATTTTTGGTTGTAATATGTAAATATTAAAATAAATTAATAAATCAATATAAATCTCACTAAATAAGGCAATTTTGAATAAATTTGAATATAAATCTTAACGGTTGGATGAGATGCAATTGAAGGTTTGATACTTGAATAGATTGAGACTTGAAAATAGGAGTACATAACAGATGGTTATATTTGTGCGACACTTGTCGTTATATTTGTGGAACAATTGTGAATATTATATTGAATTGGGCTCTTTTATATAATATAGTATAGATAAGAATACATATAGAACAAAAATTTTGTCGTTAAAATGGAAAACTAAACCAAAAATTCTCTTTCTTCATCATCAATCAAATCCTTATTTGTGACCCATGACTTTATTTTATCATCAATCCAATATATATATATATATATATATATATATATATATTTCAGCATTCAATTGAACCTAATTCTAAGGAGTAACATCACAACTATTCGTCTCCAATTGATAGAGGAAAAATGATATTGAACCCCAAAAAGAAAAGGTAAAAAAAGAAAAAGAAATATAACATGAAAAGGGTTTCTTTTTTTTTTTTTTTGGATTTTATGCGGGTTCAGATAACAAAGGTTGTGCCATGGAATCTTCAAAAATAAAACAAATATTGAATATAATTTGGTGTGGGCTACCGGGTGCCCATGCTCCAGCAAGATGGTTTTGGGCAACACTTCTTTGCAACTGTCAAGCCCCAATAAAGCTCCCAAATGTAAACTAGCATCTGGCCGATGTGATGCATCGTTTTTAATATTAATTTGATTTTATTAAATTTTATATAATTAAAATTAATTTCAAAAATTGTATTTTAAATTAATTTATGAGATATAATTTATGAGATATGGTTAAATTTACACTAATGATTTTTTTTTTGTGTATTAAAGAATATAATTTTTCAAATTTCATCATTATTAACGAAATTGTGATTGAGGTATCGTATTCGAAAAACACTAACCCAGATATTAGGTTGTGAATATATTGTTCAACTTAAAATACATAAACTCATAATTAATATATATATATATATATACTATATTATATAGAAAAACGCAATTCAATATAATACTGACAAGTGTTGCACAAATATAACGATAAGTGTCGCATAAATATAACCCTCTGTTATGTACTCATATTTTCAAATCTCAATCTACGGCTATTCAAGTATCGAAACTTCAATTGCACCTCATCCAACCGTTAAGATTTATATTCAAATTTATTCAAAATTGCCTTATTTAGTGAGATTTATATTAATTTACTAATTTATTTTAATATTTACATATTACAACAGAAAATCATGACACATAATCTGGATTGATTGTATATATCTATGGTAACTCACTAATTTAGTTCCTATCAAATCTTGACCTATTTTAATTGATTTTTTTACTATAAAAAATTAGTGCTATATATGATAAAATACAATTGATTACAATGTTTAATAATATAAAATACTTTTTTTTAAAAAAAAACTAATCATATATTTCACAACCCGTGCATAGCACTGGTGTTAGACTAGTGTGTGTATATATATATATATATAGCCAACTCGTTGACATCAATCTTTCTTTTCTTATTTAGTCTTTTTATGCAATCAAATACTGTCATTTACTTTCATATATCTAATGATAAATGTAGTCAAAGTATTTCTTATTGATGTAGTATCATGAAAAAAAATGAGACAATAGCTAATGTTGTGAGTTTTCTTGTTCTTTCATTTCTGCACAAATCCTTGTACCTTTTTTTTTTCTTTGGTCAATCACCAATCCTTTTATTTAATTTTGGAATTTAATTAGTGCCTAAAAGAGTTCTATTGAGGTTTTTTTTTTTTTTTGATAGTATATAAACGCGATGTCCTCCTTATATTTAAACTCTAGCGTAACTAGAAAAGATAATCCATGAACTTTGGGATTTAGGTTGGGTGACCATATTAATCATATTAATAGGTCTTCCTATTGATGCAAGAATGATAGACATATATGTGTGTGTGAGTGTGTGTATTAAAATTTTCCCATAACGAAAAATAAGAAAATTGCATTCTCATAAACTTTTCAAAATTGCACTTTGTTCTCCTAACATTTCGGTATTCACAGAATAACTCAAACACTTAAATACCAGTCCAAGTTAGGTTACACTACCCATGTTACAGATCCCCTTTTTGTTGGTATAGAAAATTTCACTAAATAATTTTGGATATCATTGAATAATTTTAAGTTTTAAAATGAACATTATTCTACCAAATTTACGGTAATAATCAAATTCCATCAATCGCTGTTAATGTACATGCAAAATGTGCTGAGTAAAGGTTTACTTGAAAAATCACAGTAAATAAAAATTCAATTTGAAAGTTTGAACATAAATTAAAAAAAAAAAACTATAATGCAATCATTTTTTTCTTTTATTTTCTCCACTTTTTCTTGTCTTCTATCTCTAATATTATTTCCTTCACAAATCATCAATTGTTAATTTGCCATTACCACCACCATATTGATGCTTGTAAATAAATCCTAACACAAAAACGTTACAAAGAATTGATAAAAAGATTTAAATTTTGGATATCCTGAATTTTTTCCCTCATGAAAATCATCAAAATGAATTTAAAGTGCACATTCTCAAACTCTTTGCTTGCTCGGTTACTTACTCCATATGGAGAGAAAGAAATGATAGTTGTTTCAATGCTAAGTAACAAACCAAGGAAGAGATTTTCAAGCGCATCAAGGTGGATATTGGTATTAGACTCAATCTCGGGAGGAAGTTTGTTTCTAATAGGCAGCACAATATTGATACTTTGCAAAAGTTGGGGTGATATTGATTGTATTCTTTGACTCTTTTTATACATCTTTCGTTTTGGACTTCTTTGCCTTTTCTTGTATATGAATCTTTCTTTGAACGAGATCACACTTGCTGATTTTTTTTAAAAAAAAAAGAGAGAGAGAGGGAGAAAATTTTGAATTTTGAATTTTGATTTTTAAAGTGGCAAAAGAAATTGCAACTATTAAATTAAAAAAAAATTGTATTAATAAAAATATTTATAATAAAAGTATAAATTTATATAGCTAAATGGAAAAGTAATATACACACACATAACTTACCGACCCTTGCATTGGGAGAGGGCAAATGACTCTATCCTTACCCCCCCCCCCACAATAATCATACGGGTTAAGGAAGAATACCATTGCCATCTCTATTTTCACTCTCAGGCTAAGGTAAAGTACCATTGCCATATTTATTTTCACTCTTTCAAGTACCTTTAAAATTTTCAGTTAGAATAACTAAAACCTCTTGTGACTTATCCAAATTAATTAACAAACTATAGAGAGACAAGTAAACATCCTTTTTTTTTTTCTTTTTACATAATCTATAAATTTTCTGGTTGTTTCCTTTCCATCATTGTTTAATGTGCTGACGTATATTTAGGTTTTTAATACATTTCCTTATCTTATAATTTTTGATTACCCAATAACCTAAATTTAGAGAATAATCAATTATTAGTCCACCTTCCTAGTCTTGGCCATTACGTTAAAAGCTTTATAGATAGGATATCCTATTATACTCACTGTATATTAAAAATTTACAATATAATCATTACTAATTTCTTTTATCTCTTACAACATTATTAGCTGTGACTTTTATTTTTTCTTTTTCTTTTTACAAAACTCTTTACTCCCGACTCATTTTTCGTCCCCCAGATAATGTCAACTATTTAAACTAACCTCTAATTTCAATACACATTTCCTTTTTTTTTTAATATCTATTTCAACATAACGATTAAATTGGAAATACTCTCTAGCAAAATTTATGCAAGAACGCTGATATTTTCACTTTTATCCCCCACGCTTAGGCTTAATATTTCTCCCACTTGTAGAAACTTTTCCAAACCTTTTCATCCGTTCAAAAGAAAATAAAACAAAAGAAAAACGAGGCCTGACTTTTCGCAGCCAATACACAAGCTTTCCTTGCAGATAGACGTTTCAGATACAGCTCACCAACGCAATGTCAATGCCCAAATAATTAAAAAGAAATTTAATTATTTATCTTACTAAAATCCCTTAATTACCCTCCCCTGACCATATCCTTCTACGATCTTTAGCTCTAAGTTGAGCCCCAATATCAGAGTCTGTTTGGCTTTTTCTTTTTTTTTTTTAAAAATAAAGTTGCTTATAAATAATTTTTGACACATATAAACACATTAAGCCAAGAAGTGTTTCAATAAAATCTACTTATAAACTGTTAATATGTTGGTAAATAATTAAACATATGTTTACAAACAGTACGTAATAAAATGACTTAGAAAAAAACATTTCATTAACTAATGTTGTGTTTTTAAAAAGGTATAATTGTAGTTTTATTTGATCAACTCCCGTAACTTATAAACAGCTAAAAAAAAAAAGTCGGGGGAACAGTGCTTTTCTTTTTTTGTTAAGAAATATATTTTACTTGTTTATAAGCACAATCATCAAATAAGTAGATTGTGTTTCTCTACTTTTAAGTATATTTGACCAACTTATAAGTACTCTAAAACCGGCTATATCCTAGGGGGCATTAAGGTCAAGTGAGTTTTTGCCCAACCGCCAGTCGTATCCGGTATCTCAATGTCTTAGCTACATCCTCTCTAGTCGCCCACGATATTCCCTTTTTTTGCCCACTTTCTCCTAAATCCCCTCCGTTTCAAACGGCTCCGTCAAACTTAACGGTTTCCGTTTGCGAACAGTTAAGAAGAAAGAGAACAGTTGGAGATGAACACGGCGAAGACGCGCCGCAAGGTAGCTCCGGTGGTGGCGGAGAACGGCGACTCAGCTGACAAGCTAGACCAGCTGCTCCTCTCTGCCGCCATCGCTAACGGCGAGGACCTCGGCCCGTTCGTCCGCAAGGCCTTCGCCTCCGGCAAGCCGGAGACGCTCCTCCATCACCTCCGCCACTTCGCCCGATCCAAAGAGTCCGAAATCGAGGACGTCTGTAGAGCACACTACGAAGACTTCATCACTGCCGTTGATGATCTCCGTTCCCTCCTCTCCGACGTCGATTCGCTCAAATCTTCTCTCTCCAATTCCAACACTCGTCTCCAGTCCGTCGCCGTGCCTCTCTTGACCTCGCTGGACTCCTTTGTTGAAGCTCGCAACAAATGCAAGAACATCACCCTCGCTATCGACTCACTTCGCACGTGTGTTCAGTTGATGGAGCTTTGCGCACGCGCGAACTTCCATCTCTCGAAGAACAACTTCTACATGGCTCTAAAATGCGTCGATTCAATCGAGAGAGAGTTTCTGACCGAAACGCCGTCGGTTACTATTCGGAGAATGTTGGAGAAGCAGATCCCGGCGATTCGGGCAAACATCGAGAGAAAAGTCAGCAAAGAGTTCGGCGATTGGCTGGTTGAGATCCGAATAGTAAGCCGGAACTTAGGTCAGCTCGCGATCGGACAAGCATCGGCGGCTCGGCAGAGAGAAGAAGAGCTGAGAGTCAAGCAGCGCCAAGCCGAGGAGCAGAGCCGGCTTAGCTTAAGAGATTGCGTTTACGCGCTTGAAGAAGACGGCGACGATGACGGAGTTGATGGAATCGGAGATGACATTAGGGATAGTTACAGTAACGGCGGCAGTGGTGGTGGTGGTGGTGGTGGAGCTTTAGGATTCGATTTGACGCCGTTGTATAGGGCTTACCATATACACCAAACGCTTGGGCTTGAGGATCGGTTCAAGCAGTATTATTTCGAGAACCGGAAGCTTCAATTAACTTCGGATTTTCAGGTATCATCGATGACACCATTCCTCGAATCGCATCAAACTTTCTTCGCACAAATTGCTGGTTTTTTTGTAGTCGAGGATCGCGTTTTTAGGACTGGTGGGGGATTGATTTCGAAAATCGATGTAGAGAATCTGTGGGATACTGCTGTGAGTAAAATGTGTTCTGTGTTAGAGGATCAATTTTCTAGAATGCAAACCGCAAATCATTTGTTGTTGATTAAGGATTACGTAAGTTTACTTGGTGTCACTTTGAGGCGTTATGGGTACCCGATTGATGCATTGCTTGATGTGTTGAGTAAGCATAGAGATAAGTATCATGAGCTCTTGTTGTCTGATTGTCGTAAGCAGATGACGGAGGCTCTCTCTGCCGATAAGCTTGAACAGATGTATATGAAGAAAGAATATGAGTACTCGATGAATGTATTATCGTTTCAGATACAGACATCAAATATTATGCCTGCGTTTCCTTATGTTGCGCCATTTTCGTCTATGGTGCCTGATTGTTGTAGAATCGTGCGATCATTTATCGAAGATTCTGTGAGTTACATGTCATACGGTGGGCAGCTTGAATTCTATGACGTGGTGAAAAAGTACTTGGATCGGCTTTTGAGTGATGTGTTGGATGGGGCTCTTTTGAAGCTTATTAGTACTTCTGTTCATGGGGTTACTCAGGCGATGCAAGTGGCAGCAAATATGGCCGTGTTTGAGCGTGCTTGTGATTTCTTCTTTCGTCATGCTGCCCAGCTTTCGGGAGTTCCTTTAAGGATGGTGGAGCGTGGGAGGCGGCAGTTTCCGCTGGTTAAATCGCGTGATGCAGCTGAAGAGACACTCGCAGGTTTGCTTAAGCAAAAGGTTGATGGATTTTTGTCGCTAATGGAAAATATTAACTGGATGGGCGATGATACTCCACAGGGAGGGAATGAATATGTGAATGAGGTGATAATCTTCCTCGAGACTCTAGTTTCTACGGCTCAGCAGATCTTACCCGTTCAGGTTCTTAGAAGGGTATTACAAGAAGTTCTTGCTCATATATCAGAGACAATTGTTGGGGCTTTGCTTGGAGACTCCGTTAAAAGGTATAGCATAAATGCTATAATGGGACTCGATGTGGATGTACGAATACTGGAATCATTTGCAGACAATCAAGCCTCAATTCTATCTGAGGTAGATGCCAGTCAGCTAAGAAACGCCCTTGTTGAATCAAGGCAATTGGTTAATCTGCTTTTGAGCAATCACCCAGAAAATTTCCTGAATCCGGTTATCCGGGAGAGGAGTTATAACGCTTTGGACTATCGTAAAGTAGTCGTCATCTCGGAGAAGTTGAGGGACCAATCAGACCGTTTATTTGGATCCTTCGGGACACGGGGATCCAAGCAAAATACAAAGAAGAAATCTCTTGATGCATTGATAAAAAGACTAAAAGATGTGAACTAGACTTGTAATATCTCTGTAAGTCTTGTCTCTATTGAAACTTGTTATATCTCTAAAATGTTGTTTCAAGTGCCATTTTTTCCTCCCTTTTTCCCTGTTAGACTGCGCTTATAGCTTGATATTGTTCGAACAATATTGTTTCATTTCCAGGTGCTACGATTTTTTATTTTTATTTTTATGTATAATAATTATTGATCATACATTGTTTGTATTCATATATCTTCACAACATTGTTGGCGGATATTCATTCTGTTATTTGTGATATTCTTTTGCAATTCAATATGGTTTCATAAAGCTAGCTTCATGAACTGAAGCCTCGTATACCGCTCAAAAATAGACCCCTTCTTTCTCTCGATTGAGTGGAATTCAATCGATATGCGGTGTTGATCAGTTAGTTTCTTGGATCATTTCCACATTCTTTTCTTGTATGTAGTTGGGAAACTTTGCGGCTTTTGTGAGAGTGCTTTTCCATTCTCCACTCCCCCGAGCCTTTTTTGCAATTCCCCCAATAATCTTCTCTGTTCCTTGATGGCACACTGACAATGGCGTAAACTTGAGTTTACGATGTGCCCAGAGGATGGCACAAACTTGAATTTTACACTGGCAGCCTTAGGACCCATTATATTGTTTACTGATTGTCTACCTGAGGATTCAGGATTACGTGGATCGTCTTTGGGATGTACAATACATGTTTGATGACAATTTTGTTCGTTGTTGGAATAGCTAGCAACCAACTAGGATAATATACTCCCGAAGAAGTTAGCCTTACTGTTGCATTGGTTCGTGTAGATGTCCAAGATTCGTTTGAAGAGGGAAGTCTGTTTAGAGGGTGTTTGGCTTTGTTTATTTGGTGTTTATAAGCATTTAAATAGTAAAAAACATGTTTTTTGGTGCTTTTTTCTTGGTGCTTATAAGCACCTAACTAAGCAAAGCCAACCACCAATTGTAGTGTAGCTTTTGTTATTCTGTACCGCATTGTGTTGGAGAAAATATGATGGAGATATTGCAAAATAATGATGATTTACTACTGATGAAAGTATGAAAATATTATATATGATCCTAAATCACTGTTTATCTAAGCAATGATACTCTTGTGGTAGCTGATTATTATCTCCTAGAGTTGTAAAATAAAGCTTGATGAGTAGTGACAAATCCAATACTCTAGAAAATGTTTTCAAAGCCTTAATTGGGGGCATCTTCTTAGGATTTGAACACTTGGTGTCAATAATATTTGTCAATTATTTTCTTTTTCAATGAAAAAAGAAGTCCGAGTTCACGATAGAAATGCCAAGCTATCCTCTCTAGGAATGTTCCAACATTAAAAACCAAGGTCCAACGAAACTCAGGAACCTGGTTCAATTCTCATCTCTTGCACTAAGTTAAGTGTCTTGACTTACTAAGTGGTTGGATTGTGGGACCGATATTTTAATCCGAGATTTATGGATTCCTTCGTCAAAAAAAAAAATGCCAAGCCTCAAAATACATAAATAATGCAGTTAATCAAACACAAAACCTATCACTTGGTTAGTATTCGTTTCTATTATGAGGTGGGTAAACCCAAACGATTTCCTAATATTTTGATGGAAGAGAATAGCCATCATCAGCACGTGGACAACTAGACATTTGCTACATTTCGACAAAGCAACAACTCTAATTCCCAATTGCCATATGCCAAGGATAGCCAGGAGCCTTTTCTTTCTTGTCTTGCATTTCTTTTTTCTTTCCCTTCTCTGTACGTATGTTGTATCGGCCCCAAACTATTTGGACAGTTTAAAGCCTCTTTTGGGCCCGTAGAATAAAAGACCAAAGGATAACGCCTAAATTTGACTATGTTAGGTTGAAATTCTTTAAGATTTAAAACAAGTCCCGAGATCTTAGGCCGGTGATGGGAAGTCAAAAGTCCCAAAGAAAGGAAATACGGATAATTAGCACGTTGTAAGCATCGCCATCACAATTAGAGAACGAGACCTTTGGATTCCGGATTAAGGGGATTGGTAGGTGTTAATTTGGAACCCGACCCCTTTAATATGGACTCCCCTTTGACATAGGAACTTACCTGAAACATACAAACACCAAAGTATCAACAAAGCAGCTATTCCCGACAAAAAGGGTGTTGGACTCAATACGTGAAGAGTTCAAACCTTAATTATAGACCTTGTGGTTTATATAATGTTATATCGTATCAACCAACTTATAAATTAACAATTGCAGAAAAGTTAACCAAACATCAAACTATATATATCGTAAATTAAAGATTGGTTGTAGACTGGTTGCTGTTTCATGACTTCTCGAAAGGAAAATGGCTGCATGTAAAAGCAAACTGAAAGTAAAATAAAATAGAAACGAGAAAGATTGAAGCGAAGATATCTAAAAAAATTTTGGACATACACTGTTAAATTACCATTATAATATTATAATTTCTAGTAGAATAAATACTAATTCATTCTAGCGCTTAAAATAGTTGTTAAGTTTGGGACCACGAGTTTTGAAGCAGCCAATGTTGGAGATTTTGGTTGGGTCAACTTAAGCAACAAATCAGAAAAAGCCATTCCCTACTTTGTTATGTGATAATTGGACAAAGGGTAAGGTTTAGGTTTGGGGGTAGCAACAAGTGGCTAGTGGAGACAACGAATTTTAACATAGAAATAACCCAGGCCACTAGTGACTAACCATTTCTCAATGTCTCACCAACCCCCCTATGCGACCAGTCAACTATTAGCAAAAGTCTTGCTTAGTATTAACCAATCACGTCTTGTTATCTCTCACCCCCAATTCAACTCGTCTTATCAAAATAAAATCATTCCCTCTTTCATACAATTCGAAATAAAATTATCACTCTTATTTGAAATAATTAATCTTGATCATTTGAGTTATCTTTTAATCCCTTCTATTGACTGGATTGACTTTTTTTTAATTGAAAATTACTTTTTTCTGAAAAAAGTATTTTTGAAAATAAGTATTTAGATTAAATTTTTTTTAAAAAAAATTAAAACTCTGAAAAAATTTCAATTGTAGTTCTTTTTTGTTTTTTTCAAAAATCAAATTGTTTACCTTTTGAAAACAATACTTTTTTCAGAAGTTTTAGGAGAAAAAAACAACTCAAACGAGCCTAAAGTCTTGCGTTTTGGTATTTAAAATTTGATTAGTCTCAATCCAAATTGGTTAAAAAGTTTATTAATTTTTGAGTTAAATTCAACTCATTTAAATTATATTTATTTTCAAATAGAGTCATGCACGTGAACCAAGCTTTGAATCCTAAGAATTATAATTACTCGAGAAAACTCCTCAAAATATTTCCAAAAAGAAAAAAGAAAAAAAGAAATACTGAAATACAAGATCCAACCCACTAGATGTTCCACACCATCAAACTAACGTTTCAGCAAATATATATATATATATATATATGTATGTATATATATATATATATATATATTGACACATAGTTTCTGAGAGTCCCTAATTCCACAACTTTACTAAACCCCATGTCTTCAACAACTACTCTTCGCGTCTTCCTAATCTGTCTAACTGTGTTCTTAGCCTCAGCAGCAGCAACAACTACTGATGACGACAAACTAACAGCGTACGAGGTGCTACAGCAGTACGACTTTCCCGTAGGCATCCTCCCCAAGGGTGTGAAAAACTACGAGCTTGACAGAAGCACCGGCAATTTTGCGGTCTACTTTGACGATTCTTGCAGCTTCACCATCCAAGGTTACAATCTCAAGTACAAGAGCAAAATAACTGGGACCATTTCCAAGGATAAGCTCACGAATTTGAGCGGCGTTCAGGTTACCATCTCATCTAAAAATTTAAATTTATTTATTTATTTATTAGGCTTAACACGCCTCTGACGTGTAAGTGTGATTTGATCTCCTTACTTACATTGTACGTGAACAGTTTTAATATTTATTATCCTTAACAGGTGAAGATACTTTTCTTCTGGTTGAACATCGTGGAGGTCTCCAGGGTTGACGATGAGCTTCAGTTTTCTGTCGGGATTGCCTCCGCAGATTTCGAGATTGACAACTTTGATGAGAGTCCCTACTGCGGTTGTGGGTTTGACTGCGTCAACGAAATTGAGGCAACAGGTGGGGATGCTAATTTCAAGAATCTTGTTTCTTCTTAGTGGATCGATTTATACACGAAACTCTTGTTATGTATGATTTTTGAAAAAATAAGGGATCCATTTTCAAAATTTATTGCGCGTAACTTTATTATGGGATAAGGTTCTTAATATGGTTTGGTAGATTTTTTATTGGTGGCAAAAATCTCGACTTAACTCTGTTGAATTTCATATTTAGCGACTGTTCTACATAAATTAGCGATCGAAAATTATTCTTTAAATTCTTCGCAATGTGTTTTGTGACCATTACTATTTTTAGTTGCTAAATCAGTCACAAAACTTAATTTTTTTTGATCGAAATTAGGTAGTTGCTAATCTTAGTCACTAAAAATCCTGTTTCTAGTGACAAGAAATGAGAAATGAATATTCGTTGTCCAATAATGATGGATTTGGGATGAAGTAAATAGTAGTTCAAATAACTTTATCTTCATTTTATTTGTTACATTGAATCTAAAATGTTATCATTTTTAAAAAATGATTCATTTCCAAAACAAAAGGAGTCAATTAAATTTGATTGAATTGTACAGACAGTTTGCCAATTCAAGCTTGTGCTTGGAATCCTTCTCCAGCCATTAGGCTTAGCATTATTAAGTAAATTGTGAGTAATTTGCCATCTATTTCTTGCTTTACTATACAGAATCTGTGATAATTTTGTCGACACTTTGGGATATTCTCTTCCTCGGCAATGTGTGTTTTTTGTTTTGTTTTGGTCCAGAAGATAGTTGTCCCGATGGATCCTAAGAGTATGCTTTTGTTTTTTGCCTTGTTGGAAGGCTACCTAGCCATAAGTTGTCCTCTTTTGGCTACGAGGATCGTTGACTAATTATTCAAATTCGGTCCCAATCTCCTGGTCTGAATCAGCACTTTTGACTTACCTGATACTTAATATAAGAGACGTGTTGCGTGTTCATAATTTACCAGTTGATGGTTTGGTTCTGCAAATTATTCCGGTGGTCAAATTTTATCCAGCTAATTTTTCTTGTCGCAAAAAAAAAAAAAAGGAATTATTAACCCTTCGTGACAAGGTGAGTGGTCGATCATGAGTAAATCCAGTTTCTGATAGTCAACTACTTGAATTTGTAAAAGTCATTATTAACAGAAGTTGAACTAGACTATTTTGATAACCAAAAATTATTAATTAAAAAGTCTACCATACCAAACAAGCTATAAGAACCATACTTTTTCCCACTAAACTACTTGTCAGTTGTCATGCCTTACCCTTTACCTTCTCCAACAAAATGAAGGATCTACCTTCTCTCACAAAATTAAGAATCTTTTTGGATTAGTTTTTTTTTTTTAAAAAAATATTTTTTTAAAAAATACATTCTTTTTATGATATTATTTAACTTAGCCTCTAGAAAAAAAATAAAAACTCTAAAAAAGAACTTATATATAATTTCTTAAAAAAATAATTTTTAAAAAAAACACTTTTTAAAAATTGTTAAAAGACACTTGTATGGAAAATCTAATCCAAACGAACGCTAAATAAACGCAACTCACCGCACATCTTCACAAAATCCCCCGAATATCAAAAAAAAGACAAACCCAACAATTTTTTCTTTTAAAAAAAAAAAACCATTTCCCACTTTTTCATCGAAAATAACTAATTTTCCTTTTTGAGAAAAAAAAAAATGTCAACAACACACCGACCCACCACCGCGACCCTCTTCGTCTTCCTCTTCCTCCTCCTCCTCCTCCTCCTCTCCGACGCCGCGTACGGCGGCGACGCCAAACCCACCGCGTACGAAGTCGTCCAATCCTACGACTTCCCAATGGGCCTACTCCCGAAGGGAGTCACGGGCTACGATCTCAACCCAACCACCGGAAAATTCAACGCGTACTTGAACGGCTCGTGCAGCTTCTCTCTAGAAGGATCCTATCAGCTCAATTACAAGTCCAAGATTAGTGGGTACATCGCGAAAGATAAGCTCACCAAGCTCAGTGGCATCAGCGTTAAGGTTTTGTTCTTGTGGCTTAATATTGTGGAGGTGATCAGAGACGGCGATGATCTTCAGTTCTCAGTTGGGATTGCTTCGGCGGGGTTTTCGATTGATAATTTTTACGAGTGTCCGCAGTGTGGTTGCGGATTGGATTGCAATGGCGCTGCTGGTAAGGGAATTATAAGGAAATTTGCAAACAATCGTTTTGATTTTTCGAGTTGATCGGAGAAAATGAGTTAAATGCCCTAATTTATAAAAGAAAATCAACTAAAATGCCAGGAAAGTGAAGCTTGAGTTGTGAAAACCCGAACTTGCGTGCCAACTAAGCGGGTCCAGAATCTGCGTAACAGAAATGGCGCAGACTTTTAGCAAATTCGAGTTTTGAAAACTCGAATTATTGCAAGTACAAGAAGTTGCAATAACTTCGAGAACTTGCAACCTCGAGTTCTCCTTGTTTTAGGGAAAAAAAAAAAAATAGCAAGTTTGATGACTCGAACTTCAGTTTCTGTGGCATGTAACTCGTTAGTTTCAAAACCATGGTATTTTGGTTTATTTTCTTAAACATAGGGCATTTAATTCTTTTGCTCAGTTGATTGTGGTGGTAAAGTTGTAGTCGTGTGGCATTGAGATTGAATTGCAAAAACAAACTCTTGCGAAAACGCAAGTTAAGGTTACATTCAACAGATCCAGTGTGGGTTTAATCTTTCAAGCTATGTGCAACGAGCTGCACTTTATTGTAGTAGTGGCTCATTTAAGCTTGGAGTCTTTTTAGAGGTCAGTTTTTCGATTGTGTACATGGGTTAATTCGGTCAAGGGATTGGTTATGTTGTTAAGTTTGACATTTCTTCTGTTTACGATATGCTTGTAACTTTCAATTTGCAAGCTGAGATTGTAACTTTATTCTCCATATGATTTATTGGCTTAAATGCATGAATTGCTTTATGTGGTGAATTTGTGGTTAGTTGTTCCCCATCGGTTCATGCTTTCCAATAATGGGGGATATCTATGTGTTTTCCTGCTGCTAGTATGATTCAGTGGATGTATGATACGTTATGTGATACAGTAGATATTAATTGAGCCTTTTCTTGAAAATGCAAGGTATGACTGTGTATAATTAGACTCGAAGATAAGTTTGATCATACTCTGATGGGTCGGCCTCTCTATTGTTTTTGACATTTCCAAGCATGAACATGCAGGCAGAAATTTACTTGATCAACACTTGCATGTAGATAGACTTTTTTTTAAATGGGTGGCCACAACACACAAGCATAGTAACTTTGTTAACCTGGTTTTGATACCGTGTAATTTAACCATGTGGTTTGATTTTGATATCCTTTGAATTAACCACTCCACCTCAAAGGTTATTTAAGATCCAGCATTGGATGAATGGTTACAGAAGTTTGCATTGCCGGTATGATTCATGTATACAAGGAGGACAAATTTGAACCAACAGTAGAATAGGCATCATAAAAAAGATTAAGAAAAAGGAAGTCAGTTGTCTGGTTTTGAATCAACTTGCTTGTGAACTTGCACATTCGGACTGAAATGTCTCTGTGTTTAAGCGTATCTGAACTACATTTATTAGTGAACCCATGTCTGAATTTCATGTGTAGTCAGTCATAGGCATTATTATCCACTGTTATCCCCCTTATCTGAATGTTTTGTTTCGTAACTTAAGCTAATAAGTTAGCGAAAGGCTGAGCTTGTTAGTTCCCCTCCCCTAGTTACTAAAAGGGGTCTCCAATATGAAAATATGAATATCATTCTGCTTGTGATTGGAGGGTTTTTGTAGCTTGTTCTAGAGCGGGTTATAGTTGGGACCAAGTACGCAATTTTTAGCACTGGTGTGACAGCAAAAAGTGAAAGAGAATCAATATCTGAAATTAGAGCTGAGGTGCACAGAAGTGAGCGTATGTATTCCAATATGTTAGTGTTGCATTCCCTAATTTGTTGATTATTTGTATCTCATTGAGTTAAATGCAAATGTTAAGATGGCTTTGCCACCAAATTAAGTTCATGAAGGAGTTATGTCAAGTTGGCAACATAGTAGAAAATTCAGGGATTCCCCATTGGATTTGAAAAGTAAGAAAGGAGCAAGTTTGGACATTTTTAGTGATACTCATTGGAAACAAACACTTGGGCAAAGGATGTTTTTGACGTGCCAGCCGGAAGCTGGATAGAGAAGTTTGCAGTGGAACCTTTCTGTATTCTATTGTGGAACACGATGAGTTCAGCCTTGATATGCCTTAAATGGTGTATCTTGAGTGAAGTAAACAAGTAGTGTTAGACTAAAACGGTTTACTACTCTGGCTATCAGTATAATGGACATGAACCCTTTAAGCTGATCCTGTTGAAGTGTGTCTGTGTTTCTGGTGGGAAGGAGAATGGGGTATGAGTCTCATTGTTTCTCTACTGTAAATGGAAGTTTTTCTACTCAAAAGCATTCACAAACAAGGGCTTGCTGAAGGGTTTGGCCGTCTTTGTACTATGTATCTATTGCAAAGCTCCCAACATTGCTATAGATATTCTAACATTAGAAGTTTTTGGGGCGAATTATGGTATCTTTCTGCATGAATGTGTTGTTTGGGTCTCATCTGACGGGTAGTGTTTTTGGCGGGTAGGATTGCTTTCAGAGGGTTCATGATATGTGTTTACAGAAAGCAGATAGCATTGTGTTGTGAATCTGCAAGCAAAGGGGTCCTCCTTATAGGCTCAGTTTTTCTATTCCTGAAAAAAGGGGAAAGAGAAACTGTGGTAAGTTCGGCCACTGGTTAGAGGTCCTCTTATTTATTTTGTTGGTGCCAGATATACTCGTTTTTGTTACAATGATTGCTCCTAACATGTATCACGATTAGATTGGTGGAAAGCAGTTAATCTATTTGATTATTTGCAGATTATTGAGGAATTCTGATGGTTTAGTGTTAGATAATTAGTGATAGGCAGATAAGCGGAGCCAGAGTGTAGAGGGGAAGAAGTCGCCGTGTAACTTGGCATTCATATGCTTGAGTCGAAGAAATAGTCCCTTGTAAAGTGTAAGATGAAGCCGTCTATAATAGACCTTATGTGGCTTTATCCGGCATAGCGAGAATTTCGTGCATCCATTGTGTTTTTAGTATTAAATGACGTTAATTATTTTTTCTCCTTGGTCCTTCCTACATGTGCAGTGAAGTTGGATAAACACTTGCAATTCAACGAGTGATAATTCTGATTCCTTTTGAAAGAGGGAAGACTGGCAGTATCATACAACCTTGTGTCCTACGCTCCTGGACACTTCGGTGGCTAAATAGTGCTTACAGTCTACAGATCATTCAATGTTAACGAGCTCTAATATTGCATCTGGCTCTTGAAGAGGACATGTTGCGACACCACGGGATTCTTAATCGTGGTTTGCCTAACGTGAATTTCTCATCATCAAAATAAATTAGACCAAACAAATTGCATAAATCAGGTTGGAGTAGCTAGTTGCTAGCTAGAATTCTATTGAACGGAAGGGATAAAGCGTTAGATGAGGCCGGTCCGAGACAACGATGGGAGATCAGTCAAGCTGATCAATTGTTTCTTGTCTGACGATTCGGACCCAACTATTAGCGTACTACTATAAGTGAGCCTAACTATCTAGAGGATCAATAAAGTTTTTTTTTTTTTTTTTTAAACTCCGCCTGTAGCGGGCATTTTTATTTTATGTGTTTCTGAGATTCTGACCGAGCCAGCTGCTTATCTTACGCATCATGACAATCCATCTGAGCCTATGCGCTTTTGACTTTTGCTTCACGCCAGAATCTTGAAATCGTAAAAAAAGATTAAAGTTGCTATTGTTGTAAGTTGCTTATCTTCAAAAATAACTATTTGGCATGTCATTGGACTTGAAACTTTTTTCCATCCAAGTGGTCACGTAAGCTAGATTGGTCAACTAGGAAGCTGTATAGGAAGAAGATCATTCGCGCATCAATCTTTAGTATCTTTTGGAAATACATGTAGTCGGCAAAGTGACATCTCTAAAAGCCGTGGAAAAAGTCTTCAAAACGATGTTTGCGTCTTTTGCGCGCTCGTTGTGCACGTACCTGCGAAGTTCACGCATCCGTACGGGAGCTGAGTCTATGATGGGCCCCCCCCTCCTTAAGTCATTTGAGATATAATTTCCACCCTCGTGCACAACTTGTGTACATCAACAATAATAATGGGTTCGCGGAAATTGACTTTTTTTTTTTAAGTATTTTTTTTATTTTTATTAAAAAAAAGTTATTTTTGAGAAGTTAACATTTTGGCTTTTGAAGAAAAAAAAAATCTAAAATTGAGTTTTATTGGAGTTTCATCTTTTCTAAAATTTAATTTAAATATTTATTATAAAAAGATATACTTTTTTTTAAGAAAAAATAAATATTTTCCATTAGAAACAAGACCAATCCAATCAGGTTGAATGTCACGAGGATATTAAAAAAAAAAGAAAGAAAGAAAGAAAAAGAGGCATTTTAGATGGTATGATAGAGTAGGTCTATGATTATCATGCTATGCTCCCTAGTTCTGTTAGGTGCTTTATGTTTTTCAAATCTGAACCACGATAATTGCGATCTCTAATCATAATACTTCTCTTTTTTGTGGTATTAAAATTGAGAAACTTGAAAGTGAAGTATTTACTAATTATCGGTTCTCTAGATGACTTGCATGTTACAATTTAGTAATTGTTTATACAAAAATTTTAAATTTTGGATCACTTTTCTTTTTTTCCAAGAATCTCCACATGGTGAGATTTTTGTGCGCTAAATTATCTTTTTAAATGATAATTTGATAAAATAAAATGTCTCCTCGATCTTCAAGTGGACCTAATCCTTTGCTTTAGAAATAATTTTCAGTTATTCTGTATGATGGTAATACAATTCATGTTCAGTTCCAACTTAATAATTTATCTTAAACTTCTTTAATTAGAAAAATATTATTTCTTGAAATTGTATAGACCAGGTTATTAATAACTGCTTTATGTTTTGCCATTTGCTGCAAATAATGGGTAACGTATGCACTTGAAAAGTTTGATTTTGCGAAGGCACTCAATATTATAAATACAAAAAATATTCAACGGTTATTTTGCTTCACCTATTTTCCTCCCTTTGCGCACATCTACGCGTCTTTTCCTCTTATCGCGCTACCTAAACTCAACTTGTTTAACTTTAAATTAGGGAAAGCCCTTCGCTAAATGGCGAAGCGTTTGGAAATAAACAAACGTTTTATTCACCTCTCGGGTTTTAAATTATAATTTCTTAACAACTGAAGCAATTATATGTCGTTTCAACTAATTTGAATCATATCACTTTTATAGTTTCGTAAACAAGTTGTTGGTTAAAATTTTAATAGGTTCATCCAATAAGAAGAACTTAAGTACACAAGCTCCAATCCAAGAAAATGCACTCGCTTTATTGCTCCCTCCCGGCAATGATTGGTGCCAATACATCGTGATTTAAATATACCCTAACTCAAACTTTTGGAAAATAAAAAATTCAACGGAAAATAAAGCTTGACAAATCGCTAAGCAGTTAATATTATTATAAATTCCTGAAAATGACGTTACAAAGGCCAAACCTCAAAGGACGAAACATTAATCACCACGAATTAAACTACTCGTCCTTCGTTTTCCGATAGAGAGAAGAAATGAGCAAACTAACAATATATGAGCTGTGTATATTCTATGGAAACATCAAGTTCTGTCCCTAAACATTTCTGCATATGACAAGTTATCACGCCATCCATGTCTGCAACACAGAGAGAATAACGATGTGTGTTTGTTATATGCTGATCCAGAATCTTAAGTTTGAAAAGCATATAAAATTATATACGTTTCGGATTTAAGATTCCGGATAAGCATATAACGAACACAGCAAAAGGTCGAAACCAAGAATCCATTTTCATGGCAAACTTCCAATAATGGCTTCTTCTTCTTAATTAATTCTTGTGGCTCAGGAGCACGCTGCGCAGCTCAGCTGCATCAATCTCCTTGATTTGATTCTCAGGCTTGTAGTAACCAGTGACGGGGTCTGGGACCCACGATGAGGTGTTGGCTGCTGATGAAAATTCTTCACCTCCTCCTTTCTTCATCATCACGTTGCTCATCGCCCCTGCTCCTCTTCTGCTGATCCCTGCTACTGCACCCCCTTCCGATGCTGCTGCTGCGTACCCACGCCTGCACCCATCATTCGTTATATTAATATTAATATAATATATCCAACACCATTTTGAAGTTGCTTGGCCTAACTATGAGATTCAACTGCTGAGCCACAGAGTTTTTAGTTATAGAACCGTAGTTAAAAAGTTAACTGTTTTGAGGGTAATATTAAAATTTTTAAAATTGTGAATGTAAAAATAGTCTCTTAAAAGTCTTTTTTTGATGAAGCTTCTGTTTTTTCACGTTCAGCTTTTTTTTTTTTTACTTTTTAGTTTCATAAAAAGTCTTTTAAAAATAGATTAAACAGGTTAATTTCAACACAGACACAAGACACAACATGCCAATATTTTTTTTTTTCTCCAAAACTTGGAGACATACTAAATCCAGTCTCAATACTGAAAGAAATTGTAGATATACCTGCTGAGAGCAACGGAGATTTGTTGGGAAACGAAAGCAGAGACGAGCTTAGCGTTGGAGAAAGAGCGAGCCATTGGGTGCGTTTGGATGATAAAATGATGATGGTGAAGAAGAGGATGATGAAGATGATTGATTTTTTTTTCTTTTTTTTCCTCAAACGCGGCCGCAGAAACTATAAATGAAATTCCTGCAGCTGCGAAGTGCGAACCAGAGATGAGTACGTAGTGCTCTTTCTGTTCTTCTGAGGGACTTTTGTGTTAAAGGTTGTAATGAAAAATGAGGATGCTCTCAGCGGCCAAGAGAGGCCATATTTATACTTCTAGTCAGCTGAGAAATACGCGTCACTAACGAAACAGAAAAACAAAATTGAAAAGACCATTTTTTTTTTTTTTTTTTTTTTGGGTCATAAAAGAAAAGTACTTTTGAGTCTTTAAATTTTTCACGAGTGATGCAAAGAAAGGCCGCGTCAAAGTAAGCCTCTAATTTTACGCGAAGGTCCCCCCTTTTTGTTTATCGACACTTGGTGGATGCCTCTTGGAGCCGTTTACTAGTTGAAGTCTTTTATTTTTTCGCTTTGAGTTATGATGTCTTAAACCACTTTGAATTAAGAATACAGACTGTAAACTAATTCAAACATATCTTAGTCCCTACGTGGTTGTTAGTAGTTAAATACGTGGACTTATGTTCTCTCTTTTATAGGGAAGAGGAGGCAACTATCACCTCAAAACTTCAACCAATAGCTAGCTTGTAAGTCTTATATTTTACCCTCCAACTATTTTTATTTTCGTATATTAAAGTTTCAAGTCTTTTTATTTTGATTATTCCCCATTTGAACCACTCCGATGAAACCCTAACCCGATTTCATTACCCAAGGTGACATCTACAAGGTTTAAGTGCATAGAAATGAATATAATTTGGATTAATTTTAAACTTATTACAAATCAAATTGAGTCAGTTGACTTTTATTTAAAATTAACCAATTATAATCATATAAAATAATCAAATCAATTCGATCGATTGAACCAAACCGTGTTGTCCCTCGTCTAAATATTAAATAGCAAATAAGAATACTCAACCCAACATTAAACCATAAAAAAAGAAAAAGAAACGGAAAAGCAAAAGAGTCCGAGGAACAAGTCAACGGGCTCCAAACGTGAGAGGGACAATGGAACGAGCGAGGCGGCGGAGTTTCTTTGGTTTTGTAGCTTGGCGAAGCTTGCACCACACAAAGCTTCCAGGGTAATCAGTAGGAAGAATCCAACCCAACCACAGCTAGTTGATAGTTCAAAGGGTCAATACAACTAATCCCAACTTTTTCTGCCTTCTTTAGACTTTTCTCACCCCGTTTCTTCTCCCTTTCCTCTCTACCCACCGGCCAATGCAATTGGGGGAAAATCCCCGTCTAGTAAGGTTGAGGGCTCGTTTAAATTGATTTTTTTTAAAATGCTTTTTAACAAGTTTTTTAAAATATATTTTTTTTTTGAGAAGTTGAGATTTGGTTTTTGAAAAAAACTATATAAGTTATAAACACTATAGTCAATTCAAATAAAATTTTTTAGATTAATGGAATTGAGATGTAAGTAGTTTTTCTTTTTTTTTTTTAATTTACATCACTGGTTTCACTTGCATACTTAAGATTCTTGCTCGAAACATGACAATTTTTCAATGAGATCTTTTGAGATTTTTATGTTATACAACTTTTCTTTCAAAATTTTATGAGATTGAGAAATTGTTAAGCTTTATAATAGTACTATTTTTTTTTTTTTACATTCCTTTTCATCTTAGTTTTGAAATTAGTGGGGAAGATTGAAAATTAGACTTGGCTCGAATGAAGCTCCAATTGCATTGATCCAAGTCAGAATTTTAATGCCCAAGTCATCTAATGTCTAAGTTAGAATTCTCCTTTTAGGGAAAATTTTATAATGAAATAAAGGGGTAGAATGGAGTTACTTATTTGGATATAGAAAGATTTTATTTATAGTTTAAGGATGAGGGACACGTGTCATATCACGTAAACGAATAGGTGGCCACCAGCTTGACTATGGGCATGGTCGGAAATGCCTATGTATGATCAAGTGGGCCTATTCTGGGAAAATCTTAGCGGGAGGATCCTGATAAGGTCGAGGGCACTAGCCAATCTTGGATCAATGACTTTTGACTTGATTGCGAATTTCGGTTCACATGATGTTCATGATTGTTGTAATCGAAGATTTACTCCCATTGGTTTGTGAACAAGAAAAACCAACATCAGCAAACTTTTTGGAATTATCACTTGTTGCCCTTTTCATCGAGTTGGGAGTTCTTAGCCAACCAATCAAACGTCTCGTACAATTATAATAAAATAATTTTAACAATTTATTATTATTAAATTCTTTATTTCTTCTATTTAGCCTATGATGGTGAGTCTGATTAGATTGGTTTTCCTATCATCTTTGCTAACATAGTCAAATCAAGTATAACTGATTCTGAAGTTGTCGTGCTGACCATACTATTTTTAAGGGTAAGAAAAAGAAAAATGGAACCGAATATGAAATGATAACTGGTCAACACATTTCCTATCAAAGTCTTGAACTAACCTTCTAAGCTTGAAGGGCACCCTTAGGCAGAACCGTGTGGATTCACCAAGCACTTATACATTGATTTCATGAAGACAACTCCTTCATTTATCATGCCTATTTGTATTGCTAGAATTTTGGTTACTAATTTAATAGATTGTAAAAATTTTTCATAATATGAGAGATTGCAATTGTTAAATTTAGGTCGACAATCACCAAATCGTTTGATCTGTTATATCCAAATATAACATTTAAAATTTATATCACAATATTATAAGAGACAACCGTATTTTGAGAGGATGGTCCTCGAGAGGTGCCTTCTTGTTACTGTCTCTTTTGGGGCCGGTTTTAATGTTTTTTAAAAGAAAAAGCACTCTTTTATTTGAAAGAAGTATATTCTTTTATAATAAATATTTCTTTTGATTTTGTGAACAGTTAAAACTCTAAAGAAAAAATTCAGATATAATTCTTTTAGAAGCAAAAATTTTTAACCCTTCTCAAAAAAAAAATTTCAAAAATTATTTAAAAAAAACTTTTAAAAATAGCCAATCCTAATAAGCCCTTAATACTTGCGCTATTTTGGTTCTCTAGAAACTGCATTTTTTCACAAGAGTCGCCAAATGGTCAGAGAATACATGTTATGACACACCAAAGAATATCCAACATTACAGGTTCTCCCGACTATTTTATTGTATCCGGACAGAACATTGAATTAATTTTTCTCCAAACAAGTCGTATACATAATTTATCAAAAAGTAGTTACCAATTATTGCCTTCGTTCCTTCTATTATAACTGTATGCATTCGAATCCCGCTTCATGGCATCTGTCAGTTTGTGAGATCATGATAAGAAAATGGATAATATATCAAACTTGAAAAGTTTTTTTAATGAAGGAAATCTAACAGGCAAAGTTCAACTACAGAACAACTGGCAAGACCCGACTAACAACTAGTAAATTTTGGTTCGTAATACGTTTTCTATATTAAATACCAGTTAAGTTAAGGGTAGTCATTTAAGATAAAGGACTAAGATCATACTTGGATCATGAGATGTGTTTGACCTTAGCTCATATTACTGAAGATCTCCAAGGTACAACTTGAAAAGTTATTGGCCAATCATGTATATCATTATAGTTTAGTAATTTAAGAGTATCTTATTTCATTTAATACCTTTAATTTATACCCATAGCTGTGGTCGGATGATTCAATACATTTCTTATACACCCATACATACGTGTCATAAGCATATCCATAATTAGCTAGAAGCAAACAACATATATTTGATCTCAATCTCCTCACGTCACAGATGCATAAATAGTTTAATAGCGTAGGTACAACAATGGAGAATATCGAATGTCAATATAGTTGATTAAGAGAACCATGATTACTTTTACCCTGTGTTTGGATTTAAGGGAGAGAATTTAATAAAAGAAAGGAAAAGATAGGATTATAAAAGAAAGGAGAAGAAAGGATTAATTCTTGTTTGAATTGAAAAAAATTTGTGAAGGAAAGGTTTATGAAGGATTGTAGTTTTTTCTTGTTTGGATTGAAAAAAAATGGAAGGAAGAGATAAATTTTATATTTAAATACATATTGATATCCTTTATTATTTTTACGTTTAAACATAAAATAAAGGGTAAAAAATTTATTACAATAAAAAGAAATCCCCTCCCTCTATTTCTTCCCAATTTGGGAGGATCAACATTAAAGGAAATGAGGGAATTGGTTCAACCCCCTCTTAACTCCACCTCTCCAAATCCTTTCTACCCAAACAAGAGAAAGGATTCATGAATCCTTCCTAATCCATTCCCCTCCCCCCATTCCCCTCAATCTAAACACAGCGTTAGAGATGATAAAAAGAATAACTCTGCTTATTCTCAAGACGAGAAGGTTGCAAGATGAGAACAAATGATGCAGGGATTTATTTATGCGATGGTCCAGAAGGGAGAAATATTCAATTGGCTCTTTTAGTGTATGAAGAGACAAATATCCATTCATGGTGAACTATAACCAATATTAATTGTTGTTTCATCTTTTTCCTCTTTTTTTTTTTTTTGTTGCAAGGAAATTCAATGTCAAATATTTTGAAAATATGACAAAATCGATCACTAATTGATAAATCTCGATGCAATAACCTTCCCGAAAACTAGTACACCAGGTTAGTCGTGTTTGGTATAAGCTTATTATAAGATGCTTATTTTATTCGATGTTTTATATAAAAAGTACTGTTTATTTTTGAATTTTTCATAAGATACATCTATAATTGTCAAAAGTTACTTAAGAATAGATTATTTATATCTTATAAAATAAAAAGAGACACAGTGAAAAATTTTTAAAGTTTAATGGAACTTTTTGTTTTCATAATAGCCCTCAACATCAAATTGTTTTTTGTTGTTCTCTATTTTTCTTCTCAATACAGAACCAAAAATTAAAATTGCTTCCTTCAACTCACTACCTCTTTCACACATTAAAAGATGAATCATTTTTTACCGAATAAGATAAACATCTAATAATAAGCTTATACTAAACATAATATGGTAGGACACTCAATTTAGAAGCAGCCGACATAACTTAAATTTATGCACAGTAATATTTTTACCACACCTTTGCCACTTTTTACTTGCATGGGAGACTACATGTTTCATCCTTGTCCTAGAATGCGTTGCATTGCTACGTTAACATTCATTGTTTAATAAATGATATTGCCTTTTCTATATTCATGTGGCTCTGCTTCAATCTCTAGTTAATCGGTCCACCTCAGGTACGTTTGAATGTGCACTTGTCGTTATGTATATGTTGCACTTGCAACTTGATGTGGGACGAATGTATACAAGAAATTGCAATGACCTCTGATAGGAGGGAAAGGGTGTTTATAGAAATCTAACTAAATTTAAATAGTTGTTTGGTAGGATAGAGTTGATTATATAGATCTGATAATGTATTTGTTTATGTTTAAATTATTTTCCTTGTTTAATTTTATACATGCAAAAAGATTAGTTACGAGATCTGACCTAACTAATGGTGGAGGGCATATTTTTGTACATTTTCGTTTGAATTGATTTTTTAAAATATTTTTTATGTAATTTTTTTTTAAAAAAGTGTCCTTTTAAGACGCTCAAATTTTATGCTTGTGGGGGTTGGGGGGGGGGGGGGGAAGAGGGCTAAAATCTAATCTTTTTTTAAGGGTTTTAATTTTTCTTTTAAAAAGTTAATCCTAATATGTATTGTAGAAAGATATTTTGTTTTCCTTAAAAAAAGTCCACCCAAACGACCAAACGGGAGATGTTAGGCACTAAAGCTAATGATACAATTCGAATCTCTATTTTCGCTCAGGGATGGTACATATTTTCTTCTACTCTATGATGTTGAATAAGACAAAACTAACAAAACAGGCAACTTTTTACAAAAATAAATGACGTTATTATATCCATATAATCACTTTTATCTAGCTGAATAAGACTTAATCTAATGTTGTTTGATTTTGATTTCGAATAATTATTGAACCACAAAAATGGTTTACTGAATCATTCAAGAGGTTTATTGCGATTTTCTCACAATACTCTCGCCTATGGCCGGGGTTACCATTCATCTCCTTTTCTTTTGTTTCTTTTTTCTTGTATAACTTGTGTTATTTCTCTTTGTGGTGTGATGTTTTTGTTGTATACCAGGTTTAGCTTTTTTATTAAGCTTAATTTTATACAAGTTTTCGTAGCCTTTTTGGCCGTTTCTGATTCCGACTAGAGACCTTCTTCCATTGTTCAGAACTTCTTCCTATCTTCCAGTATTGGTTGTGCAACCCGACATATTTGTCGTACTAACCACATGGCAGTTTGGGTTACCTGAGCGAAATAAAAAAAAATCATTCAAGAGGTAGGCACACAATTTGGTGAAAGATAGTTTGAAGGACTCGGTTATTTTGGTGGACTTGTTCAGGTGGACATAATTTCCAGCAAAAGCCGTTGCTATTGGACCCACCCATCTCTGGTCCACAACATGGAGCTTGGACACCTAAATATGTACGATGCAATCAACAGTCGCAATTCAGGCACCCCAGGGGTTTAAGATAGCGCCTGAGAATCCCATGCTGATTACTTAAGTGAAGAAATAGACAGAAACTATTACATCTTCTGAGGATTCCCCACGGTGAGATGTAGAGAAACATTGCGATTATAATTGGTAGTGTAATTACTTTTATGCGATCTATCTTGTACTCTTTTATCATTGTAATCCACTTTTAACCTGGAAGTATTAAGTTTCATCCTGAAGCATTGCTTTTTTATTGTTCTTGGATTATTCGAGAATTTGAAGTTTATTCAACTTTGGTTGCAGAAGCCGTTGCGATTAAGCATACTTGCATTCTTGCCTGTCGTTTTGGCTTCAACAATTACATCATTGAAAATGATGTATTAGTTGTCCACAATGCTCTCAATTTTTTAGATCCAACCCCTCCTTAGAGTACTAGACCAATCATCGAAGACATTAAAATAATTGTTACTCAAATTGATTCTCGGAGATTTTAGTATTCAAAAAGGACAGCAAAGCGAGTTACAAAGGTGCCAAAAACATACTATCGGGCAAGTCAATTATCGACTGGATGACTAATTATCTTTCTCCTTCAGAGGAAATTTTCGCTAATGATTTGTCCTCATGCTTTCACTTAAATGAAATGGTATATTCCTCCTCCACACCCCCCCCCCCCCACAACAAAAAAACCAAAAAAAAAAAAAGGAGAAGTTCATTTTTATTGCTTGCCAAATGAAGCAAGTGCACATGAACACCTGATCGATTACTAGGTCACGTGCGGCAAATGCAATGCCTCCTATAAAATTTTTCTGGAATTAAGCCAAGATGATGCGTTTAGCACTTGAAATTTGCTCTAACAGTCTGCAGATTTAGCTCGTTTGGCTGACCAGGAGAAAATCATGTCCAATATTGACAGATTAAGGCAACCTTATTGCTTATAGATTAATCTGTTAAAGCACTGTCCACCTCACTAAATCAAAAGAATAGTCCCATGCATGAAATTCTTGATATCTACGGGATCCAAGACTGGTTCGACACCCACTTTGGGTCTATTACACATAATTTTACCTTGTATTTTTACAAAAACTGATACATAAGTTTGCACAGAAATTACCGACAGCAAACAAGTATCAGGCTCTTATCCTGCTGACTTGGGCGATGGCGAAACCACCTCTTCCAACCTAAAATATACTAACTAGCCTTTGGGCATACTGATCTCAGCAGTGTCAGACCCGTGCAGAATGCAGTAGAAACATCTCAGCAGCAAAGGCCAAAGGATCTTATATTTGAATGAATACAATTTGTCAACTAAACATAAATCCAGCAAATATAAATTACACATCAGTCAACTGGAACTGTCAGATGAGAAGATAGTTGCATCGTGTAAAAGATATTATTACTCAGAGAGGTTTAAACTTTTTCTAGCTCAGCATTGTGTTTATCTAGCTGGTCTTGCAACTCTTTCCTCCATCCTTGGATCAGTTTCTCTTGCTTATTGATAAGCTCTGTCTTTACTCTCAATTCTTCCTCCATCGTAGCAATCTCCTACAAGATTATGACATTGACATGGCGGACACCACGAGTCATTTCTAAGGAAAATAAAGAGAATTGCTAGAATGGCAACTGATACGTGTTATTGATCAACAAGTTATCTACAGCCTACCTTTCTAAGGGATTCTGCCCTGGTTGGTTGGTCCTCGCGTTGTAAACCAATAAAGTACACCTGAAGCTTTTTGGCCGCTTCCATAAAATCTCTGGCGTGTCTTTCCACATCAACTAAAAGCAACCATAAGAAAAACTTGTCAGCAAACAACAAGAAGGAAAAACTAACCATATCAATCAGACAATCACGCAGCCAGTTGACATGAACGGGCAGAGAAAGAAGAACAACAAGAGGAGACACAAAAGTATTTGTTAACATAATAAATAAATAAACCAATATCCTCTCTATAAGCTTAAGTTCTTAGATGAGGTGGTAACTTAACATGGTATCAGAGCCTGGAAGCCAAACAGCACAGGTTCGATCCTTACCGCCACCCATTTAATTAAATTGTCCACGTGCAAGCTCTAAACAAATCATGCTGCACGTGAGGGGGCGTGTTAACATAATAAATAAATAAACCAATATCCTCTCTAAAAGCAAGCTTAAGTTTTTAGATGAGGTGGTAACTTAACATGGTATCAGAGCCAGGAAGCCAAACGGCATAGGTTCGATCCTTACCGCCACCCATTTAATTAAATTGTCCACGTGCAAGCTCTAAACAAATTACGCTGCACGTGAGGGGGCGTGTTAACATAATAAATAAATAAACCAATATCCTCTCTATAAGCTTAAGCTTTTAGATCTCTTTCCTTATTAACATGGTATCAGAACCAGCCCTAACTCTAAAATAATATAACCCACCACAAAACATTATCACCAGCCGCTGCTCTGTCTCAATTCCGTCGGAAAAATTATATCAAAACCCTAACCCTAGATGTCATCTCCGATTAGCTATCATCCAGCCTTTTTTTCCTTAAATCTGAACCCACCAGGAGCTTTATTGTGCTCAGGCGACCTTGGACATCACTTTCCCGTCGCCGAAAGACCCTTCATGCGCCTCCACGGGCAGCCAAGCGCCACCGTAGGAGCTCCGGCCGGCCACTATCTCGGACCAGAATGCTCGCGCTGGTCTGCCCATCTCCGCTGTCTGGTTGGTTTCACAAGTTTTATGCTCGATCATGCTTATTTATGATCAACAGATCTGTTAAGTTCTAAATAAAAAAGAGACAAAAAAAAAAATGCAAAATTAATTTTCTTTTGGTCTCTTCATTATTAGCTTAGCCTGTAGGAGTACCATTGTTATAGTGTAGGTTGCTGCACATTTATCTCTTTTCTTAGTTATTATGGAATCTGTTTCTACTGAGAAAACAGAGACTCATGCCGAGTCCTCAAGAACTCAAGTTACTGCTGCTTCATCAGTTGTTGCCCCCTTTGCTCTTGTTCATTCTGATATTTGGGGTCCATGTCGAACTACTTCCAAATTTGGATTCCGTTATTTTGTTACATTTATTGATGATTATTCCCGTATGACATGGTTGTTTTTAATGAAAGAACGTTCTGAGGTGTTTTCTATTTTTACCAAGTTTTATGCTGAAATTCACACGCAATTTGGGGTTTCTATTCAGGTTCTTCGCAGTGACAATGCGAAGGAATACTTTTCTTTTTCTTTTTCTTTATTTCTATCTTCTCATGGCATTATTCACCAATCGTCTTGTTCGCATACTCCACAACAAAATGGGGTGGCTGAAAGGAAGAATCATCATCTCATTGAGACGGCTCGTACTCTTCTTCTCCATAGACATGTACCTCTTCGTTTTTGGGATGATGCGGTCCTAACATCATGCTATCTTATCAACCGTATGCCATCCTCTGTGTTACATGATCAAATAGCGTTCTCTATTTTGTTCCCTCGAGATGCTATTTACATGCTTCCTCCTCGGGTTTTTGGATGTGTCTGCTTTGTCCACAATCTTTCCCCTGGGGTAGACAAGTTAGGCCCTCGATCTATCAAGTGTGTGTTTCTTGAGTACTCTCGATATCAAAAGGGTTACCGTTGTTACTCTCCTGAGTTACAACGATGGTTTGTGTCGGCTGATGTTACCTTCTTTGAACATGCTTCCTTTTTCCCTTCTACCATCACTTCTGATACCGTGGTTGAGTCTTTGCCACTTCCAGTACCCACATTCGATGCACCTTTGGCCTCTTCTCCTACTTCCACTCCCGATGCTGCTTCACCTTTGCCTTCCACTGTACGTCTAGATAGACCGGACCTACGGGTTTATTCACGCCAACCGCGTCCGTTGCTACTTGCCCCGGTATCCTCTGATTTGCCACCTTTAGATCCAGTTTCTGCTCAACCGTCTAATCTTGACATGCCCATTGCTCTTCGTAAAGGTACTCGTTCCTGCACCACTAAGCACCCTATATCTAACTTTGCGTCTTACTCTTCTTTGTCTCCTTCATATGCATCCTTTGTTGCCTCTCTTTCTTCTATTTCCATTCCTAAGTCTGTGGCAGAGGCATGTGCTCATCCTGGTTGGCGAGCTGCTATGCTTGAAGAAATGTCTACGCTACATCATAATGGAACTTGGGAGTTAGTTGACTTGCCAGCCGGTAAGTCCTCTGTTGGTTGTCGATGGGTGTATACAGTGAAGGTCTCACCAGATGGTCAGGTGGATCGTTTAAAGGCTCGACTTGTGGCCAAGGGATACACACAAGTCTATGGACTTGATTATGGTGACACATTTTCTCCCGTTGCTAAGATGTCCTCTGTTCGTCTGTTCCTTTCCTTGGCAACTATTCATCATTGGTCACTTTATCAGTTGGATATCAAGAATGCTTTCCTGAATGGTGATCTTGATGAGGAAGTGTATATGGAGCAACCGCCAGGGTTTGTTGCTCAGGGGGAGTCTCAGAAGGTATGTCGTTTAAAGAAGGCCCTGTACAGTCTCAAGCAATCTCCGAGGGCGTGGTTTAGACGCTTTAGTACTGCGGTCCTGGAATTTGGCATTACTCGTTGTAATGTGGACCATTCGGTGTTCTATCGATGCTCATCCGGTAAGCGGCTTCTTTTGATTGTGTATGTAGATGATATTGTCATAACAGGTGATGATAGTAGCGGGATTGATGAGTTGAAGGCCTTTCTTCATCAGTAATTCCAAACCAAAGATTTAGGGCCACTTCACTATTTTTTGGGTATTGAGGTTGCACAGTCAAAGCAAGGGGTATTTATTACTCAACATAAATATGCATTAGATACGTTGAGTGAGGCAGGGTTACTTGGCCCGCGACCTTGTGACTCACCTATGGACCCAAATGTGAAGCTTCTTCCAGATGAAAGGTAGTTGATATCAGATCCGGGGAGATACAGAAGGTTAGTTGGAAAACTCAATTACCTTACAGTTACTCGACCGGATATCTCATTTGCAGTAAGTGTTGTCAATCAGTTTCCGAACTCTCCACGAGAAAGACATTGGGAAGTGGTTATTCGAATCTTACGGTATATTAAAGGCTCACCTGGGAAAGACTTGCTGTATAGTGACCATGGGCACATGGAGGTTGTTGGGTACTCAGATGCTGATTGGGCAGGGAGTCCTACTGATAGGAGGTCCACCTCTGGTTTCTGTGTGTTTGTCGGAGGAAATCTTGTTTCCTGGAAGAGTAAGAAACAAGATGTAGTGGCCCGTTCGAGTGCTGAATCAGAATATCGAGCTATGACAGTAACCACTTGTGAGTTGATATGGGTAAAAAATCCTCTGAAAGAGCTTCAAGTCACATGTTCAAGTCCTATGAAACTTGTTTGCGATAATCAGGCTGCGATACATATTGCCACAAACCCAGTGTTTCATGAAAGAACTAAACATATTGAGATAGATTGTCACTTTGTTAGGCAGAAGCTATTATCCAAGGAAATTATTACTTCTTTCGTTAGCTCGAGTGATCAGTTAGCTGATCTATTTACAAAGTCTCTTGGTGGTTCTCGAGTTAAATATATTTGTAACAAACTGGGCACTTATGATATATATGTTCCAGCTTGAGGGGGAGTGTTAAGTATGAGTCAGGTAGTATATTGTTATAATAAGTCTCTCTCCCACATCGGAAGAGATATCATATTTGTTGGTTTTCATAATATTATAAATAGAGTAGGCTAGTACTCTAAAAGGTACGAAGCCTTTAAACTATTCTTTTATCTTTATGTCTCTTTCCTTATTAACAGTATTCGTAAACAAAATTTGTAGAAGAATCTCATAGCATAGGGCAGATTAAATTTTTCATTTGGAAAATTCACGGAAATCTACTAAAAGTGCATAGACATCAAGCCACTCCAGACAAGGATTAAACTCAACAAGTTGGTTTCTTTCGGTAGAGAACTTTACAAAAGACCCAGGACTGAGCCGTTCAATCTAAAATATCCCTCATGGATTCTTCAAACAGAACTCAGTTCTGCTGCTAGTAACAAGAATTCCAAGTGTTCCTATACTTTCTAATTTCACTGTGGCAGGAGGATTAGAGATACTGAAACCTTAACAGGTCAACTACAGAACTGGCATCAAAGAAATGCAAAAAAAAACTTGCCAATGTTATCTTAAAATTCTCCTTTCAGATTGACAATCCGCTGGATGGTGTCAACACTGGAAAGGATACATCGGTAAGAAGTATGGAGTGAATACTTAAAGCTTCAAGGTTCAAAAGAAGAAAATAAATAATAAAAAAAATCAGATCTTTAAAAGTCTAGAAACTGGCGATCAAGAAAACAATATTAGATTATTAATGTTCTTGTCTAAAGGCTAAACACCCACCCCACTTGATATAGCCCATATTCAAATATAGTGAGTAGTTGCACTCCTCAAACAACAGAGTCAAAGATGCTAGACCAAATTATAGAAGCTGAAAAAAAGTGAGTCAAGCAACAGTGACTTCTTCTCTTTCTTTTGTCATAAATTGTTTCCCAAGCAAGACCCGTGTTGTATGATCCAGAATAATTATCTCATCCAAATATCTACTGAGTATAAACTGAATACCCTGAATTGTCACTTGAAAACACAACACTAACTTATAAGTCACCTACCAATCTTGAACATTACAATTAACAGCACAAATTATGGATGGGTGAATGATTGCTCACTCTGATGAGAAGGGTGGGGCGAACGATCAATCGCTTGGAGTTCTCTGGCAGGTAAACATGGAAGCAGAGCAGCCTCCAGTGCCATGACACAGGAAATCATGCCATCCTTGGGCTGCGCAGGAGAAGACTGTAATTGCGGATCAATTGTCTGCGCTTGTTGATCTATAGCTGCCCGCTCAGCCATACTATACTAGTAAACTGCAACATATACAAAAACGATACATATTGAAACTGATAGTGCATATTCATAAAAATAAAACCGAAATGCAGCAAGCCACTTTAAGGAATAAACCAATTATCTGCAAACAATCCTCAATTGGATGCCGAGAAGGGTTATAGAACTTCATCCATGTGCTCCAAAAATTTTGGGACACTAAATTTTTTGGCCTCTAAAAACTCAATCTAAAGCATGAAAAGAAGAAAAAGATGCTCCTTTTTCATATTTTTGGGATAAATTTTTTATCTGCAGAAGCCAAACAAGGTGTAACCAGTAACATTTACCAATACATTCACATTTTGCTCATCAAAGAAAAGCCACAAATACTTGAACTAGACAATTTAACGAACAGGTCCAGTGCAATTCAAATTCATAAAAATCGATCTTGGCACCACTATTATTGAATCGAATACATGAAAAAGAATGCTTTCTGCACCACCAACCTTGAAGTCTTTCAGCCACCGAAATATGAAGTCGAATTCAAAACGAAGAATTTGACGACGCAGAGAATAGCAATTGAGAAGGGGAAATCAATATCGTAAACCCTTTCAGAAACCCCCCAGCAATATAAGATGCTCACTCTGAAATTTTTGGTATATCGAGCTCAACTATCGCTTTTCTTTACTTTTTTTTTTTTTTTATCTTTTTCTCTATTTTTTCGGGGAAAGTTATTCTGCCTTGGTGAAGTGTTTTTAATGTCCACAAATATGGTTTATTATCAGTACAAGAAATATTTTGATTAAAAAACGTTGTACAAGACAATATGATCACACTAATTTGTGAATTTTAATTATTTAAGTTTATAATTTATATTGAGATCCACACTCCCATTCACTTTATAGTAATGAAGGGGCAAATTTGAGTATTAGGATAGCTCATATTTGTTTGAATACATGATAGTTATTTGGGTAGCTATTGTTGTATTTTAGCTATTTGTTGATAGCTGTTTAGATAGCTATTTGAATAAAATATGTTCGATAAATTTAATTGTGAGATTAGTTAATCAATGTAAAATGACATAAAAATATATTGATATCATGTTATGTTATTGTTATTGTTGGTGTTATGACAATTATAATTATTGTTACTATCATAAGAATAAGATAATATATTTTATAATCAGACATTTATTTTTATAATCATATTTTAATATATTAAAATATTAGTAATTTTTGATAAAAGAGATTGGAGAAAGAATAGAAAAACAAAAAAATACAAAAGGGTAGAATTGCCCAAAAAAATGAAAAGTTAAAATTTTTATCTTTTGAGAAACATTAGCTGAAACGTTAAAAACTATTTAAAAAGTTACTCAAAACACTAGTTTATCGAACAGTAATAGTTTAGAAAAATAGTATTTTGATCAATCAAAATACAAAAAATTACTTGAAAAAATGTTACTGAACACACGCAAATTATCCCATTTCTTTAGTTAAAAAGGAAATTTCAAGTGAGAAAGTCAATAACTTTCTACACATTTTTATTCCATCAAAAGTATATTTAAAAGCTTCCTGAAAACATATATATCTTAAATAATGAGATGTATTGAAAAGAATAATAATTAAAAAATTAATAAGACATGGCCTTGTATGAGGGGTTGTGGGAATCAATCAAGAGGGGTGCCACCATTTTGGTGGTTGAGGGTGATTCGTGAATTTTGACACATTAGATTAAAAGTACCATAACAAATTTCAGATATCACATATTTGTAGAGAAATTAATAAGTGTATTGATTGATTAACCAAATTTGAAACAACACTACAATTGAAAAAACACGTTTTAAAAAAATCTTCAAATACAATTAAAAAGCCTTTGGGGATGATGCAAGTAGAGTTTACTCCCCAAAGACAATTAATCTTTAATATTAGTGTTGCCCTCCATGGAAAAAGGAAAAAAAAAAATAGTAAGGCTGACAGTAAGCTTGAAAAATAGAAATAATATTAAAGCATTACTTGTCTTGTTTGTTCCTATTATTTGGTGCATGCTTGCTGTACATTTTCTTAGCATAGATATATAGAATAATATGGCATCACATGATTGCTTAAACTTTTTAACAGATCAGGTCTCCTCAAGTATCCTTCATAGTATATACCTCGTTAAACGTAGAATTCACTAAATCTGAAATTACTACATGACTGAAACAACTGCCAACGTCAAAATATTGGCGAGAGATTAAAGATACAAAAACCAATATGGATCCAAAGTTCATATTACATATTTACATTTTCTACTCATTTTAAAAATGACTAAACCTCATGCACCTGTAGATTGACTTGCAAAATTTGGGCTATAACGACCTTCCGATAGCTGCACGGTGGATCATCCCTCGGCACCGTTGCTCTCACTTTTAGAGGAAGATAAAGGAGGAACACTACAATGAAGTAACTTTGCCGCCATCAGATCAAAAAGGAAATAGTTAACAATGATTCAAAAATTCTATCTAACAGTAGTCGGAAGGTAATTCTAGGATGGCAAGATCATGTCCTATAATTGAAGTTGACTTGGAGGACATAACGCATCCTAATCTGATCCACATTGTAAACTATGTACTCATTGTACAACAAACTGCCCTGCAGAAGCAAGCAAGCGTTTAATCCTCCAGTTAGTTTTGACATAAAATGTTGTGAATATCCTATCATATTCCGACAATATATTCTCTAGAAAAAGCTGCTTACTCCGGGGCCAGGTTGCTCTTTTGGCTTCCCTAGGGGAACTACGACGCCATCTTTGAGAGTTTGAGCCTCTGAGAGGTCTGGTGCGGTCGCACCAACTCCTTTCGTGCTGCAATATTACACCATAAGCCTGTTACTTTAGAACTAAACCCAAGATATCGATGGTAGCAAAAACACGTAATGGCATTGAAATTAAGGAAGCACCTGAGCTTTCCTGTGGGCAATTTGTCGGCATCATAATTTGCTGCTAGCAGTTCAGCCATCTCTCCTAGAGCAACCTTTGAAGCAACACGTTTTAGTACGGGAAATCATAACCGAGAAAACTATGTATAAATTTCACTAATGAAACTACAGCTTTCTTGAAAAATTAAGCCACAAATAGAGGCTTTCGTGCATGTGGAACACATAGGGGACTTTCTTGCAAAAGGTTTTGAAAAGGAAAGAGAGAATAGTAGGGTAACCTCGCATAAAATAAGCACGCCTTCTGTAGCTGTGGGAGTCGTATAACAATAATTCGCACTTTTTGATAACATATCAGCAAAATAAACACCTTTCCCAAACATGTAGCCTGTAACAGGTGCTTCTGGAGGAGCAATGCGCAAACCTGGCATGATTTATTGGCACAACATCATTCATCTATTGTGTGCCACAATGTTAAAAAGGTCGAGAGAAACAAGAAAGAGAAAATCGACCTTGAGACAGAATTCCGGTCCAGTTTGTGAGCCGAGAACCATGCCATAACAGCATTCTGTTTTTAGTCTTAGAGAACTGATCATTTAATGAAAAGTTATATCAGGCGTTATATCAGGCTTGCTTATAGAGATAGAATAGTATTAATATTCAAGAGGAACATGATAAGTCCGACAGAAGGGGAAAGTAACAATGTTTAAAAGACAATTTTGCAAGTATTGGTCAAGCGATTTTTTCACCTTCTCAAAACGTTCAGCTTCACCTTCTCTTGACACCCTAAATACTTGAAATATATCAACAGTATAACCTGAATGTGTCCTGGCATGAGTGTTCTTCATGTACTTCTCAATCTAACACATGAAAAGGAAATGTTCTCTCTTTCCGTAAGTTGAGCAATGAAGAGAACATCTGATATGACATATATCGACATTAAGGTCAAAAAGCAAGACAAACAAAGAAACTCCAAGACTTCCTTAAATCTTCATAGTTCCTCAGCCAAACAAAGCGGGTAAGAAGAAACAAATCTGAGCATCTTTCAGAATTCGAAAATCTTTCCAAACAAGAAACGAACCATTACCATTGAGAATTCCTCAGAATCAACTTCAATTGGAGTCAGTTCACAATGAAGCCGTTGATAATGACAATACAAGGGATCCTCCTTGAAACAGCAGAAAGTTAATACGTATCAGATTTTGAGGCGTGGAAGATTATAATCTAAGCAGAAGAAAACAAATATTATCACTTGTAATGGTCAAGTAAGTTACAAAAACAATACCTGCATCTCAATATCATCTTTTAACAGCTTTGCTGCAACCTCAATTTCGCCAAGAGCTTCAACCTTAAGAAATTATTCCAAGACATTGTGTGAGGAGGAAAAGTCCCATACTTAAAAAACAATGACACAAGGACTTAGAAATCATTTTCAGTGGTTTCAACTTTTACTCTGGCCTTACAATTGATTACAGAAAAGAGACATGGAAAAGTTAGTAAC